>CM056050.1:235934989-236669989 GCA_029574335.1 Rana kukunoris | reverse complement strand
ACTCTTAGGCCGCGTACACACGATCGGATATATCCGATGAAAACGGTCCGCGGACCATTTCCATCGGATATGTCCGATCGGGAGTTTGATCCGATGGCGTGTACACACCATCGGATCAAATTCCCCGCCGCCGGACGGCGCGGTGACGTAGTGGTGACGCGGCGGTGACGTTGACGCCGCCGCGTCACTGCCACGTCACCGCACCAGGAAGTAAAACACTTCCGCGCATGCGCTGAATCCATTCGGCAGCGGCGCGGCGGTGGTGGGAGCCGACATGTCTGCTGGTAAGTGTACTAACCAGCAGACATGTCGGGCGGACAGATTCCCACCGGATAGATTTCAAAGCTTGCTTTGAAATCTGTCGGGTGGAGAAATCTGTCCGCTAGCCCATACACACGAGCGGAGATGTCTGCTGAAACGGTCCATCGGACCGTTTTCAGCGGACATATCCCCTCGTGTGTACGCGGCCTTAGAGTTCTAGTAGCTAAGCCTAATTCCACGCCATCCTGAAGAAACTCCAGGATGTCGGGAGTTTTGGGAGAAGAGATCCGCTTAGCGGTGCACCAACGCCAAAAGACTGTCCAGACCTTTGTGTAGATGTGTCTGGTGACTTTCTTGTGGCTGGATAGTAGGGTATCTATGACTCTATCCGAGCAGCCCTTCTGTTGCAAGTTCCGCCTTTCAATAGCCATGCCGTCAGGCTGAAGAAACCTGGGTTCGCATGAAAGATCGGCCCTTGCCGCAGGAGATCCGCTCGGAGAGGCAGGGGAAGCGGGGGGGCTAGAGACCAGAGCTTCAGAATGGGAAACCAGGATCTCCGGGGCCACCAAGGAGCGATTAAGATTAATTTTGTCTCCGCGGAGGCCAGCTTTTGTAAGATCCTTGGGATCAGATTCAGCGGGGGAAAAGCGTAAGCCAGACGGAAATCCCAGTCCTGGGCCAGCGCATCCACCCCCTGGGAACCCGGTCCCTGTACCAGGGAAAAGAATTTGTTCACCTTTCTGTTTTTCCTGCAGGAAAAAAGATCTATGTCCGGGACCCCGAACCGCCGACAGATCCAATCGAAGGTTTTTTGGCATAATTCCCACTCTCCCTGACAAACGGGTTGACGACTCAGAAAGTCGGCCTCCAAATTGGTGGCTCCTCTTATGTGGATTGCCTGAATAGAGGGTACTCTCTGTTCCGCCCAACCCAGGATCTCCAGGGAGAGTGTCAGGAGGGACTGGGACTTGGTGCCCCCCTGTCTGTTGAGAAAGGCGACTGTTGTAGCATTGTCGGAAAGGACCAGGACATCCTTGTCCTGAATTCTTCCTTCGAACGCCCTCAGAGCTTCTCCCACTGCCAGTAATTCTCGATAGTTGGAGGAGGTCCGCCTTTGATGATGATCCCAGGATCCCTGAGCCCGTAGTTCTTGTACATGGGCTCCCCAACCCCAAGCACTGGCGTCCGTAGTGACCTTCAGTGGATCGGTCTGACTCCACGGACGGCCCTTCAAGAGGTTTTGGTGGTGGAGCCACCACTCTAGGGAGTCCTTGACTAGGATCGGAACCCTGACCCGGGAATCGAGAGTGTCCTCCCTTCCGTTCCAGGCGGAGAGGAGGAACCTCTGAAGTGGTCTTGTGTGTAGTTGGGCCCAGGGGACCGCTGGAATGCAAGCGGTCACCTGACCCAACAGCTTCATGATCTCTCTGAGGGAGGGATTTTCTGCAGCCACTAAAGACCCGATCGTCGTCACAAGCCTCTGGAACTTCTCTTGGGGAAGAAAAAGTTTCTTCTCCCGGGAATCTATGATAACCCCCAGGTATACCTTCCGCTGTTCCGGTAGAAGGGAGGACTTTTGCTTGTTGATTATCCAACCAAGCGTCTCCAGAGTGGTCATGACGACGGTCAGGTCCGAAAGGAGCTGATCCTGACTTGGGCTGAAAAGCAGGAGATCGTCTAAATAGGGGACGAGGGAGATCCCCTTCAGATGTAGATGAGCCATTACCTCCGCCAAGATCTTCGTAAATACCCTTGGGCTGGAGGCCAGACCAAAAGGGAGGGCAGCAAACTGCCAGTGCTGAATTCCCTGTGCGGAGGCGAGGGCAAATCTCAGAAACCTCTGATGTCCCGAAAAAATCGGGACATGCAGGTAGGCGTCCCTCAAATCTATGGTTGCCATAAAGACGCCCTCTAACAAAAGACTCCTGAGGCTGTGAACGCTTTCCATCCGGAATCTTTTGTAGAGGAGATGGGAGTTCAGAGGTCTCAGATTGATTATCAGTCTGAACTTGCCGTCCGGCTTGGGAACCACAAAAATGTGGGAGTATACTCCCTGACCTTGTTGGTCTGGCGGGACTGGGATTATGACCCCCTGTTCCGCCAGACTTGTAATATTCTGGGAGAGGCCTACAGCTTTGCCGGAGTCCCTTGGGAGGTGGGTGAGGAGAAAGGCCGGGGGGGGGAGCTCTCTGAACTCTAAGTGGTAACCCTCCCTGATTATCTGCAGGACATGGGGACTCTGGGTTATGTTCTCCCAGGCTGGAAGAAACCTGGCGAGCCTGCCCCCCACCTTCCCGTCACTTGGTGTCCTTTCCGGATGGTTTGGGATTGGCAAAAAGGATCCCCCCCTTTGGTCTATCCTTACCAAAGGGCCAACGACGACTGGTGGATTGTCCTTTGTCCGGGGCCGGAATCTTTCTCTGGCTGGGACGAAAGGACCGCTTCCTACTCTTCCTAGGTTTTGAAGGGAACTTATTCCCCTTCTCAGAAGACCTGGACAAAGCCTGATCTAAGGCTTCCCCAAACAAGAGGGAACCCTTGAAGGGGAGAGCACATAGGCGGCGTTTTGAAGCAAGATCACCCCTCCAAGTCTTTAGCCAGACGGCCCTCCTAGAGGCATTAATAAGTGCCCCAGTCTTGGCTGAGGCGCGAATGGTTTCTACCGCTGCGTCTGCCAGGTAGGCCACTGCCCCGCTAATAAGTTGGAGGGAATCTCGTATCTCCTTAGTCTTGGAAGAATTGGGGATATGGTCTAGAAGTTTTGAAGTCCAGGCGTCGGCATTTCTTGCCACGCAGGCTGAGGCCAATGCAGGACCAAGGGAGGCTGCATTGGCTTCCCAAGCTCTACGGAGAGAAGTGTCGGTACACCTATCCATGGCATCCTTTAAACTGCCTGAGTCCTCAAAGGAAAGGTCTGACTGTTTTGAGACCTGTGCCAAGGAGGCATCAAGCTTAGGGACCTTAAAAAAGGTGTCTACTACCTCCGTTTTAAAGGGACAGCGGCGTTTCCAAGTTTTGAAACTAGGTAAGCTCTTTTCAGGTTCTGCCCACTCCCTGAGGATAATGTCCTTTAGTGACTGATGGACCGGGATGGTCATGGTTTGAGGTTTTATTAAACCCCTGTACATCCTGTCCTGGGCTGAGACCTGCTCTGCTGGTTCTTGAATGTGCTCTGTAGCATAGACAGCCGCTAAAAGACCCTCCATATCATCAGTAGGAAACATATATTTTCCTGTCCTGGTATCCTCCTCCTCCTCTTCCTCCTCCTCTGCCTGGCTGTCAACCAGGGATTCACTACGTAAGGCTAACTCGGACTCCTCAGAATCCGAGGGGTACACTCTACGAGCCTGTAGTGGTACAAACGGACGAGAGGTTGAAGAGGATTCCTGGGAGGAGGGGCCCGGAACCGGAGAATCAATGTTCTTTCTACTTAGGGAAGATTGAAACTCCTTTAGGGTAGATAGCATTTCGGTCTGAACCGAGAGAAATTGCTTCATGATCTGTGAGGTTTCCTTCCCTGTAAGCTTACAGATGCACTTAGAACAAAATGGCTTGTTATGCTCAACTGGTAATTTGTCATTGCAATTGCCACATCTCCTAACACGTTTAGGAGGCTTAGCCACTCTGCTGGCCTCCCCCTGGGCAACAGGGTCTTCACCTAAACATATCAGGGAGAAACATATGCCCATTAGCCTTCACCTCTCAGGATTAGGGGAGGGGGGGGGGGGGAACAACAACAAACCCCCTATGAAAAAGGAAAGACTCACCCTTGGTGGTTTCCTCTGCAGCCATAGGAAAACGACGGTCCTCCTCCATAGTCGCGTGTGCCGAGGAGAGGTCTTCCATGGATACGCTCTGAGACCGCCAGGCCCCTCTATCTCCCTGGCTGCTTTATCGTGTGCCCCGATCGCCTGCAGCGTCTGTCCGGTGGGGGCCGCCATCTTGCCGCGCGGGAGCGGAATGACGTCACGGCGCCGTGCGCGTCATCAACAGGCGCCCGGATGCTAATGGCGCCGCTCGGAGCGGCGCCTAACCACCCGCCATGCGGTCCGGCGAACCCCCGGACGGAGCCAGCAGGAAGGGGGAGGCCTTCGCCCAACCTCCAAGGTAGGAACCAGGCGGGGGGAGAGAGGATGTGGCCTCTTCGGAGCACTGGAGAGCCCTGCCCTCCTAGGAGGCTCCGGCGTCCAGGGGAGTCTGTGACTTCTCCTGTTCCCCCCTGGACTAAGATGAAGGGGAAACCCCCCGGGGGGTAGCAAGCTACACCGGACCCAACGGCACCCAGTACCTGCGGTCCGGGCTCCGGGGGGGGGACCACCAGCCCCAGGCTTTAGGTCATAAGAAAAAAATAAACGTTTCGCTGAAAGGGAAACACAATCAGAACTGAGGCACACGGGAGGGGTGGGGCCTTTTAAACTTCATTTTTGATTGTGTTTCCTGTCAGGTGAGCCAGTCTACTCTCACAGTGCCGTCCTGGAAGACGAGGGAGAAATATATATATATATATATTAATTATTTCATACATTTCAGTATGGCCACTACGCTAAAGTTAGTGGAGGAGTGGGAGAGTTATGTTGCTTTCACTCCTAAATTTGTTAAATTTGGGCTGCTGTCAATTTAGAACTGTCCTGTGGGTCAGTCTGCGCTCCGGGGGTGTCGATCCCACCCCCGGACAGATGTCGTCAGAGGGGTTCTAGCAGAGCCACTTGTCCCCAGCAGCCAATTTGAGGAGTTTATCCCTCGCGGAGCATGCTGCGCCATTTTTCACGGTCTTCGCGGGTTCCTGGTTCCAGGTGCGGCACCCACCTTCAGGGTGTGCGCACCAAACGGGCCCCGGCAACATGGCCTACCAGGCCGGGGTCGAATGCTACGCGGAGTTCCCTGTTGATGCTGAAAAGGGCCCTAGCGACTTGCTAGGGACCCATCCCTATTGAAGAGATCCCAAGCTGTATGCTGTTCGGTGGGGGATCGGCTTGAGGAGAACCAGGAGGCAGGTAATCCAAAAGGGCTTGAAAGAACCATCGGGGATCTGGTTACCAGGGACTGACAGATAACCATAGACTGTCAACTGGTGACTTTTACTAAAAAGGGAACTTTCTGGGAGGATTCGCTCAACAGTCCACCATTGGGTCTGTGGCAGAGGTCTTCATCTAGAACGTTAAATTCTACTAGAGCCAAGTCAGTGAGAGACTTGTTCCTCCCAGTAATCCTAAGTGACATTCCGGCTGCCAGGCTTGTGGCAGAAGTCTGTCCAGAGGCACTTTACCCACTCTGGCTAGAGTGGCAACGCAATATACAGTCATTGAAAGCAGGCTTGCTTTCCTGTTCATCCAAGCCTGATACTGCAAGGTTTTATTTACTTCATCAACCTGTCCTATCTACCTCCTGTTGATGTTGGTCGTGTTGGACCCATAGAAATAAAGCATTTGGAAAACCTCAAACTACTGATTGGACATTCGCTTTACTCACTAACTTCACCCCTGGACAACACTAAGGCCTCGTACACACGATCGGACATATCCGATGAAAACGGTCCGCGGACCATTTCCATCGGATATGTCCGATCGGGAGTTTGATCCGATGGCGTGTACACACCATCGGATCAAATTCCCCGCCGCCGGACGGCGCGGTGACGTTGACGCCGCCACGTCACCGCACCAGGAAGTTAAACACCTCCGCGCATGCGCCGAATCCATTCGGCGGCGGCGCGGCGGCGGTGGGGGACGACATGTCTGCTGGTAAGTGTACTAACCAGCAGACATGTCGGGCGGACAGATTCCCACCGGATAGATTTCAAAGCATGCTTTGAAATCTGTCGGGTGGAGAAATCTGTCCGCTAGCCCATACACACGAGCGGAGATGTCTGCTGAAACGGACCGTTTTCAGCGGACATATCCCCTCGTGTGTACGAGGCCTAAGAGGTAACTCAATACCAAATCAACCAGCGGCCCTTGAGGGGGTATCGCTATATATATATATATATATATATATATATATATATATATATATATATATATTTTTTTTTTCTCTTGTGTATTATATACAGTACACTGCCAAATGCACTGTATATATATATATATATATATATATATATATAGTCTACACTGAATGCAGATATGCTCTGCTGTGAAGGCCAGTTTTAGGTAGGGGCAGTGGCAATTTGTTACTGGCGTTTTTGATATTAGTAAAGCGAGGCACGGCTGAGAATTACGCTGGGTTCTCACCTATGTAAATTGGACTGCGGGTTTTCTCACGTCCAATTGGCATAGCAGGAGAATGTGACTGGCTCTCTATGGAGCCGGTTCACATATCACCAGGGTGCACACTGTGCACCTTTAGCTCAGTTTCAGAGCTGAGTTCAGGCAAAGTCTTGGCCCTGATACCAAGAACGGGGGCGCACAGCGTTCATGTTCTATCCACAGCCGGTTCCTGTGTGAACCGAGCCTGAATGTTTTTTTAAATGTGTGGGCCTTCCATGTGCTCCGTGCTGCAAAAGATAGATATAGGCTAGGGTGGTTGCCATTTGTTTGTACTATTCAATTATTCTTACCTAGTGCCCCACAACTTCAGACAGAGTCAAGTAGAATTTGATTTTAAAGTAGGTTGAAGACCGTGTGAGCTCAGGCAGTGGACAAGGCAACTACCAAACTTCAAGTGACATATGACCCCTGCCACTTGATCTGAATTGCCAAGCTCAGACAATGGAGTATAACTAAATAGGGAGGCAAACATTAACCTGTCATAAGAAACTCTGCACAGTTTGACTTTAAAAAAGGGCATACTTGTGAATACTTTAACCATGTGTATTTGGGTCACATACAACAATGCAAAAACAGGAAAAAATAAAAAAACGGAATGGGATTATCTCGAGCCACTATATCATGATCTATCCACTTACTGTAAATGTAGTAATCATGGGCAACAGCTTGTTTACTTTTTTTTGATGGAGATCTTATCCTTTCCTACTCACTGTGCACGTGAACTGAAAAAGGTCTAATAAAACTGTGCACATACTTTAAATGTGCTTAAAAGGCTCAGGATAGTCGAAACAATCAGTGCCTGTCATATTGGCCTCAATTGCCCCTTGTCCCAAGAATATGGAGAGGCCAACACTGCTATGCTTTGACAAATGCTATGCTTTTTAACTTAAAGTACCTCATCAATCAACTGCATCTGTAGTAACACAATTTAAACTCATTCTGCAGCTGTTAATTTTTCTGTGCAGGTCCTAATCTGTGTGGATGGTAGGGAAGAAAAGGCAGACACTATGTTGAATGAGGCTAGGACTTATTTTATCGACCAGAACCTTCAGGGGAGCTATACTTCAGTTCAAAATAAATTTGGTGTATATAAAAACAAGCCCATAACACTGTCAGTACAGAAAATAAATAAAAGTGTGCCAGACAAATTCTGTGCCTATAGATAACCTCAAGGGTACAGACAAAAAACACTTTGAAAGCTTCAACAATGTTTACTGTGCTTTTACACAAATGTAACATTCATGAAACAGAATAATAACTTTACACTTTCAAAATATGAAAAAGATTTTACCTTAGTTTAGAAGAGCTGAATTTCTCTTGAAGGTTGTCCAGGAGTTCATATTTTTCTGATGACGCAGATCGAGAAAGGCTTCCAACCTCACTACCAAGTCGGCATCGCTGTTCAAATTCTGAAGAGCTATTCTCCCAAGATTGTCCGCAGACAAATTCTGGCCTGTACAGAGTTGTATAGCATCATTAGAAAGCCTACTGCAACGTTCAGTCAAAACACTCCTTATACATTATATTGTTTTTGCAATTTGTAGAAACTTTTGCCTAAAAAAAAGTGACTAATGAGTACAATTTAATTACACATACATCTGCAGAATTATAAATATAAACAAATAAAAGTGTATGGGGAAGGGGGTGGTTGGGAGTTCCAATTACAACGTTACCATATTCATGCAAACATTTTTGTAAAGCCTCTTAAAACCTTGTATTGTAGCCACCCCCCCCCCCCCCCCCCACACACACATATCTTGCCAAGTATTATGGATGCAAAGTGTAGGACTGATACATATGACTTAGTTTATTCGTTTTGGCAAGATTTTTGTTATTAACTACAGTACGCTGTCTCTTACATTCACTTTAGTCCACTAAATTAGTAAATGTTATTTTGTTTTAATACAAGAGAATCAGTCAGATCTACCAGCAAGGGCTAACAGGCTTGAGACTAAACTCTGTGGCCAGTTTAATTGCACGCCTCTGACTTGCTGAAATCAATATGCAGCAAATGAAGTAGATTTCCATCAAAAAGGTTAATTATGCAATTAAAATCACCCCATGTACTTTGCAGATCTTTGTATAAAACATAATTTGAATGGCAATGGTGTTTAAAAGATAGCCAATAAGAAATTCACTTTCCTTAAAAAGGACTTACACTTTAATATTTGAAGTGGAACTATCGGCAGTCTGTCAGTAGAATATTACTGCATATTTTGATGATTGATTGGACAATGTCTTCCAAAATAAAGAGAAACAGTATTGTTGCAATACATTTCACGGCAAGGTGGTTAGCAGGGCACTACTTTTATCCATCAGCTCGGGTGCAGGCGCCGCCATTGCAAGGGAAACTGACAGTGGATAACAACAAGAACCTGGGGAATGCCCAGGGAATAACCAAGCCTACTTACCGACCAGCTAGCAGAACAACCAATTAACCTGTCTAACAATGTGCGTTAAAAACAGGGGTTTTGTCCGCACGCATTTGCAAACGCATGCGTGAGCCACAGAGCCGCGCCAAGGCACCCCATAATTCTGTGGTCCTAACACTAACAGTGAGTGTCCTCACAATGGAGGCACATGCATTTTAATGGATAGATAGGGGCAGGTGGACTGAAGGGGAGCCACCCCTCCTTAAAGGTACAGAAGCACACCCAGCATATAGCACAATGGCTGCAAAGGTGTTGGTGCACTGCTGGACAGTGGAGCCTTCGCAGACAGTTTCCTGTCGTGTGACACTTTATGAATGGCCCCATTGTCTTCTGGTACACATACACAGGTCCCAGAATGCAGCGGGAGGGAGGAGAGCTCGAAACAGAAGTGAATTTTAAATACTTCGCCATGGCAAGGTTAGGACGGAAGTACACCTTTGTACTTCAAAATAGGCAAGCTAAAAAAAAGAAAAAATAATATATCCAAAAAGAGGGGGGGTAGGATGATCTCTAGTGTAAGACCTAGTTGTATATTAAGCTATCAAGACAGATTAATATTTCATCTGCGCTAAGCAGTGTAGAAAGACAGCACATGTGACAGAAAACAATTCACTTCATAGGCGTGCATAACATCTTAAACCTGAATTAGTTTGGTGTCTTTAAAGGAACTTGGATGAGATAAATAAATAGTCTGGTATGCAGGTTAGGAATACATATCTATGAGACTGGGGTGTTATACTATACTGACCTAAAGCTGAGTGCCACAAAGTTTAGTTTCATTTCCATAACCCCCTACTTAATGAAGTGACCTTCCTTAGGCCCCTTTCACACGTGCAGACCTCATGTCCGCTTTTTCATCCATCCGTTTGCGGATGAAAAAGGGACATACATTGGTGCCTATGTGATTGCGGGTGTCAGCAGATGAACATCCACTGACACCTGTAATCGTCCGCCTCCGCAAAAGATCTGATTTTGCAGACGGAAGAAAACCCTATTTTTTCTTCCGTCTGCGGATCAGATGAACATGGACATACGGTCTGTATTTATTTAATCACTGCTGGGTTTTTTATTTTACCCTAAAACGATAAAAGACCAAAAATTCTTCTTCGCTGATGTGCGCTGATGAGGTAGCACAGATGGGCACTGAACGGTGTCACTGCTTCTCCCTGTTTGGGACCGAAGTCCCTTTTTCAACTGTGTCAGAATCAGTTGATCGGCTTTTTTCCCCCTCACGTTGTCAATGTAAGGGGAACAAAAAAAGTGAATCTTCTGTTTACATCACGTGATCAGCTGTCATTGGCTGACAGCTGATTATGTGGCAAGGGGCCAGGATTGGGCCCTTACTTTGATCTGTGATCAACAAGGTGCTCAGGCAGCTCATGCTCCATTGACAGCCTCCCGGCAATTAAGGCCTGCACTGTAGCTGTCATTAGGTTATCGCGGAGGGAGGTGGTTAAAAACACATAATTGGTCTTTCCAATGCAGTGAATATTATCCATAAAAGTTTCAAGCAGCTGATCAAACCCAAATTTAAACCAAAACATAAAAAACAGAGCCGTGAAACATCTATGTAATGAAATGTTCTGCAAAGGTTTTACTGACAAAAAATGGACAGTCTGGCATGCAGAAAAATATATCAGATACCCATAGTGGTTTCTACAACCCCATCAAACCAATAGGAGCCCAGATGCACACTGTCCGAATGTAAAAACCAAGTCAGAGATTTGTCACAATACACCGTCCTGCCTAGAACAGTCCCAAAATTCTCACAGGTGGGACCCTGCTAGCCATGAAAAAAAAAAATGCATGTGTGTGTGTTACAGTTTTTCTTTTTAAAGACCAACTAGCTTTAGGACGTGCTAAACAAATATATAATTGCATCTCCAACATATATAATCCTAAAATATCATTTATGATTTTACAGAAACTATTTGCATTACTACCAGCCCTTGAAAAGCTTTAAGTGGTTCTAAAGGCAAAAGATTTTTTTACCTTCGTGCATACAAGTAAAAAAAGCTCCCCCCTTTAAACTTAAGTGAGCCCGATCTCAAACCAGCAATGTGTATGGACAGCAGAGGCACTCTCCGTCCTTATTGGCTTAGACACAGCAGTAGGAGCCATTGGCCAGTAAGGAGGGGTCAGGATTGAGCCGCATGCTGTACAGTATGTCAATGAACACAGAGCGGGGCTCGGGAGAGAGCTTGCATGAGTGTCCCCATAGTAAGCAGCTTGCAATGGGGGGAGAGTGGCCAGGAGTGCCAGTGGGGAGCCCAAGAGGAGGATCTGAGCTTCTCTGTGAAAAACCAACTGCACAGAGGAAGAAAGCATAATAGATTTGTGAGATTTTTTTCGCATTTGCAATTACTTTAAAATTTGAAAATTTTTATGTGAACTGCGAGTTGGCTCTATACAGCGCTTGCGCACAGACGTTCGGCTTCTTTTGAAAACTGGTGACACGCATTATGCGCCGGGGTAAGCTTTTGTCATCACGTCAATCACTCCCGCTGGAGCGTCAAGCCCACTCCCGCTGGAGCCACTACCCGAAAGCCAGGGGAAAAATGGCTATACAACTGTATGTATATATACGTACATGTCGGCAGTATGCTGGATGGAATGGTATATACACACGTTTTTTTAGGGTGAACCTCCCACTTTGTCCCTTTTTTTTTTAGATGTCATTGGTTCGGGGTCGACGCCGTTGTGAGGCCGCCCCTGGCTGTCGTCCCACCACCCCCCGTGTGTGGCCCTCATGGCCGGGGGTGCGTGTTCAAGTGGTCCTGGCTCCGGGACCACGTTGGTCCAGGGTTTTCTTCTACTGTGTAGGCCTGGTAGTCAGACTGGGTCTACAGGTGCAGAGTGGTCCTGTGCTGTCTGTCCTGAGGGAGGAAGCCACCTCATGAATAACCTGTCTGGGGGGGGGGGGTCTTGAGCACGAGGCTGGTATCTCAGGAAAGGCCTAGAACTTCGAGGGACGCACACTTGCTGAGAGGCTGTATGATGGTCCCCTGTCAGTTCTGAATTTACCAAAGTTTGTTTAAGAGAGAGATCCGGGTGCTTAATCCTGTGTCAAGAAGGATTCTGGACTGAATAAACCTCCATCTTTGGGAAGATCTGTGGCAGAGACTTTGCCAAAGTTTCCATGCGACACTCTGGCTGCTAGGCTGGTGAGAGGGGCCTATCCAGGTGCACAATACCCACTCTGGCTAGAGTGGCGACAAAAGTTTTATCACTGGAAGCAGGACCATTTCTGAACAAAGTTTTACAGCTAAACCTACCATCTAATATCCTTTCTACCTCTTCAACTACTACTTTTATTATTTTACCCCGTTGGGTAATAAAGCACAGAAAGAGACACCTAAAGTGTGGACATTGCAGTTCTTCCCAGCTCTCATGGTGCACCCTAGACAGTGAAGGAATAGAGTTAACACGCCACCCAAAACAAACCAGAAGCTCCTTTGGGGGTAGTGCTACATATGGAAGACATTACAACCTCTAATACTGACAGGGGTGACTAAAATGATCAGTCTCTATTTATGCAAAACATTTATCCAAAAAAACAACAAAAACAGAAAAACAATGTTTGCTGTAATGGATTCTAAAGTATGAGCTAAAGTTTGGCTTTAATTTGTTAGTGGTTCTAAATCTTCTAATACATTTAACACTCCCTGCCCCCCCCCCCCCATGCCTTAAATTCTCATTCATCCAAAGTTGTCCAGAGTTGTCTCTCACTATACAGGTGGTGCGTTATTGGCCAGATTAGGGATGAACTTCGAGTTGAACTCATATTCGACGCAAACATTGCCTGTTCGCCGAACAGTGAACTATTTGGGGTGTTCGGGGCAAATTCAAAAAGCCACAGAAGACCTTGGAAGAGTCTATAGGAGAAATCTAAAGTGCTAATCTTTAAGGCTAATATGCATAAAGTGAGACAATAAGTAACATATTCCTTTACATTTCAAACCTAGATGGTGTGTAAAGTATGCCTGTAAAGCAGTGCTCGTTTCCCGTGCTTAGAACTGTCTCTACACAAAGTGTCATATCTGAAGGATAAGAAGTCATTTAAAATCACAGCTCCCAAAAAAACTGCAGTTTTTAATGTTGGAGATACAACAGAACTTCAGCTTAGCCTATCGTATGGAATGCAGTTTAGAAAAAAAGGACACAAGATGTCATTAATGTTTAATGATATGCTATGTATGCTCTATGATATGTATTGTATTTCCTGCCCACAGTGATCCACTTGTTGGTTTCTTTTTCCTGCCTGGTTGTCTGTGTTCTCCTTACCATGTGCAGAGAGACATCTTTGTCTGTGTGATGATGTTCCAATAAAGAAGTCAGTTCCTGTTACTACACAATGTCTGATCTCAACTGACTCCGCTGAACCTATCAATCGTACTTTGCAACAGGTTATGGGCCCAGTGTCAGGATAAAGTCTTATGACCAGGTGCGGCCTAAGCAGAACACAGCCTCAAATGTTAGACAGTGTGGCTGATGCGGAGATCGACATAAGGAAGCTTTCCAGTGGCATCTCCTATAGACAAGTAATAGACAAGCAAGACCGTTTATATATAAAGGAAGGATAAAATGGCCAGAAACGCAGAGCTTAAACTTTGTGGCCAAGCTGAACAATGACAATTATCAGCTATGGAAGTTTAAAGTGGAACTGCTCCAGAGATGACTTGTGGGAGGTTACCACTACAGAGAGGCCACAGGACAATAAATCAGGACTGGGACAAGAAAAACAGACAAGCACGTGCCACAATAAGTTTACTAGTAGAAGATGATCAGTTCATTCATATACGCAATGAGGACACAGCGAAAGGCATGTGGGATGTTTATGCTGCGGAAACTTACAAAATGAGACTTGGCAGATAACAGGACATGCAGGAGCATATAAACGCAATGCTGGAAGTGATGGCGCAACTCAGATCAAGCGGGGAGAATATAACAGACAGTCACATTGCAGCCATGTTATGCAGTTTGCCTGAGACAGATCCGACGATAGCATTTGTAAAAACCAGGCTCAGATGAGTATCAGAGAAGAAAGGAATTAGCGCGTGACTCCACAGAATCTGACACCAGTACCGCTCTGAAAGCTACAGACGCAAGATTACACAGGAAAGAAACCAGAGTGTGTTTCAGATGCCACAAACTGGGACACATAAAGACTGTACTATATGGAAAGCAGAGCAAATGAGACAATGTCCCTCTTATGTTAAACAAAAAGGTCAAAACCACAATCAATGACAAAAGGGAAGGCAAGTGGAATGCCACATTTAAAGTGACAGGCAACAATAAATGCCAAGACTGGTGCATCGATTCAGGGGCAACCGGTCACATGACGAGTGATACAAGTTTCTTCACAGAACATGATCAGAACAACAAAGAAACTATTTACCTTGCAGATGGAAGCACAATACATGCAGAAGGACGTGGGCATGGAACTCTTGTATGCCCTGATGATGCGGGACACAATTTAATCATACCAGTGAAAGAGGTGTTTTATGTTCCTAATCTAGAAGGAGGACTCTTATCTGTGAAGCGTCTAACAACCAGAGGACTCACTGTGAAATTCCAAGGTGACAAGTTCCATTCTAAACAGCAAACAGACAGTAGCAAGTGCCAAGCTGGATGATCATCTAGATCAACTCAACACATTGAAGGAAAAGGTAGGACTTTGTACACACAAGCACAATGACTGTATACATATATGGCACAGACGTCTAGGTCACAGACACCCAGAATGCATACAGGAACTACAGAGGAAGAATCTGACAAGGGATTTAACATAGTATCCCCTCCAGTCACTGCTAAATGTAAATGTTGCATTAAATCCAAAGCTACGAGAGCAACACTTCCCAAAGTCAGCCAGAAGAGAGCCTCAAGACCACTTGACTTTGTTCACAGTGACGTGTGTGGTCCCCTAAACCCACCAACACCTGGAGGCAACAGGTACATAGTGACTTTCATAGACGACTACTCAAGATACACAGTCACCTACCTAATGCAACACACGAGTGAAGTTTAACAAATTACAAGACTCTATAACAAAGACAAGTTTTAGAGGAAGCCTCATGTTTCGGAGCGATAATGGAGGTGAATTCACAGGAGGTAAGATACAAGAGTACTTAAAAAGGCATGGAATAGATCAAAAGACAGTCCAGTATACACCAGAACAAAATGGAGTAGCTGAATGAAAGAACAGAACTCTGACTGAAATGATCAGATGTATGCTGACAGACTCTGGACTACCACAAAAATACTGGGGGGAGGCAGCCATGACAGCTACATATTTGCAGAACAGACTTCTTTCCAGAACAGTGGAGAAAACCCCATACGAACTATGGCACAATGAGAAACCAAGTGTAAAACACCTAAAAGTTTTTGGATGCAAAGCATTTATCTACATACCTGAAGAAAAAAAAACGTACCAAACTCCAAAACAGAGCACTTGAAGGTATCATTGTTGGATACAGCGACAATGTCAAGGGTTACAGAATCCTAAATCCCAAAACAGCCAAGGTTACCATTAGCAACAGCGTAACTTTTGTTGAAGATTTAAGAGACAATGTAATGACAACAGTAGAAGCAAGAAAAGAAGAAAACTGACATTGACCAGCCCATCTCTCTAACTTCCGAACAAACAGTTGAAGTGAGTATAGACTCAACCAGTACTAAAGAGCAGCTACAAGAAGGCTCAGACACAAAAACGAGACGGTCAACAAGAGAAAACAAAGGTAAACCACCTATACGTCTCATACAAAGCAAGTACTGCCAGTATCAATGAACCTGTAAACTGGGAAGACATATCTCAACTTTCAGAACAAGAAGCAACTAAATGGATAAAGGCTGCTGAGGAAGAGATAAAATCCATGCATGATACTAAAACATGGACACTTACAGAACTACCACCCGGAAGGAAAGCCATAGGCTGTAAATGGACTTTTAAAGTGAAATGCAATGCAGATGGCACAACAATTGAATGAAACAAAGCAAGACTAGTAGCCAAAGGCTATTCTCAAAATTACGGAGAGGACTATGATGAGAAATTTGCATCAGTAGTCAAGCACACTACAATACAGACTTTGCCGATTTAGCCGTCACAAGGAAAATGCAAGTGAAACATTTTGATGCGAAAACCGTGTTTCTACATGGCGATTTAACAGAAGAAATCCACATGGAACAGCCGCCAGGATTCAAAGATGAACAAAGGTCAGACCTAGTATGTAAACTTTGCAGGAGTATATATGGCCCAAAGCAAGCAGCCAGAGCATGGAATATAAAAATAAATGAAGTACTTACACATCAAAACTTTCAAAGGATCAAAGCAGACCCCTGCTTATACACAAAGAGATTGGCAAATAGATAGATCTATATGCTTATGTATGTGGATGATATCCTGATTTGCTTTGAGCAAGAAGGGGATGAAGCAGATATATTGGGAAAACTAAATCCAGCACTTTGACACCAAAGACCTCGGCAACATAAAGAATTACCTTGGCATCCAGATCAAGAGAGAGGAAGATGGCAGCTTTCTTCTGATTAAAAGACACAAAATACAAGAAATAATTCAAACTTTTGGAATGGAAGACGCCAAACCAGTGAAATCTCCCATGGAAACCAACTACCTAAAAGGAGATGAATTGTCAAGATAACCCACTACCTACTAATACTCAATACAGGAAAGCAATAGGGAAATTGCTGTACCTTACCACTGCTACAAGACCAGACATTGCAGCAACAGTTGGAATCTAATGCAGAAAAGGTTTCAATGCCAAATCTAAAGGACTGGAATGCTGTAAAACTAATCATTCGCCATCTTAAAGGGATTTTGCACTACAAGCTCAGTCAAGTTACCAGCAAGCGATGAAAAAACCTTAACAGGATATGTGGATGCTGACTGGGCAGGAGACACCAGTGACAGAAAATCTACCAATGGCTACTTATTTTTCCTATCAGGAGGCACCATCAGTTGGCCTAGTAAAAAGCAACTCTCTGTTTCACTGTCATCTACTGAAGCAGAATACATTGCTGTAGCGCAGGCAAGCAAAGAAGTTATATGGCTGAGACAGCTATTAACAGATTTGGGTCAACCACAATTGGGACCAACAGAAATCTATGAGGACAATCAAGGATGCATTGTACTTGCACATACGGAAGGAGTTAATTCAAGAACCAAGCACATTGATGTGAAGTTTTACTTTCTTAGGGATCTTCAAGAGCAAGGTTTTGAGTTAATTTATTGCCCGACCGAGGATATGACAGCAGATATCCTTACAAAGCCTCTGACCGCTGAAAGACATTCAAGGCTCACAAAGATAGGTTTAACAGACTAAGCCTTAGTTGTTGAGAAGGGGTGTTGGAGATACAACAAAACTTCAGCTTAGCCTATCGTATGGAATGCAGTTTAGAAAAAGGACACAAGATGTCGCTAATGTTTAATGATATGCTATGTATGCTCTATGATACTGTATGTGTTGCATTTCCTTCCCACAGTGATCGACTTGTTGGTTTCTCTTTTTCCTGCCTGGTTGTCTGTGTGTATTCTCCTTACCATGTGCAGAGAGACATCTTTGTGTGATGATGTTCCAATAAAGAAGGCAGTTCCTGTTACTACACAACGTCTAATCTCAACTGACTAGACAAGAAAGGCAGCTAGAGAGAGGGATGGGGAAAAAACAAACAAGAAATTAGGATAGAGAGAGGTAAAAGGGAAAGAAAGGAGAACAAAGCGAAAGCGTGGTGTATATACCAAAATGTACCATAAGGGGATTCAATACTGTACGAGTGTAAGGGACTCAGAGCGCTAAAAGTCTGTGGGTTAGGGGCACAAATTACTTGTCTTGCCTTGGGTGCTGACAGCCCACGCTATGAAAATTTTACTGTTAGGGGTCCCCACAACTTGGGAAATTTTATCAAGGGGTCACGACACTAGAAGGTTGATAACCACTGCTATAGAGGTACTCTTGATGAAAGAAATAATTGGCCTTGCTGTAAAAAAAATAAAAAATATATATGAAATTTGATGCCCCATGTATAGAACCTGCTGCAGCAAAAATACCTTTTTTCACACACACACACACACACACACACACACACACACACACACACACACACACTTTCCCAGCAAACTTTGCTCATTTGTAAATGAATGGTAGGAGCCAGTCTGTATGACGAGGCCACAATGTAGTGCCTTTGGAACAAGATTAGAGATTTTTTGGATAAATTCTGGTGTCCGTTTTTGTAGACTATGAATAGAAGCAACAGTTGCAGAACAATTGGTCTTTGGGTGTTGGTGGTACCTTCACATCGTAACCCTATTGAGGTACTCTTGATTAAAGCAAGAATTGGCCTTGCTGCAAAAATAAATAAATTAAATAAATAAAAATAAAATAAATAAATAGATGCACCTGTCAAAACAGAGGCGAAAAATGGTTCTTGGGTGTTAATTGTGCCCACGAAATCTATACCAAAAAAAATTCCTTTAACATAAAATCAAACACCCACAAAAGCTAGGCAGCCTAGAAAGTTTGGCAAAAATTCAACATCCCAAAACCACTTAAAATCAGCGATATCAGCATCAGGGGCTTGATAGCTGCTGCTAATCCAGGACCGATTCATTTTGACAAATGTCAGCCGATCAACAGAGTCTTAGGACAGACACACTCTTATCAGTCACAAAACCTCTGAATGTTTGTTCAGACAGCACACTGGGCGCAGGGCAGCCCAACAGCTTAATTGCATACTGGGCAAGTTCTGGCCAGTAGTCTATTCTCATGACCCAGTAACCCAGTGAATCGTCTTCTGGAAAGCTCAGAGTCGGTTTTCGCCCCTAGATAATCTTCCACTATATGATGTAGACGCTGCTGATGGGATCTTAAAAGCTGACAGCCCTGGGCAGAGAGGACAAAATACATTTTGAAATGCATCACTGATGCCACGTACACACAATCGGTCCATCCGATAAGAACGTTCTTTCTATCGTTGGGTATCCATCGGTTAGATTTAAAACAAGTTCCTTTTTTTTAAACCAATGGTTAAATAACCAATGGCGCCTACACACAATCGTTTTGGACCGATAAAAATGGTCCATCAGACCGTTCTCATCGCTTTAACCGATCGTGTGTACGCGCCATTAGGCAACCCCCTTCTCCATCACTCCTCCTTTGATGAACAGAAGCCTCAAAACTAGATTTTTCAGGCTAACCAATCAGACTATGAAAAGGGATTACATAAACTCCTCTAAGTTGTTAAAGATATTTCATCCTGTGCTCCCTCTGCTAGAGCAGGATGAGTTGAGACGTTTCCCTTGTAACGGTGGTTAAGGAGGGTTGCCAAACAATGATTCTTCTCTTTGGTGCCACAAAGTCTCTTGTTATCTCACAGTGTTTGAATAATGGAGCTCATAGACAGCAAATTTGCAGAGGCATGAGAAGCAGAGTCTTCGGGGTCATGGATGAACACAGTATCTGGAACTGCCGCCTCCTAGCCACGTACTACCCAAGGTTTCTGGGGACTGAAATCTATCCCTTTAGGTTTGATGTATGTCTTCCTCTGCTTCAATGACTCCAGAATCCTCCTCCTTCTCCACTTGTGTGTTCTGTGGAGTCAAATAATGGGGTCTACTCAAGTGGTGACAGTACAGTGCATGCGTCCTTTATCAGCAGTCATTAGCCTGTCCTTGTGCCATACTTACACAAGTGTTGATGGCACTCCGCTGCATATGCGGAAAAAAAAAAAAAGATCAAAAAGTAGTACAACAATTCAAAAAAAAAAAAAAGAACAAAGGACGCAATGTTGACAGATGTTTTATTACCACCAGCTGTATGGAGACGTGGCGGCAAAACAAGCTCCAGCACTGAGCCCTGTCCTGCATCCTTCCTAGTTGCAAACAAATTTATCAAGTATGCTGTGAACAAAATAAATCATCCCTGACAATGCTTCCTGGACCACATGTCAGCAGTAATGTGAACCTTTCTGCTGACTACCTTTCCCAACAGTGCCAAAACATTGCCTTCCACATGATGGTACAGAGCTGGAATGGCCTTATGTGCAAAGAAATAGCAACTGGGAACCTGCCATTGGTGTACAGCACATTCTGCAAATTCATGGAACGGGGCATAATACACCATATGGCAAGGCAGGAGTGTAAAGGTAGCAATTAGGAGAAGCTGAAATTTAGATGCTGAACATGTGGTTGTCAGGGAGTTTTTTTTCATGCAGCTGCTGGGGCAGAGAAATGTATAAGATTTACTATAGTACACAGCTGGTGGTGTGCTGCTGGCATGGGCGTCCGCTCCATAGGGCAACAGGGGTCGTTTGCCCCCCCCTAGGATCGTAGGAGAAGACACTTGAAACAGTGAGAGCAGGACAGGCTTGGTAGAGCAGCAGCGATGAGACATCCTCACAGCGAAGGGAGAGCTCAGGTGGACTGACCCATATGCACAATGCTGTGTGTCTCACTCTGTTAAATTGTAACATCCCAGCGAGTACAACCATCCTCCTTCCACAGAAATGGAAGAGGCTGCATCTGCTCTGCCCCCTCCCTCCCCTCTGTTCCTGTGTACCATCATCCATGCTCTGTGCACAGCCCATGTGCTGCTCTGAAAGGAGTGTGTGGGCGGGAACATTTAAACAAGTAGCTGATAGCTAAAGAGCCGACTAAACTACTAGTGTGAACATCCTGGGAACATCAAGTGAGTCATCAGCATTGTCACTGTGTACTCTGCCCTCTCTCTCCCAAATCTTTCACTTCCTGTCTTGTCCTCCAGCAGTCTTTCATTAACCCTATGCTTTGCCTTTAGCCGGGGTTTTCACTTGTGTGATCATAGACATTGCATGTGATTTGCATCGCATTGCTGTGCAAATCACATGGGATGTCTGTGCGATGCAAATTCAGCCATAAAACCTGTATGGCTGAAATGGCATTTGCACCATAACTGGAGGACCCTTTTTTTGGAGTGGATGGGTGTTTACACCTATGCAATCCAATTCATGCACCATTTCAAAGTTCTCACTGCAATCTGCAAACCGATATGGGGGTGTCATTAATTTTACATTGACACCAGTATCAGTTTGCAAAGGGCAGAGTGAACGGCCGACAAGCAACATGCAATGCAGGAATCGCATATATGTGAACTAGGACTCAAGTGGGTTTACACTGATGCAGTGCCGGTGTATACACAGATTTCCTGCATTTATCTCCATTTTCACCAAAGCGTCCGCAATGTAAGCGATGCCTCGTAACATTGTAGGGAAGGAGGACAAAATGGTCTCCTTATCTGTCCCAGCCTCAATGCGCTCCTGAATTTTAGAGAGCCAATGTTCTAAATTACGGGCCACCACTGTGACAGCTAATTCTGGCTCAAGGTTCCCAATAACCGAGTCCCACGTTTTTTTCAAGAGGGAATCCATTCTTTTGTCCATTGCATCAGGAAGAGTTCCCATATCCTCGAAAGCCAAGACAGTATTTCTGGATACTTGGGAGAACGCCGCATCCAATTTAGGCACCTTGTTCCAAATGGATGCAGGATCCTCAGAAAATGGGAACCTCCTTTTAAGGGACTGGGAAAAAAAGGGCTTCCTTTCGGGGTCTTCCCACTCCTTTTTGATAGTATCAGTTAGAAGTTCATGTACAGGAAAAACCCTTCTCTTCTGTTCCCCCAGACCCTTGTACATTTGGTCATGAAGGCTAAGAGGTTTACTTTCGGCCTGAATGCCCAGAGTCATGTAAATGGCCCCTCAACCTCATCAAGGGACAGTTTATATCTCGGGGGCTTCCTGGAATCCCCGTCCTGGTCCTCATCTTCTGACTCTGCCTGAGAACCCGAGGCCACACTCTCCCCAGAGGGTACTGCCTGGGAAGGGCCTGAAAGATCAACTGTCGTTGCTGTATGATCAGGTGTGACAGGAGCAAGACCCTGTTCAACTGATTGGGTTGTAACCTGTGTGGGGACAGTGGGAGGTTGCAGCCTTTCAAACAAAGATTTGAAGGAAGCGAAAGTGGAGGAAAGCTCCTTAACAGAGGCTGCTGGGCTACCTTCCTGCTCTTCATCCCTTTCCCTGACCAAGGAGTGAATGCATTCCCTACACAACACTTTGGACCAAGACTCAGGAAGAGTGTCCCTACAGGAGGCACATTCCTTTTTTGAACCGTGAGTCTTCCCTGTCTTTTCTAGGCTCTTCTGAAAGACATAGGAACAAGGGGCCCCACACATTAACATACAAAAAGAAAAACATTTTTTTTTTATTTATTTTTTTAAACATATGGGTTACAACCCTGGGGAAACTCTAAAAACAGACCCTCCTGCTAGGTTCCCTTATGGTCGTCGTCCCCCCCCCCAACCACCAAGGGGGAATAGTGGGGTGAAAGACCAGGCCTAAGGTTTAGGGACCCCTCCCCAGGGAACTCTTACCTTAGGCTGGCTGGAGGAAGCGTCCTTGGTCGTGCCCCCTTCCGGAGAAGTCGCCGACATCCTGGGGTGGTTGCGCTGTGTCGACTTGCCCCAGCAAGCTTCAGACTCCTCCAGCAAACACGCTGGGCCTCTATCAGCGCCGCGACCCGGAACCGGAAGTCGCGGGTCAAAGGGGAGGCTTCCGACGCGCTGTTGATGACGTCACCCGCCACTCAGCCCGCGAATTTAGAAAAAAAGTATGCGGCCTGTAAAAAAACAGGGTGTCCTGGAGGCCTCCCCTGCCATGGTCCTGTGGACACGATAGGGGTCCCCCCTCAAGCCATCTGCCGCGCTCGGCCAGGATTGGGGTGCGTCTGGCGGTGAGTACCAGCCAAAAATAATTTTTCCTTAGGAGGCCCCTGCTCCCTTGGTAGGAGAAAAAACAGCCACAGTCCCCTGACTGCACCGGCCTAGGTTCCTCTGCAGTGTCTCCCCACCGGAGGAAACACTAAGAACTGAGGTCTGGCAGGGGGAGGAGAGTTTTAAAGGCTGTGCAGTGTTTCCTAAGGAAGAGGAGAAGCCTATCTCTCTCTATTGTGGCTGTCCTGAAAGACGAGAAGGGAAAAAAGGCGACTAGTAGGTTTGTTATATACAGTTATTTATTAATATATTTGTGTTATGATGAATGATTAAATTGAAGTTGGGATTTTAGTATTTGCAGCCTGAGCCATAGTGGCTAGATTAGCTTTAAGCTTATATGTCTGAATTTATTTGAAACCAATAAACAACCATGGCCTTTATATCCTAACACTTGTGTCATTATTTATTTAAGTTAAGGTTTGTTTGTCTTATTTTCTGCCTGCTGTCCCATGAAAAAACGTTGTGTTTGGTGCACTTCGAATTGAGGAATGCTGCTGGGAGAAATGTTAAAACTATATAAAAAAAAAAAAAGGTATACGGCACTAAATGTAATGTATTGCTGTGTTAAACACTCTACTATACCGATACCCTCTAGTAGTAAACTGAGCTCTCTTCCACACCAACACCACACTACAAAAGCTTCCTGTGAGAAAGAAACTTTTAGGCCTCTTACACACTATCAGTTTTCCTTCAGGTTTTTCTCTTCAGGTTTACCAAAACCATGTAGTGCAAGGGCCGGCCTGATTGCATACAAATTGAGACTCTTGAGGTTAGACCTCATATTAGATGGATTTGGTAAACCTGAAGAGAAAAACCTGAAGAAAAACTGATAGTGTGTAAGAGGCCTTATAGTGTGGGGTGGGACTATAAGCACTGAGCCATGATTGGACAAAGTCATAATGACTTTGCCCAATCAGGACTCTGACAGTGCACTGCTTCATCTAATTAGATCCCTAGAACGCACTGTGAAGCATGCAGTGCATGTTGGGGCGCTCAGTGGCGCACATCCCACAGAGCGTCCCCGCAAATGTATGTGTTCACCAAACGGGGCAATGTCCGGGCCAAACTTTTGCTCGGCCTGAATTAACACAAACTAGAGTTGGGCTGTGAAAAGAAAATGTAATAAAAAAAATTAAATGATACTTTGTCAGGGGGTTTATAGGCTTCAGTGAGAGCGTCACTTGTGCAACAGTAAATATAATTTTGTAGGTACAAGAACTGCGGCATGTGTGTGCAGTGAATAGGCTCATTATCTGTTCAATTATTGCCCTTTAAGCAACTCCCACTCCAAGACTGGGTTCTCACTAGTGCGATGCGGGAACCCTGCTAATCCACTGCGGGTTCCCGCATCGCACTGCAAACTGACAATTCGGACATTCATTTTTCATTCCCTGTAGATGGGCTTTAACCACTTCAATACGGAGAACCTTTACACCCTTCCTGACAAAAACAATTTTCAGCTTTCAATGCAGTCACACTTTGAATGACAATTACGCGGTCATGCAATACTATACCCAAATGCATTTTTTTCGTTTTTTTTTCACACAAAGAGCTTTCTGTTGGTGGCATTTAACCACTGGGATTGTTATTTTTTGCTAAAGACATTTTTAAAAATAGGACAAGATTTTGAAAGTACCAGTTACTTACCGGTAGCTGGATTTCTACGATGTCTTACAGGACGGCACTGTGAGAGTAGACTGGCTCACCTGACAGGAAACACAATCAAAAATGAAGTTTAAAAGGCCCCACCCCTCCCGTGTGCCTCAGTTTAAGATAAGTAACCGCTCTTTAGAACACGGTATAAACAGAGACCCAGAAAAAAGGAGGAAAATAGATAGAAGTAAAAGGGAGGGAAGTAGGCCTGCCGTCCTGTAAGACATCGTAGAAATCCAGCTACCGGTAAGTAACTGGTACTTTCTCCCTCGTCTTCCAGGATGGCACTGTGAGAGAAAAGCAAGTAATCCTCAGGCCTACCTTAGGGCGGGACCACCGTCTGTAAGACCTTCCTACCAAAACTCAGGTCTTGAGGAGACAGTAGTTCGACTCTATAATGCCTGATGAACGTATTCCGGCTGAACCAGGTTGCCGCTCTACAGATCTGCTCTATGGAAGCTCCTGCCCTTTCTGCCCAGGAGGTTGCCAGAGAACGCGTGGAATGAGCCTTAATAACAGGAAGTGGTTTACCTGCCTGTGTGTATGACAAAGAGATAGCCTGCCTAATCCATCTGGAGATGGAAGCTTTAGTTGCCTGTTGGCCCTTCTTTTGCCCTGAAAAATTAACTAAAAGGTGAGGGGAAGATCTGAACTCTCTAACCCTCTCTAGGTAAACTAAAAGGCAGCGTCTTACGTCCAGGCAATGGAAAGTGGTTTCCTTTTCATTGCTGGGATTTGCGCAAAAAGAAGGAAGTATAACTTCCTGAGACCTATGAAACCTGGTTGCCACCTTGGGAAGGTACAGAGGATCCCGAGTCAAAATAACCCTATCTTCAAAAACCCGCAGAAAGGGTTCTTTGATAGAAAAAGCATGCAAGTCTCCAACTCTCTTGGCAGACGTGATGGCTAACAAAAAAGTAAATTTAATCGTAAGAAATTTTATAGAAATGCTGTCTATAGGCTCAAATGGTGCCTTAGTCAGCTGTTCCAGGACCAGGGGGAGGTCCCATGAGGGAACCCTGGAAACCTGCATAGGAGAAAGTCTGTCCCTGGCTGTCAGGAACCTCTTGATGAGGGGTTCCGCTGAGAGGCTCTTCTCCAAAAAATATGATAAAGCTGCCACCTGGACTCTTAGAGTTCTAGTAGCTAAGCCTAATTCCACGCCATCCTGAAGAAACTCCAGGATGTCGGGAGTTTTGGGAGAAGAGATCCGCTTAGCGGTGCACCAACGCCAAAAGACTGTCCAGACCTTTGTGTAGATGTGTCTGGTGACTTTCTTGTGGCTGGATAGTAGGGTATCTATGACTCTATCCGAGCAGCCCTTCTGTTGCAAGTTCCGCCTTTCAATAGCCATGCCGTCAGGCTGAAGAAACCTGGGTTCGCATGAAAGATCGGCCCTTGCCGCAGGAGATCCGCTCGGAGAGGCAGGGGAAGCGGGGGGGCTAGAGACCAGAGCTTCAGAATGGGAAACCAGGATCTCCGGGGCCACCAAGGAGCGATTAAGATTAATTTTGTCTCCGCGGAGGCCAGCTTTTGTAAGATCCTTGGGATCAGATTCAGCGGGGGAAAAGCGTAAGCCAGACGGAAATCCCAGTCCTGGGCCAGCGCATCCACCCCCTGGGAACCCGGTCCCTGTACCAGGGAAAAGAATTTGTTCACCTTTCTGTTTTTCCTGCAGGAAAAAAGATCTATGTCCTGGACCCCGAACCGCCGACAGATCCAATCGAAGGTTTTTTGGCATAATTCCCACTCTCCCTGACAAACGGGCTGACGACTCAGAAAGTCGGCCTCCAAATTGGTGGCTCCTCTTATGTGGATTGCCTGAATAGAGGGTACTCTCTGTTCCGCCCAACCCAGGATCTCCAGGGAGAGTGTCAGGAGGGACTGGGACTTGGTGCCCCCCTGTCTGTTGAGAAAGGCGACTGTTGTAGCATTGTCGGAAAGGACCAGGACATCCTTGTCCTGAATTCTTCCTTCGAACGCCCTCAGAGCTTCTCCCACTGCCAGTAATTCTCGATAGTTGGAGGAGGTCCGCCTTTGATGATGATCCCAGGATCCCTGAGCCCGTAGTTCTTGTACATGGGCTCCCCAACCCCAAGCACTGGCGTCCGTAGTGACCTTCAGTGGATCGGTCTGACTCCACGGACGGCCCTTCAAGAGGTTTTGGTGGTGGAGCCACCACTCTAGGGAGTCCTTGACTAGGATCGGAACCCTGACCCGGGAATCGAGAGTGTCCTCCTTTCCGTTCCAGGCGGAGAGGAGGAACCTCTGAAGTGGTCTTGTGTGTAGTTGGGCCCAGGGGACCGCTGGAATGCAAGCGGTCATCTGACCCAACAGCTTCATGATCTCTCTGAGGGAGGGATTTTCTGCAGCCACTAAAGACCCGATCGTCGTCACAAGCCTCCGGAACTTCTCTTGGGGAAGAAAAAGTTTCTTCTCCCGGGAATCTATGATAACCCCCAGGTATACCTTCCGCTGTTCCGGTAGAAGGGAGGACTTTTGCTTGTTGATTATCCAACCAAGCGTCTCCAGAGTGGTCATGACGACGGTCAGGTCCGAAAGGAGCTGATCCTGACTTGGGCTGAAAAGCAGGAGATCGTCTAAATAGGGGACGAGGGAGATCCCCTTCAGATGTAGATGAGCCATTACCTCCGCCAGGATCTTCGTAAATACCCTTGGGCTGGAGGCCAGACCAAAAGGGAGGGCAGCAAACTGCCAGTGCTGAATTCCCTGTGCGGAGGCGAGGGCAAATCTCAGAAACCTCTGATGTCCCGAAAAAATCGGGACATGCAGGTAGGCGTCCCTCAAATCTATGGTTGCCATAAAGACGCCCTCTAACAAAAGACTCCTGAGGCTGTGAACGCTTTCCATCCGGAATCTTTTGTAGAGGAGATGGGAGTTCAGAGGTCTCAGATTGATTATCAGTCTGAACTTGCCGTCCGGCTTGGGAACCACAAAAATGTGGGAGTATACTCCCTGACCTTGTTGGTCTGGCGGGACTGGGATTATGACCCCCTGTTCCGCCAGACTTGTAATATTCTGGGAGAGGCCTACAGCTTTGCTGGAGTCCCTTGGGAGGTGGGTGAGGAGAAAGGCCGGGGGGGGGAGCTCTCTGAACTCTAAGTGGTAACCCTCCCTGATTATCTGCAGGACATGGGGACTCTGGGTTATGTTCTCCCAGGCTGGAAGAAACCTGGCGAGCCTGCCCCCCACCTTCCCGTCACTTGGTGTCCTTTCCGGATGGTTTGGGATTGGCAAAAAGGATCCCCCCCTTTGGTCTATCCTTACCAAAGGGCCAACGACGACTGGTGGATTGTCCTTTGTCCGGGGCCGGAACCTTTCTCTGGCTGGGACGAAAGGACCGCTTCCTACTCTGCCTAGGTTTTGAAGGAAACTTATTCCCCTTCTCAGAAGACCTGGACAAAGCCTGATCTAAGGCTTCCCCAAACAAGAGGGAACCCTTGAAGGGGAGAGCACATAGGCGGCGTTTTGAAGCAAGATCACCCCTCCAAGTCTTTAGCCAGACGGCCCTCCTAGAGGCATTAATAAGTGCCCCAGTCTTGGCTGAGGCGCGAATGGTTTCTACCGCTGCGTCTGCCAGGTAGGCCACTGCCCCGCTAATAAGTTGGAGGGAATCTCGTATCTCCTTAGTCTTGGAAGAATTGGGGATATGGTCTAGAAGTTTTGAAGTCCAGGCGTCGGCATTTCTTGCCACGCAGGCTGAGGCCAATGCAGGACCAAGGGAGGCTGCATTGGCTTCCCAAGCTCTACGGAGAGAAGTGTCGGTACACCTATCCATGGCATCCTTTAAACTGCCTGAGTCCTCAAAGGAAAGGTCTGACTGTTTTGAGACCTGTGCCAAGGAGGCATCAAGCTTAGGGACCTTAAAAAAGGTGTCTACTACCTCCGTTTTAAAGGGACAGCGGCGTTTCCAAGTTTTGAAACTAGGTAAGCTCTTTTCAGGTTCTGCCCACTCCCTGAGGATAATGTCCTTTAGTGACTGATGGACCGGGATGGTCATGGTTTGAGGTTTTATTAAACCCCTGTACATCCTGTCCTGGGCTGAGACCTGCTCTGCTGGTTCTTGAATGTGCTCTGTAGCATAGACAGCCGCTAAAAGACCCTCCATATCATCAGTAGGAAACATATATTTTCCTGTCCTGGTATCCTCCTCCTCCTCTTCCTCCTCCTCTGCCTGGCTGTCAACCAGGGATTCACTACGTAAGGCTAACTCGGACTCCTCAGAATCCGAGGGGTACACTCTACGAGCCTGTAGTGGTACAAACGGACGAGAGGTTGAAGAGGATTCCTGGGAGGAGGGGCCCGGAACCGGAGAATCAATGTTCTTTCTACTTAGGGAAGATTGAAACTCCTTTAGGGTAGATAGCATTTCGGTCTGAACCGAGAGAAATTGCTTCATGATCTGTGAGGTTTCCTTCCCTGTAAGCTTACAGATGCACTTAGAACAAAATGGCTTGTTATGCTCAACTGGTAATTTGTCATTGCAATTGCCACATCTCCTAACACGTTTAGGAGGCTTAGCCACTCTGCTGGCCTCCCCCTGGGCAACAGGGTCTTCACCTAAACATATCAGGGAGAAACATATGCCCATTAGCCTTCACCTCTCAGGATTAGGGGAGGGGGGGGGGGGGACCAACAACAAACCCCCTATGAAAAAGGAAAGACTCACCCTTGGTGGTTTCCTCTGCAGCCATAGGAAAACGACGGTCCTCCTCCATAGTCGCGTGTGCCGAGGAGAGGTCTTCCATGGATACGCTCTGAGACCGCCAGGCCCCTCTATCTCCCTGGCTGCTTTATCGTGTGCCCCGATCGCCTGCAGCGTCTGTCCGGTGGGGGCCGCCATCTTGCCGCGCGGGAGCGGAATGACGTCACGGCGCCGTGCGCGTCATCAACAGGCGCCCGGATGCTAATGGCGCCGCTCGGAGCGGCGCCTAACCACCCGCCATGCGGTCCGGCGAACCCCCGGACGGAGCCAGCAGGAAGGGGGAGGCCTTCGCCCAACCTCCAAGGTAGGAACCAGGCGGGGGGAGAGAGGATGTGGCCTCTTCGGAGCACTGGAGAGCCCTGCCCTCCTAGGAGGCTCCGGCGTCCAGGGGAGTCTGTGACTTCTCCTGTTCCCCCCTGGACTAAGATGAAGGGGAAACCCCCCGGGGGGTAGCAAGCTACACCGGACCCAACGGCACCCAGTACCTGCGGTCCGGGCTCCGGGGGGGGGACCACCAGCCCCAGGCTTTAGGTCATAAGAAAAAAATAAACGTTTCGCTGAAAGGGAAACACAATCAGAACTGAGGCACACGGGAGGGGTGGGGCCTTTTAAACTTCATTTTTGATTGTGTTTCCTGTCAGGTGAGCCAGTCTACTCTCACAGTGCCGTCCTGGAAGACGAGGGAGAAAAATATGTTTTCTTCTTCACGGATGTATGTAGATGAGGCTGCACTGATGATCAATGCACTGTTGATCAGTGTGACAGGCTGGCCGGTTAAACGGCTCTTATTTCCTCCCACAGACACAGCGTGGGAGGAAAGGACTGCCAATAACCGGCATGTCTGTTCAGGTGTGATCAGCTGTGACTGGACACAGCTAATCACAAAGTAGGGGGCAACCGGGATTAGCCCTTTCCCCCGATCTGCAAACAGAGAGGGTGCCCAATGCGGGTCTCCGAAGGCGCGCTGGGGCTTGAGGAGGACCTATATTGATGCCCTCCCGGAACTGGACGATTGTGGTGTAGCCATCTTTTGGCAAATTTTTTGGTAATGTGGTAATTGGCAAGTGGTTAAACCCTAAAATTTAAAGTTTAACGTTCAGGACAAAAAATGTATTTTTCCATAAAGGGTTTATTTCTTTACAAGTACAATACCCAGTAGATCGTCAGAACGAAGAATTGACACTTATTACAGTCTTCTGTTAAAATGTGTCAAATTACAGCTCCCAGTAAGTGTTTATAGGCAGAAAGGTATAATTCACAACAAAGGTTTTTATTTTATATTGGTTCTTTTATGCTTTTTCGCACCTTATTTTTACCTGGTAAACTGAGTAGTAATACAGTTCCTGTCCTGGGGTGACAGTGCTCCCTCGCTGTATTTGTATGGTCAGCTGCTGGTGGCACTGTGCTTCCTAGAGTGGGAGGTGGTAGTCCTGATGTCCACCAGCAGCCAACAGATTCCAGTAATCAGTCTTCACTTGATGCTGGCTTCTGTTCGGGCATTTAATCCCTCCTCTACCATTACACTAAGCTTGATTGTTTTGCTTTGCTCCCAAATACTGCGTGCCCCTTTTTCCTAAACCTTGATCCCGATTTTGCTTCCGACCTGCATCTTGAACCCTGCTGTGTCTTTTCAGCTCCCCTTGTACCTAATCCCAGTCCTGGCCTGTTCCCCTGCATCTCCAGTTTTCCCTGTTTATCAATGTTCCCCATGTTTGTACATATTGTATATAGTTTGCTAATTAGTAGGGTTGAGCGAACCCGAACTGTAAAGTTCGAGTTCATACCGAACTTTATTTTTTTTTGACCCGGACAATTTTCTGAAAGTTTGGGTTCGGTGTTCGGCTACATAATGGGGCGCTGCAGGGCAGCCAATTAGCATTTCTTTAACTTGTGTGACTTGGAAGCCATCACAGCCATGCCTACTAATGACATGACTGATTGGCCAGTGCAGTATGTGACCGGGCATGTGACCCAGCCTCTATATAAGCTAGAGGCACACAGCACAGCTCGTCACCCTGCTTTAGCTAGGGAAAGGCTGCCGCTGCTCTCAGGGACAGATTTAGATAGGATTGTCCTGCTTTAGAAATTGAATTACAATACTCAGCGATCGATCTACATAGCATTAGCTACATTAGGGAAAGGTTCCCGATAGTGCTTATAGGGAGAGAATTAGTTAGGAGTCAGTCCTACTTCACAAATCTAATTGCACCAGAATAGTGTCCCATCATTGGTATCATTGGCAGGAATAGTGTCCCATCATTTGTGTCAGTGGGAGAAATAGTGCTGCATCATTGGTATCATTGGGAGGAATAGTGCCCCATCATTTGTGTCAGTGGGGAAAATAGTGCCCCATCATTGGTATCAGTGGGAGAAATGGTGTCCCATCATTGGGCAAGGTTCCTGCTTGTCAAGATTATTTTTTATTTTTATTTCTATGTATTTTATGTTATTTAAAATGTATTTCCCTATCCACATTTGGATTGCAGAGTACTTGCCATGCTCTTACCAACATTTTGCTGCCATTTTCAGCCCTCTAGCCCTTTCCCTTAGTTTTTTAGAGACATTTTAGTAGTCAAAAATTTGGGTCCCTATTGACTTCAATGGGGTTCGGATTGAGTTCGGGTCCCGAACCCAGACTTTTTTTCCAAAAGTACAAATTTTCTGTCACATCCAGGTGTTCGCTCAACTCTACCAATTAGGCTTCCTGTTACTTAAGTTGCTAGTTAGGCAGTTTAGCTGGGTTTCCATTTTGCTGGTGATTGGATGGCTTTTGTTTTACAATATTAAGCCTACTTTACTAAATATAGTCTGGTGGTGAACTTCCTTCCAGAAGGTTTTAATGAAATGGACACATCCACCATATGTAAAAATCGAACCTTCGGCTTCATTGCATCACTAGCATTTGGGTAAGATCATGAGATGGATTTTGTGCAATCCAAGGGGTGTCCTATACCCCCTTGAGAAGATTTTAATCCTATTAATCCTTAGATTTTTTTCCTATTCCTCCGGTGTCAAGTTTAAGGTTAGTTCTTGTTCCCATTTGTGGCTCGCTTTATTGGACTCAGGGTTTTGGATGGAGAAGAGCATGGAATATGCATCAGATGTCTTTGTGGTTCCGGTTTGCTGCATATCACTTTGAATCGCGTGTGTTGGAGGGACACACATGGGATTCGTTTGGAATAATTTAGGAAGTGTCAGATTTGGACACAAGTCCAGGATGGAAACATGTGAGTTTTTATGCAAGTGAACCCAAATAATTTTTTTTTTTTTTTGCATAAGAAAAGCTAAAGACCAAAAAAAAAAAAGTTTTACTTTGTTATAAAATTTTGTAAAAACGTAATTTCTCTTTCACTGATGAGGAGGCACTAATATGCAGCACTGACGGGCACTATTGGGGCTGCACTGATGATCAGTGCAGATCTCCCCTGTGAAGAAATGTAGGGGGATCTCCTCAAGCTGTGAGAAGAAAAATGCTGATAACCGCCATTTCCTTCTTTACATGTGATCAGCTGTGATTGGACACAGCTGATCACATGGATAAAAAGCCTAGTCATTGGCGGTTTACCAAGATCAGTTATGCGCCCTGTCTCGGACACCATGCAGTGCCAATCGCCCTGTGGGTAAAAGTGGGAGGACGTCATCCCAAAACGAGAGAGCCACCTTGTGCCTGTAGATACAGCAGGCAGGAGGTGGTTAAAAGATAAAACCCACAAACATTATATTCAAAGGTTTCCCAGTAGCACAAATCACTTGTGCATGGAAAATAGGTGTACAATGCCCCTCAGCCTTAGCACCAGTAGCCGCCTCAGCCGAAAACATTTACAGTTCAAGATGCGATTTCACAACAAGGACTTGAACTGTATATACTTCATCTGTGGACTGAGATTTAAATTTTATATACACACACACAGATAGGTGTTTAGGCAAGCAATTAAATTGTATTTGTCTCACTGTAACCAGTACGGTTGTAATAACTGTTAGGTAAATTTAGTTGGGCTCACTGTAACCAATACAGCCGATATATTAACCACTTGCCGACCTGTTGCCATCGTTGTACTGCGGCAGGTCGGCACGGTCCCACGAGCCGTTGTAGCTGTACGTCGGCTCCTTTAACCGCACACACACACACACACACACATCCCTGTTCTTTGAGGAGAGGGGATGCAGATTGAGTTCCTAACAGCTATGAATACACTAGGGAACACAGTTAAACCCTTGGTCTCCCCCTAGTGTTAACCCCTTCACTGTCAGCGACATTTTTACAGTAATCAGTGCATTTTAATAGCACTGATCGCTGTATAAATGCCAAATGGTTCCAAAAATGTGTCAAGTGTCCGCCATAATGTCGCAGCCCGATAAAAAAAAAAAAAAAAGGCAAAAATCAATATACGCTTATTGCGATTTTTATATCAAAAATATGTAAAATACATATTGCCCTAAATTTATTTATTTTTTTAAAGCAAAAAGGGGGATATTTGTTATAGCAAAAAGTACAAAATAGTGTTTCCCAAAATGTTTTCAATTTTTGTTTATAGTGCAAAAAATAAAAACCTGCATAGATGATCAAATACCACCAAAAGAAAGCTCTATTTGTGGGACAGAAAGAATGTTAATTGTGTTTGGGTACAGTGTCGCACGATTGCGCAATTGTCACTTAAAGCGACGCAGTGTCATATCACAAAAACATGGCCTGTTCATTTGAGCAGCCACATTGTCCGGGGCTACAGTGGTTAAAGGATCACTAAAGGAAAACATTTTTTTTGCTGAAATGACTGTTTATAGGGTATAGAGACATTAAAGTTAACTGATTCCTTTTAAAAATTATTAAAAATAGATAAAAATCAATCATATAATATGCCTCTAGTTCCATTTTCGTTTTTAAACTGGTTGTGTTTATGTTAAGAACAGAAGACACACAGAACAACAAACAAACAAATCCAGGGCAGTGTTTTGTTTTTAAATTAATCCCAGGGCAGTCTTGTTTTTAAAATGAATCTGATTGGTTCTGAGGAGTTTTAGAAACACAGCTTGGACCACAGTGAAAAGCTGCCATGAGATGTTTCATAAGGAGCCGGACAAGCAGGAAGTGTGGAGATCAAAGCAGAATTACAGTAACTTCAAAGCAAAAAACGAACAATGAGAACATGAAAACAGCACTGCATTAAGGTAAAGGAAGCTATTTAGCTAAAAAAATTCCTTTAGTGATCCTTTAAGGTAGGTCTGTGTTCTCAGATGCTGCTAGTCTGATGGCTCCCTCTCCTTTCCTTTTAGTGTAAGAATTGTCTGGAACATAGGAGGAGTGGAGCTATGCATATGGTTGTATAAATATGTAGCACCCTTGTACTTTTAGGTACCGGTGCTGTCCTAAATTTAGGGGAGATAAGAGAGTTATTTGGCTCTTATCTAAGTGATTTGACCTATTGGGGTCTCACTTCGGCTCGACTGTGTTTTTGTTCACGGTTGTTTCCGGGGTGCGGTTTCACCCCAGGACGACAGGTGGCAGCAGTTGGAGTTGAGGATGGTGTGCTCTCTCTGCAGCCAATGAGGATGTTTGTGCCTCGCTGGGCATGCTGGGAGAGGGAATTTAGGCGACGGATATTTTGTTCCGGGTTCTTCTGAAGTGCGTCACCCACCTTCAGAGTGTCAGCGCTGCGCAGCGTTATGGCCTACCAGGCCGGGTGCACCTGCCACGTGGTGTTTTCGGTTCCAGGCCCATTTTGGTCTGGAGCATCTGTAGTCGTGGCGGGACCCAGTGATCAACTGGGTCCCTAGGATCTATTGGGGATCAAGGTGGCTGGACAGTGACAGGCTGGACTTCGGTCGCCGGTCAGTCAGCAACTTAACTACAAATCTACCTGAAGTGACTCATGCTTAAAATTAATTGAGGATTGTCTCCGTGATCCAAGTTCTGAGGAGGGCCTGTGGCAGAGGTCCGTTCTCTCAAAGTTCTTCGAGCGATACTCCGGCTGCCAGGCCTGTGGCAGAGGCCTGTCCGGGTATAGAAAACCCTCTCTGGCTGGAGTGGTGAAGAAGATAAAGTGCTATTGGAAGCAGGACTGACTTCCTCATCGTTACACCTGAACCTGCTATTTCTTCTTGTACATCTTTCCCTTCACGTTTTACCATGTTGGGTAAATAAAAGCACAAGATAAAAGACACCTGCTGTTTGGACAATTAATCATTTCTGCTCTCAACTACCCAAGACGGCGGAGCTATAGAGGTAACATGCTATCCCAGTTCTAACCAGCAGCACCTTTGGGGGTAGTGCTACAAATATTTATGCAGCCCAGGCCAATCCCAGGGGCCAGGGGCCTGAAGGCTGCTGTGAAACTGCCTAACATTTTTTGGGAGACTGAGCTACTGGGTGTTTCCCTACAGAGTATCAGGCCAGCATGGAGGGTTGCTGCTCTCCAGAGCAATGCTGTCATGTGATTGCTTGGATACTGAAGCTACAGAGAGCGGACTGAAGATTTAGTAAGGTATCACAGGAGAAAAAGATGTTGGGAGGCAACCAACTGTCCTTGGACATTTTGCAAGTACAGACTACTGTGAGATCTCAAGACTTGTGTCCTGTTGCCATCCCTCTTGTGTTGGAGAGTCAGCTGTCTGTTTGATTAAATGGGACATTGGCTGGTGTCCTGAAGAGCTTAGTTTATCCAATTCCTTGTGAAGGGACTATGCTCTTATTGCTCTAAAGAAAAAAGCCTGCTTTTATCTGCTGCTACTACAAAGCCAAGTCCCCAGTTTGCTACAAGGACTTCTGCTTCAGCTTTGAAGAATGGAGTTAATCGACCTCAATCTGTACATAGTTTCTGATTTGGGAGTATCTCACTCAATTCCCCCAACCCTATCCAAGTCCTCTAAAAATAAAACCACCACCCCTAGACTGGTTGAGGAAAAGTGTGGCTGTGATTGTGTGTCTGTGGTGCAATCCACTGGGCAGAATCTGGGTAAATGTGTAGTTGCTCCTACTAAGCACTACATGTATATGTGCGCACACACACACAGTATACAGTATATAGTGTTCATGTTACATATTTAAGGCAGAAGCTATTTTTTTCAGTTGTAGTTCCTCTTAATATAGAAGCATTTTAATCTAGGACTTACACAATTCCTGCCAGCAATAGCTAAAATACTGAAGCCAGTCACCCGTTTCCGCTGACCCCGATTGCCTTTTTAATTTCTGACCCAGACAGTCCAGCTTCTTACCTGTCAAGACCTCTGCTTGATCCCAACTGTGCTTTGGTCTCTGCATCATAGCCTTCTCATACCTGCTGCCCCCTGGTGGAGCAATCTCAGGAGCTGTGATCTTGTAGCACCACCTAGCAGTGGTTGGCAAGTCAGCCTCTGTGCCAGGGGGCCTACTGTAAATTATTAGAAAAGATAGACTAAATTCCTCCTTCATGGCTCTTTGCAACATCTACAATTTGCCCGGTAGTTGGCTGCCCAAGGCCCAGGGACACAAGTACCGTATATATAGTCAATAGGTAGTCTAACCCAGTTCATTCCTACATTTACAAAGACTTGAGGTGCACACACAGTCTCTTTCTCATAATCTAGGCCAGTAGCGGAATCCCTCTCTGCCTCACACACCAAGGTTCCCAGAACGGATACCAATTACTCCTGCGCTTGTATGCACGGAGCTTGTACCCATGAAAACCCATTACACTATATGCTGTGCCACATGCATCAAAAAAAACTCTTAAAGATGAAGTGTCCAGGAAGGAGCTTTGTTTTTTTTACGGTTCAAAATATGTGATGTATTAGGCATCCTCTGGATTCCAAAGTATATAGTTAGATATTACAGCAACATACAGCTTACCAGTGGTCCACTACCCCCAGTATTGCCATAGACTACTTTTTCAGATGTCTTCCAATCTGCTGGGTAGGGGAGAGCCACTCACAACATGCAGCCTCCTTGTCTTTGCTTTACCTCTCCCTGGTCATTACTGCTCCCATCCACCCTTGCAGCTCCAACACTGTTTATATAGTCTAGCAAGGAAAAGCCAGCCCAGGGACAGGGCAGGAAATTAAAAGGGAAAAAGGAGTTCCGATGAAGACCAAAATGAAACTTCTGGTAGAGCCCAAATCCCTGGTGAGAGGGCATTGCAACAAAAACTTTCAATAGCATTTTAAAAAGGGTACAATCAAGATAATCTCATGGTTAAAGTGGTTGTCACAATGTAGAGTATAAGATTTCCTATCATCTGTGCCCAGTCTTGTCACACAGAGTTAATCCAGCGCTGAGTAATCCTCTTTTAAAGTTCAGTGCAAATTAACAGAATTTCAGATAAAAACCTGCCAAATTAGGTTAAGTCCGTTTCTCTGTTATTGCTTTCAGTAATAGGTTATTTACATATCTAGCTTGGACATGTTTATCATAACAATAGGTGATCCAAAGTTCATTGTATATTACTAGGATGTATTATGATGTTATATCACCTCATGTTATTGTAAACAAAACATAACATGATAAACATGTCCTAGCTAGATATGTAAATAACCTCTCACTCAAAGCAAAAAAGAGAGAAAACTGACTTTTGATTTAGGCAGGGTCTTATCTGGAAGGCTGTTCATTTTTACTGAACATTAAAAGAGGATTACTCAGCGCTGGATTAACTCTGTGTGGCAAGACTGGGCACAGATGATAGGAAATCTTATACTCTACATTGTGACATCAAAAAAAAAATGTTGTTGGGGTTTACAACCACAAGTTTACATGATTTACTCTTGAGCCATTTAGGCCTGTAAACAGGGTTTTACAACAGCAAGGGTGTGCAAATGAGGCTAGGTTGCCACCTGCTGGCTTGATGGAAGACTACGCAATATTTGTAAATAGGTAATATTTAACTCACAAAATATGAGAAATACATGTGGTCTCATTCCCGATAAAATGTATATTATATAATAAATATATATATATATATATATATATATATATATATATATATACACACACACACATAATATATATATATATATATATATATATATATATATATATATATATATATATATATATATATATATATATATATATATATATATATATATATATATATACACACACACACACACACATATATACATACACATACATACATATACACACACACATACACACACCACTATACAGTCCCTTTAAACATTAAAAAAAAAAAAAGCAGTGACAATTTAATCTAAACCCTCATCTGGGCTTGCATACTAGCAAATCAGGTCATGTCTGACCTATGCCTTCCTCCTAGGCGATACCTAAAAATATTTGACAATGGAGTTGCTAGATTTATTTTCATTGCAGAAATCCACATTATATAATATATATGTTTTTTATACAAGTATGCCAAGGTTTAAAATAAAAATAGCGGTCTTAGAAATACATTTGCCATGTAGTTAAGCACGCATGGGTTTCCTTGGAAACAGGTTTCCTGCAATTTATGGCTTTTTGATGCACTCAGCAGCAAGCCAGGCATTTGACATGGGCATTCCTCCTTTGACACTGCAAATGAGAACAAACTGTCAAGTACACAGGCATTACAGTTATGAAGATAGATCTACAGTCTTTAAAGCACATCACATGTATGTAAAATCTGTTTTTTGTCTAACACCACAAGTTGATTTCAGATTTTTTTCAACTTTTGAAATTAATTCATCTGTGTTTAGGAAACACACAGTATACTGTAAGAAAAGGTGAATTCGTAAAGCAGAAATACAATTTTCAAATGTGTGCTCGGCTTCAAAATCATAAAAGAATAAATCTTAAAGTGTATGTAAAACGCTAATAATGATGAACTTCTCAAATTTGGTCTGCCTGGTAAATAAACCACTGAAATAAAATGTTTTCCTATATCTGTTTTTACATGCAAAAAAAAATAAAACGGTTGTTCAGATAATGGAGGACCAGTCACCCTGATCAAAAAACAGAGAAGCAGTGAGACTTGTCTTTATTACAGAACATGTCTGCACACAGCCAAAGTCTCATATCTTGAAGAAATGCACAAAGCACACCAAGATTTAAAGGAGTTGTAATGGAAGTTAAACGATTCAGAGATCTCATTAGCGAACATCTATGCCCCAAATAAAAAGGCGGCCCAATATGTGGCTGGAATAACGGAAAAGTTTATGAGTTTTAGTAAAGGAGAGGCTGTCATGGGCGGGGACTTTAACCTATGTTTAGATCCCAGACTAGATAGTACGTTGCATGCATTGGGGAGCGAGATAGGTCAGAGAAATAAACTAAAAAAGAAGATGTACCAACACCAATTGGTAGATGCATTGAGAGTGCAACATATGGGTCAAAAAGACTATACATTTCGCTCACAGGTGCATGGGACGTACACTAGAATCGATTATATTTGGGTAGAACATAAACTTCTCGAACGGGTGGTAGATACAGAGATCGGAATAACATTTTCCGACCATTCGCCTATCACAATTCAACTGAAAATTGGCGAACTAGAAAATAAGAAAGTTAACTTGAGATTGAATGAAGAGCTATTACTCGACAAAGTTATTAAGAAGAAAATAAGAAAGGAGATATACCATTTTTTCAAGGAAAACAGTACAGAGGGAATGTCGGAGGCGATAATCTGGTTTTTATTAGGGGAATTCTGATAAAAGAGGGGACCTTTAAAAAAATAAGTATTAAAGAAAAAAAAATAAAACTAATTAAAGAAATAACGAACTAGAACAATTACATAAAGAAACTAATCAAAAAGACTTACTTTTGTATCTTTGTTCAAAAAGAGATGAAATGAGAGAATTAATAGAACAGGAAACGCAGAAAACTTTAGGAATAATTAAGAAAGAACAGTATCAATGGGGTAATAAAATGCGAAAACATCTAGCAAGTATATTAAAAAAAAAAAAATCAGCTAATTATATTGAAAAAATACAAACAAATACAGGAGAAATGAGATATAAAACATCTGATATTACCAATTTTCAGGAATTCTACGAGAAACTATATACTATCAATAAACATAGTACTAAAGAGGAACTAAAAGTAAAAGAAGAAAAAATAAAAAAATACTTAAAGGAAATAGAGCTAAATAAAATTGCAGTACATAAACTTGCTAGTTTGGACACCCCAATAACAGAAGAAGAAATCCTTAAAACCATTCGAGACTTGCCTAACGGTAAAAGCCCCGGCCCAGACGGACTGACGACATTATACTATAAACTAATAGCCGATATCATTACACCAAAATTATACTCCTACTTTAATGGAATTGGAACAAAATGGGAAATGAGGAAAGAAGCTCTAGAAGCCCTAATAATTGTAATACCTAAGGAGGGTAAAGATAATACACTGTGCTCCAGCTACAGACCGATCTCGCTCCTAAATATCGATCTAAAAATATTCTCAAAAATTCTTGCTAATAGAATGGAAAAAATTATAAAAGATACAGTACACATAGATCAAGTAGGCTTCATAAGAGGTAGAGAGGGAAGGGACAACAGTATCAGATCCCTCCTGATTATAGAGGAAATCAGTAGAAGTGAGGCCCCAGGCCTGTTCTTGTCGATATATGCCGAAAAGGCTTTCGACAGAGTGGACTGGGGCTTCATGTTAAACACACTAGAGGTTATGGAAATAGGGCCCAGAATGAGCTGGATAGGAGCTTTATATAATAGACCAACCGCAAGAATTAAAGTGAATGGAAATATCTCAGACCCCTTTGAGCTAGAAAATGGGACTAGGCAGGGATGCCCTTTGTCCCCGCTATTGTTCACACTGACATTAGAACCCCTACTAAGAGAAATAAGGCGAAATGGGGACATAAAGGGGATAAACATCGGAGGAGAGGAACATAAACTCGCCGCATATGCCGACGATATTATGTTCTATGTAACAAATCCCAGGTTAACTCTACCTAATATCATCAAAACAATAAAAGAATTCGGAACGATATCCAATTTTAAGATAAATATGAACAAATCAGAAATATTAAGTATTAACATTGCAAAGAAAGAAATAAAGGCCCTACAGGTAGATTTCCCATTTAGTTGGAAAAAAGGATTTAAAATACCTCGGAATCAGACTTGCAACTGCTAGTGAGACGCTTTATAAGATTAATTTCATCCCATTGTTAAGAGATTCAAAAAGACCTCAATAGTATCGCACCAGGCCAACTCTCGTGGACGGGGCGGATTAACATTTTTAAAATGTCAATACTCCCAAAAATTGTTTATAAAATGCAAATGCTACCAATACCAATTGCACAGTCCTTTTTTAAAAAACTCCAGTCAATGTTTCTTAAATTTATTTGGCGAGGGAAAAAAACACGTATCAAATTAGCACTATTAAATAAAGATAAGACACAAGGTGGTCTGGGAGCTCCAGATATTAGAAAATATTATTATGCAATTGTTTTCTCACGAATAATTGACTGGGCTAAAAATAATAAAGATAAAAGATGGGTATATATGGAAAATAAAATTAGTAAAATAGTACTGGGAAAAGTAATATGGATCCCAACACAGTTTAGAGGATTAAGCCCAGAAACTCACCTTATCACAAAACATGCACTAAAACTTTGGGATCAGATTCATAAAAAAGAAAACTGGGTATTTAATTCACCTTTTATCCCCTTAAAAGACACACAATTTTTCCCACCAGGTGTAGAAAAAGGATTTGGTAAATGGTTAAGGAAGGATAACATCCAATTAAAAGACTTAATGGAGCAAAATAAGCTAGCAAGTTTCAAAGAATTAAAAAACAAGAAAGAAATGGTTCTGATTGACGAATGGAGGTACGCTCAGTTGAAATATTTTTTCAAGAGTCTTCCACAACCGATGAGATCTGAAACAAATCTCCGACCGCTGGAAAGACTGTGTATAGGGAAGATCGAAAAAGGAACAACTTCAAAGATATATAAAATCTTGAATGTTTCAAAATTCAGGGCGCACCCCCGTTCGTCAAGAAATGGGAGGAGGAAATTGGATCAACTTTAAAAGAATATGAGATTAAACAGATAATAAAGAGGGTGCATGTGACGTCGGTTAATAATAAGATAATGGAACAGAATTATAAGTGTCTGGTACGTTGGTACCTTACACCGGATAAACTACGGACGCCATCAGTAACTAGAACGCGGTTATGCTGGAGAGGGTGCAACGAAACTGGTACAATGATCCATATCTGGTGGACTTGCCCCAAAATTAGAACATTTTGGATAAAAATTAGACAAAAAAATCAGAGAAATTATAGAGATGTCTCTCCCAGATGATCCATGGGTCTGCGTCCTGCATGGGGCCCGAATGCCAACAAAAAAATATCTTAGTACGCTAATCCCGGAGTTCTTGAATGCTGCAAAGTGCCAAATATCTGGCTGCTGGCAACAACCCGACAGCCCCACCTTGAGAGAATGGTCTTACAGAATAGATGAAATTTACAACAACGAATATTTAAGCTTTAGAGACGAGGATAAAATGGAAGAATTTGAAGCGAAATGGGAAAAATGGAAAGGATTTAAGATCAAAATGGGATATGCAGAGATGATGGAGGCTTAACCCAACGTGTTTATAATTACATTGTGAGGATAGTACTAATAGAGAATCAAAGAAAGTTAACTCTCCAAATTGAAAGGCTGAAAGGGAGGCTGGGGGGGGGGGGTTGGGGAGCGGTGGGGGGAGGGAGGGGGAGGGAGGTTGTGAGGTATTTCTAATGTGAATGAGAAAATTATTTATAAGCGTATAAAAAAAAAAATAATAATAATAATAATACGAACTCCACACATGATGTGAAACCAAAGTAGAGCCAGAACTAATGAACGAAACCATGAGTGGGTCTCTCGCTATGGTGGAATCTGAAGTGGAAAAAATAAAAAAGGAGTTGTAAAGGAAAAAAATATGTTTTGCCTAAAATTAATGTCTGCAAGGTAGACCGACAGAATAGTGTAATGATTCTGTTAAACAAGTAAATACCTATTAAATTCCTTCAACTACATCACCTCCCGAGTTCTAGTTTCTGTGCTCTCTATTACTTCCTGGTTTGCGGCACTCGTTCATGCAAGAACTACATTTCCCAGTATGAATTGCGGCACGCCCAGTAATTCACACCTCCTTGAAGTCTCTAACACGTAGAGAGCGTCCCGTCGCACAGATGTAGTTCTGACGTCACTGACCACCGCAGTAAAGCCTCCCTTCACAATGATCAGTAAAATCAGACACGCAGGAAGTGAACAGAACAGAGAAGAAATAGAGCAACTTCTGAGCAAATTCTGAGCAAAAACGAACACTGAGGAAGTGAAAAGAGTGAAAAGTCTGCCTGTAAATGATGGTTATTATGAAAAAAAATGGTTTTCCTTTACAAACCCCTTTAAGACACATACACATGCCTCTTTTCTTATTAATTTTAAAGGGAAACTGCATATTTGCTGAAAGAAAATATATTTTTTCCCATTTTATCCCTGAGTGATTATCTGCTACAGCCAGATGCGGATAGGGTGCCCATGTGTCCCGGTTTGCCCGGGACAGTCCCGCATTTTGCAGGTCTTTCCCGGGGCACCTTTATCCCAGGACAATACAGTGTCCCGGAATGAAACTGACACAGCCTCTCCCCCAAGCCAAACTAATGCCCCCAATGGGCGCCACATCCCCACTTTACTCACCGACAGTACTTGTCCTGGCCGGGAATTCCTGGAGCAGCACAGTCTCCGCCCCCTGCTTGTGATTGGAGAAATCATTAATGCCACCTCGTGTGTCCAATCACTGTGCTGTGATTCGTTACAGCACAAGCTGATTTTTTGGAAAGGGGGGTGTCCCTGAATGGTAGTTTGGAAATGTGGTCACCCTAGATGCGGATGTCCTAACAAACCAGTGTATTTTTTTTTTAAGGCCTAGATTTACCTATGGGTCTGTACTTTAAAGAAATAGGTTTTTCGTTTTTGTAACCCATCATACATACCTATTTGGATGCAGCATCGGACTGATGCTCCATCTGTCCCCTGGTGTTTCTGCACCCTGGTGTTCTGCACTAAGACTCGAGCAATTGAACATAGCCGTTGGCTCAGTTCTCTCCGCTACCCGAGCGGAGAACTTCTACCGGTCTCTCCATGCTCATTGTTGCACTGAGCTGTGATCGGTCGGGGAGAGGCCATTTCAGGCTCTCAGTGGCTCACTGAGAGGCTAAAACAGGTATCAGTCCAGGCACCTGGTGGATCCAGACTGACATGATGATGCGGTGCCAGGACTGATTTCAGTGATGTCAAAGCGTGGACTTCAGACCACACTCTGACGAAAACGGGTCACAGGAGTGCAAAACAAATTGCACTCCTGTGACCCATAGGAGAAGCCCAGCCAAACAAGCTCAGACTGGACTTCTCTTTTAAGGCCTCGTACTCACTAAATTTCTTGTAAACACTGTTTATCCTCACAGGAGAAAAAAATAAATTGGCATTATGATCTCACCTAAGCTGCATTTTTCAAAACAGTTTAACAGAGTTTGAAGATTGGAAGTTCATTTCATTGACCAGAATTTATATAAAAAACACACAAGTGCTAAATGTGCCTAGAGTTTATGAGCATGTTTCTGCTTTTGTTGTCAGAACTGCTCTTGAATGCAGTTTTAGGGCATTCAGACAACAGCCCATAAACACGCCTGCTGATAAACTGCTAAAAACATCCATGTGTTCATGGACACTTAGGTTAACAGAGGAGCTTTGGACATAACACACACACACACGTGGGTTTAACAGCAACAGTGTGCATGAGGCCTAACCAGTTCACTACAGGCTTAAAATTTAGGAATTGCAGAGTGGTGGACATGTACTTTTGTATTTATAAAACACACGTGAATATTTCTGCGTTTCCCAAAAAAATAATGACCTGTCTTTAAGTGGTAATTTTTTTCTTATTTCTTTTTTTAAACAAGTTTTATTGAAACAAATGACAATGTAACTTGGTAGGATATAAACACATTGGGCCAGATTCTCAGAGGCGTTACGACGGAGTATCTCAGATACCCCGTCGTATCGCCTTTTTTTTTGGCTCGTATCTATGCGTGTGATGCTGAGCATCACTTTTGCATAGATACGCTTCTACATCCGACAAGCGTAATACAATTACACTTTCGGATCGTAGATGTAATGACAACTCCGGCCACTAGGTGGCCTTTACGTTGTTTTTTCATTTGCATATGCAAATGAAGTAGTACGCCGATTCTCTATCGCTTTTACGCCGCCCCGTCGTCGCCTACGTCGTTTTCGTCCGCGTAAGGTTACCCCAGCTTCTATGTGGAGTAACCTTACGAGGTCCCGTCGGATGCCGTCGTGTCCCGTCGGATGCCATGTTAAGTATGGCCTCGGGACCGCGTCGTGTTGTGCGTCGTTTACGTCGTTTGCGTACGTCGATTCTCAATGGGGCTGGCGTACGCTGCGATTACGTCGTTTACATTGAGAAAATGTGACGTCCTTTGGAGCATGCGCACTGGGCTTTTCCCCCGGCCGGCGCATGCGCAGTTCGTTCGACGCGGGGGCGCGCTTAATTTAAATACAAGCCGCCCCATTTGAATTGCGCGGGTTTACGCTGCGCGATTTACGCGACGTAAGCGAAACCTCGGGAGCAAGTGCATAGAGAATCAAGCACTTGCTCCAGCAAGCAGCGGCGGCGTAGTGTAACTGGCTTACGCTACGCCGCCGGAATTCTATGAGAATCTGGCCCAATGTTGCAACAACCCTTCGTTTACCTAGTATGCAGTGAACAGGATGTAAAGAATGGATTTGGACTTACAATCTTTTTAGTGGGGGGATGCTCGTCTTTTAGATAGTTGGACTGGAATTGGCTCCAACCAGCTCATGTAGATGTACATTTTTGGGGGAACTCATAAGATTGCAATGAGCACCTCAGTCTCTATTTTGTTTATGAATGTGTACCAATCTGACAGGGATGGGGTTTGGCGGTACCCCATAGTTTAGTTACGCACATTTTAGCTACGTTAATTAGCATCATCGCTAAATATTTGTGATATGGTGTGTCTTTAGAGACATGGTGGTGTAGTAAGAACTGTGCAGGTGTATACTTGAGAGCTTGAGGTTATTTGTTTGCGTGTGAACTTTTTCCCAGAAAGATTGAATGAGTGGGCAATCCCACCAAATATGTAGGAGAACCCCAATTGCTTGTTGGCAGCTCCAGCATTGATCAATTTGTAGTTGTTTTCTTGGATAGAAATGTTAATAGAGCCTTTGTGCATGTAAGGGTATATTTTTTCCCCAATGGTTATTCGTTCATATGGACATCTTGGGCCCAGGTCTTGCATGCCTTCTCATCTACTGCTTGAGCGTTTTCCCACAACATGCTACGAACAGTCAAATAGATATAACCTTGGGGCATTTTGTTTAAGCATAGTTTTTCAAAAGGGAAGTCAGAGGTTTGGAAAGATCTGTTGAACGTTGGATATAGTTTATATAGTATCCAATTTTCAAGTATTCCAGAGTGTTTAATTTGGTGGTGTATAGTTTCTAATACACATCAGGTGGTGTACACAATATAGAATACAATATAGTGCGATGTTAAAATTGCTACAGTGGCTTGTGAAAGCGAACCCAGTTCAATCATTCCAAGGAGGCCTCCCAATTGTCATGTTGTGCTGGTGACCTCTATTATCTAGATCTTCTAGATGTCTGTGGATGTCTTGGCTGTATGGATTGTGCTTCTAGGGTCTGCTGTGCTACGTGTATAGCAGGGTCATGGCGTGATTTTCTCCACTTCTACTCATGGAACTACTGCTTGTATGTCTATATGGAGAACGGATATAGCTGCAGGTTATTTTCCCTTATGTCTGCGTTTTTTCAGATCTTCAAGGCACAGAGATTTAGCTGGAGGGGTGTGCGTGCGAGTCGAAGGCTGTGTACTTGAGGCTCATCTGGGGCTTCTACTTACTGCCCTGGTGGATCTCATGGCCTGTGAAGAAGAGGCTTTGTGGGTAAACTCCTGGCATTGTGGTTTTATGGGCTCTTGGAACCTAGTAACAGTAATAAAGTGGATATCCACTTGGAGCTGTTGGCACCAAGACCATGCCAAATACTACCAACAATTGTATTAGAAAAAAACAACAACCTGTAAAATCCTTTGAGTACATCACAAGACACAGAGTTAGGCTATTCCTTATTTACTGGGTTATACGCCATCTCTAGGTGAATAGACAGGTAGGTCAAAGTCTTAGAATGGAAGTCCACCCCGAAATAACCCCTACAGGCAATGACTAAAAAATCCTATTTTCTTTATCGTACATCACAGGACACAGAGTTAGGCCATTATTCCTTACTTACTAGGACATCCCAGAGCAATAGCCTTGGAGGTAGAAGGGGACACTGCGAAAAATTTGCCATCAGACTTTATACAGCAGCATGTACTACACTACGGCCAAAAGCAGAATCCTCAGCTGCTCCAACATCCACCTGACAAAATCGTGTTAAAAAGTTAAATAAGTAGGGGCTAGCGGGTCAATCAGGCCTAATAAACAGGCTTCAACTGAAGGACGAATACCGATAGTTGTGACCAACAATCTACATTGTAGAACTAACCAGAATTAGAGCATCAAGTCTTTTGTGGTATTTGTGGATGAGGCTCTTTATCTTCTTAGATGGTAAAGCTGACCATGACTCTTGACAAAAAGCCTCAAGTTCCTGTAAATTCTTGGGCTGTCTTGCATTAACTGCATGTTTGAAATCTTATATTGAGGTCAGGAGACTTAAATGGCCACTCCAGAACCTTCACTTTATTCTGCTGTAGCCATCGACAGGTCGACTAAGCCTTGTGTTTTGGATCATTGTCATGTTGGAATGTCCAAGTATGTCCCATGCGCAGCTTCCTGGCTGATCAATGCAAATGTTCCTCCAGTATTTTTTTTTATAACATACTGCATACATCTTGCCTTTAATTTTTCTTCCTGTGCCATTGTAGCTCACACATACCCAAAACATCAGCAATCCACCTCAGTGTTTCACAGTAGGAATGATGTACCTTTCATTTTAGGCCTTGACTCCTCTCCAAATGAAGCATTTATGGTTGTGGCCAAAAAGCTACATTTTGGCATCATCACTCCAAATGACTGTGCCAGAAGGTTTGAGGCTTGTCTTTGTTTGGCGTATTGTAAGCAGGATACTTTGTGGTATTTGTGTAGTTATAATTTGTGATTGATAATAAATAGCTTCAGCCAAACCAACCATGAGTGAAAAGTTGTTTTCTCATTCATATCCTCTGAAAATGGCCAAGAAATCCAATTCGCCAGGGTATGCAAACTTATAAGCACAACTGTGTAAATATATATGTAGCGCTACCCCCGAAAGGAGCCGCTGGCTGATTTTGGGATCTACTCTTTAGCTTAGCTCACCCCTGTTTAATCAGCTCGAACCCGCCCTTGACACATCAGAAGTCTGGTAGTGGGATATTGTGACCCCTACTGGGTTGGAGTCACAACAACAGACACGCAGTATACAATAGCAATATGACAATAAATTACCTGCTGCGGTGATACGACCCCTCCAGACGAGAAAAAGAAATACACTCCACACAGTAAGTATGATTGACTGTAAAGGGGTATGTTTACTGTAGGGCACTTAGAAACGACAAGCATAAGGTTTAAATACAAAAACAGTCAATCAACAGCAACCCAAACTGATTTGCAAGGGCCCTTGCAAGAATCAGTAATTAATGCAAGTGAACAGGAATTTTATACCCAAGAGTGGTACCACCCACCTAAACTCAAGATCAGTCTCTGCTCGCGAGAGTCACTAGCGGACAGTCCTGTAGACTAGTCAATGTTCAACGTAGCGGCCGGTAGGTGCACTGTAAATTGTAATCCACAGGTAACGGTTATAGGAAAGAAATCATACAACAGAATGTCTACGGCAGTAGATCATGGCGGTGTTGATCACTCGTCAGCGTCAGTCACCACTATGAACACCTAGACAGTTAACTAGGCCTCCGAGTTTCCTAGCTACAGGCCAGACGTGTGTCCGTAGCTGGTAAATAGAGACTGGGTGTCTATGACAACCAGGTAGTCAAAGCTTGAGCAAGTTGCTCTCACCCAACAGGCCAATCCACCCGATTCCTCAAGAAGAAGAAAAGGGAACCTGCTGCTCAGGTGTCGCTCCAGAACACACAGGATACCGGCAGAGGAGGCTCCACTGCTACCGTTATCAGCTGGACAGCCTCTTCAATCTTCCGGGAATACTGGCTTGGAGTTGAGGTCTTGCTTCCATCTGGATGGCAGGTTCTTCCCCAAATCTAGGCCCAGGCTTCTGGCCTAAGACACGGCCGTCTCTGTCAGCCGCGCCGCACAGGAGAGAAGGCGGGTCCCCGAGAGAGAAAAAGGCGCCACTCCCTTTCCCTAAATAACCTCCTCCACCGGTCTACCCAGACGTCACATCCTCCTGGAGGGCAAAGCATTGCGGGAAATGTAGTCTGTCTCTCTCTAGAGTTTATGGAGTCCACTACTTTTAGTCCGCAATACATAACTTTTAAACTATCTCTAACATATTTACAAATGGGAATGTAAGTCCAGCGGGGATGACCTGTCGTAAGGCCTTGACAGGACGACCCCGTTACACATATAAAACTATTTTCTCATTTCAAGGAGAGGCACATCAACAGTTTGAGGAAAGTGTGCGTTAATTTGAACATATAAAATGAAAAACAAATAAATCCTATTTCTTGGTCTTTTAAAGCCATAAGGACAAAAGGAAAATGAATCTTTTTTTCTTTAGGTATAATCTGCCTAGTATAAAACAGAACACACAGATTTTTCTTAACAGTTGCAAGGCCAACTACAGGCACATCTTGATAGGTCAAATCCACCTTTTCAGTGACAGAGTAAATAACCACATATTTATGATGAAGACAAGAAATTGCTGAAGTCATTGCTTTCCCTTGAAAAGGGTTCAAGCTGTGTTCACACCTATTTTCTAATACTGGGGAGATAAAAGGGAATTGTGCCTCACACAGAAATACGTTTTACAATGACACATAAATAACCCACTTGAATCTAACGTACTACATTATTACAGTATTTCTACTAAAGCAACGCAAACTTACAAATTGTGGTGTGGTTATACATTTTCTGTAATATCTACACATGAAAATTTTAATATTTCAACATTCTCTGGCAGGTTTTTATGTAAACATACAGTATGTTATGTGATGTCCGAGATAGAGAGACACACACACACACACACACACACACACACACAAACTTCAGAAAGTTAGGCCCCACATGCAAGTCATCTAACAGTGCTGTAGAATATATCCCAGCAAGCCACTCATAGACAGATGTTTTTTATTCCACAATACCAAGGCAATATTCAGCCTAAAGCTGCTAGGTTATATCCCCAAAGACTGCTCTGCTCTCAGAATAGTCGGACAATCATTTGCAATATCTAGCAGAAATCTGTACTATACATGTATTAGAAATGGAGACCCCATAGTGTAGCAATTCAAAAAACACACTTAACATGGCAAAAATGACAGGTACTCAAAATACAAAATAAATCATCAGCATCACAAAACTCTGCTCCACTTAACCAAACAGGAGTGATGACATCACAATCAAGCTCCTCCTGATGCATTTCATCACAAGGGACAATAGAAGTAGTGATGAAAACACATTACAGCATTTAAAATGGGATGCAAAATCTTAGACTTAATAGAGGGTGCTACCTACTAGAGCATGCCCATTATAGCCAGATACCAACTGGATTATACACATTAATACTCAATTTTCAAAATTATATTTTGTATAGACGTACCTAAGAAATGTATATAAAAACTTAAAACCAAATGCTTTAAAGTGGATGTAAACCCAATTCATGAAATTTGAGCTGGGCACATATCTGCAGGATTTTGTCATCTCTCTCCAAAGAGCCAAATCCTGTAGCTCTCTCCTGAACTGTTCCTCTGTTATCAGCTTGATAACACTTGACAAATTCTCCGACATCATATGAAAGCAGACTGACATTTCTGACCGGGGAGGTTGCCAAAATAGATTAGCAAGGAGCTAGCCCTGTTACAAAACACCCAAGAGTCTGCCTATGATGAGAGGGTGTGTGTGCGCGCCTTTCCTCGAATCAGCAATTTTAGCCATCTTGGCTGTATGCCTAGACATAACACTCTGTGTTAAACAGGAAGAGAAAATCTAACACAATCTGAACTTTCTAAACAGTATATAAATGTGAAGACAGCAGATATACATGCAAAACCCATGTAGGGAGATTTGGTTCATCCCTGTTAGGGATGAGCTTCGCATTCGATGCAAACACTTGTTCGCATCGAACATCGGCTGTTCGATCGTTCGTCGAAAACGAACAAATCGGGTCGTTCACGCCAAATTCGAATGACGCGCAACGGCCCATAAATCACTGCGGTGTTGCGCGCTAATGATTAGCCAAGCATGCACCATGACCCCGCATGATTGGCCAATCACAGCGCCCAAAAAACGAAGAGACCTAATTGGCCAAAGCCTGGGTGCTTTGGCCAATTAGGGCTCAGGGCTTTAGCACACGCCCCACACTATAAAAGAGAGAGAGAGAGACAGAGACAGAGACAGAGACAGAGAGTCTTTTTAGATAGATAGATAGATAGTATAGTTAAATGTACAGTTTGTAGAGAATATATTGACATCCCTAGGAGTTGTCAATATATTTATAAACTGTATAGCTTAGCTAGTTCTGCTATTAGTATCTGTCAGGCAGGAGATTGTGCTTGATGCTCTAACGTGTTAGTGTACACGTGTTAGTTAATTGCACATAGACGCATTAACTGTTACTGCACGTGTGCTATTTATTTGCAGTTGCTGTTAATGCAAGTGGGCTATTGAATTGCACAGAAACGCAGTCGCTCTGACTGTGCTGTTTAATACCACCTGAGCGCATTTGGGGTCACCGCACGTGTGCCGTTACATACCACCTGAGCGCATTTGGGGTCACCGCACATGTGCCGTTACATACCACCCTAGTGCATTTGGTTTCACCGCACGTGTGCCGTTACATACCACCTTAGCGCATTTGGGGTCACCGCACGTGTGCTGTTACATACCACCTGAGCGCATTTGGGGTCACCGCACGTGTGCCGTTACATACCACCTGAGCGCATTTGGGGTCACCGCACGTGTGCCGTTACATACCACCTGAGCGCATTTGGGGTCACCGCACGTGTGCTGTTACATACCACCTTAGCGCATTTGGGGTCACTGCACGTGTGCCGTTACATACCACCTGAGCGCATTTGGGGTCACCGCACGTGTGCTGTTACATACCACCTGAGCGCATTTGGGGTCACCGCACGTGTGCTGTTACATATCACCTGAGCGCATTTGGGGTCACCGCAACGTGTGCTGTTACATATCACCCAAGCGCATTTGGGGTCACCGCACATGTGCCGTTACATACCACCTGAGCGCATTTGGGGTCACCGCACATGTGCTGTTACATATCACCTGAGCGCATTTGGGGTCACCGCACGGGTGCCGTTACATACCACCTGAGCGCATTTGGGGTCACCGCACGGGTGCTGTTACATATCACCTGAGCGCATGTGGGGTCACCGCACGTGTGCTGTTACTTACCACCTGAGCGCAGTTAGTGTCACTGTACGTGTGCTGTTACATACCACCTTAGCGCATTTGGTCTCACCGCACGTGTGCTGTTACATATCACCTGAGCGCAGTTAGTGTCACTGTACTGTGCTGTTGCATACCACCTGAATGCATAAACATGTCTGGAAGGACAACAAAGAGAGGCAGAGAGTCACGAGGGCAAGCAGGCTCTGCATGTAGAGGTAACGCTGGTAGTGGATGTGGTGCATCCTCTTCAGCACGTGGCCGTGGCCGCTCGTCGTCCTTTTCGGGAGCTGGCCATGTTGAGCCTCAACATGCAGAGAAATTAGTAGAGTGGATGACCAAGCCATCCTCATCCTCCTCATCCTCTCTCACACAGACTGATCAAAGTTCATCTGGCAAAGCAGCTGCCAAGGCGTCCTCTTCCCTCTGCACAATGGCTTCACACAATACTTCCCTAGTACCACCATGTCCTACTGAGGAGTCCCCCGAACTGTTTCAACACAGTGTTGGGTACATGCTGCAGGAAGATGCGCAGCGTTTTGAAGACTCCGATGACGGAACACTGATAGAGGAAGGCATTAATGTGAGCCCAGGGAGAAGGGGTGGCCGAGAGGGACAGCAATTTGTCAGTGATGATGTTCCCCCAGCTGGAGCATACTGCCAGGTTGTTGACAGTGATGAGGAGGGAGGGGATGATGAGTTCACTGACTACCTGGGTGCCTGATAGGAGAGAGGAGGAGGAGGAGGAGGGAGGGGATGATGAGTTCACTGACTACCTGGGTGCCTGATAGGAGAGAGGAGGAGGAGGAGGAGGAGGAGGGAGGGGATGATGAGTTCACTGACTACCTGGGTGCCTGATAGGAGAGAGGAGGAGGAGGAGGAGGAGGGAGGGGATGATGAGTTCACTGACTACCTGGGTGCCTGATAGGAGAGAGGAGGAGGAGGAGGAGGAGGAGGAGGAGGAGGAGGAGGAGGAGGGGGAGGGGATGATGAGTTCACTGACTACCTGGGTGCCTGATAGGAGAGAGGAGGAGGAGGAGGGAGGGGATGATGAGTTCACTGACTACCTGGGTGCCTGATAGGAGAGAGGAGGAGGAGGAGGAGGAGGAGGAGGAGGGAGGAGGGAGGGGATGATGAGTTCACTGACTACCTGGGTGCCTGATAGGAGAGAGGAGGAGGAGGAGGAGGAGGGAGGGGATGATGAGTTCACTGACTACCTGGGTGCCTGATAGGAGAGAGGAGGAGGAGGAGGAGGAGGGAGGGGATGATGAGTTCACTGACTACCTGGGTGCCTGATAGGAGAGAGGAGGAGGAGGAGGAGGGAGGGGATGATGAGTTCACTGACTACCTGGGTGCCTGATAGGAGAGAGGAGGAGGAGGAGGAGGAGGAGGGAGGGGATGATGAGTTCACTGACTACCTGGGTGCCTGATAGGAGAGAGGAGGAGGAGGAGGAGGAGGGAGGGGATGATGAGTTCACTGACTACCTGGGTGCCTGATAGGAGAGAGGAGGAGGAGGAGGAGGAGGAGGAGGAGGAGGAGGAGGAGGAGGGAGGGGATGATGAGTTCACTGACTACCTGGGTGCCTGATAGGAGAGAGGAGGAGGAGGAGGGAGGGGATGATGAGTTCACTGACTACCTGGGTGCCTGATAGGAGAGAGGAGGAGGAGGAGGAGGAGGAGGAGGAGGAGGAGGAGGAGGAGGGAGGAGGGAGGGGATGATGAGTTCACTGACTACCTGGGTGCCTGATAGGAGAGAGGAGGAGGAGGAGGAGGAGGGAGGGGATGATGAGTTCACTGACTACCTGGGTGCCTGATAGGAGAGAGGAGGAGGAGGAGGAGGAGGAGGAGGAGGAGGAGGAGGGAGGGGATGATGAGTTCACTGACTACCTGGGTGCCTGATAGGAGAGAGGAGGAGGAGGAGGAGGAGGAGGAGGAGGGAGGGAGGGGATGATGAGTTCACTGACTACCTGGGTGCCTGATAGGAGAGAGGAGGAGGAGGGAGGGGATGATGGAGGAGGAGGAGGAGGAGGAGGAGGAGGAGGCACATCTCCAAAGAGGCAGGATGCCCTCCAGGGGTCAACTTAAGGTCACACCCACTGCATTAAAGCGCACATCTACGGCGCTTGTGCATGGCGCTGCTGTGTCTGTCCGGTACAGCAAAAGTTCTTTGGTGTGGGCCTTTTTTGAAACATGTCCACAAGATCGTACCTTTGCTATTTGCAACTTATGTCGCAAGCGTATCTCGCGTGGCCAAAACATCAGCCGCCTGGGTACCACATGCTTGTCCAGACATATGTCGACCTGCCATGCAGCTCGTTGGCAAGCACACCAGAAAGACCCACACCAAAGACAAAAGCATACCCCCCCTTGCCCTTCTGGGACCTCCAACCCCAGTAGACCCCCAGTCCTCTCTGAAGCCTGCAGTGAAGTTGTAGAAATAGGTGTGTCACAAGCTAGTAGTAGCGGTCAATCTACTGATAGTACCAGGCAAATTTCCCTGCCCCAGCTGCTGCAGCGCCGAAAGAAGTACAATCCCAGCCATCCACATGCCCAGCAGTTGAATGCTAGCTTAGCGAAATTGCTAGCACTTCAACTGCTACCTTTTCAGTTGGTAGATTCTGCCCCCTTCCGTGAGTTGGTGCAATGTGCAGTACCTCAGTGGCAAGTACCAAAACGCCACTTTTTCTCACGGAAGGCTATTCCGGCTCTCTACCGGCATGTGGAAGGCAATGTCCATGCCTCGCTGGACAGGGCGGTCAGTGGTAAGGTGCATCTTACCGCTGACTCATGGTCCAGCAGGCATGGACAGGGACGTTACCCGTCTTTTACGGCGCATTGGGTGACTCTGCTGGCAGCTGGGAAGGACGCAAGGCAAGGTCCAGTAGTTTTGGAGGTTGTTCCACCACCACGCCTCCAAAACACTACTACTGCTTGTGACACACCTCTCTCCTCCACCCCCTCTTCTTCTTCCTCTGTGGCCTCTTCCTGTGGTGAGGTTTTCTCCGAACCAGCCGTGCTCCATAGGCGTACGAGGGGCTACGCAGGAATGCAGGCCAAGAGATGACATGCGGTGCTAGAGCTGGTGTGCTTGGGAGACAGGAGCCACACTGGGGAAGAGGTTTGTCAGCTCTGCAGGGTCAGGCTGAGAGGTGGTTGACGCCACGCCAGCTGAAGCCTGGAATGGTGGTCAGCGATAATGGCACCAACCTCCTCTCTGCCCTGCGACAGGGAAAACTCACCCACGTGTCCTGTTTTGCGCATGTCCTCAATTTGGTGGTGCAGCGGTTCTTGGGCAGGTACCCAGGATTGCAGGATGTCCTGAAGCAGGCCAGGAAAATCTGTGTGCATTTCCGGAGGTCATATAATGCCACTGCTCGGCTGACTGACCTCCAAAGGGAATACAACCTGCCCAAGAACCGCCTAATTTGCGACATGCCCACCAGATGGAACTCAACGTTGGCCATGCTGCAGCGGCTGCACACGCAGCAACGGGCCATCAATGAGTACCTGTGCCAATATGGCAGCAGAACTGGGTCAGGGGAGCTAGGTTTTTTTCCCCATGCCAGTGGGCCTTGATCAGGGATGCATGCACTGTCCTGTCACCATTTGAGGAGGCCACGAGGATGGTGAGCAGTGACAGTGCATGCATCAGTGAGACTGTCCCTCTTATTCACATGTTGGAGCACACGCTACGTGGAATAATAGACAGGGCCCTTGAGGCAGAACAGAGGGAGGAAGAGGAGGACTTCCTTACCTCTCAAGGCCCCCTTTACCCAGACAGTGGTCCTGCTCGCCCACCTAGCACACAGGAAGAGGAGGAGGAGGAGGAGGAGGAGGAGGAGGAGGAGGAGGAGGAGGAGGAGGATTGTATCAGCAGCATGGAGGTGGAGCCTAGCACTCAGCAGCAGCAGTCTTCAAGGGATCATTTACAGTCCCAAGGAGCACGTGGAGTTTTACGTGGCTGGGATGAGGTGCCTGTGGATCCTGTTGTCCTCAGTGACCCAGAGGACTGTGGCCCGAATGCCTCAGCAAACCTACGCTGCATGGCCTCCCTGACTCTGCAAAGCCTGCGTAAGGATCCTCGTGTACGTGCTATTAAGGAGAGGGATCATTACTGGCTGGCGACTCTCCTTGATCCACGTTACAAGAGTAAGGTTGCGGACCTTATGTTGCCATCGCAGAGGGAGCAGAAGATGAAACTTCTGCGGGAGGCCTTGCAGAAGGGTCTGTGCAATGCGTTCCCAGAACCGGGGGGATTACCAAAACCTGGCTCTGGACAACGTCTTGCTGAGGCTTCGGTGAGTCACAGAAGGGGCGGTGGAGAAGGTGGTCGTCTGACCGATGCATTCAGGCAGTTTTTTAGTCCGCAGCCCCAAGGTCTGACCGGTTCCAGCAACCAATCGCCAGTGTCTGGTTTACATGGTACGGGAATACCTAGGGGCAAGATCCGACTTGGACACCTTCCCCACTAAAAATCCTCTGGCTTACTGGGTCTTGAGGATGGATCACTGGCCAGAGCGTGCCCAGTATGCAATTGAGCTACTGGCTTGCCCTGCATCCAGTGTTCTTTCAGAACGGACATTCAGTGCCGCTAGAGGCTTTGTCACTGATCACAGGGTGCGCCTCTCCACCGGCTCTGTTGATCGACTGACCTTCATCAAAATGAATCAGGCTTGGATCAACACCAGCTACCAAGCACCTGATGCTGATATTAATGAATAATATCTTTTTGTTGAAAAGTCAGATCCCTTTTAGACTGCTGATGCTGAGTGACTGTCCTCTTATGCTGCTGATGGAATATCCTTCTCCTCCTCACTTTTCTTGCTGATAGCTAGTAAGAAATGTTGTGTTTCTGGGCTCCGCCACCAGTGCCTAAGGCACAATTTTTCAGCCCCTGTTTAACAGGGGCGCCTAATAATTTTTGATGCAATACTTTGCACGTGGCTCCTTGTTGCGCTCCAATTAGAGTATGTTTGAGGGGTGCCCTTTTTTCTAAAATTTTTCTTTCACAAAATAATAATGGCCCCCCACCACCGCTAAAATATTTGACATATTGTTGCCACACAGAACGTGCGCAAGTAGCATTAATTACTTTTTTTTTATAGTCCTCTCATGTTGTGCAGGGACATTTCTAAACACGTGCCACTACTATAGACACCCAGCAGCTGTGATATTTAAAGGAATTTTTTTTTTTCACTTTAAGCATCATTAAAATGGCTGCTCCGCAAAAAACGGCCGTTTAAAAAAAAAAAAATGTATATATATATATATATATACATACATACAGTATATATCACATACAAAAATGAAAACTAAGATTTAAAAATGACAAATCATGATGATTAAAAAATATTTAAAAAAGTATATACAGTACAATTAAAAACATATTTCCCAATCAGCGATTATTAATAAAAGCAGTTTTTAGTCAAATCTATATTTAACCCCCATGAAATATATCTCTTTACTTCATAAATCCATTTTGTTTCACAGCGTGAACTTTCCTACACACAATTACTAGCACACCAGTTGGGTACAGATTAGGGTTGAGAGAACCCGAACTGTAAAGTTCGGGTTCGTACCGGACTTTTGGATTTCTTGTACCTGGACCTGAACAATTTACTGTAAGTTCGGGTTCGGTCTTCCGCAATGTAATGGCGCGCTGCAGGGCAGCCAATCACCGTTTTACCTGTGTGACCTAGAAGCCATCACAGCCATGCCTACTAATGGCATTGCTGTGATTGACCAGTGCAGCATGTGACCCAGCCTCTATATAAGCTAGAGGCACACAGCACAGCTTGTCATTCTGCTTTAGTTAGGGTAGGGAAAGGCTGCTGCTGCCGCTCTTCTAAAGGAGAGAATTAAATAGGAGTCAGACTGTCCTGCTTCAGAAATCACATTACTCAGCGATCTATATAGCATTAGATACAGTAGTTACTTTAGGGAAAGGTTCCTGCTTGTAGGGAGAGAAATATATAGGAGTCTGTCCTGCTTCAGAAATCTAATTACACCAGCACTGCATAGGTTACTGTGAGATACTCTGCAAGATACTTTTCTTCTATTGTGCTATTCAAAAAACATCCATTTAGGGCAAAAATTAAATAAAAAATTGCAGTGTTTCCTCCATATCTGTACGTGTGAGATAAACATTTTAGCTACTGTTCTTCTATTGTGCTATTAAAAAAACACCCATTTAGGGCAAAAAAATAAATTTTGCAGTGTTCCACCAGTGTTTGCCTTGTTTCCTCCATATCTGTACGTGTGAGATAAACACTTTAGCTAGTGTTCTTCTATTGTTCTACTCAAAAAACACCCATTTTGGTGCAAAAAATTGTTTGCAGTTTTTCCTCCAGTGTTTGCAGTGTTTCAACCTCCTACTCCATATGGACCTCGTCCTCTTAGGTCAAGATTATTTATTTTTTATTTTTATGTATGTTTTTTTCCCTATCCACATTTGTTTGCAGAGTACTTACCATGCTCTTACCAACATTTTGCTGCCATTTGCAGCCCTCTAGCCCTTTCCATTACTTTTTTAGAGACATTTTAGTAGTCAAAAATTCGAGTCCCCATTGACTTCAATGGGGTTCGGGGTTAAGTTCGGGTCCCGAACCCAGACTTTTTTCCGAAGTTCGGCCGAACTCGAACATCCAGGTGTCCACTCAACTAATACAGATCTATTGATCCCTCCCATTTTCAAACTTGTGGGATCTTTAGCATAATTGGTAGCATAATATTTAGATATTCTATGCTTCCAAATAGTTTACAAAAGGTTTGCAGTAGGTTCGCCAATTCTGACCTGGAGTGTTCTTTTAGCGCTCCCAATATATTGTAACCTGAAGGAACATTGCAAAAGGTAAACCATATTTTTTGTGGCGCAAGTGAAATTCTTCAATACCATGCACTTTGCTACCATTAATAAAACGTTTTAGTTTTCACTACATATACATAAGGGGCAATTACTAAAGAGGACAAAAAGAAAGATATATGTTTGAGTGGATCTACTAAGTTTTGCCCCACCTTATGACTTAAAGATTGAGCTTTTTTTTTTTTTTAAATGACCAAGGGAGAATCTGGAAACTTAGAGAGCCTAAAACTTAAAACATTTTTAAAACGCTCACAAGGTTTTCCAAATAGTTTTAGGTTAAATCGTACAACCTGGTAATTTCAGCAGCTAGAATCTGCAGATTCATGCCCCCGTAATCCGACGGTTGCAATAGGGGCCTAAAAGCAAGATATTACATAACCTATATTTTATAAGTAAGGGTGCAAGAGATACAAGTTTTCCAGATAAATCAGAAATATATAAACCTGTTCAGAATTACAGTAAATTACTGATAAACTACTACTTTGTACACTGAAAAATCCATCAAACCCTTTTTGATCTCTTTGAAAAGTCACCTGCCTCCATGTAATTTTGTTTCCTACTCTTGTTGCTCATCGATATGCAAACTAGCGTGCGGAAAGTTTGTATTGTATGTTGCTCCCTGATTTCATGTGCGACTTGCATTGACATCTCTGTTAATGAAGTCACAGATGTCAGCAAGCCACACATGAAATCACACTGATCGGTGGTGTTGAAGTTGCACTGAAGTAGTGCAATTTCAAAGCCGCACTGGTGTAAACCAGAGATAAACTACCTGCATCACTGACGATTAGTGATGAGCAGATTGTTCCATCTTAATCTACTTTCAAATGAAATTTTGCTTTGGGCAGGGAGCTTATGAGAATCTGAAAGATCCCTTTAAAAATAAGGGAGCCCCGATATGCTGGCCTCCCTGTGTGAATGGGTAATTCTTCACAAAAAAAGGAAACCGGAAAAATTGTTAAAAAAAAATCCACTACACTTTGTGACGCCTTTTAGTTAAAATGTTTTTATATTTGGTTAATGACATCACAAAAGGAGACCCTGCACACCTTTGTTTGCCTTTAGGATCAGAAGCGGTCATTTGTGGATAGTTATAGGCTGAATAAGATACATTTGTGGCCCTAGTCCTTCATGATTGACAAAACTCTGCATCTCTGGTTGACCACAAATTTACATTCTTGGGCCATTTTTGAGTCCCCCCCATTTCTAATAATGTGCTGAAAGTGTGTATTTACTATACGCATGTTTTATTGGTATTGAGTAGGGGTACCATGTACCCTGTACATATACACATGGGAGGTGGTATCTGAGTGCCACTTACATTTTAAGGGAGCCTTCCAGATTTTGAAAAATTCTATTGCTCATCTGGCAGCATGATTTTTTTTTCCGCAGTTAAGTAAAACTCTTAGGCCTCCTACCGACCCCGGTCCCCAGCCTATAATTAAACAATGAATGAGAAGCAGCAGGCTGAATAGAATATCCATGCGTTAGTCTGCTCTCTCCTCCCGTTATGTTCCTTGCTAGTACATATGCAAATTCCGATAATTAGGCCTTTCTCACACGGACTTTGGTTTGTATGAGGGCAGTGTGAACAGTAAACTCCACACCTACTGTATAACTAATATCATGTATGTGAAATGACAATTTAAAAAACCGACACACTAAAAGCAAAACTAAAAGCTCAACCCTAGGAATTCAGCACTTTGATAAATCTGCAGGCATATTTTGAGTTAAGTCCAATAAGGGGCATGCCAACTCCTGGACTCATCTCTATTATATCTCACAGATTTATGGAAGCTCCAGGGAAGAGACACTTGGGGCTCGGAGACAAGAGAAGCACACATAGCATCTCTGTCCACCCATCCCATCTGCTGCCTAATCACAGAAGCCTTTGTAGTTTGTGAATGACAGAGGGAAAAAAAAAATTGCTTTTAAACTTACTTTCTTTAGGAACTTTAGGAAAAAACTTTAGAAAAAATGTATCACATACCTTTTACTTTCAGAAGAAAATGTTAACAAAGGTGTTTTCTCTGTATAAACAGTGTCTTTCATCTGGTTGAATACCTTGGTCAGCTTAAAAGGATACCTGTAATGAAACATCATGGTTGTGAGCAAGCTGTTAAAGTATAGCATATGTGAAACTATATTAGATAAGTCAAAAACGGCATAGATAGGTACATGCACATTATTTCCTCCAGGTTATTGAGTGCCTCAAAATCCTCTGGAGCACTCAACATGCAAATACTGACTTCCAGAAAGTAAGCTTTGCCACTCCAGCTGCCCCTTGCTATTTCATCCCCCTTTGTTGCTGATGCTCAAACCATTTGATGAAGGTAGGCAAGACAACATGGCTGACATTCCATTTTAAATGTCAAAGTGATGTCAAGTGTCTAAAGTCTGGAAAGCTCCTAGATGACATACGGTATGTGCAGGCACATCTTTGCATCAAACATTGGTAGATCTGATGAAGTCAGAAATAAATTGAATCTCCCAAGTTGTACACTTGTCAAGGGCAAAATCACTCAGAAAAACTAAGGGGCTCAAGCTGGCATCGTCAAAATATGGCCTTTAATATATGCTACTGTGGGAAGGGGGAACTGCACAGTCACAGCTTATTGGGCCAGTGCTGGGGGGAAAAAAAAATCCAAAGATAAAAACCAAGGCAAACTCCAAGCTCACTTACTGACCAGCCCACGGACAACCAAATTAACCCAACAATATGCAGCAAAATTCAAGGGTTTAGTCTGCACACATTTGCAAAATACATGCGCAAGCTACAGACCCCACCAAGGCACCCTGGTATCTGTTGGTGGGGCCTGTAGCTTATGCATGGATTTGTAAAATGGACTTAACCCCCATTCTCAACTGTTAAACAGGCTAGTCAGTAAGTGAGGTGGGAGTTTTAATTGGATTTATCATCATTGGATTGCTGCAATGGGCAGTGGCTTTCTTTTTTGTACGATTAAGCCAGTGGCTTGCTCTTGTGTATGCATCACATAGTGAACCACCGTAACAGCTAAATCACTATAATAATACCCTAATGTAAATTACTGACATAATTTATACTTGGCATTCCAGAAACACAAAGTAAAAGAGAAACAAAAAAAGCATTATTCCTGCCAACAGATGTATACACTCACCCCAGCCAAAAGAAAAGTTATACAGAGAAAAAGGTGACAGCATGAGAGAGAGCGTATCTCCATTTTAATGTAAAGATCCACAGAATTCTCACCATTCAATTCTGACCCAAACTGGCACCTAACAGAGCTGTGGTCCACCACATACCATTAAATGTATGAGGCAGAGCATAGTTCCTGCCTTGCTGTCCCCTCACCCCCCTAGGCCCCCACTAAAAAACATGGCCCCTAGGAACATAAACCTCTTTTGGGAAGAGGGCCATTACCACTGGAAATCTTAAGTGCGCTGCATGTGTTGTAATGCCAACATTCCATCCACTGCCCAAAATGTGCACCTCGGAACTTGTGGATGGAGGAATAATGGCAGGGAGTCAAATCCTGCCATAATAGCAACATAAAAAAGGGCAAAAACATGACAAAAAAAAAACACCACTATAAAAATTAAGCAATACACACACACACAAAAGAATTGACATTTACTGAAGGCTTTTTGCCAAGAGGAATAGGCAGCTTTACCATCTGAAAAGATAAAGAGCCTCATCCACAAATACCACAAAATACTTCAAGCTGTCATTGATGTTAAAGGGAGCAATACCCGGTATTAAGAACTGGGGTATGTAAACTTTTTTGATCAGGGTTATTTGGGTAGTTTCTGTTGTCATTATGATTTAAAGAGTAAAACACAGTTGATTGGCAATAAATGGCTTCAGCCAAACACTAACCAAGAGTGAAGGAAATGTTTTGGTGTTATTCTAATCTAGGGGTCTCCAACCCCCAGTCCACGGCCCACTATCGGGCCGCAGCTTGTTTACCGGTGGGCCGCAAAGTCTGCGCTATTTGAGGTGTGGTGGCGGGCAAAGAGATTGCCACCATCACCGCACTTCCGCCCACACAGCCCCGCCGCACTTACGCCCACACAGCCGTTCGGGATACTGTTGGAGCGTGAAGCAGGAGAGAAGAGAGATGACATCATCTCCCACCACCCGCAACACCACTATTCTCGCTCACGTGGAACTCACTGTGCTTAGTGACACATTGCATTTAGGAGGCAGGAGACAGTGGTATGTGCAATCTGCATCTGGTAGCATGTGGCAAGTGACCGTGGCAAGCTGCATCTGGTGGCATGAGACGTGGCAAGCTGCATCTGGTGGCAGATTCTGCATTATGGCAAGTTGAACTATTTAATTTTATATTACAATTAGGGTTGTCCAGATACCGATACTAGTATCGGTACCGGGACCGATACCGAGTATTTGCGGGAGTACTTGTACTCGCGCAAATGCACCCGATACCTAAATAGAATACTTTTTTTGTATTTATCAACATGTTCTGTGAAAATTCTTTGAGTTTTTTACTACTGCGTGAAGAAAATAAAACATTTTTATTCATTTTTACTCATTTTTATTCTTTTATAATGTCTTGAGTTAGAGTTCTTCATAATTCTAAAGAAAATATCCTTAGTCTGTATTGTGGTTTGAAAACAGTCACATGACATTTAGAAAAAGTATCGGTATTAGGTATCAGCAAGTACATGAAAAAAAAAAGTATCGGTACTTGTATTCGGTCCTAAAAAAGTGGTATCGGGACAACCCTAATTACAATATAATAAAAATAATGCACTTCAATCATCCCGACACCATAACCATGGTGCCGTGATGATTGAAGCGTTAACACCAGCCATTTCCTGATAAATTGACAGTTGGTCACCCAAGGTTGGGGACCACCGTTCTAATCCTCTGAAAAATGGCCAAGATATCAAATTTTTATTTTATGTGTTTTTATTTCTATGTTCAGATTAAACCAAGTGCCTGTAATAAAAGGTCCCCCCCCCCTCCCTCTTCCAACCCTCAAAACCCTTTGTTCATAAAGTCCCATTTTTGTTTCTACTTGTAATCCTCTGGGATGCAGGTGAACCCTAGAACCTTAGACTATTGGCTTCTGGCCTTGTAACAAATCATGATTTTGTTGGAATGATAGCCTGGAATGATAGTTCCCAACATTGTTGTTTTTTTAATTTATAATTTATTTTTTAATTTTCTTCTTCTCTTCCCTTAACCCCCCCACTATTGACAGTTTCCCTTAGAAAAAAAGCCATGTACCTTTTCTTTTCTTTCTCAATTCTGTTTATTCCCCTCTGTTCCAGAGTACCCCCCCCCCCCCCAGACACCCTAGACTTGCCCTCTCTGAATTTAAAAGCTGATAAATGCTGGATAGCATAATATTGTGAATTTTGCCACATTGTATGGGACTTGTTATTTCACTATGCAGTCATTTTTTGTCTATATGAACACCGATTGTCTTTTTTCTGAAGATGTTCGTTTGCACTTTGGCCTTCATTGTATATGATGGCTTATTACCTTCAGACCCCTTTCACACTGAGGAGCTTTGCAGGCGCTATAACGCAAAAAAATTGCTGCTTTTCTGGTGGTTTTAGCCTTTTCCGGTCAAATAGCGCTGCGAAATTGACGGTAAAGAACTGCTTCACCGTCTAAGCACCCGCCGCCAGAGTGTGAAAGGGGTCTAACAGATGTCAATTGCATTGCATTTGTTAGGATGTATACCCTTTGAAATAAAGAATTAGAAAAAAAAATTCCCTAATTTTTTTACATAAACATGCAAAAATGCCTGCCTACAGGTGTTTGAAGGTCACCTTTAGGCTTATAGATTTTTTTTATGTTTTACCAATATAAATCTGTCTGACAGTTCACAAATTGTTTAATTTAGCAGGTTCTGTGATTAATTATACTGTATATCTGCAATATGGACACAAGCCACCTAAGTTCACCTTTTGGGGTATATTTAGGGTAGAACATATAACGTGCTCCAGGTCTACCTCCCTGATCCCCTACTCCTGTGACAGCAGGCAGGGCACCCACTGTCACATTGTAAAAATGGTGTAGCTGGGCGGGGTTCCACTAGCAAATGAGGAGTAGCGTCATTCTTACACTGCAATCTGTAAACGAGAAAACCAAGTCCTGTGTGCTACAGAGTCAGGTGGCTTGTAGGTTCCCAATGGACTGGGAAGACACGGTTGAGCGCCCTCAATGTTCATTGACACTTTCTCCAGCATTGTAACGGTCTGCCTGTACAGAGATATCAGCAGAAAAGCTGGAGACAGTGTCTGCAAGAACCTGACATTCAGGGGCGGACTGACAACTCATGGGGCCCCCGGGCAATATAAAATGTTGGGGCCCCTGGGCTTACTGATGGCCACCACGCCAGGAGGCAGTGCAGAGTCGGGCAGCTAAAATCTCAGGATTTTCACATCAAAAGCATGTCAGTTTCGGACATATCAGGGACAGATGAAAACACACACACACAGATTTTTACATACTGTCCCTGGTTTACTGAGCTTGGCAACCCTGATGGGGCCCCCTAGTGGCATGGGGCCCTCGGGCAGTGCCAGAGTGACTCAATGGTCAGTCCGCCCCTGCTGACATTGCAGCTGTGATATACGGATTGCGGTTGCAATGCTCGGCAGCCTCCTCTGAAAAACGAAATAAATGCTACTTTCCCCCCAAGTAAAGTTTTTTTTGTTAAAAAAAAGGCGATCTTCGCTTTTAAAATGTACTGCATGACAATACATTAAAAATACCTTCCCTCCTGTCCTGAAGTGGATAATATATATATATATATATATATATATATATATATTTATTACGCAGAAAAAGTATTAACTACTATGTCAAGAAATTAATGTGGTATGAAAAAAAAAAAAAATGTAACCCATATTGTTCATTGTTGGGGTATTTTGGATAGTTCTTACCTACATGTTTTATCTAATGCAATCAAATTTAATGGGGTTTTTTCAAAGTTATTTTGTGGTATTTTTGAATGCAATTCCCTTGTTTGTTATTTTATTGTATGTGTCTATGTCTACCCCTCCGCACAGAAACACAACAGTTTCGACAGAAGAAACAAAATCTATTGGTTTCTATAAAACTATCACTTCACATTGGTCACTGGCTGGTCTTGCCTCTGAGGCAAGACCAACCAGCAGATTGTTTATTTAAGTTTTTCTAAAGTTTAAAGTTTGCACCCCCTTGGCAAGTGGAGCGAGCTCTGGGATTAAATTTCCATCGTATGCCTTGCTGTATTTGAATCATCGTTCATCAGAGGTTATGAGGTTTATAATATCACAATCCTTCCATCTACTGTTGGCAACTATATTTCATGCAAGCTTGTTTTGACTTTTGGAGGCATATGTCCCTCTAAGTCCATTTGTTCCGGTAAGCCTACATTTCTACCGGTGGCGGGTTATTACTACACAAGGAAGAGGTTACCAATTCATGTTTTGATACCTTTCACTTATTCACTCGGTGGAATCTCATCACATATGGATTTTGATTTATACTGTATCTCATATATTTGATATTCAACATTTAGTTGTACAGCTGTACATCTGTCATTTTTGATGTATATATTTGTACGATATATTCATTTATCACATTTTCAGTGTTTATCGTTAAAGAGGAGTTCCACCCAAATTTGGAACTTCCTCTTGTTCCACTCCTCACCCCCTTACATGCCACATTTGGCATGTCATTTTTTTGGGGGGGGAGTGGGGGCTTCAGTAGGAGTGGGACTTCCTGTCCCACTTCCTGCTTCCGCCGAGGTGCTGGTAAGGCGATTAGGCGTAATCGCCTAATTTCAGCCCCTCCCTGTAGGCGATGGCCTAGGACACTGACAGGTCCTAGGCAATCGCCTGTCCAATCAGCGGCGAGCCGCGCCGCACGCGCATGCGCAGTACGGCTCGCGCATGCGCAGTGGGTGCCCGGCCGTGAAGCCGAAGGCTGTCACGGCTGGGTGCCCACAGTCGGGATGGAGATGCCGGCTGGGGAGGGGGGGGAGAGGAGCGTAGCCCGGTCGGCGCGTCGCTGGAACGCAGGAGCAGGTAAGTGAGTGTTTATTAAAAGCCAGCAGCTACACTTTTTGTAGCTGCTGACTTTTAATAAACACATTTTTTGGCTGGAACACCCCTTTAAGACTCACATTGTAAAAAGCGCTACACATATATTTTCACTTTGCTTTTTTCAAAACAGCCGTTTTAGCAGCTACACTTCACATTGGCAGCTCAGGGTTATTTACACCTTTTTTCCTGGTAGCAGTATCAGCAATAGATGAATAACCCCCTCACCAGTCCCTGGGATAATTGTGGTGGCCTCTCGCTGTAGAAGGGAGAAGAGCCATTGGTCTCTCCCCAAAAGTCTCCAGGGATCAGGCACAGATCTCTGCTAATATGGCCTCCCACTGGCAGGTGATTATCCAGCCAGATGTGCGCTCTTTCCAACTCACCTCGGTGCCAAGAGGAAGAACTTTCCCAGGCAGTTTAGATACAAGTTCTCCACCTCTTCTACTGAACAGTTCCTATTGAGATCTGTAATGTAAGGAGTCTGCTTTTCCAATTATACAGCTGCTGTCTCAAATTACAACTTATCAGAATTCTCAGCATAGAAATCTATGGGCTTACTTGACTTTAGCTCTCCCCTGCTGGCCAGAGGAGAATGGTACATCATAGCATCAGTATCTCAGTAGGGGGAAAGAAAATTAAAAGGCATGTCTTCACCTTTATATTGCTGTAGCCCAACACCTGGGTACACCATACTCCCTTCTAACGATGCGACATCTGTAAACCTATTGACCGCTGCCAACATCTTCTTGCTGGCTTCTTTGGGGTTCAATATTTCTGGGCATAACCATAAGCTTGGTTGGGATGATTTAACTCCTATTAATTAGCGGATGTCAGAATTGTGCATTAAAACTGTGCATGCAGAGCCCCGTTTACAGTTTTGGAAGATTATGAAGAGAATTGCAAGGCGCCTACATTACAGTTGAGACATAGTATGAAGGGCACACCTTTGAGATCCTTAGTTTCAAAGTGTTCATTGAGTGTTGTACTATTTTTTGCAATTTTCTAATCATTTGCGATATTAAAATTATACAGAGCAGAAGATACCTACCCGCTTCCCATATGTAAATTTACAGTATAGGTATGGGTGGCCTTTACTTTTTGTGATCTTTCCACCTAACAAGACTTCATTTTTTGAATTCCATGCTCTGGCTGACTGCTTAAATCTGTACAATGAGCCATGTAACTTACAAACAAGGTGTTCTTTTCCAGATAACACACACACACACACACACACACAGTGTGTACAGTAGTATCAGTCTCCACCATATTAGAAACCTCCCAGGATTATATTCTGACAGCAGGTCTCCATTAGAATATACTGATCAGTGGCTGCAGCATAAACTGACTTATGTTGAACAGGCTCAGCATCACGGATTAATATTTTGCCAGACCCTGCTTATCCACACAAATTTTAATCCATCTATGGTCAGCTAATGCACTTTTTTGTGCTTATCCTTCACAAAAGCTGGAGATGACATTTCTGGGGGACATAGTTTGCCATTTTCTAATGAATTTATAGACAATTTTACAACTGTAGATTGAAAAAAGGAACATTTTTTTTAACATTACACTGTGGAATCTACAACAATTGTTGCTGCTTAGGGATGAGCTTAGAGTTCGAGTAGAACTCATGTTCGACTCGAACATTGTCTGTTCGAACAGCAAACTATTTGGGGTGTTTGCGGCAAGTTCGTGTGAACTTTAGTAGAACCCTGTTATGGGACTCGAATGTTTGAAATCTAAAGTGCTAATTTTAAAGGCTAATATGCAAGTTATTGTAATAAAAAGTGTTTGGGGACCTGGATCCTGCCCCAGGGGACATGTATCAATGCAAAAAAAAATATTTTTAAAAACTGCAGTTTTTTTGGCAGCAGTGATTTTAATAATTCCTTTAAGTGAAACAATAAAAGTGAAATATTCCTTTAAATTTTGTACCTAGGGGGGGGGTGTATAGTATGCCTGTAAAGTAGTGCTTGTTTCCCATGCTTAGAACTGTCCCCGCACAAAGTGTAATTTCTGAAGGAAGAAAAGTAATTTAAAATCACTCGCGGCTATAATGAATTGTCGGCTCCCGGCAATACAGAGCAAAGTCATTCATATAAAAAAAAAAAAAAAAAAATGTGGGGGTCCACTGCATTTTTTTTAAATTTAGGGTGGAGTTCCCCTTAAAATCCATACCAGACCTGAAGGGTCTGGAATGGATATTTGGGGGGAACCCCACATTTTTTTAAATTTGACGCAGGGTTCCCCTTAATATCCATACCAGACCCGAAGGGCCTGGTAATTGAATTTGGGGGGACCCCCACGCATTTTTTTTTATGAATGTCTTTTCTATGTATTGCTGGTATCCGACAATTCATTATAGCCACAAGTGATTTTAAATGACTTTTTCCTTCAGAAATTACATTTTGTGCAGGGACAGTTCCAAGCACAGGAAACAAGCGCTACTTTACAGGCATACTATACACCCCCCTAAGTACGAAATTTAAAAGGAATATCTACATTTTATTTTTTCACTTTAAGCATTATTAAAATCACTGCTCCTGAAAAAACGGCAGTTTAAAACTTTTTTTGCATTGACACATGTCCCCTGGGGCAGAACCCAGGTCCCCAAACACCCCCTGGAGCAGGACCGGGTCCCCAAAACACTTTTTAGGACACTAACTTGCATATTAGCCTTTAAAATTAGTACTTTAGATTTCAAACGTTCGAGTCCCATAGACTTTAACAGGGTTCTAAAGTTCACACAAACTTTTGGTCTGTTCGCAGGTTCTGGTGCAAACCGAACCCAGGGGTGTTTGGCTCATCCCTATTGCTGCTATTTTTTTCACACAAAAGTGGAGTTATGCTTTAAAAACCATGGACATTTAACTGCTTGATTACCTTGGGAGGTAATTTTTAGGGTTGTCCCGATACCGATACCAGTATCGGGACCGATACCCAGTATTTGCGGGAGTACTTGTACTCCTGCAAATACCCCCGATGCCTAAATAGAATACTTCCCCCCCCCCCCCCCGCCGCCGCATCGAAAGCCGCGCCGCATGGGTTAAACGGGAACATCACAGCTTTCATTTGAATAGCTGTAGTGTTCCCGCTGCGTATAGACACTCCCCCTTGCCCGGGATTGGATGGGTGATCGTGATCTGTCCAATCCCGAGCAAGGGGGAGTGTCTATACGCGCGGGCAAAACGGCTGTTCTCCGTGCGGCTTTCGGCGGCTGTTCTCCGTGCGGCTTTCGGCGGCTAGGTATGGGGGACATGGCTGGAGGGACATGGTTGCATATGTGGGGGACATGGCTGCATATGTGGGGGGACATGGCTGCATATGTGGGGGGACATGGCTGCATATGTGGGGGGGGGGGACTCATTTTAAAAATATTGGTATTCGGTATCGGCGACTACTTGAAAAAAAGTATCGGTACTTGTACTCGGTCCTAAAAAAGTGGTATCGGGACAACCCTAGTAATTTTTGTAAGTTACCAAACTTGAAGCTAGTTTAGGTGTCATCTTTTCATCAGTTTTAATTAGCATTTCTTCTCATGGCACGATCTCAGACTGTGGTGATGTACAAACCATATGACAGGCAACTAACCGGCATGCCCTTATTGCCTCTCACAGATTTTCTGACTGAGGTTGCAGGCGGTTTAGGTTTCTCTTTACAGGAGATAAATCACTGTTGCCAATTTCAATTGCAATGATGTTCCGTTTCTTTTCCTGTAGTACTGGTGTGGCTTCTCTGTTGTTCAGACAGTGCTGTCATTTGAGATTTAAACACAGATGTTTTATTATTAAAATTACATTTCTGATCATTACTTTGTTTCTGGATGCAGAATTCTGTAACCCTTCTGGGACGCACTAAAATCTAAAAATATGTCCTTTGCACAAGACCCAATTTTGTATGCCTTTACTTAAAGAACGTGCAAGTATATATTTTGCTTCCAGCTTCCAAAATTCAGCAATATTCTATTTATGTGCTTTACATTTGGTTTCCTGGGAGTCTGGGCTTTCATAGGACCATTCTGACCGTGTGTACGCGGCATTACAGTAAATAACCCTCTACATAGGAGGGTTCTTTACTGCAATGCCGCGTACACACAGTCAGAATTTCCGGTGAAACAAGTCAGGCTGAATTTTGTCATCGGATACTCCAACCCTGTGTATACCCCATCGGAATTTTTCCGTCGGAAATTCTGGACTTAAAAAAAAGCTAGATACGCCGTGTGAAGGACTTTTATACAATTGCCTATATACTTCAGTCTAATCCTCTCCCTGCTAATGTTAATGTCTGTGCGTTATGGGGTTCTGCCTCTAGCCTGGATAATTGGATTACTTTCCCCTTTGTAGAGGCATCTGTAAAACCTGTTTAAACCAGATTGCCATGCTGCCAGTACGGGACAATGACCTTTCAATGCTAAGTGGCTTGTGAAATACCTTTCCATTGTGTTCTGCAGATGAATAGCCGTGTCACAGACGAGACGACCTAGCCAACCGATTAGATAATTGACCCATGTTAATTGTTGTTCTGATTGCTTCATTGTAGTGATTACCCCCTGGGGGCTTCTCTCTCTGGGAGATAATTACTAAATGTCTTTTAGATCTGTGATTGTGTATTCTAAAGGTTAATTGAATTCAAATTCAAGAATGTGATGTGTCAAGCCTTGCGGTGCCGAAATGCCTCTGTATGGAAACCCCCAGTGTGTGGAAAAGGGGGTGGAGATTTCATTGTTCTTTGATTGATGACAAGCTTGTAACTGTGTATATAAATCTGCAGAGCTTTGCCATTAAAGTGTGTCCTGTTACATCCAGTATTAAGCCATGGCTAATGTGTGGATTATTCAGCGATTCCAGGGATATTCCTAGTCGGGGAATATTGGGGTGATTTCTTTTATGGGAGAAGAAGGGAGAGGATGGCGGAGATATGCTCTAATACCATCCCACTGCTGCCACCAGTGTGACGGTATTAGAGCATATCTCCGCCATCCTCTCCCTTCTTCTCCCATAAAAGAAATCACCCAATATTCCGCGACTTAGGAATATCCCTGGAATCGCCGAATCATCCACACATGAGCCATGGCTTAATACTGGATGTAACAGGACACACTTTAATAAAAGAACACAGCACACTTTATACAGGATTTGGAACATCCCGCCCCCAACAACCGCTTTCCTATTGGTCCATTGTAAAGTATTCAGTTTTCACTCTGGTCCTCTTAAACCATGCAAATGAGGACTTGAAAATGTCTCCGCAGAGATTGGTCCCAAAGTTTGAATAGCCTGAATATGTGTGGCTGGCCTGTGATGTGTTTTCAGACAAAAGCCCCAGGGGGTCAATCAATGTACACAATGGCCAGCCCCAGAACAATGGAGCCGTCTGGAGAATTGAGACAGGGCAGAAGTCATTTACACCTGATAATAGAAAGGCTTTAGATAGGGTTATCACACAATGGACAATGAGTATTTCTTATGAGTCTGTTGACCTGGCTGGGGTTCAGAATTACATCTTCTGTAATACATGAATTAGGATTTCAGTATTTCATGGTCCATGACACGCCGTAAAACAAGGCTTCAGCCGCCCGACGTAACTTGCCTACGCCGGCATATAGTGGGCGCATAGTTACGCTGGATAGTTACGCTGGATGCATTCGGCGTTCCCATTATAAATATGCAAATGAGTAAAATACGCCGATTCACGAGCATAGATGCGCTTCATATACGCGATTTGCGTAAGGCTTACGTCCAGCGTAAAGTTACCCCTGATATAGCAGGCGCAGCTAATGCAAAGGTATGGGCCAGGGAACGACACCGTAAAATTTTACGTCGCGTATGCCGTTTACGTAGTACTACGTGAATAGGGCTGTGCGTAAGTGACGATCATGTTGTAGGAATTGCGCCGACGTCTTAGGGAGTATATGCAACGCGATTCTGAGCATGCGCGCGCATGCCCAGTTCGACCGGCCATTCATTAGCAAGGGGTCACGCTTAATTTGAATAGATGACGCCCACCTCCTACTTTGAATTACGCAGGCTTACGCTGGCCAATTACGCTACGCCACTGCAACTTACGGAGCAAGTGCTTTGTGAATACTGTACTTGCTTCTCTAAGTTGCGGCGGCATAGCATAAAGAAGATACGCTACGCCCGCACAAAGATACGCCTCTTTACGTAAATCCGGGCCGTCGAGTTTATTCCGACTGAAAAATGTTTCCCCAGGGTAAGAAGGGGGTGGGTGGATATTAGATTTGAAACAGTTTACAGACTGACTAAAACATGTACACCACACACACACAGTGTACATACAGGTTACCTGAAAACTACACCTGAAGGTAAAGTATGACGTAGCAGTTTAGAAAACTGTTTAATGAATGAGTAAAAAACAAACTTAAAGTTATTTCTGACCCCTTCCTCAGCTGTAAAACATATACAGTACACACAGTGCAAATTTAACCAGATTTCCTGCTAGAAAACTACTACAAAATTAGATATTACAGGGTTATTTTACTTCCTAAGAAAAAGCCATCCAGACCATGAAAGCTCCTTTTTAAGCAACTCCTACTTTTCCATTTGTCTAAAAGTGGTCAAATTCATGTCACAGCTGCCGCAACAATGGAAAGCAGCATGCACATCAATTTACAGTTTTGCCCCAGGAGACAAAACACATTTACAAACAGTATACATCATAATTTTCAAAAGTAATGCTACAATGTTAGGTTCCACTTCCCACTAGTTGACACAGGTGAGGCAATCTAGCTGAAATCTGTAAACTATTTTCAGAAAATTGCCAACTTAAGAGTGCACTTTTACACAGCATTTGATTAGCCAGTAAATTTACAGGGAACTCCAAGACACAAATGTCACATATCTCAGGTGAGAGGAAATCTTTTTATAGCAAGTTTGAAACCTTTTTTGCATTAAGCGATATTCTTTTGATAGCAATGCAAGTAAAACGTATTTTCTATGGACACGTGTGCCAGAGGCTAAAAAAGGGACCATTTTACTGTTACTAGAACAGAATATGCAGGCATTGACACAATTAAGAAAAGAGTACCATTGTTAATATTTACTATACAAATTAAGATTAATTTACATGACTGTAAAAACATTAAAGAGCCACTACATATGGGAATTATACAGTTACCTACACGCAGGGTAAAACTTCGAACCCCAACAGGGTAGCTGAAACCCTGGAAAAGGTATCCCTATATTTGACCCATCCAGAGCCAGGGCAAAGGGGTAGGCAGCTGCTCTGAGTGCAATGGTTTACTGGGGGCACCTTCCTTCTGTTTTAAGGCCGACAAGGAATAGTGACAGCGACAGTGATTTTGACAAGTGACTGCCAAGTGTTGGGTCACCCAAGCTTTCACATCATGAAAAGGGCAGGGGGGGGGGGCGAAGTGTGGAATCTTTGCGCTGGATGACCTTGTTCCAGCACTGGACCCATCTTCACACTGCCAATTCCCCCCAATACCTTTCCCTGTTGCTTGGCAAAATAGGCATCAACGCAAAACAAGATTATCAAATTAATATAGGATGCTGCCAAAATCTGTTCAACTCTTCCACATCCACTTGACCTTTCAGTTGTGAAACAATGCGTTTTAGATTTGGACAGAGGGACCCAGGATTTCAGGCAACACCAATAAAGAACTCCTGCACGCTGGGGGGGGGGGGGGGTTCTATTTGTACCATGTTTCACCATTAACTTTTGTTATCTACACAATTTCATCTCCCAAAACACACCAGAAATGCCTCCCATGTGATACAACCAGATACCTCCCACCACGTACATCTTCTATGTCATGCAGCAGTGAAGATGCAATGCGAATGAGGACTAGTGCTGCATCCTTAGGGTTATTCCACAATTGGGGGGGGGGGGGGCAGGGAGCTTATGACTTTGATCTAATGGTTCTACAACATGAGTCCAGGTGAATTTGAAAGCTTGAGGCTACCAAGCCTCAATGCTAGTTTGGAGTTTTGAAACTTTTTTGAAGTCTTAGCCATATTTTCTCCCATGACAGTTCCAACAGGGACAGAGACTATTGGAGGGGACTATTGGTGGGGACTAGGGGGACTAGGGGTAAGCCTCCTACCCACTGATTATGGCCAATCGAAAGAGCAGATCATTCACTGATGGACAGCCACATGGTGAAATGCCGAGAGCAAGGCTTGGATTAATTCTCTGAAGACAGGCAGGACAGACAGGACAGACAGACAGGCTTCCCTTCTGGAGTGGATCGAAAGGAAAAATATTAATCGTGTACAGGTTAATGAATGGTCAGAGGAAATAGGGGAACATTCATGCAGACTGGGTCAGAGAAGCCCCTCCACATGGGACAGGAATATTTATCAACAATATTGCTAAAAGAGATCTAGGAAGATACATTACTACCTTTTCAGACTGTTGGAAAATTGTCGCGTTTGTCTCAGACTATTGAGACTGTTGCCGGACAGTCTGAGGTGGGATGGGATCACTCTTTATGTGTTTATTTTTAAAAGTATGCCTTTCCCATTGTATGCCTCCTAGGTGTGAATGCCTATTGTTAATTGGGTCACCTATTGTTTCAGTCTGTCTTCTCATGCGATTAATATAGTGACCACTACCTCGATATCAAACCATTTTGGGATGCTAGGTGCTGGTTGGTTTCATCACATGGCCTAAGATTCCTGTCACTGGAGCAAATTTTTCCCTTTTTTTGATATGTACAGTATATACATTTGATTATTGGAATAGTTAGTTGTGCCAAGTAGCCATTTAATGTTGATCAACTCAATGGTCTTTCCTATGCATTTAATGCCTTATGTCAGGTATGGCAGCGAGCTTGTTCACTTATATTTTTTGCAATATTACCCAGTGGTGAGTATTTATTACTATTGGTGAATTTGTCATTATATTTAATTTTCGGGAATACAGGAGATTGTAAAATATGCTGGCAATTCAGGATTTTCATATATATATATCCATGTGTTGCTACTTTTTAAATTCCATTCCTGTTTTTTTTTTAGCGATCCGTGGGTGTGACATCATTATGCTGCATGTGCATGATGTCAAACTTTTGAAACACATATAAGCACATACTCTCTGATGTACCATTTCTCTGCCTCTGACGCAGCTGATTTGATCCTGCAAAACCACAAAGGCAATACTCTTATGCCGATCCTCTCCAAGATGACTCCTATGGACCAACCTCTATGGAACGATAAGTATGCATTATACCAGTTTAAAATGTACTTTGAGCCCATATTTATATCAAGAAGAATGTGGAGGGGGTTCAGTTTTTATACTCCAAGTTACAGTCAACTCCACAGCCCATTTGGGTGGCCTTCACTAGCATGCTAGGAAGGTAACATAAGGACTTTACATGTCAAACATTCCTCCAAGCAAAGTGATGGACTTCCACAATTGTACACTATTATCCTCCTCTGGACCACAGTGCCCTGTTTTCCTGCATCAGGCACCACTGGTGTTTAGTTGTGGAGCATTTACACTTAGAATATATAAAGGGTTCTACAAGAAAATGATTCTATATATTTTCTGGAATACGGTAGCTTATAGGTACGCTTAGATCTACAAAAGTGCTCAAAGGCGGAGAGAAGATTATTGTACTAATGTGACTATGATTTCTAACTTGGAGCACTTTTAGGTTATGTGTAGTTTTTGTGTAAAAAAAATTCTATCTCTCAAAAGAAGGTTAAATCTAAACCAAGATTTCTATTTGGAGTAGTGTTTAAAGGATGCTATACCAGCGACTCCCTCTATAATTCTGCACAAATGAGTACCAATTAATAAATTAAAAAAAAGGTTTAATTTCATTGGGGCCTTGACCTGGGAGAGTCTTGCCAATAACAAACACGTCTAATCGGGCAACTGTCAGCCTGTATATGACAGCTCTGACAGATTGCTCCTTTTGTTTATATCAGCTGCCAAGTCTTCTTGGTGATGCAATCGACCAAATTTGGTCAATGACTTTCACAATATTATGGTGATGTTTTAAACATTAGCAATAGAGGATTTTATACTAAATGAATTTTGTTGAGATTCCCATTTTAAAATGTTAGTTTTTAATATATTGGGACAGATTGCAGTTTACTAGGCAACTTTAAATTTATTTTTTTCCCCAGATAGTCTTCTGTGGGAAACCTTGGCCGTTATACCTGTATCGGGTTTTAGCACTTTATGTATGAGTGAGTGATATTGATAGAGTATACATACCATCCTAGGTATCCATGAACTATATAAAGTACAGGTATTAATGTGCAGTACATTAAATATATGTGCAAATTAGCAATATAGCTGTGAGGGGGAAAAAAAATTATGCATCCTTTACTTCAAAAATGAAATATGAGAAAGGGTAAATAGTACTGGCTAATGTAGTCCATTCTTAATATAGCAAGCGCTACAATGTCAGACGAACAGAGGATTGCGAAGGGGGCAAAATAAAAATCTTGAAATACAGCAGTACCTTCAGAAACTGCATCTCCCACTGGTATATAAAGAGGAGTTCAAATATCTAGATAGCCCGATCACACAGGAGGAGGTGGTAAGGGCGTAACAAAAAATGGCTTTGGGGAAACCTCAAGATCTGATGGGTACTCTATTATGTATTTCAAAAGTTCTTAGTCCCCAAAGCTTTGCGATTATCTCAATTGCCTTGGAGGTGGGGTAAAGAAGCGGGAGGAGTCATTGTTGGCTTATATAATATTCTTACTCTTAAAGGCATAGAAAGACTCGATGGTTCCATTGAGCTATAGGCAGATATCCCGGACTTGAAAGATTTTTGCCCGAAAAAAAAAATTAAAAAAATCACTGAAGGAATAAAATGGTTAATGCCAAGGTAGATTCATTATGATCAGGTAGGATTTGTAATGGGCTAGTCTTGATCCATGAACTAAATTCTTGACTCCTACTCCTGTAAATAGATGCTGAAAAGACCTTTGACAGGGTGGACTGTTTTTTTTTTTTTTTGCTCGAGACACCTAGATATTGGCAGCAGGCTAATGCAATGAATTTTTGCATTTTATTATCACCCAACATCAAAAATACGAGCCCATCTCCTTACTTTTGATGGGAGAGAAACAACATTGAAAAAAAAAGGAGATTGAACAATCACCATAAGTGTGCCAAGCTTAATTCTACCATACCCGGAAAAAAAAGGGGGCGGGGATAGGGTGAAAGGGAAAAATGTATTTTAATGTTGTACTTATACAATTAGCTTTACGAAAGCTTCTCATTTCAAATCTATTTGTGAAAAAGAAAAAAAGGAAAAAAGGAAAAAAAAAAAGAAAAAAAAATATTCATCTCTCTTAGCCATTCTCCCACTGATGGAGCTTTCCCCAATTCCTTGGTATTAACGCTTTAGCTCCATTTAGTAGGCAAGGGACCAGGGAATTTCTACACTTTTTCCTTGTCATCTCCGTAGTATGAAACAGGCAACGCCAGGGATCTTGTCTCACCTTTAGTCCACTTATCTTCTTTACCATACTTAATACCTCTCTCCAGTATACTTGTATCCGGGGGCAATGCCACCACAGTCTCTCCAACATAGGGGTGATACCTCACTATTTAGTCTATGTAGCTTTGTTGGGCCGTAGTACCACTTAATAAGGAGCTTATAGTTCATCTTTTACATCTATTGATGTGGAATGGACAAAGTCTAAGACTTGTTTCTTCTTATCCTCAGATATAGTTCGATTTAGCTCTACTTCCAAACTTTCCAAGTTTTTTATATTTCTAACACAACATTACTGTTTGTGATAGAGGAACTGAGGCGGTATGGGAAACAAACTAACTTTAAAATTAATACATCCAAGTAAGAGATCTTAAATATAATGCCACCAAAGAGCGCTACAGGCAATTTAGGCTAAATTCCCATTTGTGTGGTATAGGGAGGAACTGAGGGATCTTGGAGTTAAATTCGCAAGATCCCTCATTTCTGGTGACCCTATATAGGGCCAACTATACTCCCATGCTTAATAAGATTAGGGAGAACCTAAATTCCTTGAGATACAGACTCTCGATGTTAGGCAGAATAAAATGCGTTACATTTTTTTTTTTTAAATTACGATTTTGTGTGGGTCTAAAAGCAAGTTCATCCTTTCCTCATTTCTCTCCCCCTCTCCTGTCCCTTGGTTTAGCTTTCAAATTTTCTCTATACATATTGGAACAGGGAAATCAGAATGGAGACATTAACATCGATGAATGTTAAGGGACTGAATACACTTGAAAAAAAAGGAGGATTCTTCTGCATGATTTGCAACATCTAGGAATAGATATTGCATGCATACAGGAAACGCATTTTAGAGAGGACAAAGTACAGAATTTAAAGAATAGGATATATCCAACAGTATACCACTCGACTAGCCAAGTAGCTAAGTCAAAGGGAGTCTCCATTCTTTTAGCAGGTAGAGTCCAATGGACATACATAGATTCAGTGAGAGATCCGAAAGGACGGTATATATTTGTGAAAGGTAAAATAGGAGAAATAGAGAAGAAGCTTTTTTGGGCAAGACGATTAAGCGACTGATGGAGTTTGCAGAAGGGCACCTGATTCCGAGTGGTGATCTGAACACTCCATTAGACCCCAAAGAGGATACTTCCACAGGGAAGTCATCTATCTCCTTCGGTGAGCGAAATCGCATTGCCAACATTTTGCATAGAAATCAACTGATTGACGTATGGAGGTTGTTACATCCCAAAAGAAAAAGACTATACGTTTCACTCCTTCCTCAAAAGACATATTCCCTCATAGATTTGTTCCTTATCCCACATGCTCAACTACATTCTGTACGTACGGCTAAAATAGGACCTATTACGTGGTCAGATCAAGCTCCAATCTTTCTAATATATGCATTACAGGACCCAACACAGACTAGGCCTAACCATTGGAGACTAAATGAAAGCCTTCTACAAGATATAGAGTGATTGAAGAGTTAAAGTTTTATTTTGATCCTAATGACACCCCAGAATGTGATCCCGGAATTATCTGGGAAGCACATAAGGTGGTTAATTAGAGGAGTGTTGAATAAATATGGAACTAGGATAAAGAGGAAACGCACGGAACAGTTAAGGGGGCTATTGGTAGAACTAGCTATTCTGGAACAGACAAACATGGTCAAGAGCAGTAGAGGAGGAGTTGATTAGAAAACACACAAATAACAGATCTCCTGTACTACAAAGCGAAGGCTGCAATGCAGAGGTGTAAGAAGTTCGCATGAGTCGGGAGATAAGTGTGAGAAACAATTGGCTAGACAACTGCAAGAACAGAAGCAAAGTTACTATATGCAACATATTAAACCATCAGAGAAACCTAAAGGTTACGAAACCAAAAAGATATAGTGAAGGCATTTCAAGAATATTATCACCTCCTTTATAAATATTATCACCTCCTTTATAATATACAAAGCAAACCCCTGATGCAAAAACAGATAGATCAGTATCTAACGGCATTGAAAATACAGAGATTATTGGGAGTAGATCAAGAGAAACTTGATGAACCCATAAACGGAAAAGGAACTTAAGGAAGCAGTAAAATCAATGAAAATGGGGGAAGGTCCCGGGGCCATATGGCTTCACAGCTCAATATTATAAAATACTGTTTCCTTCGGTATCAGAGCATACGATTAAACTATTTAATGCGTTAGGATCATCTGCAAATTTAGCTAAAAATACTCTTAGCACATATTTCGGTTATACCAAAGGAGGGGGAAGGATCTCCTTGTTAAATACTGACTTAAAGATGTTTTCGAAGATTCTGACAAACAGGATACAACAGCATATTCTGGATACGATACATTTAGACCAGGTTGGATTTGTTCCCACTTGTGAAGCACGGGGTAATACAATTAAAGCCATTAACCTTTTACAGGTAGTGAATACTACACAGACGCACGGTGTATTTTTAAACACAGACGCCGAGAAGGCCTTTGACAGGGTGCATTGGAGGTATATGGGGGCAGTCCTACAACATGGAGGTTTTGGAAGTAAGATAATACAGTGGATATTTTCTATTTATCTATCTATTGGCCAACGGCCCAGGCAAGGGCCAACGGAATACTGTCAGAGCCCTTCCAAATCTCCAATGGGAAAAGACAGGGATGTCCCTTGTCTCCACTCCTCTTCGCCCTGTCATTGGAAACTTTTCTCTGTGTATGGTGCGTTAATTCTGAGTATTTCAGGAATACAAATAGGGAATAATCACTGCAAAATTTAAGCTTAGGCAGATGACAGGTTTACTCTTACGAACCAGTTGAATTAAATTCCGAATTTGATGAAGGAGTTTGAGAGATACAGGACTCCTCTCGAATCTCTGGATTAATTTCAATAAATCAGAAGCGATGGGAGTCAATGTCCCACAAACATCGATAGCACAACTGAAACAAACCTAAGTTTAAATGGACAGAAAGGGCATTAACATATTTAGGTACGCAATTAGCAGGGAAGGTGGACAAGATTTTTGACCTGAAATTTCGACCTTTATTACAAAAGGTTAAGATGTTATTAGATAAGTGGAATTTGGGTTTCCATACCTGGTTGGGCCGATGTAACATTATAAAGATGAGCATACTCCCTAAAGTTCTTTATCTATTACAAGCATTACCAATATGGATCCCTTCGAAATATTTCAAACAGTGTCAGACTATTTTTTGAGTTTATCTGGGCACATAAAAATCCTTGGATACAAAGAAAACAACTGATCCTTCATAAATGGGGAGGACTTGCGGTTCCAGATATACAGAAATATTATGCAGTACACCTGAATAGGGTTATTGACTGGAATAGACATAAATAAAAAGTTATGGGTACAAATTGAACAAGCCCAAATAACAGTACTTTTGAATAGAGTATCTTGGTGCTCCGCTTCACTTGCTAAAGAAGTGAGTAAAAACCTGATAGATGACTCCTGGTTCTCAGACTTCCCATCTGCTGGAGTGGAGCCCAGAACTATGGTCAGGTTACTACTAAAAGCCCAGCACACACCTGGCCAATCAGTATGCTGTCAGTTTTCAAAATCAAAATCAGGACCCAGGCCTGGGTATTTTATCCCACTCAGATCTCTTCGAAATTCCTGGGCTCTAGGTCCCAAAGTGCACCCAAGAAAGGAGAAAACTAAAATTCCTGTTTCCTCTTCATGTTATGAACTCCCTGGAGCCCCTCAACCCATCCTGATGAGAATTCTGGGTCACAACCTCCTAGACCCTGGCAGGGCAATGCGCTGCCAGAATATATTTAAATTAAAATGCTCCAAATCATTCTCCCTCAAAAATATTTCAGAAGATTGAGATTATTGTATTAAAATTACATATGGGGGCGTGGCCTGGACATGGCTGAATGAAGCTGCTTTCTATCTAAGCTCCCGGCCTGATCCCCTAATTCCGAGCCAAAAATCGCCCTTGGACCGGCATGAACCCCACTAAAAGGTACTGTACCAGAGCAGCAACCAAGGGAACCCCAGCAGGCAAGGTTACGGGCGAGATCCAAAAATATTTCAAGAGCTTACAAGAGAGCTCCCCCAGACCGGGCCTACCTGTGCCACGAGGCTACACACAGGGAGCCACGGAAGATTCGCACTCACAGCTACCGGGCACAAGTGAAACGGAGGACTGGTGTGTATTTCCCCAGGAGCCACCGGAAGATTCCCCCCAGGACGAGATGTCTGCCTCGCAAGCACCGGAGCACGCTGGCCTAGACCCAGACATAAAGGCCCTGCTTCAGGCCTTACCCACCAGAACGGACATTGAGGCCCTGATTCTGAGGCTGGAGGAGACGCATAGGAGAGATATACAGGAGGCGAGGGGAGAAGTCTACACTTACCGACTGAGTAGCTACGGGTGAGGAGTCTGTGTCCTCCCTGGCGGACCGCGTGGCGGCACTGGAACAATCCCGGGACCAGCACCATGAAGCGGCCATCTCCCTACAACTTCATTTGGAAGAGGTCGAAGATAGGAGCCGCCGCAACAATTTGCGGATCCGCGGTGTACCCGAGCCCGAAGTTGCGGAGGATGTCGGGGCCAAGGAAGTCGAGATCTTCCGCGATGTGCTGAGAGACCCGGGGGCAGAGATTGTGCTTGACAGAGCGCATAGAACGCTCGGATCTAAGCCGACGGACCAGGACAGGCCGCGAGATGTAGTCTGCCACTTACACCGTTACAGCCAGAAAGAAGACATCCTGCGCCAGGCCTGGGACACAGGAGACATCGAAATGGACGGGGCGTGAGTACGGATCATGCCCGACCTATCCAGAGCGACCCTGCAACGTAGAGCGATGCTGCGACCCGTCCTGGATCTCACTAGGCAGACGGGTCACACGTACCGCTGGGGATACCCGCTGGCGGTCACTTTCCAGAAGGACACAGACGCCTTCACGCTCCAGACCGCGGCAGACCTTCCAGCCCTCTTCAGGTTCTTGGGCTCTGAGCCGATACAAGTACCGGACTGGCTCCAGCTCTTCCCTCGGCAGACCGGGCGGTCGGGTGCTCATGCCCACCGAGGACCCTTAATGCCACGCCCGCAAAGAGGTAGACGACGCCGGCACTCAGCTCGAGACAGAGCGGCACGCGAGTAGGCCCTGGGCCACACTTCCATGTCTACCACCCCGCCCGTGCACCATCCCTGTCATAAGGACTCCAAGACTTTTGTTTTGCACCCCCTTGCATCTTCTCGCCCCGGAGAGGCCCGCTGTTTGCCGTGAACCCGGGATGGATCCCCCCCTCTACACCCACCCCCCACGTAGCCGCAGCGGCTCTGGAACCTGACGCTCGCCGTCCCTACTATGGAAACCCCCGTACAACACCGTGCTTGCCCCCCCCCCCCCACGTCAGATAGATGCTCTCTAGGGGGCCTCTGTGCAGGCTAACTACCAGGGGAAGCCCTGCGCGGATGTCCCCCTCCCCCAGTTCCTATCATTTTGTTGTTCCTCACACGGAGAACCCAGCCTGAGCCCGCACCCCAAGAACATAGACACTGTGGACCCCACCGCTGTCTTCTGGGACTTCCCGCTATCCCCTAAAACCCTCAGCTGCTTAGACCCGCTGGGACAAAGGGGGTTGATCCCGACACGGGAGCCCCCCCGGGGGATGGAGGGGACTTGGGAAGTATCCATCAGGACACCCGGGACCGTTTGGGCTGAGCTGTTAGTGGATCGCTTTCACGTTTAAGATGACAGCAGAACTAACTGATCCCGCTTTCGGACAGCCCACACATGAATGGCTGGGGCTGTGGGGGGACTTGGATTTTCTGAACCTGCTTGGGGTTGTATTACGGGCTGTGCGGGGGGGGGGGGGGATTGCCCGGGGGAGATGAGACGTCCCAGCGGAGGGACCCCTGCTCCTCAGGGGGGGGGGGGGCTCTGCCCTGATGTCTACCTTTATATTGTAACGGAGGCCGTCATCTTGCAATGCCTCACTATCCTAACACCAGGACCTCCCAACGCCACTATTCCCAATTGGCACCGGGATGACCCATGAGGAGGGAGAGTGCAATATTGGAATATGAGGGGGGGCGGTGCTGGCGGGGTAGATGGGTACACACTTGACTCCCGGATGGTAGGGTTCAGGGCTCTGGGCCTTATGAGTTCCTGAGGCCCTATGTGGTCTGTTATACGATTGTTTCACCTGTTTAAAAGAGTTCTCTGCTGCTAGTTCGTTTACGGTTTATGAATGTTATATAGGACCCTGGTTCATGTTTGGTTATGTTTCACTGTTTATGTTTTGGCCGGAGTTGGGTGGGGAGGGTCGGGAGCTTGCTGCCGACCCCTGTCCAGCTCGACTCCCCCACCTAGGACTGCACTCGATCACCGGTTTATCACCGGAGAGTGCCTATAGCCGATTTTGGCTAAATTAGTTAAAATTACTCGGAGGCTCCACCTGGAGCCTGCCGCCTGAGTTCTTACCTCTCCTCTACCTGTCTCCTACTCTCCCACCTTTTATTATTTACTCGGTTCCCCTACTCCCCCACACTTCTCCCTTTGCCACCCCTACCTGCCACTCAGACCTCCCACCCTCCCCCTACTGCACGGGCATGGATGTGCTTACCGTGGTATCGTTTAACATCAAGGGCCTCAATACACCCGAGAAGAGGCGCATGCTGTTGCAGGACATGCGACGCATGGGTGCAGACGTGGTGCTCCTGCAGGAGACACATTTTAAAGAATGTAATTTGCCACTCTTGAAAAACAGATTCTACCCTATTTCATACCACTCTCAATACTCAGAAGCCAAATCCAGGGGGGTATCCATCTTAGTTGCGGCAAGAGTGCCGTGGACACTCATGGATATCCAGGAAGACAGGGACGGGCGCTACCTTTTTCTAAAAGGCAAGATAGGAGACAAGACAGTGACATTCGCTAATTTCTATAACCCGAATTCCCAACAGGACACTTTTCTCAGGAAGCGCCTGGGACAACCCGGGCACTTCACGGAGGGCCACCTTATAGTAGGAGGTGACCTGAATGTCCCCCTAATCCCGACTGATGACACGTCCGCAGGGAAATCCTCCCTGACGCGGGACACTCTCAAACGTATTGACACTGCTCTACATAATATGCAACTAATTGATGCATGGTGCCTTTTTACACCCTGGAGACAGGGATTACACCTTTTTTTCGAAACCCCACCAGACATACTCGAGACTCAACTACTTCCTACTCCCACATAGACAACTAGACGCGATCCGGGGGGTCACGATTGGCTCGATCACATGGTCGGACCACGCCCCGATCACCCTGAAATATTCCATCTTAGAGGGCGCTGGAGACAAGAAATCTCCATGGCGCCTTAATGAAAGCCTTCTTCAGAACACTAACTTTATGACGGAGGTTGTGAGGGAGCTGGGTCACTATTTCTCCACCAATACCGTACCTTACATCGACGCGGGAGTGGTTTGGGAGGCCCACAAGGCTGTGATCTGGGGCATACTGATTAAACATGGAGCACGCCTGAAGAAGGAACGTACGGCACAACTTAACTCACTCCTGGCCAAACTGCACGTATTAGAAACGATGCACAAAGCTACACCGTGTAGCCGGACGGGAGCGGAACTTGACGTGACCCGCGCGCAGGTTACAGACCTTTTGCACTTCAAGGCCAAGGCAGCGCTGCAAATAGGCAGACTCTTTGCCTACGAATCGGGCAATAAGTGTGGCAAACTGTTGGCCAACACGATACGCACTAGACGACTAGCCTCATATGTCCCACACGTCTCCACGTCGAGAGGCCTGAAACGGTTCACGCCACAACAAAATCACACGGGAATTTCGCCGGTATTATGAATCCCTGTACAATTTAGACAAGCCCCCCCCTCCCCACGCGGGACATAAGGCATTATATCTCTACGTCCCTGATGCCCGCCTTGCCATCGGACGCTCGAGAAACTTTAGAAGAGCCTATCACTCTACCTGAACTCCAAAGTGCGTTGAAAAATGCCAAACCAGGGAAAGCCCCAGGCCCTGACGGCCTTACGGTGGCATACTTTAAGTCCTTTCTCCCAGCAGTAGGCCACCACATGGTGAGGCTATTCAATGATCTAGGCTTGGGGAAATCCCTTCATGTCACCACACTTCAGGCCCAAATCTCCGTTGTCCCTCCTCAACACAGACCTCAAAATTTATACCAAAATCCTGGCCTCCAGACTCCAGAAACACCTCCCACAACTGATACACTTAGACCAGGTGGGCTTTGTACCCACCAGAGAAGCCCGGGACAATACGGTGAAGGTACTAAATCTCCAACACGTAGCCTCCTCCGGCAAGATTCCATGCCTTTTTTTTTTAAGAACGGACGTCGAAAAGGCTTTTGACCGGGTTAACTGCCAATTCATGATGTCCACCTTGGAGTATATAGGCCTGGGGGAGAAAATGAGGAATTGGGTAGCGGCGATCTATAGAGAACCGACGGCGAGGGTTCGGGTTAATGGGGCATTGTCAGAAACATTCCCCATCACCAACGGGACAAGACAGGGGTGTCCCCTATCGCCCCTACTGTTTGCTCTATCCCTTGAACCATTTCTGTGTCATGTGCGACTAAATCCCGCAATTGCGGGTATACGCGCCTCGGAAACTCAATACAAAGTCTCCGCTTATGCGGACGACCTCCTATTTACCCTTACGGACCCGGACATGTCCCTCCCAGCCCTCCTACGAGAGTTGGAAAGTGTGCCATAAACTTCAAACTTAAAAATAAACATGACAAAATCAGAGGCAATGGGAGTGGGGATCCCACAACAACAGCTCGCCCAGCTGAAAGCTGAATATAGCTTGAAGTGGACAGAGGTAGCACTAAAATATCTAGGGACGCAAATCCCCCCCTCACTTTCACAAGTATATAGGCTGAACTTTCCACCCCTTCTGACTGAAGTCAAGAGGCTGCTGTCGAAGTGGACGGGAGGCCTTCACTCCTGGTTGGGTAGAGCCAACACATTGAAGATGACAATCCTGCCCAAATTCCTTTATCTCCTACAAGCCCTCCCGATCCAGATTCCAGGGGTGTACTTTCGTCAAATCCATTCTGTTTTTTCCCAGTTCCTATGGGCAGGGAAAAAGTCGAGAATACACAGAGGGACCCTTGCCCTCCCTAAGCTGTGTGGCAGTCTAGCGATACCGGACATACTATCATGCCACACATCTGGTTAGACTGATCGACTGGTGCCGACACACTCGCACTAAACTGTGGACGCAGGTAGAGCAAGGCCAATGTAAGGTCCCACTTTGTCGAGCTCCCTGGTGATATACGGCGCTTCCCATACCTGAGACAAGACATCCTCTGGTGGGACATACGGCGCTTCCCATACCTGAGACAAGACATCCTCTGGTGGGACATACGGCTAAGGTGTGCGCAGGCCTGTTTGAGCGGTTTTCCCTCTTGTCTCCGACATCTCCCCTCAGACCTATCATTGGCCACCCACTTTTTGAACCTGGCCTACAGGACGGGAAATTTCTCGACTTGGCAAATAGAGGCCTTTTCCAGGCCTCGCATTTTAGCTCGGGGGAGAGGTGGAGAACGGCAGTGGAACTGATGGACCCTGACAGCGAATACCGCCTAGACTTTATGAGAGCGCATCAACTGAAACATTTCTTAAACAGTATCCCGACCCCCCAGACAGTTCAAACATCTCAGACGACCTTAGAAGAACTATGTAGTGAACAGGAGATACTCCCCCACGCGCTGTCCCTGACGTACGTACTGCTGAATACTCCACCAGGAGAATACCAGATCCCAGCCCTGGCTAAATGGGAAAGAGGACTAGGCACGCAATTTACAGCCAACTGGGAAAGAGGACTAGGCACGCAATTTACAGCCAACAAAAAACAAAATATAGTTCGCTTCACGCACAAGTCGTCTGTCTGTGCGAAAACGCAAGAGACAAACTATAAAATACTCACACGCTGGTATAGGACCCCTGACCTATTGAGTAAATTGTTCCCTGACACCACAGCTACTTGCTGGAGATGCCAACAAGAGAGGGGCACCATGTTGCATGTATTTTGGTCTTGTCCGCGGATCAGGGGCTTCTGGGGGGAGGTACGCCGGATTACGCAACAATTCACAGGCAGTGTAGTCCCGGACGACCCGGCCTACTTTCTACTACACGCAAACGACATGTCACCTAAAGCTTACAAAAAATCAGTGGTGCGTCCCACTCCTCTGGAAGTCCCCTCATCCGCCGACCATTGCCATGTGGCTACATAAAGTAGACGAGATTAGCCGCATGGAAGACCTAATTCTCTCTAGCCAGCAAAGGGAGGAGACATATTCGGAAACGTGGCAATTATTTAACATCTTCAGATATTCTGAAGGTGGTCAGAGACGGACTGCCACCCACCGCCCCCACCATAGCGGAGTCCCTTGCCAATGAAGTCAGATACCGAAACAGGACCTAAACGGAACTTGGAGTGGGAGGCCAGCCCGCTAGGACCAGATAGATACACTACGAAGGGACACGGTGAAGAAGTACCTAAAGATTTACATGTCATGATATGTTAATACTGATGTCGGTACCTGTGCACACTGCTGTTATGTACCTCATACGAGATATTTTTATGTCACTTGCTCAGTTTGTATGATGGTGGTCCGTGCGGACTGGTTTTCCTTTCTGATGACAAATAAATAAAAAAAAAAAGAAATAATAATAATTACATATGGGCATCTCCTATGCCATATTGGCAAAGGAGGAACAAAAAACAGGGGGGCCAGTGGTATTAGGCAACCACCATTTTTGCTGTACATTCACTGTATTATAACTGGTTGCTAAGGAGGGGGCCAAGAAGCAAGCCCACACATCCTTAACCACCGAGTCAGCAACGGTCATCAGCGTGGGGTCCCCCCAGGTTCATAACAGGCCTTTGGGTCTAGTTTGGATTCAGAGGGGACCACCCCACACCAAAAAAATCAAAATGGTTTGAGGACCCCTTCCCTCCCCAAAATTCATGTCAGACCGTTATCCGAGCATGCAGCTTGGCAGGTCAGGAAAGGGAGGGGAGGAGCGAGTGCACCTCCCGATACATACCAGGCCGCATGCCCTCAACATGGGGGGCTGCTTTGAGCATTTTTGCAGTGCCCCCTGCCCCAAAAGCAACATGCATAAATGTGAATAGAAAAAAAAGAAAAAAATGCACCAACTAAACAAACACTTAAGTCCATAAAATAAAAGTGAATAAAGTCCAATGAAAATGTTGTACGTTTTGTACAAACAGCACCCAAGTGTAGTTAGAAAACTCGTGAGCCACCACCACATGGACTGAGGCTTACCAGAAATAAGCTCAGTATGAGCATAGAATTAGATCCAAAACAGGATATCCCAGAAGTAGGTGTCACAACTTATCCGGAGTCTCATCTCACACCAAACACAGCTGATCACGGGATCCACACTAGACTATGGCCAGGATACAGCGTTGGATACTCGCCAGCAACAGTATCATGCAGGGCAGCGGTAAACCATATGCAAGGAAGGAGACCACAACATAGTGTAGTACCGAAATACAGTTTATTAAAAGATTAAAATGGCTACTTACACAGGGATGTGCAAATCGAGCAATGTAAATTAATGCCGGTCGCGATCGAACAGGAGCCCTTCCTCCTAACGCAAACGCGGGGACGTCACTGCACGCCGTCGACCCAGACGCGTTTCGTCATATGTTGACGTTATCAATGGGGATGGGTTCTGCAGTGATTCACCGTTATAAATACCCAAGCCTCGCTTTGGTCACCAAGAACCGGAAAAGCTGAAACCTTAATTTTGGATTTGGGAATCAAATACTCCAGCGTTAACTGCGAGCAGGAGTCGTAAATGTGACCGTACACTACTTATTAAAAGTTAGTATAAGTTGCCACGTTAGAATCAGACCTGGATCTCACCAGAAGAATATATTTTAATATTCATAATGATAAAAAATTAAAATAAGACCAAAAATGTGAAATAAATGTGAATTATCACGATCGTAGCCGGGCTGCTACGTAGGTCCCCAATGGGGAATTAGGTGAACTACACCCTATTGAAAAAAAGATAAAATGTAGTGGAGTACAGTATTAAACTCCACGATCTCCGCTGGTAACCAGGGTAAATCCACAGTCAGCGTTGAAAAGTAAGGCAATGTCCCAAATCCCCCCCAGTAACCGGACGAAACACAGCTCTGAGAGTCAACTGACTTTTTATTCACAGGCTTCCATATTTATAGAATTCCCCATGCAAGGGATTTCCAAGCAGCCAAATAGATTTAACAGGGGTAATACAGGGAGGACCAGATGGGGAACTTAACATTTTGGATAATTCTCCCATCAGGCATTGCTGCATGAGGGAAAAGTCGGTTGATAGCTGGGGTCTGGGGTTATGTGTTGTGGGAGTTTGGTTTAAAACTGCCGAACACCGATTGGGCAACATAAAACAAAGTACTTGAATGCGAGTGGCTTACGGCTGCCAGCATACCAATTACTATGCCCACATAAGACCCAGCAGAATACATAGCCTATAATACTGACAACCTTTTGACATGCAACGTCCAGCGTTCCAGAAGTGGCTAGGTTTGCCACAATGCTCCCCCAGAACCAAGCCGGCATACACAGTCTGATCCCAACGGATCGGCTTGGGGATGTCCGGGGGGTGTACTTTCACAGATCACTTATTAAGTTCAGTTTGTCTAGATTAGGGATCCTCAAACTACGGCCCTCCAGCTGTTGTAGAACTACACATCCCATGAGGCATTGTGACACACTGACATTCACAGGCATGACTAGGCATGATGGGAATTGTAGTTCCTGAACAACTGGAGGGCCATAGTTTGAATACCCATGGTCTAGATAACCCGTCGGCGTTACCGTTTTGCTTCCCTGGTCGGTAGTGGATTGTGAAGTCAAACTCCAGCGCAGCAGCCGGGCATTGTCCCCCGCCACACGGTTTAGCCACACCCAACGGGTTGTGATCTGTAAGTTGCGAAAAAGGTTGTCCATACAAATACGGCTGCAACTTTTTGAGGGCCTACACCACGGCCAGGCATTCCTTCTCAATGGCGGCGTAGCTTACTTCTCGTGGCAATAACTTTCGGCTCAGGTAAGCTACGGGGTGTTCTCTGCCATCGGCTCCCACTTGGCTTAGCACTGCTCCCAATCCAAACATTGAAGCGTCTGTGTGGACAAGAAATCTTTTATTTGGATCAGGAGCAGCAAGTACAGGGGCATTAGTTAGAGCAGTCTTTAGTTGTTGGAATGCCTGATCACACTCTGGGGCCCAGACAACCTGTCGGGGAAGGTTTTTGCGTGTCAAGTCAGTTAAGGGTTTGGCCAGGGCACAATTGGGTACGAATTTTCTATAGTACCCCGCGGTACCTAGAAACGCTAGCACTTGGGTTTTTCGTCCTGGGGGTGGGCATTTAGCTACGGCTTCAACTTTAGCTGGTTCGGGTCTCTGTCACTCGCTCCCCACCCGGTGGCCCAAGTACTGCATTTCGGCCATCCCTATATGACACTTGCTGGGTTTCCGTGTTAACCCTGCCTCTCCAATACGATCTAGAATGGCCCCTATGTGTTGTAGAGGTGCTCTGCCCAGGTCTGGCTAAATATGGCGATGTCGTCTAAATGGGCACATGCGTATTCCTGGAATCCGTCCAATAACCGATCGACCATCCGCTGAAAAGTTGCCGGAGCGTTCTTCATCCCGAATGGCATGACCCGAAATTGATACAGGCCAAACGGGGTGATAAAACGCTGACTTGGGGATGGCCTCCTCAGCCAGTGGAATCTGCCAGTATCACTTACATAAGTCTATGGTAGTGAGATACTGGCCCTGTGCCATCTTATCCAGCAGCTCGTCTATCCGGGGCATCGGATAGGCATCAGACACAGTTTTGTCATTTAGCCTCCGGTAGTCGACACAGAAACGTGTCGTGCCGTCCTTCTTTGGTACCAGCACTACTGGCGATGCCCAGGGGCTATCGGAAGGTTCAATAACCCCCAGCTGCAACATCTCGTCAATCTCAGTCTTCATATGCATCCCGACTGCTTCAGGGACACAATATGGGGTTTGCCGCATGGGTAGCTGTCCCGGGGTCTCGACTCGGTGAGTGGCCAGCGGAGTGTACCCAGGTAAATTGGAGAAGGTAGCTTTCTTAGCTACAATCAGCTCTTGTACCTGGGCACGCTCCTGAGGGCTTAGCCGCTCCCCCAGCTGAACCCCCTTGGAGGGCTCCATCTGTCCCTCCTGTTCTAAGAGGTCAGGTAGTGGCAGATTCTCCTGATCCTCCGAGGCGGAAGCACATATGGCGGCCACATTCTCTATCCTCTCATGGTATGGTTTGAGCATATTCACATGGAGCATGCGTCTCTCCCCTACCCCTGAGCAGGGGCCAATCACATAGGTGGTGTCACATCTCTGTTCCACCACCTGGTATGGGCCTTGCCAGATGGCCTGCAGCTTGTCTGTGTGGACCGGTTTTAAAATCAAAACCTTTTGTCCCACCTGAAAGCTGCGGTCTCTGGCTCCCCTATTGTACCAGTGGCGCTGACGTTGTTGGGCCGCCCGGAGGTTGGTGCGCACAGCCTGGGTTAGCGCCTCCAGACGGTCCCTGAACTCCAGTATGTAGGATACAATAGGGGTTCCATCTGGGCTCTCTCCCCCTCCCAATGCTCTCTAATTAGGTCTAGTGGCCCTCGCACCCTTCTCCCAAACAGTAATTCAAAAAGGGGAAAACCCTGTTGACTCTTGGGGTACCTCGCTATAAGTGAAGAGCAGATGGGGTAGAAAGCGCTCCCAGTCTTTATGAGCCTCTCCAAATGTACGGAGCATCTGCAATTTACTATTGGCTTAATGCCACATATCTTCCATAGTTGTTGGGTTACCTCGGCGGTGAACTGGGTGCCTCTATCGGATATGATTTCTTGGGGAAACCCCACCCTGGAAAATATTTTCATTAAAGGCCTCTGCCACAGTTTCGGCATGAATGTTGGTGAGGGCTATAGCCTCGGGGTACCGGGTGGCATAGTCCACTACAGTTAAAATATATCTTTTCCCGGAAGGACTGGGTTTTGGTAAGGGCCCCACTATATCTACGGCCACCCTACTGAAGGGTTCTTCAATAATGGGAAGAGGACATAACTTGGCTTTGTGGCGGTTACCTCGCTTGCCTACTCGCTGGCAAATGTCACAGGAGGTGCAGTATTGCCTCACATCCTTGGAGATCCCTGGCCAGAAGAAAGCGTGGGTCAACCTGTATCGGGTACGTGTCATCCCCAGATGCCCAGACAGGGGAATGTCGTGGGCAACCCGAAGTAGTTCTTGCCTATACTTCTGGGGAACCACTAACTGTTAAGTCGTTACTGTGGCCGACCCTCCCACTCCTCTTTCAGCAATGCGGTAAAGTAGCCCTATCTCCCAGGTGTACCGCTCCCCCTCTAGCCCAGCCTGGTCAGCGTGTACCCTGTCCCTGTATACCTGTAGCGTGGGGTCTGACCTCACCTCGGCCTCAAACCTAGTCGGGGTATCCCAGGACATACATTTCGTGTGGGGGTCATGGTCTCTTACCGGAGCCTCAGAGTGTGTCGGTGGAACCGTGGTGCGAGCCTGTTGCCGTGTGGTCACTGGATGGGCTTCCTGGTATGGGGCCTGGGGTACAAAAGCAGAGGTCATCTGGCCCAAGTCATTTCCCAGCATAACATCTGCTGGTAAATTTTGCATGAGGCCCACTTCTACCGTCCCCCCTCCCACACCCCAATCCAAATGTACTTTGGCAATGGGTAGTCGGTACACTGCTCCCCCTGCCACTCGTACTGCCACGGATCCGCCAGTGTGTGCCGAGTCAGGGACTAAATGGGGTGCTATCAAGGTTAAAGTAGCTCCTGAATCCCGAAGCCCCTGGACTTCTTTTCCCTCCAAGGTCACTGGCTGTCGATGATGCTGCCGGTTATCCGTGGCTCGGACTGTCATCACCTCATGCAAGATTCCCAGGGGTTCTTCCGCTGGAATTCTCAACATCTCGAGTGGCCGGCTCCCGTTGATAATGATGGGCAGCAGCCCTTGGTGCCGGGTTCGGTCAGCCTTGGTTCCAGGCGGGTCTGCCCCGGTTTTGGATGCACTCGCGTGCCATATTTCCCCACTGTTTACAGGTGTGGCATTGGATGTTGGCACGTCCGTTATATCTGGAGGGTGGTGGTAAAGTTCCTTGGGATTGACGAAAAGGGGAGGCTGTGAGAGCGGGCGGTGGTAGAGTACTGGGTGGTCCCGTGGGTCGAGGATAACTCTTGGTTAGGGGCCCATGATGTCTCCTCGCATCAAAATGCTGATCCGCTAATCGAGCCGCTTCGGTTAGGGTGAGAGGTTTCCTGTCTTGCACCCATTCTTGTGCCTCTGGGGACAAACCGTTGAACAATTGCTCCAACAGCATTAACTGTCTCAATTCCTCCATAGTAGTGGCTTGGCTGGCTTGTATCCACCCTTGGGAAGCTTGGTCCAGCTTGTGTGCCCATTCAGCATGTGAATCCTTCTCCGGTTTGCGCAGGTTTCTAAACTTGCGCCGGTATGCCTCTGGAGTAATGGCGTATCTCTCCAATATTGCTCGCTTCACTTTATCATAATCCTTGCTGTCCTCACTGGGTACAGCGCGATATGCTTCTGCTGCCCGACCTGCCAGCTTGCCTGCTAGCAATGGGACCCATACTGTCTGTTCCAAGTCATGTAAATCACACAGTCTCTCAAAATCCTGTAAATACCCATCAATCTCATCCTTCTCGCAAAACATTTTAAAGGCATGATAGGGAATTTTGGGTTTTACCTGGTTGTAGAGTGACCCAGTAGTGGATTCTGCTCGAGACTGTGTATACTGCGGACTGTGTGCCATCACGTACTCCTGCACATTTGCCATTACCATGTGCAGCATGGCATCCGATATAGGCTGTGGCAAAAATTCCAGCCTGGTCCTCATTTCTCTCCGGTAGAGGGTTTCTTCCATGGCTGCTGGTGGTGTAGCGCTGCGGGCTCTGTCTCCCTCCATCAGCTCGGCAGTTAGTACAGCTTTGGATTTGTTGCTGGCTACCTTACCCCTGGCTTCTAGCAGTTCCTTTAATGTCTGCCGCTTTAGCCTAGAATAATCCGTCTCCATTTACATCGGTAGTTCACATTGCACGAATTGTGCTTATCGGCTGTAAGGTTGGATCCCGTCGCTTGCCACCAATTGTAGCGGAGTACAATATTAAACTCCACGATCTCCGCTGGTAACCACAGTCAGCGTTGAAAAGTAAGGCAATGTCCCAAATCCCCCCCAATAACCGGACGAAACACAGCTCTAAGAGTCAACTGACTTTTTATTCACAGGCTTCCATATTTATAGAATTCCCCATGCAAGGGGTTTCCAAACAGCCAAATAGATTTAACAGGGGTAATACAGGGAGGACCAGATGGGGAACTTAACATTTTGGATAATTCTCCCATCAGGCATTGCTGCACGAGGGAAAAGTCGGTTGATAGCTGGGGTCTGGGGTTATGTGTTGTGGGAGTTCGGTTTAAAACTGCCGAACACCGATTGGGCAACATAAAACAAAGTACTTGAATGCTAGTGGCTTACGGCTGCCAGCATACCAATTACTATGCCCACATAAGGCCCAGCAGAATACATAGCCTATAATACAGACAACCTTTTGACATACAACGTCCAGCGTTCCAGAAGTGGCTAGGTTTGCCACAATAAATAATAATTTATTGAAAACATATTTGATTAATTTACAAGTGTTACTAATCTAGAAAATATCCCTATTCAAGGGATATATGTGAACTAATAAAGATAGAAGTCCCAAGTGGAGGGACATGGAATTGCACCATAAAAAAAAAAAACAATAATGAAACATAATTGGAAAAACATTTTTTTGAAATTTTTTAAAAATATATATAAAATATAAATTTATAGGCACTTCGTTGGTTACAAAAAGTGTTCTAAATGGGTATTGGGTAACCAACCCCTACTTAGTTCCCAACCGACACTGTATTGGGACCGGACCAGACCTTAAATGGATGGTCAAAATAGGCAATATTATGTATAGAACAGTATGACCAAATGCATATACACAATGTTTAGGAAATAAAAAGTATTAATAAAATGATTATACATAAAAATATACTTCCATCCTGGTGTACCAAACTGAAGCTTTTACACGCATATATAGCTGATACATGGAATAAACCATCAAGCGTTGTTAATAAAAGCATTTACATCGGTAGCAGTATTTAACCCATATGGCATACAACATTTAAGATAATGAATCCAAGACATTTCCAACTTGGAGATTTCTCTCACTAGAGAGCTGCCCCTCCAATTGGGCTTGTACTTATCTATGCCCAAAAACAATGTGTTGGATGGGTCCTTATTATGCTTCAAGAGGTAATGTTTACATACCGAATGATTCTTAAAACCTGCGAGTATGTTAGTGATGTGTTCATTCAAACGAACCTGTAACAGTCGTTTGGTCCTGCCCACATACTGAAGCCCGCACAGGCACTGGAGCAAATAAACAACCCGGTAGTTCCGCAGGTTCTAAATGGCTTTATACAGTGTTCTTTCCTAGTAGCAGTGGAGACAAATGTAGTAGTGCATCTATCTCTACATGAATTATTGGAACACACTCTACAGTGTCTGCAATGATGGAACCCTGTTAATTGATCGAAAAAGGTCACATTGTTGCGAGGGGGATTCAGAACATTAGGAGCTATGCGGTTCCATAGGGGCGGGGCACCCTTGAAAATGATCCTAGGTCTATCGGGTAGAACTTCCCTAAGAACAGGGTCATTCTTCACCAGGTGCCAATGTTTATTATTTAGCCGTTTAACACTACCATGCTGTATTGAGTATGGAGTGATGAAAGGCACACCCACTGGAAACTGGTCACGTTCACCTGGAGGTCTTTCTCTTAAAAGGTCAGGTCTAGCAGTTGAACCGACATCTTCCAGGGTGGCTGTCAGAGACTCGGTCATAACCTTTTTCCAGGAACCTGTCAGTCAGAATCCTGGCCTGTTCCGAAAACTCCAAAGGGTCAGAGCAGTTCCTGTGGAGCCTTAAATATATTGACTCTTTGGAACCGCCCTGAGCCACTGGCTATGATGGCAATTTGTGCACTGTCCATGTTTTCTGTGGATGTGTTGTCTTTGTATTGTGTGGGGCGTTATTCACACTACACTTGTTTACTTTTGGCACATCAGGTGTTTGCAAACTGTGGTTTCTCCACATCCAATTTGCATAGCAGGAGATTCTGAACGGCTCTTAATGGAGCTGCTTCACACATCTCCGCAGCGGCTCCAATGTGAATTACACACAGGGGTCCTATGCTGCTCTTGGTCTATTGCAGCCCAAAATTATGTCTGAAAAAGGACCCGAAACAGTAAATGGAGACGCACCGGACTCCTGCTGTGAGCCACTGCGAGCTCCAATTTGAACCCAGCCTAAAGATTGATTTAGGTTTGATTATTTCAAACCAAAATTTCCTAAAGTTTTAACAGTATTTTAGTAGTTCCAATGCTCACAATTTTTTTAATCCTGTTTTAGGCCACATTCACACTTGTATGACCTAAAATTCACACAGCTTGAAGCAATGCCCGTGTAATCTTGAGGCCTATCGACCTCAAGTCGCATCAAAGTTGGACCAAAGTTGTGCAGAGACTACTTTGAAGTCGCACAGATATGAACGGTACTCATTGGAAACCATGAGGTACAACTTGTCATGCAACTTTGCAGTCCCAAGTCGCACAAGTGAATGGGGCCTCATTTGTGTGGATGCACATAATGCTGTGAAATATCATTCATACTTAAGAGAAAGCAGAAGTCAAATAACCCCTATTGCAGCCATAACCCCCAGCATCGATGTCACTGAATGCAATAACCACCCTCTGCCATGATGTTCATAGCAGCAAATAAAAAAACCTGCACTGGTGCCAGTTTCCGCAACAAAAAAAACCTCCATCATTACTTCCAGTTTCTGCAATAAAAAAAAAAAAACTGCCGATATCAGCAGTAATAACCCCCAGCATTAGTGCCAGTTTATGCAATAACCCTCATAATTGGTGACAGTGTACCATTTAAATAAAATCGCATAGGTGTCAGTTTATGCAGCAACAATTCCCTGAATTAGTACCAGTTTACGCAATATTAACCCTCCAGCATTTGTGCCAGTGTATGCAGGAGGAGCTCATGGCTAGGGCCGTTCACAATTCTCTCCACCTGTTGAGCTAGTGTTGTGTCGCGTCTCTCATTCTCTCACAAACTAAGTTTAAATTATCTTTAAATGGACTTAAGTACAAGAGTGCAGTTCAGCACTTCACCGTCATTAGAATTTTTGTACAGTAAAATCTGATCTTTATCCTCCATTACTGTATATTTAACCAATTAAAACAAATCTACACTCTCTGCATCGGAGTCAAACTCAGTTTAAGAGTCTGGTCTTTATATGAAAATACTGCTTAATTAAAACTGCTCCTTAAAAACTAAGCAGAAATCAGAGTGACACTTATTAAAAGGGAGAAGAAGAATCAACCAGGATACCAGTTTCCTAAATTAAGACAGTTATGACAAAAAGTACTATTCTCCATGTTCACAAAAATCGGCTTTACTCATAAGATCTTCGAAGAAAGAAGATCCCCGTTTGTCCATGTTTTTAAGCTATAGCCCTACCTGAAATTTGGAAGCTACAAGTTGCATGTTCTTGGCTGATAAGATAGCTTTCCTGCATTGCTTATTAGACATTTTCTCATGAACTACTTTATTATTCCAAATCCACAAAGGCAGAATGTTAAACAAAAAAAACAAAAAAAAAACAAACACACGCACACGCTAAAGGAATCAGAGGCCAATCAAAAAGTAATAAAAGCCCTCGGACTTTAGCCAATCTTTTAAACCAGAGGCCGCTATACAGTGAACAGACAGACATTATCCATACAATTTAGGATAATTATGCGTCTATAATTCGATTTTCTATACATTTAAAACAAACATAAATCACAAACTGGAGAATAATGTCTAGTTAATGTCCCACCCATTGACAAGTCATGCCCTAAATGCATTTGTTAGTCGATGAATTGCTTAGTAAAAAAAGAACCACAAAGAAAGATGTACTATCAAAGAAAGTTGTGGTGCCACAATTCCTGGTGATGAAAACTCAGCATTCCTTAAAGGATAGCAGATACCTTTTTACACTGCTTAACCTCCCTGGCGGTATGATTCTGTCTGGAATTACGTACCAAAAGCGGTACAATTATTTTGCATGAAAATTTGGCATTTTATACTGTAGGCCTGTAATTCTTAGGAATAACTCACTTAAATCTGTCCAAACACGAGTCTAGTAGACATCCCGGGTATGATAAAGTTTGAAACACAAAATCATAATATAATAAATAACTATAAAATTATAACAAATGATAATGTAATTATAATAAAAAATATTCAATAATGTAATCAACTCCAAATCACTGAAATTTGCTCAGTTGCAGAATTGTCGCGGTCATTACTTTATTTTTTTATGACGGATTTCCCCACAAATCGCTATCGCTCAATTCTGCAAGTGATTATAATTTATTATCGCCGTTTTCTAGCTGCTCTAAAATCATTTTTGACATACAGTGGCACTTTTGGTTGCTATGGACAATCTACAGTTTGCAGACACAAAAAAAATGTTTTTATTATATAAAAGTATATGTAGGGCACAGGACAGACCACTAGGGACAAAGGGGGTGTGTATTTTTTACATACAGTACTGAAATCTATAAGATTACAGTATACTGTATGTATTGTGTTTGTTTACATTTTTGAAGTTGCCGCCGGTCTCCGCCCCCGTGCATCGTAACGTCGCAGGGAACGGAGATCGGCGGCGCGCTGGCACTGTGTGAATTGAATGGAGGACGCCACCCGCTCACACAGCGCGGATGCACGCTGGATCCAGGGACAAGGTAAGTACAGTAATACCCTGCCTGTAAAAGGTAAGCCAGCACGCGCTGCACACTCAGAACATCCACCCCGAGCGTGACCCAGGGTTACCGATTTTAACATTGAAAATCCACCCGAGTCACGCTCGGGGATACTGCCAAGGGGGTTAAAAACAACAATGTTGCCACAATGTAAATTCAAATGGCCTTAATGCAATATAGTGGATATTAAATAATGGAATCAGGTTGCAAGAGAAACAAATACTGTTGCAATATTTATAATTTGCTATGGGAAAAAATTACTTTTGAAAGTAAGGGCTATTACTAGGGCTGTGCATCTTCACCGGTCTCACGATTCGATGCGATTACGATTATCAAGTCCACGATTCGATTCCGCGATGCATCACGATTGCAGCGCAAGTGCGCATGGCTCTCCCCCCCAAAATACTAAACGGGGTGGTCAGAGACCGTGGACATGCTACAGGGGATGGTCAGAGACCGCGGACATGCTACAGGGGATGGTCTATATTTCTCCTCCATACAGCCCAGTCCCTGCCTGCAGTGACAATGACTTATCACAGCTGACACATCAGATTCCACTACATGCCCGTACCGCCCCCCCCCCCCCCGTGTCCCCGGATCACAGCACCCCCTTCTTCCTCTGTTATCGACAAGATGCACACGAGTAGAAGCAATAGCACTTATTAGAGAATCATACATTAAGTGACCGCTCTGCTATTTATTATCATATAGATGGTGCCACACCACAAAAAATAGGGCTTGTAGAATACAGTCATCTTATCAGAGGTTGTAAAAATAGGGCTAGCCTGCAATTAAATTATATCTAATATCTAGAATAGTAGGTGAATAGGAAACAACAAGTTTACTCACTGCTGCTTTGCTTTCGTCAAATGCCTTGTACGTTTTTATGAGCACAAAATATGAGAAGGTATTATATAGAATGGGGATCGGGGGATGGTGAGCAGGCAGATCGCCCATCTCATTACCGCCTGCAATGACAGATAACTAAGCTGAATTACACATTACTTGTGTCATTGCAGGCGGTAACTAAGCTGAATTACACATTACTTGTGTCATTGCAGGCGGTAATGAGATGGGCGATCTGCCTGCTCACCATCCCCCGATCCCCATTCTATATAATACCTTCTCATATTTTGTGCTCATAAAAACGTACAAGGCATTTGACGAAAGCAAAGCAGCAGTGAGTAAACTTGTTGTTTCCTACTCACCTACTATTCGAGATATTATATTATATATAATTTAATATCTCGAATAGTAGGTGCATAGGAAACAAATTAAAAGCCTGTAGTTCCTCTTTGCCACTGTTCCACTGCTGCTTTCCTTTCATAAATCTTTAACCCCTGATGTGCTTCTGGGCTTCATAACTGGAGAAAATGGAGAAAATATACAGATCCTCAGCTTACAGTACTATGTCTGTGTGTGTGACAGCCAGTGTCTCTTCTCTTGTGTAATGATGTTTTGTACCTGTCTGATGAGGATGAAATGTCTTCTCTCCTGCTGCCTGTGTGATGAGACAACCACGGCCTGGCTCATTCGGGTCTCTCTCCCTGGTCTCCCAGTCCTGCTCTTGCAGCTGCTGCATGTGACTGAGTCGGATGAAGGGTGGACGGTCTCCCCTGGCCTGTGTGCAGTGCAGTTCACGCGGCCGCACACCGTGATACAGTAGTGTACTGTCTGTGCAGCCGACGAGGAAAGCGGAGCGTGAGCTCTGGGGACCGGAGTCAGAGAACACATGTCTTCTCCTCTGTCTCACTCGAGTCGGACCTGCGACACACTCTCAGGGTGGCTGGGGATGACGTCAGCGGGAAAAAAAACGGCTTGAAAACTTCTGCTGTATTTGGAGGCAGGGCATGGCGCGGCAGGAGGAGGACGACGTCATTAATCGATTACTTAAAGCTGTAGCATCGAAACCGCATTGTGGGCAGCCGAATCTCGATGCATCAATGTTACAATTTTTGACACCCCTAGCTATTACTATGTGCAAACAAACACAACAGTTGCTGCAGTGACTAATAGGTCCTTCGTGTGGCCAATGGTCTTTTGGAGTAAGAGGAAAATAAATTGTCAAGTTTCTTGATTTGGTTATATTTTAGTGGAAGGGAAGAATTAGTACCAATACAGATTTTAAAGAAAGACAAAAAAAAGTTATATACCACTGTAAACGGTTACCATGCAATATGGATAATCCAGCAGTGCCGGAACAAGCTCAACCAGTGCCCAGGGTGAAGATGGTAAAATTACACCCCATCCCAACACCCCATTGGATGGACAAGGGGAAGGGAGGAAAAAAAAAAGGGGGCCCTGCATCGGGAGGTGTCACAGAAAGGTAAACATGTCTCTGCTTTGGTCAGGTTACTGAAGGGAAAATAAATGTCCATTGCATTGGTGGCTTCACAAAAAAAAAACAAAAAAAAAAAAAAACGCACATGAAAGCAACACTAAAATAAATCTTAACCCCCCCCCTTTAGCACACGGCTCCCCCTTCTCTACCCTCTCCCCGATACACAGAGCTCCCCTTTCTCCACCCAGTACGCAGAGCTCCCCCCTCGGTACACAGAGCTTCCACCCTTTTCCCCAGTGCAAAGAGCTCCCCCAGTATACAGTGCTGGCCCTCCTTCCCTACCCCCCAGAACAAAGTCTTCTCCCCGTGGTACACAGACCTGCCCCCTCCACCCCCAGTACACAGAGCTCCTCCCCACTTCCTCTTCCCCAGTACATAGAGAGCTCCTGCCTAGTGTAAACAGTCCCCCAATCCTCCCACTCCCATATACTGAGCTGGCCCTTCCCCGCCCCCCCAGTACACAGAGAAGTTTGCCCCCCCCAAATACACAGAGCTTAGCTCTCCAGCCATTTACCCGGTTCTTCAGCGTGTTCCCTGCTCCTCCTGCAATGAGGAAGAGCGATCAACTTAAGGCAAACTGTCATTTGTAACAACGAATCCTGCACAGGAAGCTGCTTATGCGTTTACAAATGACAGCGGCAGGACAGTAGTGCATGGCTAGCACCAGAGATGGCATTGCAGAGACTAAAAAAAGCTCTGCTGGCAGGAGTGACATTGTTTTGTTCATTAAAGCCTTCTAATAAGTTACAATTTTGTTTTTAACCTCAAGTGACAAAGGTTCATAAAAAAGTACCAGTTACACTTACCAGTAACAGATTTTCTAGGAAGTCTTCCAGGACGTCACACCTGAAATGACGAGTCCCACCTCACAGGAAACACAATCAGAGTTTAAAAGGCCCCACCCTTCCCTCTGTCCCTCAGTTATGACAAAGTATAGACCCACACCGGTGTCAGAGGGTACCTCTGTGAGAACAAAACATCACCAACAATTAAGGGTAGGGAAGTAGGTCTGCCGTCCTGGAAGACTTCCTAGAAAATCCGTTACCGTTAAGTGTAACTGGTACTTTTCTCCAGTCATCTTCCAGGCCCACCTGAGACGATGAGCAAGAAGTTCAGGCCTACCTTTAGGCTGGGATCACCACCTGTAGGACCTTCCTGACAAATGCTAAGTTCTGAGGGGACAACAACAGTTTCACTCTGTAGTGCCTTATGAAAGTATTTTGGCTCGTCCAAGTTACTGCGCTGCAGATTTGATCAAATCGAAGCACCTGCCCAGGAGGTCACCAGAGATCTAGTTGAGTGAGCTTTAATGTGAGCTCAAAAAAGAAAAACTACACCAGGTAGCAACAAGGCGGACTTTTCAGGCAATCACAGGGACATAAAGAGTTATAAAAAGTATAAATTTAATTACAAAAAATATTTTACATACAAAATATATACATAAAGACAAAACAAAGCATTAAAAGATCATTCACGGGCAATATTATCTTTCGTCTCGCCTCCGCGTTTCGCCCAACGGCTTCTTCAGGACGAGTTTGAGAGGATTAACACTAAGGTATTTCTAATTTTGTGCATCAGATAGACCGCCAGTCATCCAATTATACACGAGACACAGTGGTCGACAGTGTGTGAAGGAATGAGTAACTTCCAAAAAGAAGGGGGTCCAGATGGAGAAGAGAAATTTTCTATAGTTGACCATCCAAAAATAGTGCATCAAAGAAATGTGACAAAGCTCTGAAATATATCAATAGTTGGACCGCCTGTGCAGGCTCCCCCCCGGGACACACGAGGTTGCTTCCCTACAAAGACTTCCATTTTTTTGGCTTGTCCTATATTGGACATTGTATTAGGATTACCACGGCTCTGGATTATACTCCTCCCTGGTTTTTTCCTTACATTCTCTGTTGCCTTGATCCCGGTCTATTCCAACTATTGATATATTTCAGAGCTTTGTCACATTTCTTTGATACACTATTTTTGGATGGTCAACTATAGAAAATTTCTCTTCTCCATCTGGACCCCCTTCTTTTTGGAAGTTACTCATTCCTTCACACACTGTCGACCACTGTGTCTCTCGTGTATTATTGGATGACTGGCGGTCTATCTGATGCAAGAAATTAGCAATACCTTAGTGTTAATCCTCTCAAACTCGTCCTGAAGAAGCCGTTGGGCGAAACGCGGGAGGCGAGACGAAAGATAATATTGCCCGTGAATGATTTTAATGCTTTGTTTTGTATGTAAAATATTTTTTGTAATTAAATTTATACTTTTATAACTCTTTATGTCCCTGTGATTGCCTGAAAAGTCCGCCTTGTTGCTACCTGGTGTAGTTTTCCTTTTTGACCCAAATATTTCGGATGTTGGCAAAATGTGAGTGCCTTTATGTTTTTTCCCCTCCCTATAATTTTTGAATCTTTAATGTGAGCTGGAACAGGTTTTCCTGACTGTTCATAAGCTACTGCGATAGTCTGTTTAATCCACATGGCTATCGTAGGCTTAGAGGCTTGAAGCCCTTTCTTTTGACTGGAGAAATTAATTAATTATTTGATCTCTTGAACTCACTCACTTCATCTAAATAGGCTAGAAGACATCTTCTAACATCCAATAAATAAAACCTTGCCTCTGTCATTCTAACATCCAATAAATAAAACCTTGCCTCTGTCATTTTTAGGGTTATGACAAAAGGAGGGGAGGACAATCTCCAGTGAAATTCAGAGGTCATATTTGGCAAATATAAAAGGATCCTCTCTGAGGATTACCCTATCTTCTAGGAGCAACAACAACGGCTCTTTTATAGTCAGAGCTTGCAAGTCACTAACCCTTCTGGCTGTCGCGATTGCCAGAAGGAAGGCCATCTTAAGTGAAAGAAATGTAAACAGAAATCTGAGCCACTGGCTCAAAAGGCTCTTTGGTTAGAGCATCTAGTACCAGGGATAAATCCCAAGGTGGGAGGCCGATTGTCTTTACCGGGGTTACCCTTTCCCTTGCTGTCAAAATTATTTTTACCAGTGGGTTCAGGGCCAGCCTTTGGTCAAAAAATACCGATTGGGCTGCAACCTGAACCTTGAGCGTACTAACTGCTAAGCCCTGGTCAACTCCCTCTTGGAGGAAATCCAGGACCATGGGGATTGTTTGGAGAGAACCTTCTCTAGGCTGAGCCCAGCAAGAGAAAACTTTCCAAACTTTTGCATATATTTTTCTGGTGACTGGCTTCCTACTCTGCAAGAGAGTGTGTCAATCACCCTTTCCAAGCATCCCCTATGCCTGATGATCTCCCTCTCAAACACCATGCCGTCAGGGAAAGAAAACTTGGATCGGATGTAACACTGGTCCTTGGGACAGGAGATTGCGTCCTTGGGACAGGAGATCGCGTCTGGATGGGAGATGCAACGGAGAAGCCATCGACCACCTTCTCAGTGTGGGAAACAATGGTCGCTTAGCTTAGGGTGCGATCAAAATAAAGCATCCTTTTGACCTGGATAGCTTCTTCAGCACCCGGGGGATAAGTGCCAGGGGAGGGAATGCATACCATTTCTGTGCTAGGGCATCTATCCCGTAGGCGTCCTGCTCTCTGGTGAGAGAAATACTTGTGAACTTTCCTGTTCTTCTTGCAGGCAAATAAACCCATTTCTGGTCTGCCAAAGTGTCGGCTTACCAGAGAGAAAACCTTGTTGTTTAGCTCCCACTCTCCCTGATGAATGGGCTGTCTGCCGAGGAATGTTGGAGGGACCCCCTTACATGTACTACCGAAACTGAGAGAATGTTTTTCTCCACATCCCCCAGAATCTCCTGGGTCAGTTTCATCAGCCTGCTGGACCTTGTTCCCCCCTGATGATTTAGGTAGGACACAGCTACTGCATTGTCCGAGAAGATCTGTACTTCTCTTCCTTGGACCTGTTACCTGAAAGAGTTTAATGAAATTGGAGGAAACTTTGCTCTGCTCCCGGTCCCAAGGGCCCTGGGTGAAGAGATCTCCCATATGAGCTCCCCAGCCCCAGGCGCTTGCATCTGTAGTCAGAAACAACGGATTCTGTTGGGTCCAGGACCAACCTCCTTACACGTTGTCTGCATTGAGCCACCAGTCTAGGGAGTTCCTTGCCTCTTCTGAAAGGGACACTTATGTCCAGGGATTCTCTTCTTCCATCCCAGGAGGAGAGAAGGAATCCCTGGGAGTCTCCGGGAATGGAATTGGGCCCAGTGAACCGCTGGAATGCAGGATGACATGACCCCTAGCACTCTCATCATTGTCCTTAGAGAGGTCTCTCCGGTACCAAGCAGAGCAGAGACTGCTCTTTGCACTTTGGTGATCTTTTCTTGAGGTAGAAAGATCTTTTGGTTCACCGAGTCTACCCGGTACCCTAGAAACACCTTGGATTGTGTGGGATCTAGTCAAGATTTCTCTTTGCCGATTAGCCACCCCAGATTTTCTAGTGTGGATAGTACCTTTTCTCGGTCTGCCTGGAGCCGTTCCAATGCCGGACTGAAAATCAGTATGTCGCCCAAGTATGGGATCAAGGGTATCCCCTGGAGGTGCAAGAATGACACCACCTCGGCTAGAACTTTGGTAAAAATTATTGGACTGGCCACAAAAGGGGAGAGCCTTGAACTGCAAGTGTCAGATGCCCTGCCTCATCTGCACTGCAAACCTCAAGAACTTCTGATGTTTCGGGGAAATGGGAACATGCAGGTAAGCATCCTTTAGGTCCAACGTTATCATAAAGACTCCCTCCTGGAGGTGTCTTCTGACCGTGTAGATGCTCTCCATCCTGAACTTAAAGTTTGGTGAAGGGGGGAGACAGGAATTCTAACTTGTATCCTTTATCAAACTTAGACTGTAAGGACTCTGTGATATTTTTCCACTGAGGGAGGAACCATTAGAGCCTTCCGCCAACTTTTATGCTGGGGGGGGAGAGAAAAATAAAAGGAGGAAGGAGAAGAAAAAAAAAAGGGGGGGGGGGGGGAAGGAGTTTAGCTAGATCCGCCCTTCCGATTTACTGGCAGGCAGGTGATTGTGCTTGCTGCAGTATTTTCACGTCCTCTGCAGTGTGCACCTAAAGCTACGTCAATACAATTTCTATTGTCCTCATAACACCACAGGCAGTGACAAATCAGCAAGTATTTTCACGTGTTGGACCGTGTCCTCTGCACAGTGTGCACCTAAAGCTTTGTCAATACATTTTCTGGTGTTCTCATATTAATACCACAGGCAGTGACTGATCAGCAAGTATTGTCAGTATTTGTGCAGCTACATCACCCTGCAGGCCATTAGTATGTCTGGAAGGACAACAAGGAGAGGCAGAGAGTCAGAAGCCAAAAAGAGGGCAAGCAGGCTCTGCATCTAGGAGGCAACAGTTACGGTCATGGACACAGTGCATCCTCATCAGCACGTGGCCATGGGACACGCTCCTCCTTTTTTAGGCAGCTGGCCATGTTGAGCTGCAACATGCTGCACACTTGGTAGAGTGGATGACCAAGTCGTCCTCATCCTCCTTATCCTCCCTCACCCAGGCTCAGGGTACTTTGTCTGGCAAAGCAGCTGCCAATGCGGACTCTTCCCTCTGCTCAATGGCATCAGTCACTCCTTCCCTAGCCCCACCATGTCCTCCTTAGGAGTCCCCCGAACTGTTTGACCACAGTGTTGGGTACATGCTGCAGGAGGATGCGTAGCGTTTTGAAGGCTCCAATGATGGTACACAGCTAGAGGAAGGCAGTAACATGAGCCCAGAGAGAGGGGGTGCCCAAGAAGGCAGGGAGGAAGGGAGATGATGAGGTCACGGAGGAGGAGGATGACCTTGATCCATGTTACAAGGGTAAGGTTGCGGACCTTATCTTGCAGGTGCAGAGGGAGCAGAAGATGAAACGTTTTCGGAGGCCTTGCAGAAAGGTCTGTGCAACGCGTTCCCAGGGTGTTACAAAATCCTGGTCCTGGACAACGTGTTGCTGAGGCTTCGGTCAGTCACAGAAGGAGTGATGGAGAAGGTGGCCGTCTGACCGAGGCGTTCAGACAATTTTTTAGTCCGCAGCCCCAAGGTATGACCGGTTCCAGCAACTTTTGTCAGCGTCTGTTTTACACGGTGCTGGAATACCCAGGGGTAAAAAGCAGACTTGGACACCTTTCCCCCTGAAAATCCTCTAGCTTACTGGGTCTTGAGGATGGATCACTGGCCAGATCTTACACAGTATGCAATGGAGCTACTGGCCTGTCCTGCATCCAGCGTTCCTTTTGGTATGCACATTCAGTGCTGCTGGAGGCTTTGTAACAGATCACAGGGTGAACCTCTCCCCCGACTCTGTCAGTCGACTGACCTTCATAAAAATTAGTCAGGCTTGGATTACCACCAGCTACTAAGCACCTGAATATTTTTTGGGGAAAATGTCAGATGCCTTCAAGACTGCCTATGCTGATGCTGAGTGACTATCCTTTCCCTCCTCCATGATAATGCCGATAGCTTGTAAGAACATTTTTGGTTCTGGGCATCGCCAGCAGCGGCTAAGGCTCAATTTTTCTGCCCCGGTTTAACAGGGGCATGTAATTACAATTTTTGATTCAATACTTTGCAGCGGGCTCATTCCTGCACTCCAACTAGAGTATCTGCGAGGGGTTGCCGTGTTGTGGAACCAGTGTCTAAGGCACAATTTTTCTGCCCCTGTTCAACAGGGGCATGTAATTACAATTCTTGATCTAATATTTCACAGCACGGCCCATCCCTGCGCCCACCAAGAGTGATTTTTTTTTAATGATGAAGTTGGAAAAACGTCGTTTTTTCTACATGCTGACAGTGTTTTGGCACCAGCACCACCAACAAAAGCCAAATTTTTCTGCCCCTGTTCAACAGGAGCATTCAATTAGAATACTTGATCCAATATTTAACCACCGGCCCATTCCTGCGCCCACCAAGAGTAACTGTGAGGACTTACAGTGTTGTGACGCCAGCACCAAAGGCCCAATTTTTCTACCACTGTTCAACAATGGCATGCAATTACAATTCTTGATATAATAGTTCATAGCAGGGCGTTCCAGCGCCCACCAAGACCAACTGTGAGGGCTTACAGTGTTGTGGCAATACCAACACCTAGGGTCCAAATTTCTGCAGAGTATATACGACAGGCCCCTACTTTCAAACATCCAACTTACAAACGGAAGGAGACAACAGAAAGCAAGAGGTAATCTACCCCTAGGAAGGGAAATTCTCTTCTGTAAGAGGTGTCTCCTGTCCACTGATGCTTTATCACCAATCCTTTTTTCACAAAAAATAAAATCATTTGTCATTGGGACAGAAGGTGAATTGCAATCTTTCTAAACAGATGCACACAGACAGCAAAAAATATGTTACAGGGGTGATAACCCTCCTCTATGTTTACCAAAAAGCTTAAAAAATTGATTTTTTGGCTAGAGCTACACTTTAAAAAGTACCAGTTAAAAATTACAAACAGATTCTACTTAACAAACCTACAGTCCCTGTCGTGTTTGCACCGCCTGTATACTGCTGTTCAAAGTATATAGGGCCAAAAGGGGCTGGTAATGACCGGGGGGGGGAACCCATGCTACTTTTCTCAATAATTTTCATACATATTGCAGGGACCAGACATTACATTAAAGCCGCAAGCTTTTAACCACTTCAGCCTTGGACCATTTTGCTGGTCAATGACCAGGCCACGTTTGCCATTCGGCACTGCGTCGCTTTAATTGACAATTGCGCAGTTGTGCGATGTGGCTCCCAAACAAAATTGGCGTTCTTTCCCCCCCCCCCCCCACAAATAGAGCTTTCTTTTGGTGGTATTTGATCACCTGGGAGGTTTTTATTTTTTTGCGCTATAAACAAAAATAGAGCGACAATTTTTGAAAAAAAAAAAAAAGAATATTTTTTACTTTTTGCTGTAATAAATATCCCCCAAAAATATATTAAAATTGTTTTTTTCTCAGTTTAGGCCAAAACGTATTCTTCTACATTTATTTATATTTTTTAGAAAAATATTGCAATAAGCGTTTGCTTGGTTTGCGCAAATGTTTTAGCGTCTACAAAATAAGGGCGTAGTTTTATGGCATTTTTATTAATATTTAATACTAGTAATGGCGGCGATCAGCGATTTTTAATCGGTACTGCGACCTTATGGCGGACACGGACACTTTTGACACATTTCTGTTACAATTGGTATTTTTATAGTGATCAGTGCAATAAAAATGCATTGATTACTGTAAAAATTTCACTGTCAGGGAGGGGTTAACACTAGGGGCGAGGAAGGGATTAATTATGTTCCCTAGGTGTGTTCTAACTGAAGGGAGGGGGTGGGACTGACTAGGGGAAATGACAGATCGCCGTTTGTACATTGTATGAACATACGATCAGTCATTTCTCCCCCTGACAGGACCGGGAGTTGTGCGTTTACTCCCAGTTCACGCTCTGTAACAAGCGATCGCGGGTGCCAGGTGGTGATCGCGGGCGCCCCTAGTAGCTAAAATGCAAAGTCACATTATATTACGTGACTTTGCGCAGCCGAGCCGACCTGCCTCCGTAAAACTACGGCGGCTGGTCGGCCAGTGGTTAAATTACTTTTCTTATAGTAATGTCATTTTGTGCAGGGACAGCTCTAAACATGTGCCACTTCACAGGCATACTATAGACACCATTAAAATCACTTCTCCCGAAAAAACATTAGTTTTTAAAACTTTTTTTGCGTTGATACATGTTCCCTGGGGCAAGACCCAGGTCCCCAAACCCGTTTTAGGACAATAACTTGCATATTAGCCTTTAAAATAGACTTCAATGGGGTTCTAAAGTTTGCGCAAAGGTTCGGGCCGTTCAAAGGTTCTGGTGCGAATCGAACGGAGAGGGGGGGGGGGGGTGTTCAGGTCATCCCTAGTAACAATGTATCATAATTACAGGTGTCACTCTACAAAATTGTAGCATGTTCCCTGAACAGTGTTAGGGACCCCGCTTTTTCTCCTGCTTACTTTCTATTTAATGTCATCTGCAAACAACTAACTAAACATAGCTAAAGTAGAATGGCTTGTCATTTATCTTCATTGAAACGCTGGAAGTATACAAAGCAGCTCACACACACACACTACATTCGTAGTCCAAGAATATGTTATAAGATAATAATTTATTATCCATCTATTTACTGTGAAATTACTGGTTTGAAGTTATGACTTCAAACTTTAGTAATTTGTCCGTTAAGCCACCTGCTTGAGTACAGTTTTTGAAAACATAATAAAATTACCCTTAAAACAATATATAATAATTATTTGTATATTACTTTTTCCTACATGTAATAATCATAATTTGTAGAAAATTTCTCAGAACCCCCAAACATCTATCTATATATACACACAGTACAGACCAAAAGTTTGGACACACCTTCTCATTCCAAGAGTTTTCTTTATTTTTATGACTATGAAAATTGTAGAGTCACACTGAAGGTGTCAAAACTATGAATTAACACATGTGGAATTATATACATAACAAAAAAGTGTGAAACAACTGAAAATACGTAATATTCTAGGTTCTTCAAAGTAGCCACCTTTTACTTTGACTACTGCTTTGCACACTCTTGGCATTCTCTTGATGAGCTTCAAGAGGTAGTCACCTGAAATGGTCTTCCAACAGTCTTGAAGGAGTTCCCAGAGATGCTTAGCACTTGTTGACCCTTTTGCCTTCACTCTGCAATCCAACTCACCCCAAACCATCTCGATTGGGTTCAGGTCCGGTGACTGTGGAGGCCAGGTCACCTGGCGCAGCACCCCATCACTCGCCTTCTTGGTCAAATAGCCCTTAAACAGCCTGGAGGTGCGTTTGGGGTTATTGTCCTGTTGAAAAATAATTGATGGTCCAACTAAAACGCAAACCGGATGGAATAGCATGCCGCTGCAAGATGCTGTGGTAGACATGCTGGTTCAGTATGCCTTCAATTTTGAATAAATCCCCAACAGTGTCACCAGCAAAGCACCCCCACACCATCACACCTCCTCAATGCTTCACGGTGGGAACCAGGCATGTAGAGTCCATCCGTTCACCTTTTCTGCGTTGCACAAAGACCAAAGATCTCAAGTTTGGACTCATCAGACCAAAGCACAGATTTCCACTGGTCTAATGTCCATTCCTTGTGTTCTTTAGCCCAAACAAGTCTCTTCTGCTTGTTGCCTTTCTTTAGCAGTGGTTTCCTAGCAGATATTCTACCATGAAGGCCTGATTCAAATAGTCTTCTCTTAACCACTTAAGGACCGCCGCATGTACATTTACGACGGCAGAACGGCACCGACAGGCACATCAACGTATATATACGTTGGTGCCTTGGCGGGGGGGGCCTTGGGGGGGGGGGGGAATCGGGGGTCCGATCGGACCCCCCCCCCCGTACATGCGGCGGTCCGCGCGGCTGCAGGAGCGATCCGACAAGTGGGGGCGGCTATCCGTTTTCATCCGCCCCCTCCGGATCGCTCCGAGCCAATGCGCGCACCCACCTGACCTGTCACTTCCTCCTCCTGTGTAAACACAGGAAGGAGGAAGCGACGTGATCTCTCCCTCGGCGTTTGTTTCAAGCGCCGCTGAGGAGAGATCACAACACAACAAGTAAGTCCTGCACCAACACTACACTACACACACACACAAAATCACATTTAACCCCCGCGATCGCCCCCCCCCCCCTCCCCCTGTCACAGTGTCACTGAATGCAGTAATCATACATGTAGGATTACTGTATTTAGTGTCAGTGTGACAGACAGTGTGACAGTCAGTCAGTGTTAGTGTCAGGGTAGCCCCCCCCAATAAAGTTTTAACCCCTTGATCACTGCCCTAGTTAACCCTTTCACTCCCTATTGCCAGCATCACTAAGCGATCATTTTTCTGATCGCTGTATTAGTGTCGCTGTTCCTGCTAGGTAGCTAATTTTTTTTTAATGCGATTTTTTTTTTTACTAAAGACATGCGGCTAAATAAATTTTGGCCTAAATGTTTGACTAAAATTTAGTTTATTGGTTTTTTATTATAACAAAAAGTAAAAAATATTGATTTTTTTCCAAAAATGTCGCTCTATTTTTGTATATAGCGCAAAAAATTAAAAAAAAAAAATCGCAGAGGCGATCAAATACCACCAAAAGAAAGCTCTATTTGTGGGAAAAAAAGGACGCGAATTTTGTTTGGGAGCCACGTCGCACGACCGCGCAATTGTCTGTTAAAGCGACGCAGTGCCGAACCGCAAAAACCCCTTGGGTCATTTGCCAGCGTATTGGTCCGGGTCTTAAGTGGTTAACAGTTGTTCTAGACATGCGTCTGCTGCAAAAAGTGGCTACTTTGAAGAACCTAGAATATGACATATATTTTCAGTTGTTTCACACTTTTTGTTATGTATACAATTCCACATGTGTTAATTCATAGTTTTGATGCCTTCAGTGTGAATCTACAATTTTCATAGTCCTGAAAATAAAGAACAACTCTTGGAATGAGAAGGCGTGTCCAAACTTTTGGTCTGTGTATATATATATATATATATATATCACACACAAATACAGATCCTGCAGTGCTCCAATTATCGCCTAGAAAAACCTAAAAATCAAAGCTTTTAGAGATCGATGCCTTGATATATTTATATGAATATTTAAAATAATAATCTTTGGGTAATGCACACTACAACTTATTTGAGGACTCAATAGCCAAAATACTCCAACCTTTTTATTTCTTTTGGGAAAAGTTGGGTACGATTTCTCTAGGTCTAGTGAGAAGGAGTTTGCATACTTCCACCAGCAACAGTGACCACCAATACAAGAGATATCTAAACTGGGGGGGGGGGGGTGTCAATCAGTAAATACTTTGATTCAATAAACAAAATTATCTATCCAGAAAAAATAAAAAAAAAGCTGGCATGTTCTAACCCCACACCATCTAATTACATGGACTTTTTATAGGGTGGTGAAGGGTTAGAATCTCAAGTTTATATTTCCGTCTGATCTCTGGAAGACATTCCACTCACTTTTAGCCTCAGGTGACAGTGGACATGAGGGGGACAGACGAAGTGAAGATTTTTTTCCAATAAAGTCAAAAAAAAAAAAAGTCCATTCTAAAAAAAATATATAAACACACACACACACTATAGGAGAGGGGTGGGATTACAACCTCTTGATTTCTTATTTCCATTACTGGTAGAACAGTAAGTAAAATTCTTAGACAAAATGCAGACAGCAATAGCTCACTTACATATTTTTTTTTTCAAAAAATTGCTATGATATTCTGCCACCCTAGGAGTTCACCTGCCAGACTCAAATATGCAAAGAATACACGACTACATTAAACTGCTGCACAAGAAAAAGGCTAAAAATTATATATATATATATATATATATATATTACACACACACACACACACACACACACACACACATATATACGAAACATTGATGGCGATATAATGCTTATTGTACCCATAAATCTAGCTGTGAAAGAGGTATAGGTAATTGATAGATAATTTGGTGGCCTCAAGAAATGTTTTAATAATCTCAAGGTATCTTGCTATGCACATATGAGAAAAAAAAAGTAACAAGCAAGTGCACAATTTGAGCATGCAGATCTATTAAATACAACCTAGAGATGATCAGACTAAAAAGATGTAGAGATAAATCCTTAAAAAAAAAAAAAAAAAATAAAAAAACACTTATCACAGCAGTTTTCCTGGCTCAATTTCTTGGCATTGGGGCAGAATACATTGGACAAAATAAATGCAGGTGCTACCGCTGCTAGCACCTCACAAAGTAGCATTGCTTGCAATAGTGACAATGAGCCTTCAGTGTCTAACTGATCTACAAATTACTCTCAAAGGCTTAGAAGACTTCTCTCAATCTTGGCACAGGCTCAGCCTGATCCAAGATGAATAATTCATGTTTCACCTCAGTAGAAAATGCATTTAATCTATTTTTGTTCCAAGAAAATACCCCGATTGTGACTGACCTCTCTTCACACAAAGTATAGATTCTATTGCTGTAATATCACTTTGGTACAAAAATTTGAGAAAAAAATTGAAAGCCTGAGCAATTATAATTTAGATGTTTTATCAGTGTACAAGAGAAATGAATCAGCATTTAGTTGTCCAGATTTTCAGTGTCAAGTAGGGGGAAGCTTATTAATCATTACGGGTCGCTTAAGGATAAGTAAAATCAGACAGACAATTTAAAAAGACAAGGGTTTGCTTTAGGCTGTAATGCTCCTTTTAAATAATAGTTAGATACTAAAATATGTAAAGACATAAAGGGGATCTCAGTTAAAGTGTAGGTAATGGCCTTTTTTCCTGGATAAGGAACTGATCGTGGTTTGTGCCCCTGCTTAAGAGATTTACCGCTGGTGACCACTGGCACCAAAACAAAGTGAGGGTAAATCCTAAACTTCAAATTTTTTGTGCGTTAGAAGTGAAGGGAAAGCTTCCCTCACTTTGAGGAGATGATTTCTCCTCTTATGCTACATATCCAAGACAAAAAGTAAAGAGAAATTTCCCTAGATGAACACAGACAGCAAAATGTTACCTTTATATGAGCTTTTTTCTTCCCTACGCTAGTCAAACCGCTATAGAAGCTTTTGGCACACCGCTATAGAAGCTTTTGGCACACTATAAATGACAAGTCCACAAATGTAATTGTAGCGCCTGGTTACTTCCAAGTACCGGTGCTATTGAAATTTAGAGGGTGATCAGAGTGCCAACGACTGATTCCAATTACGAGTAGGGTCTCCGTTTCAGCTTGGCTGTACGGTGGGCTCATTCTGTTGTTGCTGGGGTGTTATCAGACCCCGGGGCAACATGTGGCAGCAGTGGAGTTAAGGCTTGGGTGTCCTTTACCAGCAGCCCATCAGGAGGGAGTGTCCTCGCTGGGCATGATGGGAGAGGGTACTTATGGGACACTATTGCGTCTGGGTCTTCCTCTTCAAGTGCGGCATCCACCTTTAGGGTGTCTGGACCATGGAGCCCCGGCGTTATGGTCTACCTGGCTGGGGCGTGCATGCCCCAGCCAGGTCCGGAAAAATTTGAGCAGCGACGGGGACACAGTGATTGACTGGGTTCCCACTTTAATGATCCGAAGCGGTATAGCTGTTCGGTGGGGAGTCCGAGGAGCGCCAATGAGAGGCTTACGCTTGCGGTCCACAAGGATTTTGACAAAACACCGGGGATCAAGGTAGCCGGACACTGAAGGATTAATCACCTGTCAGTTGGGCAACGTTAAGAAGGAGATCCAGGCATAATTCACCCAAGGAGGATTGCCTCCGTAACTGCAATCAGAGAGGGCCTGTGGCAGAGGCGTCTCCCTGACGTTCATTTCAGGAGGGTCTGTGGAAGAGACTTTATCCTAAAAAGGTTCAAGTGATACTCCGGCTGCCAGGTCAGTAAAAGGCCTGTCCGGGTACACTAAGCCCACTCATGCAGGAGTGGTGCAGGAAGTGTTACCTTTGGGGGCAGGACTGTTCCAAATACTATGCCTGAATCTGCTGTTCTTCTTTCAAACTATGCCTTTCATCACCAGTTCATTGTTTTTACCCAGCTGGGTAATAAAGAGCACAGAAAAGACACTTGTTGCGGACATTCCTTCACTATTGCTATACGCACCATTCACCCCTAGGAATTCGGAAGAACCACAAGGTAAATGTGCCACCTAAAACAAACCACCAGCTCCTCCGGGGGTAGTGCTACATAATAAAAAAAATAAAAAATAGTAAATTACAGCATCATATATTATACACATGTTGAGCATGCAACACATCTGCAATTTGTTCTACAAAAAGTAACTATACACAAAAAGAAAAAGTTGCATTTAGAAATGAATAAGCCAAGTTATCATCCAAGGCGATTGTGCCATGTTATCGATTCAAGCTAAGGGTACTTGTGACTTTTTTCTACTGTGTTGTTGCTACATATAAAATGAGTCAAGTGTACCTGGGACCCCAAAATGGCCCAGGAGCAACCTGGAAATGAGGGAGTTGGCAAGTGGACTATACAAAAGGAATATGTAGCGCTTAAATAAAATAACAATAGTAAATAGCAAATAATAACATAAGCTGAACATTAGACACCATAGGTGCACATTGAAGTGTCTCTGAAATAGTGCTAAAGTCCAAAAAATCAATGTATAGTGACTGGGTGCAAGTGAGGTCTGAGAGGTCCACCACCATAGATGAAGCTGAGGAGGCTTACCAGATGGATAGCGACCACAATAAGTATACACCTATTTGGTCAGCTAAAGCTTAAACTTATACCAGGAACTGCTCACAAGACGACTCCAGTAGGTAGAGGAGGAGTTCACAACTCCCATGAAGATGTTTGTGAAACGAAACGCGTCGGGAACCGATTGACCCTACTGCCTGTATATTTATATGCCCATGATTGTTCATACCAATGTGAGTGTACTACTTTATTTTATCTTAGTAAACTTGTTTATCAGAGTTACGCTATGTTTGCTTTATTTTTCTTCCTCCTCACTATTGGGCCTTCTGAGTCACCTTGTCGGCTGAATATATTGTAAAGAGAAAGGAAAATAATATTTTTGGATTTGATCTTTCAACCGATCGGATACCTCTACCACTTCTCCTCCTACTGGAGTCGTCTTGTGAGCAGTTCCTGGTATAAGTTTTAAGCTTTAGCTGACCAAATAGGTGTATACTTATTGTGGTCACTATCCATCTGGTAAGCCTCCTCAGCTTCATCTATGGTGGTGGACCTTTCAGACCTCACTTGCACCCAGTCACTATACATTGTTTTTTTGGACTTTAGCACTATTTCAGAGACACTTCAATGTGCACCTATGGTGTCTAATGTTCAGCTTATGTTATTATTTGCTATTCACTATTGTTATTTTATTTAAGCGCTACATATTCCTTTTGTATTTTCTATGTTTGCTAAATTGATCATTTAGTTGTGTTAGCTGCTATTTTGTTTAGTAGCGTGGTGAGCGTACATACTTGGGTATATACCATATTTTTCCGGCAAGTGGACTATAGCGGTACTGGATACAAGAAAATACAATGGAAGGATGAAATGAGGTAAAAAATTATTACATTTGTTTATTATACATAAATAATGGGCAATTTGAACACACATTATTGGATTATAAAAACGTTACAGTGCATGACCAACCAAACAGGTCACCAAGATGTTAAAGGGCCCTACACAGAGGGGGCGCGGTGAGAGGAATGGGGTCATGCCCGTTGAATCTCAACTAGTTTCGCAACAAAAGTTGCTTCGTCAGGAGAGGTGGTCTGCACAGCTAGAGATGGACACCTGAAGCTACAAGCCGCAAAAGGAGAAAGGGAACCTCTCAAAAACAGGTGGATGGAAGATGGAACCGCACTAGGAGCTATCCCTAAAATAGCCGTGTAGGAAAAGGGATAAATGAGGACCTGCGAACCATATTCATGGTTCAAAACTGAAACATGGCTGACGTGGGTTGTTGGTAGCAATCCCACAGTAAGTATACAAGTTAAGTAACCAGTGGTCGGTAGAGCACACTGTAAGGTTCACAGGATCCGGTGTGTGTCACTGACGAAGCAACTTTTGTTGCGAAACTAGTCGAGATTCAACGGGCATGACCCTACTCCTCTCACCGTGCCCCTCTGTGTAGGGCCCTTTAACATCTTGGTGACCTGTTTGGTTGGTCATGCACTGTATCACGTTTTTAATGTTGTCTTTGTTTTTATAATCCAATAATGTGTGTTCAAATTGTCCATTATTATGTATAATAAACTAATGTAATAATTTTTTTACCTCATTTCATCCTTCCATTGTATTTTCTTGCATCCAGTACCGCTATAGTACACTTGCCCACTCCCTCATTTCCAGGTTGCTCCTGGGCTATTTTGGGGTCCCAGGTACACTTGATCTATTTAAATCGATATTTAGGATGATGGTACTTTTATGTTTATTGTTCCTGTGTTTACTTTCAGAGGCTCCAATTCAATCATTGCTACATATAAATGAGGTATAAAAATTATGATTTTATACTTTATCTGTGCAATGGTTTTGCAACGAGCGCCCCCCCAAACCTCCTCTTCTACCTTCTGAGTTCCCCCATGGCAAGTCGATTTCTAGGAGGGCACTCATACAGGTTCAATCCCAAACCTGGCTTTGTGCATCTAAACCAGGAATCCTCAAACTAAAACCCTCCAGCTGTTGTAGAACTACACAACCCATGAGGCACTGTAACACACTGACATTCACAGACATGACTAGGCATGATGGGAATTGTAGTTCCTGAACAACTGGAGGGCCGTAGTTTGAAGACCCATGATCTAAACACACGCACACACAGTGGCTCAAACGCACCCCACCCCAGCTCCCTTTTCTAGATTTTGACAGCACCAGGAGCCGATCATGGTTTTTCACCTCATTACAGAGAATGTAAAAAAAAAAAAAAAAAAGTCGTGTCTACAACCACATTAAATCTGGAATCTTGCCAATGTTGAATCTATATTCACACAGAAAAAAATTCCCATTTGCAGCAGGGGCATCATTAGAACTGTGCAACAGCAAAGCATGTCCCCATCAGTGACTTTATGTAGGCAAAGCTAAACACAGGGATATCCAACCCAATGCTGTATTCATAATTTCGGACCTAGGTCAATCTCCAGAGACAAGGTAGCTAAAAAAAAAAAAAAAAAAAGGAAGCTTCATGGGACCTGTAGACATACAGTGTTTCGCTCGCAATGACTACCAACACATGGGGGGCATTAACCCATGAGCATCAACAAAAGAGGCATGCCAAGCGCCAACAAAAGATAAAAAATTACTTAAGACCACTGCACTATTCAAGCTGCGTTGATCCATTTCTTAGTCTTGATTCCTGCACTCTGTCTACTAAACACCATATGTACCACGTTATACATTACTTCACACCGACTGCTGCACTCAATATGCCAAGTTGCATGTTAAATAGTTCCATGTTGTGCATTACTTAGTATGGATCAAAGCACTCTATAGGCTATACATAGTCCAGTACTCTGCACGTTATAGGTCTTGTTGTACATTAGGCAGCCCTACCTACTGAACTCTACATGCAATATATTAGGTAACATAGTCCTGACTAGTGACTACTCTACATACTCAAGACATCTGCACACTATATGCTTTGTTGTATATTACACAGTTCTGACTGCTGTGCCCTACGCTGCAAGTTAAACAGTCCTGGCTACTACACACTATATTCTATGTTGTAAGTTAGTATTTGAAAAAAGTATTCATACTCCTTGAACGTGTTCAAATTTTGTCATCTTACAACCCAAGAACATAAAATGCATTTTATTGGGATTTTATGTGATAGACCAGCACAAAGTGGCACATAATTGTAAAGAGGAAGGAACACGATAAATGGTTTTCAAATTTGATTTACAAATACATTTCTGAAAAGCGTAGCGCACATTTGTATTCAGCCCCCTTTACTCTGAGAAACATCCAAAACTAAAATTTAGTGGAGCCAATTGTCTTCAGAAGAAGTCACTTACATAGTAAATAGAGGCCACCTGTGTGTAATTGAATCAGTATAAAATAAAGCTGTTCTGTGAAGCCCCTTTGAGGCTTGTTCGAGAACCTTAGTGAACAAACAGCATCATAAAGGTCAAGGAACACACCAAACAGGTCAGGGATAAAGTTGTGGAGAAGTTTAAACTAGACTAGAGTGCTCTCCAGAAGATGACATTGCACCATATCCAAGTCAAAGGAGGTACCCCTCGGCAGCTGTAAAGGGACAGTCTTTAGTTCCAACTCTTCAGTTGGATAGTGCTGGTGTCCAGTTGTACTGTTGGCACACAGGATTCAGTCCCAGTCAAGCCTGCAGGCAGCAATAAGGCTACTAGATGGCTGTATGGTTAGTTCATAAAAGGCCAATTCCATCTAGCCGCAAGTAAAACCCCACAGCAGCAGCTCACAACTCCCAGCAATATTGCAGCTCACCATTCGATCACACACAGCGTTGATTCTAGGCTCTGCACCCGGATGACTGTGTTGGAACCATTAAAACGCAGCACTTCAGATCCAATTTAGGCCCATATATGCAGTAGCAATGAAGCACTCTGAACAGTGATGTGCACTACCTGGGCTCCCTCATAGTGAGAAGAATTTAAGCCTTGCACAGCACAGGAAAATGCAGCTTTCTTCCCTCCTCCTGGCCATCACCCCTCTGGGAAATGTAGCTCAAAAGCTTTTGACCACCACAGCATAATCTATCCTCTAAACCAGGGGTCTCCAAACTTTCCCTATTGTTGGTGTTGTGAGAAATTTTGCCCCATCATTGGGAGAAATGATCCCCCATCACTGATGTCATTGGGCAGGAATTGTGTCTCATTGTTGATATCATTGGGAGAAATGTTGCCCCACCATTGGTGTCTTTGGGAGGAATTGTGACCATTCATTGGTGTCAGTGGAGAGATTTGTGCCCCTTCATTGTTGTCAGTGGGGGGAATTTTGACCCATTATTTGTATCAGTGGATAAAATAGTACCTCAAGGGCCAGATAAAAGCAAGCAAAGGGCCGCATCTGGCCCCCGGCCGCAGTTTGGAGACCACTGCTCTAAACTACAGCTCCCACAGTGCATTATTGTCTGATTCAATTTATTGAATCATTCCTACTCAGCAGCTTCCACCTCTGGCTGTAACAGACACACACACCATACACCTGTGTTGCGTGTTCCCCCCTAAAAAAGGTTAAAGAGTATCTAAAAACAACTTACCTTCCTTGCACAGGAGTAGGGCCATAATCTTCCCCAAGGGCTATACAACATTCTTGCCCATTCTGGTAAGACTTTTCCCAGTTTCCTGTAGCATCTGCAGCTCTCTGAAATCTGTCCAGAAGTATGAGCTCATTGTGGTCAAGGGTCACTGCATCTGTGCCCACACATCCATTCAAGCCAGAGTGTTGAGCACTGGACTGAATCTTCTCCACCTCAATTTTACTTACACGTGGGACATCATTATTGTTCTCCAGATACATTTTACTGTTTGGAAGCAATCTTGTTAACTGCAAGATATAAAGTTAAAGTAGAATATATTAAAAAAAAATAAAAAATAAGAAAATTATATGCCCCACAATTTATAAGTCAATAAAATGTAACCAAAAAAACAATAATGCCCATGTATGTCCAGTAAACAATGTTAAAAGTCTAACTGATCAATATTCATGTAGTAAAGAAATGCCAATTTTTTTCAGACAGCTTTATTTTTTATAAAACAATATATATTTAATATTTTTATTAAAGGGCCAATTTTTTTTTATTTTTTTATTTATTTTTTAGCAGTCCGGGGGTCCCCAGGGGCCCAGAGACCCCCAGGGCCCCGGGTGGCAACCCCCCATTTTTAATTTTTTTTTATATATTTAATATATATTTATTTTTATTTTTTTTTATTAAAAAGGGCCAATGTTTTTTTTTTTTTTAGGGGGTCTGGGAGGTCCCCAGAGATCCCAGGGCTCCAAATGGCAACCCCCATTTTTTTTAACACACACATTATATATATATATATATATATATATATATATATATATATATATATATATAGTAAAAGGCTCAGAGGTCCCCATGTTATTTTTGTTTATATAATTTTTTATTAAAGGGCCCAGAGGTCCCCAGGCAACCCCCTTGTTTTTTTTTTATAAATGTTTATTTCTTTTTTTTATTTTTTATATATATATATATATATATATATATATATATATATATATTTTATATAAAAGGGCCCCTCCGCTTCTCAAATCGCGGCAGCCCCCCCCCCCCCCCCGCTTCTCAATTTCAGGGAACAGCACCCCCCCCTGTTCTCTGCTCCAGGGGGCCCATGCCTGAAGCTGTGTAAGGGGCCCCATAATTCCTGATGGCGGCCCTAGATTGATGGTTCAACTTCCTGCTTATTGGATTAAGGGATGTGATGCAATGTATATTCATTGTCCAACAAGTAGGTTTGGGGCCACACAGAATGCTGCAAAGCTCACCAGGAATTTGCAACATTATCCGATTATGCAGTGTTGCAGAATGGTGTGACTTTTTGATTGCAAAACTAGGGATTTGCTGCAAACCTGAGCCTTATTTGTTGTAAATCCAATATATAACTAAACACTGATCATTTATGTCTGTTTGAAATAAAAATGGATTAAGGACAGCATTATCAGTGTGCAATGATCTACTTCTTTATTTGCACACACTTTATTATAGCAACTTTAGTGTAAACTATATGAAACAGTTTTACAAATGCCGCCATGATGAGAGGCCTACATCTACCGATGCTGCAGGACTAAATGGTTAAATTGGTGAAGATTAAAATTTTATAACTTCGCTTTACCATAATTCCAAAAATAAATGTTGCGAGGGAGTCGCTCGGTAGCGGGTGCGTGTGACCCCCTGGATGGGTTCACTACACGCTGAACTATACAGAAAGGCAGTTGAGGATGGTTTAAAACAAAGGTTATGGTTTATTGTTCCATATTGCTGGATAAACGAGCAAGCATCAAAACAGCATAAACAAAACAAAACATAAAATAAACCCTTGCCACATCTATATTCACAACACAGGAACCTACCTATAGAGTCTGGCACAGCCTACTGCTGGGCAGACACTGCTGGTCAGACAGCAGAGAAACAATAGTCTTTTTGATTTTTATCACACAGAAAAAACAACAACCACCTCACCTCTTCTGAAGTCTCTCACTGCTCTCCTTAACTCAAAAAGCCTCAGGATGCAGCAATCAGTAGTCATCCTTTGGATGACTTATAGAGGCCTTAATTGCCTCATTCTGAAAAGCTGAAGTTTTCCAACACCCTAAACCTTTCTGGCTATTTTTGCAGCCGACACCTAATAGTAATTGGTGAATTGTCTAAACAAGGCAGAAATCTCCCATCTGTGACAACACCCACAGATTTACCTGACTTCCTGTCACAATGTGTACATATACATTCTTGTTTAGAAGCTCTTTCAGGAAAAATAAATCATAAAGCAATCAGAAGAAATGTCATGCAGTTTCCGGTGAAAGCACCATTATGTTAAAAGGAAATGTAAACCGTTTACAATTGTAAGTGAAAGGAAAAAAAAAAAAAAGGAGGGTTGTTCCACCTCACAGAAGAGCCACTTTGGAATGTAGAATGCATTTTGCTTAAAAAAAAAAAAGTTAAAATGTTTGCTCTCTGGGTTTTTTCACTAAACAAGCAACACAGCTAGCTGACAAAACTTGAAAACTACAAAAGCTACTTGGTATGAAAAACTATTATTTTTTTTTTAATGTAGACACAAAAGGAACAGTTTATGCACATTGGCCATTTATAGGGTATATATAATTAAAAAAAAGGTAGAAGTGGAAATGTATCTACTCAAAATATAGATAATATTCCGACTATGCATCGAAAGGTCTCTTTTTGTACCGTCACTGAGTATAAACGGTATGAGGATCTGAATCATAAAAAAAAAAAAAAAAAAAAAAAAAAAAAGGGGATTCTGCCATCCTCAAAAACAAACATTTTCCAAGTACCTTCAGCAGAAGTTGATCAAGAGAGAACACTTCTGACAAGCAGGGTTGGTTTGCAGCACTGAACTAGAGAATGCAAACAGATGTTACAATTGGTATAGAATGTTCTGTACGAGCAGGGCCGCCATCAGGAATTTTGGGGCCCCTTACACAGCTTCAGGCATGGGCCCCCTGGAGCAGAGAACCGGGGGGGGGGGGGTTGAGAAATTGAGAAGCGGGGGGGGCTGCTGCCGCGAATTGAGAAGCGGGGGGCCCTTTACAAAAAGAAGAAAGAAAAATATACCGTCCGGGGCTCTGGGGACCTCTGTGCCCTTTAATAAAAAGAAAGAGAAAATACATATAAACAAAAATAAAAAATACAATTATAAAAAAAAGGGGGTTTGACACATGGGGCCCTCTGAGCCCTTTAATAAAAATGCATCTATATATAAAAAAATAAATAAATAAATATAAAAAAAATATATAAAAAAGGAGGATCGTCACCCGGGGGCCCTGGGGACCTCTGGGCCCAGTTAATAAATAATATATATTATATATATATATATATATATATATATATATATAAAAATAAAAAAAGTATATAAAAAAAATATATTTTTTTATAAAAAAAAGGGGGGTTGTCACAGAGCTCCACGTGCTGTCAGAAAAGAGGAGACCGATCTGTGTCTCTTATACATAGGGACACAGCATTGGTCACCTCCCCCAGTCACCCCCCTCCCCCCACACAGTTAGCACACCCAGGATACACATTTAACCCCTTCCTCACCCCCTAGTGTTAACCCCTTCCCTGCCAGTCACATTTATACAGTAATTAGTGCATTTTTATAGCACTGATCGCTGTATAAAATGTGAATGGTCCCAAATTTGTGTCAAAAGTGTCCGATATGTCCGCCGCAATATCGCAGATCACCGCCATTACTAGTAAAAAAAAAAACAATTCTGTAGGCGCTATAACTTTTGCGCAAACCAGTCGCTTGTTGCGATTTTTTATTTTTTTTTACAAAAATACGTCAAAAAAATATGTATCTGCCTTAACTGTGTGAAAAAAAAGATGAGTTAGGCTTACCCGTAACTCCTTTTCTGAGAGTCTTCCAGGACAGCCCATGAGACCTAGGGCTCCTCCCACCAGGACAGGAAACACGTTAACCCCCACCAGATAAAAAGGCGGTCCTCCAGGGCCCATGCCAGTCTTCTCGAGAACCGTAGGACTTTCCTGAAAAAAACATTTGCATAATATACATAACTTCCATACAAAACCCGGTGGGAATCCGGCTGTCCTGGAAGACTCTCAGAAAAGGAGTTACCAGTAAGCCAAACTCGTCTTTTTTCCCAAGCGTCTTCCAGGACAGCCCATGAGACGATGAGCCAGAACTTACGATCCTCAAAAATTGTGAGAAATGGCTCCCTTACTGACAAAGCCTGTAACTCGCTTACCCTACGAGCTGAGGTAATTGCTACTAAAAAAAAATAGTTTTTAGGGTAAGTAATTTAACAGAAATATCCTCTAAGGGCTCAAAAGGAGGTTCTACCAGAGTTTGAAGCACCAGGGACAGGTCCCAAGTTGGACAACATTTTATCACTACTGGCCTGGCCCTGGAAATGGATTTAAAAAATCTCGCTACCGTGGGATTTTCCAGAAGAGAAACCTGGAGGAAAACACTAATAGCCGCCGCCTGTACTTTCAAGGTACTAACCGAAAGACCCTTGTCGACACCCTCTTGAAAAAATTCCAAAACAGAAGGAACATCATGCGTTGATCTTTGGTTTTCAGACAACCATGAATTAAACTTTTTCCAAACCTTGTATTATATGGCTCTAGTAACTGGTTTTCTGCAATTCACCAAAGTTTTGATCACTTGGTCAGAAAACCCCTAAGCCTTCAGTATCTTCTCTTCAGATACCAAGCCGTCAAGCTTAAGGAAACTACCTGTGGGTGTGATACTGGACCCTGTGACAACAGGTCCTCTCTCTCCTGAAGTCTCAGTGGAGGCTTCGAGACCAGAGACTGTAGCAGGGAAAACCATGACCTCTTGGGCCAGAAGGGGGCGATCAGAATAAGGTCCGTTTCTTCTAGGAGAAACTTCCGGAGTACTTCTGGAATAAGCCTGATTGGCGGGAAGGCGTAGCAGATGTCGAATGGTCACAGATTCGCCAGTGCATCGATCCCCAGTGATTGATCTTCTGGGTTTAGAGAAAAGAACTCCTCCGTCTTGCGGTTGAGCTGATTTGCGAACAAATCTGCTTCAGGCCAACCCCATTTGTTGGTGATCTCTGCAAATACCTCTGGATGAAGCGACCAATTGTCTCGCTTCACCCTGTGGCGACTGAGGTAGTCTGCCAGATCGTTTTTCGTCCCCTTCAGGTGCACGGCCGAGATTGAGACTAGATTTACTTCTGCCCATGTCAAAATACCCTGAGCAACCTCCTGAAATATCAGACTCCTCGTGCCTCCCTGCTTGTTGAGGTACGCCACTGTTGCAATATTGTCGGATAGGATCTGGAGATTGTGACCCCTGATCTCCGACTGAAAGGCTTGCAGGGCTCTCTGAACCGATAGTAGTTCCCTCTGGTTCGATTAAGCTTTTGCTTCCTTCCCAGACCATTTTCCCTGTGCGACCTGGTCACTGAGGTGGGCTCCCCATCCCCAGGAACTTGCGTCTGTCGTGATCCTTCTGGATACAGGAATGGACCATGGCAGGCCCCTTGTTAGGTGAAGATGTGTCCTCCACCACCGTAGGCTTCTTTTCACCTTGGAAGGTAACAGAACTTTTGACTCCAGAGACCTCACATCTCCATCCCAGTTTCTCAGGAGAAACATCTGCAATGGTCTTTGATGGAATCTTGCCCATGGCACTGCCGGAAAACATGAGGTCATCAGACCTACAGTTCTTGAAATCTCCTTCAGCGTGACCAACTGATTGGTCTGTAGAGCTGAAACTGCTTGCACCATCTTGGAGACCTTCTCCTCTGGGAGAAAAACCTTCTGGTCTACTGAGCAGATGTCGTAGCCCAGATATTTCACCCTCTGAGCTGGATTTAGGGAAGACTTTTCCCTGTTTATGAGCCAGCCTAAGGACTGAAGGAAGTCATGTACCATCTGGAGATCTCCTAGTAATTTCTGGTAAGAATCTGCCACTATTAACAGGTCGTCCAGGTAAGGGATGACAGTTATTGCTTTCAACCTTAACGGAGCCCGTGCCTCCCCTAACACCTTTGTAAAGATGCGTGGGGCTGAGGACAGACCAAAGGGGAGGGCTTGAAATTGAAAGTGCTGGATTCCTGTTCCCATTTTGACCGCTATCCTCAGGAATCTCTGGAATGCTGGATAGATCGGGACATGTAGATAAGCATCCCTTAAGTCCAAAGTGGCCATGAAGCAGTTTGGGTAAAGCAGATTTCTGATTGAGAACACTGTCTCCATACGGAAATGCTTGTACCTGATCGATCGATTTAGAGACCGAAGATTCAGAATAAGCCGATACTTTCCTGACGGTTTTCTGATCACAAAAATATGGGAATAGAACCCCTTGCCTTGATCTGATTGGGGAACAGGAACCAGGACCTTCTGATCTAGCAAGTCTCCTATTTGGAGACCCAGAGGCCTCACTTTCTCCCGATCTTTGGGAAGAGAGGTGATCAATAGTCGCTCTGGTGGTTGGCAGGAGAATTCCAGCCTGTATCCATTTGCCACTAGATCCAGGATGAAGGGACTTGAAGTGACTGCTGCCCACTGTGGGAGAAAGGCCCTCAATCTTCTTCCCACAGGGAGATGCTGGTCACTGTGGCTTGGCGGGCTGTTGAGGTGTGTTAAACAAAACACCCCCTCTACCTTTGCCCTTGGGCCTATTGTCCTTTTCTCTAGGACCCTGCTGCCTGTATGGGCCACAATTTTTTTTTCTGGCTGTCTGTTTCTTTTTGTTCTCTGGAAAGGCCTTTTTACCATCGGCCGTACGTTCCAGTGCTTCCTGCAGCCCTGGACCGAAAAGATGATCCCCCGTTAGGGGAAGCCCACATAGGCGTAATTTAGAGGCTGCATCGCCTGACCAGGTTTTAAGCCAAAGGCTTCTTCTGGCTGAATTCACTAAGGCCGAAGTCCTAGCCGTCATTCTTACCGACTCTGCGGAAGAATCTGCTAGAAAACCCACAGCATTAAAAAGAAGCGGAAAGGAATTTAGAATCTCTTCCCTAGAGGTACCTGCCAACAGATGGGTTTGTATCTGTGCAAGCCCTTCTTCCAGGTTTCTGGCTACACAAGTGGAGGCCAGAGGCGGCTTGAGATTTCCCATAGCTGAATCCCAGGCTCTGTGAAGGAGAATATCTCCTCTTTTGTCCATCGGGTCCTTAAGCGTACCCATATCATCAAACGCTAGGTCCGAACTTTTTGAAACTTTTGAAAGGAGGTGCGTCTAACTTTAGAATTTTGTTCCACGGCTGCGCTGTATCCTCAAATGGAAACCTTCTTTTTTAGGTTACCGGAAAATAAAGGTTTTCTTTCTGGATTTTCCCACTCCAGCTTGATAGTATCAAGGAGGGAACTGTGCACAGGAAAGACTTTAGATTTCTTTTTGTGCAAACCTTTGTACATAAGGTCATGTTTAGACAAATGTACCTCCTCCTCTTCCATTTCCAGAGTTGCATAAATGGCCTTTAATAAGCTATCCACTTCTTCCAGAGACAACTTAAATCTTGAGCCCCTAGAGGATTCTCTATCCCTGGGCCCTGTATCTGACCCTGATTCCTCTGGAGAAGAACGGGTAGATCTAGCTTTAGTCTCAGAGTCTTCACTCTCCACATTTTGTTGTGTAATGTTGCTAACTGTGGATTTTCTGCTTGAACACGGACCCTCTGAGGGAGCCTGCAATTTATCAATTAGATTTCTGAAAGAGCTAAAGGTAGATTTAAGCTCATCACTAACTGAAGTCAGTATTTTCTGACACGAGGCTACCGGGTCATCTTTTGTTAGGCCTGAAATACATGAGCGGCAAACTGGTTTACTCCATGAGGAGCTCAGTTTACTACCGCACACTGCACACTTCCTTTTTGGTGGCTGCGCTTGGGCTTTGTCCTGAATCTTGGCCTGCAAGAGAACAAATGACCCTATGAATACACTTGCCACATACCCTCCATCACACCCCGTGCAGGAGAAAATAAAAATGTGCACCCTTCACCTAGTCCTTACTAGTTACAAGGGGAAGAAGGACACTCACAGGTTTGTGCAAGAAGAAAGCATTACTTCAGGCTTACCTGTGAAGAGCTGGCGTTAGGGCTTAATTCCACTGCCTGTGCAGGAATTTCAAAGGAGTCCATCCTGCCCCCGTCGTGGTCCGCAGCCTGTGCTGGGTTATCGCTTTTTAAAAACGCCAGTCACCCAGCGTCCCTGTTCGCGCTGTTTTTTGAGACAAGAACCAGCGTCTCCGGCGCCCGCCAATGACGTCATACGCCCCGGAAGTGACCCCCTCCAGGACTTCCTGAACCAGCGTAGATTTCAAAGTGCCGCCCCTTCCTGCCACGCGGCTTCCTCCTTCCCCTGATGTTCTAGCCTGGCTGTACTGACAGGGGAAAAGCCGCTCTGCTGCTTCACCGCAGCGCTGTTAAAAAGAACCACCAATGATTCTTTGCAGGGGGAGCACGGACATCATGACGGTACAGACATTCCCCATGTACCGAGAACAGGAACAGCAGCCACAAACCAACTCCCCGATGGATGTGCCGCTATGGGTAGGAAGAGGTAGGAAACAAACACTCACCCATCGCTCCAGGAGCCCTGCTCTAGAGACCTAGGGGAACCGGTTCCAGGAAACATGTTACCCCCCGTCCGGAGGAAACACTAATACTGGCATGGGGCCTGGAGGATCGCCCTTTTATCTGGTGGGGGTTAACGCGTTTCCTGTCCTGGTGGGAGGAGCCCTAGGTCTCATGGGCTGTCCTGGAAGACGCTTGGGAGAAAAATTGTTTTTTTTTTTAAAAAGAAATTGGGATATTTATTATAGCAACAAGTAAAAAAAAAAATTATATATATATTTATTATAATTTATTTTATTTTTTAAATTGTCGCTTTTTTTGTTTATATCGCAAAAAATAAAAACCGCAGAGCAGAGGTGATCAAATACCACCAAAATAAAGCTCTATTTGTGGGGAAAAAAGGACGTCAATTTTGTTTGGGAGCCACGTCGCACGACCGCGCAAATGTCAGTTAATGCGACGCAGTGCTGGAAGCTGAAATTTCGCCTGGGAACGAAGGGGGTTTATGTGCCCAGTAAGCAAGTGGTTAAAATGCCTTTCACGTGTGAAAAGCCTTGTTTCTATGCATAAATGTTTCTTAACCACTTGCCGACCGGCTGGCACCGCTATACCTGCAAGTCGGCAGAATGGCACTCCTGCGCAAACTGACATACTTGTATATCAGTCTGCAAAAGCAGGATAGCAGGCGTGTTGCAGCACATGCGCCCGTGGGTGCCACAGACTCGATGTCTGCCAGTGGCCTGCAATCTCAGCAAGGAGTGGCAGAACGGGGAAATGCCTGTAAACAAGGCGTTTCCCTCTTCTACCCAGTGACATGACAGCAGGGATGCATTTAGGTTTTGTGCTGCCCTAGGCCTGACTAAACTCATGCACCCCCTAATTTAAATATGACCCTGTCACGGCCACACCTTGTGTTGTTTAAGACCCTCCCTAAAAAAATTCGAGTGAGGGCCCTAGTTCTGAGGGCCGGGGGCAATGGATTCCCTTAATTTACTTAGATTTCCTCCTACTTCCTGGTTGCCCATAGAGCAGGAAGTGAAGGGAAATCTTTGCAATGAGATAGGGATGGTAAAAGTGTAGCCTATAGTTATACTTTAAGTAGATGGTGCAGCAGAAACATAGCACAGCGAGGAAGGTTTGTGGTCCAGGATGACAAAACAGTCAAAATTGGAAGCCCTCCCCCCCACAGTTGCGGAATGCCGGCCGCCCGCATACTAGAAGCAGCGCGGCCACTTTATGGGGCGCTAGACTAATTTTCCTAACAGTGTAGCACAAGCCAGTGGGGACTCTTTGTGCTGCCCCCCCTGCAAAGTGTTGCCCTATGCCTGGGCCTTGTTGGCCTAGGCCAGGATACAGCTCTGCATGACAGGAATCTTCTGTTCCCCATCATTGGGAACTGTGATCTCTGTCATGTCAGTGGTAGCCCCCACCACAGTTAGCACATGCTTAACTACTTGATTAGCTCCGATTGTTTAACCCCTTCCCTGCCAGTGACATTTATACAGTAATCACCGGCTATTTTTTAGCGTAGTGTCAAGGTGTCGGATTTGTTCTCCCAGGACTGCGATGGACAGATCGGATCACCGCCATTACCATTAAAATAAAAAATGCCATAAATCTATCCCCTATTTTGTAGAATATATATGGCCTAAACCGGAGGAAGTTTTTTTTTTTTTTTTATATTTTTTTCCCCACAAATAGTTTTCTTTTGGTGGTATTTGACCACCTCTGCGGTTTTATTTTTTTTTGCGCTATAAACAAAAAAAGACCGACAATTTTGGGGGTAAGATTTTTTTGGATGATTATACCCCCCCCCCCCCCCCTCATAAGGCGCTGCTTGCAGAACTTTTTCTAACAACCTGCAAGCGCACCACCCCAGTGTGAAAGCACTCAGGCTCTCACACTGGGGCTGCAGGGAAGGTGTTTTTTCAGACCACTTTTTTTTAGCCCAAAAGCACCTGAAAAACACCTCAGTGTGAGAGGGGTCTAAGAGGGGATTCTTAACCTTGTAGGCCTGGTATACAGACACTAGGAGACAGAAGGATTAGATTAAAACATGAATTATGCTATCCTCTTACAATAAGCAATAACAACATGCATTCTTTTCATGTCTGCAATAAATGGCACAAGCTTTTCACTTCAGTAGTTTTATTATATCCTGTTATTGAAAAAGAGCAAAAGCATATTAGAGCCATTTCTGCTGTAATAGAAATCCCTTAAATCATACCAATCCTGCTCATTGGAGCCTGGTTATCCTGAAATAAGCAATAATCACCTGATAGTTCTAAGGGATCCAAGCAAGGACCTATGGAAAAAAAAAATGCTACAGCATGTTTCACAGCTCTGCGTACTGTATCAACATTTCCAATTAGGATTATGGACTGATATATATATCCGAAAAGCAATTGCTTTTTAAAAAAATTAAACATCTGGTAAACTAAAACACTAAAATAAAAAAAAAACACAATTAAGAATATTGGAGTGAAGTGAATCTTTAAAAACTGGCATTATATATATTTTTTTATTTATTTAAAAACACGCACATGAATGAAATATCATTCTAGCTCACCAAGCATATATCCTGGTATACCTGTGGCTGGAAAGCAATGAACATAGGAGCCCCTGTCATGCCGATTTTAGCCTAAACACTTTTTAGCAGCAGCTGGAAATTTTAAGAGTAGTGTGTATTGTTCCAACATTTTAGTGCACAAGTGTAGCATCTAGCCCTGCTGCCTGTCAAAATATAAAATACGCTGGTGCTGAACAATGTACCAAATGATACGCACATTTAGCCCAGGTTCACACTGAGCTGCAGGAATAAAGCCATGCTTGTTCAGCTGAACTGGCACGATTTCACTCCCGCTGGTCAGTACCGATTTTGGCTACGATTAGAGACATCTGTGCAATGTCAGTGGAAAACGCGGGAAAAATAAATAAATGATAAATTTGCAAAAAGTAGTACAGAAACTACTTTTTGAAATCGGTGAGGCGGCGCCATCGGCAGCAATTGCCTGCAAATGCCGTCGATTTCACATGTCAAATCGCACCAGTGTGAACCAGGGCTTAGCTTTGGTTCATACTGGTGCGATTTGACATGTCAAATCGGCGGCAATGGCACCCTCCTAATCGGTGCGGCGCCACACCGATTTAAAAAAGTAATTTCTGTACTCCTTTTTGCGTTTTCCATTGACATCCATGCAGAAACCCGCACAGATGTCTGTGAAATCGCCACTGAAATCAAGACTGACATGCGGGAGTGAAATCATGCAAGTTCAGCTGAACTCGCACAACTTTATTCCTGCAGTGTGAACCTGGGCTTAGGGCCCCATGTTTTCCAGAATGTATGCAACCCTTTATTCATAGGAATAACCGCCAATATGCCTAACTAGTATGTCACAAGAAGGATGGTCTATGTTGATATTTGATTTAATTCAGTGCAATAGTACTGCTCAAGTACAAAGAACAAAACTTGATGCAGCATGTATCCAAAATAAAAATAGATTAAACCTTGTCTGCGGTGCTGTGGCAAAAAATGGCTTGAAACCAATTGGAAGTAGATTTTTGTGTGTTAATAATGCAGCGAAATATTGCATAGCTATAGCTATTTATAAATTGGGGGGGGGGTCTCAGCTTCAGCACTTATAAATAGAATCCCTCAAGTATTCGCTGCACAGCTGATTCACAAGGTTTAGCGAATACACATCACAGCAGCAAAATGTCAATAGTGTCTAAACAAAACCATTAAAACAGGCTACAATTTTACAGATTAAGGGTACTTTCACACTGAGGCGCTTGGTGCGCTGGCAGTAAAGCACCGCTATTTTTAGCGGCGTTTTACCATCATGTTTTTTATTGGGTGCTAGAAGGGAGATTTTAACCCCCGCTAGCGGTCAAAAAAGGGTTAACCCACCCGCAAAAATGCCGCTTTGGAGGCACTACCCCATTCAATGGCCAGAGGCACTATAGAAGCAGTATTTTTACCACTCCTACCACGCAAAGATACAGCTGGCAGGACTTTTTTTAGCGTCCCACCAGTGCAACACTCCAGTGTGAAAGCCCTCAGGCGTTCACACTGGATAGAAATGAGCGGCTCATTCAGGGCATATTGCAGGCACTATTTTTAGCGCAATAGCGCCTCAGTGTGAATCTCACCCATTCTAATTATCGCTATATTTGGATATAGACAAAAAGCATACAACCCTACGTTACATCAAAAAAACACAAAACACAACCACAAACACTCTTCATAGCCCGCTAACACCATTTTCCCTTATTACAGTTACTGTGTTTATTAATGCAACCATGAATCTGGCTAGCCTTGACAGCAAACTGTCACTGTCACTTTAAAGTAAAAATAAAAATCACACAACATACATCTGTTACCACCTCCTAGTTAGCTTTGCCATATTTTGTTATATTACTGAAAAATTGACATTCACTAACTCGTCTTAAAGTTTGGTTCACTTACCTCCATATCCATATCCATATCCATATCTTGCAATTGTTGTACAATGCGTACAACAGCTCAGGACTGCACTACACTGAATCCCAGCAAAATTCACCTGGAATATACACTTGTCTTATGTAATTACTGTGTTAAGCATGAAAGACTGAACTGTGACTTGCTTGCATTGTTGACAAACCACTATTGTTAATGATGCTGCAGGCAGTAATGGTGAACAGTTCCTGGCAGATCTAACACCTCAATCTGCAAAACTTTCTTTAATGGGACTTGATTTGTGTTCCCCACCCAGGACTTCATCACCTGTCCACTAATTAAAGAGGAAAAGTGAATTACTAACCAGACCAGCAAACTGAGATCTACCTTGATCAAGGCAACTAGAGTAAAGGTAGAGCTGTTACCCGTAGTTACTACACATTTTTTAAATGGACGCCTAAACTGAACATATGCTAACACGCAGGAGTAAGGGAAGTATATAATGTAACTTTTTTTCTTTTCAGGTGTATTTTTTGCAGGACTTGCTGCTAGTATTTGTAAAGCTTGGCTTACTTTCTGTAAGTCTTTTGGAGTCTTTATAAAAGATTACATAGTTTTAAAAGAAATGGATTTTGGGACTTTGGGCTGTCCCAGATTTGCAACAAAGTCTCTCTTTCCTCCTCATGTGTCCCTCATGATTTATATAGTTGTATATAAAATGCACTTTGTAACCACTTGCTTACTGGGCACATATACCCCCCTCCTGCCCAGGTGAAATTTCAGCTTCCGGCACTGCGTCGCTTTAAGTGACAGTTGCGCAGTCGTGCAACGTGGCTCCCAAACAAAATTGACAAGCTTTCTTTTGGTGGTATTTGATCACCTCCTGCGGTTTTTATTTTTTGCGCTATAAACAAAAAAGAGCAACAATTTTGAAAAAAAATCCATATTTTTTACTTGTTGCTATAATAAATAGCCCAATTTTTTTTTTTTAACATTTTTTTTTCTCAGTCTAGGCCAATACGTATTCTTCTACATATTTTTGGTAAAACAAAAAAAAAATCGCAATAAGCGAAAGTTATAGCACCTCCAAAATAGAGGACAGAATTATTATTATTATTATTTTTTTACTAGTAATGGCGGCGATCTGCGATTTTTTATTGGGACTGCGACATTATTTCAGACACATCGGACACTTTTGACACATTTTTGGCACCATTCACATTTATACAGCGAACAGTGCTATAAATATGGACTAATTACTGTATAAATGTGACTGGCATTGAAGGGGTTAACACTAGGGGGTGAGAAAGGGGTTAAATGTGTACCCTGCATAGTGTGCTAACTGTGGGGGAAGGGGACTGACTAGGAGAAGTGACCTATCTGTGTCCCTATGTTCCATCGGTCTCCTCTCTTCCTGACAGGACGTGAATCCACGTCCTTGTCTCTGTAACCACCGATCGCGGGTGCCTGGCGGACATTACGGCTGCCAAGCACGCGCATCGGCATCTTAGTGATGCGGCGGGCGCGCACCGCCCCCCAGTGGCTGGAGGTCGTATATAGACGGCCTTCCAGAGATTTAGATCCACCCTGCGGCCGTATAAAGTCGTAGGGCCGTCAGGAAGTGGTTAAACTTTTTATCCAATATTTAAATTGCTGCATTTGTAAAAACAAAAGAAAGTATAAAGGAATAGTAGTGAAGTAGTTAAAAAAAAAGTACTTGTGGACTTCGCTAATCATATTTGTTGTATAGTTCTCCTGTAAGAGGGCATGGTAGTGGGTGTGTCCTATACCAACAAACGTTTGCTATGTCCCTCCTTCCAATCCCAAAAATTTGGGAGGTATTTACATGTAGTCCATGCTTTTAAAAATCCCCCCTTTCTGCTTAGCGTTAATGGTTTTCCAGCAACTACTGTAGATGGCTAGATACATTTACATACAGTACAGTCAGGGCTGGGACAAGGGGTGGGCAGGAGGGATGATTGCCCTGGGTGTTGTGGTATCATGTGAGCTGTGGGGGTGCTGCAAGGAGATTGGGGGTTGGGATTTGTGTTGAGAGGGGGAGTTTGGAGGACAGCAGGGGATAAGTATAGGGGGAGGAGATTTGTGCTATGAGGGGGAATTCGTTTTTGGGGGGGTTGTGCTAGTAGAGATGATTGGGAGATATTTGTGCAAGGGGGGAGGTTTGTGCTAGGAAGGGGACTGGGAGGAAACATTTCTGTTGGGAGCAGGCTTTGAAATGGGAGGGTGAGGATTTGTGCTCGGAGGGGAAATTTGAGGGGTAGAGGATTTGTGCTAGAAGGGGTGATTTTTTTTTTTTTTTTGAAGGGGGGGATTTGGGGAGAAAGAGGTTTTGAACTGGGAGAGGGGATGGGGGGGGCAAAGATTTCTGCTGGGAGGGGGGATTTTTTTTTATGTAATACTTATACAATTTGGGGGAAGGGGTGCAGTTTGGCTTCTTTGCCCTGAGCTCTAAATGACATTGTCCCGGCACTGAGTACAGTAGATCTACATACATATATGAATGGTCATCTTATACGTATTAACTATTTCTACAAACAGACTAACAAATACTTAGTTCAACAAACAAATAATAAGATGTATTTTTGTATTCATTATTTAATCACAATTCACAGTAGAGGCGGAACTAGCAATCGTCAACGTCTAATCAATTGCCTGAAGAATTACCCAAACCCTTCCATGATCAATTTATCCACTTGACCTCCAGAAGATTTACCCCCCTCCCCCCTCATCAGGCTTTTTTTTGTGATACGGCACTGCATTATTTTAACTGACACAAAAGGTCATGTAAAACTGTACCCAAATTAAAGGGGTTGTAAAGCTTTGTGTTTTTTCACCTTAATGCATCAAGGTGAAAAAACACCTTGCACTCTCGGGCGCCCCCATTTTACTTACCTGAGCCATGAAACTCTGTTAGCGCGATCCTGTGATGCTTTCCCCCAGCTTGAGGCTGCTTTTCATTGGAGACTGATAGCAGCGCAGCCATTGGCTCCCACTGCTGTTAATCAAATCAATAATGCCGAGTGATACACTTGGCGGCTATACCCGGCACTGTATCACACGGGAGCACGCCTGCGAACTAACCCCTTTGGAAAAGCCCTTCCCAGAAAGAGGTTAGCTCTTGCGGGGAGGAGCTGAGACAGCTGCCGAGGGACACCAGAAGCCGAGGCACAGTGGAGGTAAGTATGGTATGTTTGTTGTTTAAAAAAAAAAAAAAAAAAAAAAAAAAAAAAAAAAGATTTTTAACCCTTACAACCCCTTTATATTTGTGTCATTTTTTTTTTTTTTCCCCTCATAAATAAAGCTTTTTTTCTCCCTCGTCTTCCAGGACGGCACTGTGAGAGTAGACTGGCTCACCTGACAGGAAACACAATCAAAAATGAAGTTTAAAAGGCCCCACCCCTCCCGTGTGCCTCAGTTCTGATTGTGTTTCCCTTTCAGCGAAACGTTTATTTTTTTCTTGTGACCTAAGGCCTGGGGCTGGTGGTCCCCCCCCCGGAGCCCGGACCGCAGGTACTGGGTGCCGTTGGGTCCGGTGTAGCTTGCTACCCCCCGGGGGGTTTCCCCTTCATCTTAGTCCAGGGGAGAACAGGAGAAGTCACAGACTCCCCTGGACGCCGGAGCCTCCTAGGAGGGCAGGGCTCTCCAGTGCTCCGAAGAGGCCACATCCTCTCTCCCCCCGCCTGGTTCCTACCTTGGAGGTTGGACGAAGGCCTCCCCCTTCCTGCTGGCTCCATCCGGGGGTTCGCCGGACCGCATGGCGGGTGGTTAGGCGCCGCTCCGAGCGGCGCCATTAGCATCCGGGCGCCTGTTGATGACGCGCACGGCGCCGTGACGTCATTCCGCTCCCGCGCGGCAAGATGGCGGCCCCCACCGGACAGACGCTGCAGGCGATCGGGGCACACGATAAAGCAGCCAGGGAGATAGAGGGGCCTGGCGGTCTCAGAGCGTATCCATGGAAGACCTCTCCTCGGCGCACGCGACTATGGAGGAGGACCGTCGTTTTCCTATGGCTGCAGAGGAAACCACCAAGGGTGAGTCCTTCCTTTTTCATAGGGGGTTTGTTGTCCTCCCCCCCCCCCCCCTCTCCTAATCCTAAGAGGTGAAGGCTAATGGGCATATGTTTCTCCCTGAGATGTTTAGGTGAAGACCCTGTTGCCCAGGGGGAGGCCAGCAGAGTGGCTAAGCCTCCTAAACGTGTTAGGAGATGTGGCAATTGCAATGACAAGTTACCAGTTGAGCATAACAAGCCATTTTGTTCTAGGTGCATCTGTAAGCTTACAGGGAAGGAAACCTCACAGATCATGAAGCAATTTCTCTCGGTTCAGACCGAAATGCTATCTACCCTAAAGGAGTTTCAATCTTCCCTAAGTAGAAGGAACATTGATTCTCCGGTTCCGGGCCCCTCCTCCCAGGAATCCTCTTCAACCTCTCGTCCGTTTGTACCACTACAGGCTCGTAGAATGTACCCCTCGGATTCTGAGGAGTCCGAGTTAGCCTTACGTAGTGAATCCCTGGTTGACAGCCAGGCAGAGGAGGAGGAAGAGGAGGAGGAGGAGGATACCAGGACAGGAAAATATATGTTTCCTTCTGATGATATGGAGGGTCTTTTAGCGGCTATCTATGCTACAGAGCACATTCAAGAACCAGCAGAGCAGGTCTCAGCCCAGGACAGGATGTACAGGGGTTTAATAAAACCTCAAACCATGACCATCCCGGTCCATCAGTCACTAAAGGACATTATCCTCAGGGAGTGGGCAGAACCTGAAAAGAGCTTACCTAGTTTCAAAACTTGGAAACGCCGCTGTCCCTTTAAAACGGAGGTAGTAGACACCTTTTTTAGGGTCCCTAAGCTTGATGCCTCCTTGGCACAGGTCTCAAAACAGTCAGACCTTTCCTTTGAGGACTCAGGCAGTCTAAAGGATGCCATGGATAGGTGTACCGACACTTCTCTCCGTAGAGCTTGGGAAGCCAATGCAGCCTCCCTTGGTCCTGCATTGGCCTCAGCCTGCGTGGCAAGAAATGCCGACGCCTGGACTTCAAAACTTCTAGACCATATCCCCAATTCTTCCAAGACTAAGGAGATACGAGATTCCCTCCAACTTATTAGCGGGGCAGTGGCCTACCTGGCAGACGCAGCGGTAGAAACCATTCGCGCCTCAGCCAAAACTGGGGCACTCATTAATGCCTCTAGGAGGGCCGTCTGGCTAAAGACTTGGAGGGGTGATCTTGCTTCAAAACGCCGTCTATGTGCTCTCCCCTTCAAGGGTTCCCTCTTGTTTGGGGAAGCCTTAGATCAGGCTTTGTCCAGGTCTTCTGAGAAGGGGAATAAGTTCCCTTCAAAACCTAGGCAGACTAGGAAGCGGTCCTTTCGTCCCAGCCAGAGAAAGATTCCGGCCCCGGACAAAGGACAATCCACCAGTCGTCGTTGGCCCTTTGGTAAGGATAGACCAAAGGGGGGGATCCTTTTTGCCAATCCCAAACCATCCGGAAAGGACACCAAATGACGGGAAGGTGGGGGGCAGGCTCGCCAGGTTTCTTCCAGCCTGGGAGAACATAACCCAGAGTCCCCATGTCCTGCAGATAATCAGGGAGGGTTACCACTTAGAGTTCAGAGAGCTCCCTCCCCCGGCCTTTCTCCTCACCCACCTCCCAAGGGACTCCAGCAAAGCTGTAGGCCTCTCCCAGAATATTACAAGTCTGGCGGAACAGGGGGTCATAATCCCAGTCCCGCCAGACCAACAAGGTCAGGGAGTATACTCCCACATTTTTGTGGTTCCCAAGCCGGACGGCAAGTTCAGACTGATAATCAATCTGAGACCTCTGAACTCCCATCTCCTCTACAAAAGATTCCGGATGGAAAGCGTTCACAGCCTCAGGAGTCTTTTGTTAGAGGGCGTCTTTATGGCAACCATAGATTTGAGGGACGCCTACCTGCATGTCCCGATTTTTTCGGGACATCAGAGGTTTCTGAGATTTGCCCTCGCCTCCGCACAGGGAATTCAGCATTGGCAGTTTGCTGCCCTCCCTTTTGGTCTGGCCTCCAGCCCAAGGGTATTTACGAAGATCCTGGCGGAGGTAATGGCTCATCTACATCTGAAGGGGGTCTCCCTCGTCCCCTATTTAGACGATCTCCTGCTTTTCAGCCCAAGTCAGGATCAGCTCCTTTCGGACCTGACCGTCGTCATGACCACTCTGGAGACGCTTGGTTGGATAATCAACAAGCAAAAGTCCTCCCTTCTACCGGAACAGCGGAAGGTATACCTGGGGGTTATCATAGATTCCCGAGAGAAGAAACTTTTTCTTCCCCAAGAGAAGTTCCAGAGGCTTGTGACGACGATCGGGTCTTTAGTGGCTGCAGAAAATCCCTCCCTCAGAGAGATCATGAAGCTGTTGGGTCAGATGACCGCTTGCATTCCAGCGGTCCCCTGGGCCCAATTGCACACAAGACCACTTCAGAGGTTCCTCCTCTCCGCCTGGAACGGAAAGGAGGACACTCTCGATTCCCGGGTCAGGGTCCCGATCCTAGTCAAGGACTCCCTAGAGTGGTGGCTCCACCGCCAAAACCTCTTGAGGGGCCGTCCGTGGAGTCAGACCGATCCACTGAAGGTCACTACGGACGCCAGTGCTTGGGGTTGGGGAGCCCATGTACAAGAACTACGGGCTCAGGGATCCTGGGATCATCATCAAAGGCGGACCTCCTCCAACTACCGAGAATTACTGGCAGTGGGAGAAGCTCTGAGGGCGTTCGAAGGAAGAATTCAGGACAAGGACGTCCTGGTCCTTTCCGACAATGCTACAACAGTCGCCTTTCTCAACAGACAGGGGGGCACCAAGTCCCAGTCCCTCCTGACACTCTCCCTGGAGATCCTGGGTTGGGCGGAACAGAGAGTACCCTCTATTCAGGCAATCCACATAAAAGGAGCCACCAATTTGGAGGCCGACTTTCTGAGTCGTCAACCCGTTTGTCAGGGAGAGTGGGAATTATGCCAAAAAACCTTCGACTGGATCTGTCGACGGTTCGGGGTCCCGGACATAGATCTTTTTTCCTGCAGGAAAAACAGAAAGGTGAACAAATTCTTTTCCCTGGTCCAGGGACCGGGTTCCCAGGGGGTGGATGCGCTGGCCCAGGACTGGAATTTCCGTCTGGCTTACGCTTTTCCCCCACTGAATCTGATCCCAAGGATCTTACAAAAGCTGGCCTCCGCGGAGACGAAATTAATCTTAATCGCTCCTTGGTGGCCCCGGAGATCCTGGTTTCCCATTCTGAAGCTCTGGTCTCTAGCCCCCCCGCTTCCCCTGCCTCTCCGAGCGGATCTCCTGCGGCAAGGGCCGATCTTTCATGCGAACCCAGGTTTCTTCAGCCTGACGGCATGGCTATTGAAAGGCGGAACTTGCAACAGAAGGGCTGCTCGGATAGAGTCATAGATACCCTACTATCCAGCCACAAGAAAGTCACCAGACACATCTACACAAAGGTCTGGACAGTCTTTTGGAATTGGTGCACCGCTAAGCGGATCTCTTCTCCCAAGACTCCCGACATCCTGGAGTTTCTTCAGGATGGCGTGGAATTAGGCTTAGCTACTAGAACTCTAAGAGTCCAGGTGGCAGCTTTATCATATTTTTTGGAGAAGAGCCTCTCAGCGGAACCCCTCATCAAGAGGTTCCTGACAGCCAGGGACAGACTCTCTCCTATACAGATTTCCAGGGTCCCCTCATGGGATCTTCCCCTGGTCCTGGAACAGCTGACTAAGGCACCATTTGAGCCTATAGACAGCATTTCTATAAAATTTCTTACGATTAAATTTACTTTTTTGTTAGCCATCACGTCTGCCAAGAGAGTTGGAGACTTGCATGCTTTTTCTATCAAAGAACCCTTTCTGCGGGTTTTTGAAGATAGGGTTATTTTGACTCAGGATCCTCTGTACCTTCCCAAGGTGGCAACCAGGTTCCATAGGTCTCAGGAAGTTATACTTCCTTCTTTTTGCGCAAATCCCAGCAATGAAAAGGAAACCACTTTCCATTGTCTGGACGTAAGACGCTGCCTTTTAGTTTACCTAGAGAGGGTTAGCGAGTTCAGATCTTCCCCTCACCTTTTAGTTAATTTTTCAGGCCAGAAAAAGGGCCAACAGGCAACTAAGGCTTCCATCTCCAGATGGATTAGGCAGGCTATCTCTTTGTCATACACACAGGCAGGTAAACCACTTCCTGTTATTAAGGCTCATTCCACGCGTTCTCTGGCAACCTCCTGGGCAGAAAGGGCAGGAGCTTCCATAGAACAGATCTGTAGAGCGGCAACCTGGTCCAGCCGGAATACGTTCATCAGACATTATAGAGTCGAACTACTGTCTCCTCAAGACCTGAGTTTTGGTAGGAAGGTCTTACAGACGGTAGTCCCACCCTAAGGTAGGCCTGAAGATTACTTGCTTCTCTCTCACAGTGCCGTCCTGGAAGACGAGGGAGAAAGTACCAGTTACTTACCGGTAGCTGGATTTCTACGATGTCTTACAGGACGGCAGGCCTACTTCCCTCCCCTTTTACTTCTATCTATATTCCTCCTTTTTTCTTAGTCTCTGTTTATACCGTGTTCTAAAGAGCGGTTACTTATCTTAAACTGAGGCACACGGGAGGGGTGGGGCCTTTTAAACTTCATTTTTGATTGTGTTTCCTGTCAGGTGAGCCAGTCTACTCTCACAGTGCCGTCCTGTAAGACATCGTAGAAATCCAGCTACCGGTAAGTAACTGGTACTTTTTGGTGTTATTTTCATCACCGCTTTTTTGTTTTGTTCATAATTTCTTCATAATTGTATTCTGCAACGTATTTTTTGGAACAAAAAATCCCAATAAGCATATATTGAATGGTTTGCGCAAAAGGTATAGCATCTACAAACTATGGGATATATAATGTATTTTTTTTTCTTTTAACTAGTAATGGTGTCATCAGCAACTTATAGTGGGGCTGTGATATTGCGATGAACAATCTGACACTAACTGACACTTTTGACCCTTTGTGGGAATCGGTGCACTGCCACTGTACTAATGACACTGGCTAGGAAGGGGTTAAACATTTAGAGTGATCAAAGGGTTAAATGTGTGCCTAACCAGTGTTTTTTGTGTACTATGTGTGCTGTTTTTTCTAAGGGGTGTGATGGGTTTTCTTTCCTTGCTTTGCAAGAAAAGAAAACCCATCACATCCCCACTTTTAGGAAATCGCTCTGCATTGTTTGCATAGGCAAAGCTCAATTCAGCCTCTCTCTTTAACGATCAGTGGGTGTCAGCGGACATCCATTGGCTGGCACCCGCTGATTAGCTTCTGCTGGGACTAATCACAGCAAAAAGGGGCAGTGGTGCACTCGTGCGCCCCCTACCCTGAGGTACAGATTGGCACAGAATGGCCACCCTGTAGCATTAAATATGCTAAGGGATGGTTGGGAAGTGGTTATAATGTAAGATAACATTTCCACATCATGCAAAATACTGTTTTTTTATGTCTAGTTCGAGAAATGTACTGAATTTGATGAAGTTCCTAGTTTAAGACCCCCGCAAATGAGCAGATGTTGGAAGTCAACATAGGTTCAATTCCCTGCACTTAAGTCAATTTTCTCTTAAAGTGTTTCTGCCATCCTCTAGTTTATATATATTTTTTTCTGCATGTTGGTTGGCAAGTAGCTTAAAGCAAACCTATCATGAAAGCTTTTATCACTGGTAACTGCTTCTGTAAATTCTAGTGTAACGGGAAAATTTCAATGGCTCTAGTTGGCATTGCAGTCAGTTTCTGCACCGTGAACTAAAGCCAACAAGAGCCATTGGAATACATGGAAAACACTGCATGTATATTTAGCGCAGAAAAAATGCACACGAAACTGTACGAAATTGCATCTGGTGTGAACTGGCCCTAAAATAAAAGGTGCTTGAACCTGGGTTCTGTGACAGCATCTCTCACGGTACATTCCATTGTAGATCTCAATACAAAGGTGCATAGCTAATGGGATTACTGGGCTGGCACCACAAGCAAGTGGCTGGTGGAGTCCCAGGGCTGGTACCACAGGTTGACGGTTGAAGATTCAGGGCCATCTTACTTGAAGTGCAGTATTTTCTTAGCAATTGACACAGTGATCTCTGTAGCGGGTGGATCTTCCATAGAAGCTGTGTGCTATTGTGTCTCTTCCCAGCTGCCCACCCATACTCACCACTAACAGTGGGGGATCATACAGAGAGTTGCAAATTACATGCTCAGCCACCTCTACCTCATCTGCACAGTCTCTCTGAAGAGTAGCAAACATAAAACATATATTCTTATGAGAATTGGGGGATTGTGGAAACCCAAGGGATCATAGGAATAGACATTAAAAGAACCCACTTCTGTATCTGAGCATGGTGGGGCACTCTGCTGTACTAGTTGGCTGGTTGCACTGCTAACCTTTTTGCTTTAAGAGTTTAAATCACTGACAAGAAGCAAGACTACAGGTAAGGATTTCTAACTTTTATTTTTCATACTTTTTCATGTCACTGACTCAGATTATATTGCAGCCAGAGAGTCAGCATAACAGCAAGGCCACAAGCATTTTCAGAAGAGATCAACTACTAAAGTCCCCATGTTTTACTTTTAAAAGGTTTACTTCTTGATAAAGCAAAATTGTGCGGACAAACTTTCAATAAACAGTAGCTTCCTAGCAGGATAGTATGATAGACCCATGGCCTCCTCAAGAGATATGCACAACTACATGGAGCGCTACCCCCGAAGGAGCCGCTGGTTGTTGTTTGGGATCGGCGGGAGTGTGTCTAGGGTTAGTAGCAGTGAGCGAATGTCCAGTCACCAAATGGATTTTCAAATGCTTTATTCCAGGGCCCAACAACGGCCAACATCAACAGGGGATAGGAAAGGTTGATGAAGCAATAGAACAGAGCGGTATCAGGCCTGGATATGAACCCGAGCAGTCCTGCTCTCAGTAGTAGTAGATACAGTTCGTCGCCACTCTCGCCAGAGTGGGTGAAGTGCCTCCGGACAGACCCTTGTTTAAGCCTGGCAGCCGGAATGTCACTTTTAAGTTGCTGGGAGGAACAGGTCTCTATGACAGACCTGGCTTGGGCCTCTGCCACAGGCCTAGTACTTTAGTACTCAAGAGAACAATTCGGATTGAGCGAATCCTCCCAGTAAATGCAATGAAAGGGGTCACCGGTTGATAGCTGACATGTACCTGTCAATTCCAGTAACCAGATCCCCGATGGTTCGTTCAAGCCCTTTTAGATAACCTGCCTCTGGGTTCTCCTCAAGCCGATCCCCCACCTAACGGCACACAGCCTGGGATCTTCTCAGTAAGGTTGGGGACCCAGTAAGTCACTAGGGCCCCCATCGACATCCAGATGGGTCTTCATGGAACAGGTGGCTCTGGCCAGGTGGGCCATGCGAGCGGGGTCCGTGGATGCACACACCCTGAAGGTGGATGCCGCACCTAGAACGTGGACCCCACGCAGAGAACAAGAACCGACCCAGAACATGCGGTAGCTGGCACAGATATACCCCTCCCCAGCATGCCCACCGAGGGAAGAACTCCTCTAACTGGCTGCTGGGGAAAAGTGGCTCTGTCATAAACCCTCTAGCGCCCACTGCCGCCCAGGGGTGTAATCACACCTCGGGGCCGCAGACCGACCTACAGGACAGTTCTGAAATGGCAGCGGCCTGCAATTTGCCAAATTATGAATGAGAGCAAATTAACTCTCCCATTCGCCCGCTAACTTTAGCGTAGTGCCCGTACTGAAAGTAAGGGGGCGCTACATACATACAGGTTGTGTGTTTGTGCACAGTCCACAACAACTCAACCACCACAACGCTGTTTCTAAGGAACACACTTCTAGACAGATGCTCAATTTCAGTAAAAAGGACGTGCTATACACAATTAACCATCAAAGCTCTGGATAGCACTGCCAAAATTCCATCTACTGTACAGTGTGTAACATTTCTGGAGAATGTGGATAAGGATCCACATTCCATCCATTGTAAAAGTGTAGTGGAGTCTCTCTTTACCCACCTGGACCAGCAGTGGGTGCAGGCCCGTTTACTTCCCTTTCCCACAATCCAGTGGGCTCCCACAATATCAACCCCACTGTTTGACACATGATGCTATTTCTTTAGCCCCAATCACTGTCATGGGTACTGTACTAGCTGGCCCAGAATACTAATTTTAAATATGACCTACCCCTTCCTGTCAAGGCCACACTCTTTGCTGTTTAAGACCCACCCTGAAATTTTCGAGTGGGGACACTAGTTCTGAGAGCCTGGGGGGGGGGGCAATGGATTCTCTTAATTTCTTATTACTTCCTGTTTGGCTATGGGGCAGGAAGTGAAGGGAATTCTCAACAATGGAACAGGGATGGTAAAAAATAAACTGACAGGGGCTATAACCCTCCCCTACTCTATTTACTCTATTGAAAAAAAAAGTGTTGCCTATAGTTCTACTTTTAAGCATAAATTTCTGAGAGGACTAAGAAGATATAACCATGCCAGTGGTGCAGCAGAAAACATATATCACAGTGAGGAAAGTTTGTGGTCCAGGATGATAGGACAGCCAAAGTTGCGGAATGTGGGCTGCATGCATACCGGAAGCAGTGCGACCTCTTTATGGGGACACTAGACTAATTTGCCTCTCAGCCCAGTCCATCCCATAAGACTGTCACTACACTAACAGTGTAGCGCAAGCCAGCGGTGACTCTTTCTGTGCTGCCCCCTGCAAAGTGCTGCCCTAGGCCTCTGGAATTTCTGCCACCTCATCAACACCAAAGACTTCTTCTGCCTCCCTTTTGTGGTGACTGCCCAGAATTTTTGTGTTTGACTGCTTGCGCTATCAGCTAAAGATAGACTTGTGAGATAGGTTGTATCCACATGGAACAACAAGTAAATGTGTTTTCACTAGATTGAACTGTACAGTACTCTTGGATACTGTTGTAGCGCTGACCCCCGAAGGAGCCGCTGATTAGTTTGGGACCGGCTTGTTAGGTTACCAGTGATTCTTGTCTAGGGATAATATTAGTGAAGGTAGGTAAAAAGCAAGTGTCTAGATGTCAACTTGAGTTTTCAATGCTTTATTCCAAGGCCCAACATGGCCGACATCAACATGGCACATGATAGAGGAAAGGTTGATGAGCAAAGAGAGAACTGTAGTATCAGGCCTTGGATATCAAAGAGAGAGCAAACCTGCTCTCAGCATAGTACGTTGCCACTCTCACCAGAGTGGGTAAAGTGCCCCCGGACAGGCGATTTACTTGAGCCTGGCACCTGAAGGGCCACTTTCAAACAAAGTCACTGGGAGGAAACAGGACCTCTGCCACAGGCCTGGTGAATTTTCTTTGATTTGTCAAAGGTTAGAATGAAAACCAATGAAATCTCCCAGTAAGTCGAATTTCAAGGTCACCGATTGACAGCTGAAGTGTATCTGTCATATGTGTGGTGAGCAGATCCCCAGTGGTTCGTCCAGGCCTCGCGGACAACCTCTGCCTCTGGGTTCTCCCAAGCCAATCCCCCACCGTTCAGCTCCCGCTTAGGATCTGGGACCCAGCAAGCCGCTGGGGCCCCACTTTGCATTAGAATGAAGTTCCGCTTGGTACGCAACCTCGGGCAGACGGGCCTCGATGGTGGAGCCCATGGATGCGCGCACCCTGAAGATGGATGCCGCACCTGGAACTCGGGCCCCGCATAGCACAACTCTCACAGGCGACTGCCCCAGATATACCCTCCCGCCAGCATGTCCAGAGACAGAACCGCTAATCTGATTGGCTGCTTGGAGAAGGTGGGTCTGTCGGAACCCCTTCTAGCGGCGACTGTCACCCAGGGGTAATAACACCCCCCTGGCATGCAGACCGACCTACAAGGCAGTTCCAAAACTGGCAGCAGCCCGAATTTAGGAAATTTGTGAATGGGAGTAACTTACCTCTCCCATTCCCCACTAACTTTAGCGTAACGCCCCGCGTTATTGTACAAATTCTAAGAACTACCCTTGTACTACAATGGTTACACTGCCTGTCATATGTTGTTTTATGCTTTTTACATACCCCTCTACCATTATCCCAGTGCTGTCAATGTATCTGGCATTCATACAATAATCTTCAAGTTGCAAATGACTATTTATCCGATCATTTGGCTGTAATTCTTGGTGTCAAAAACAGTATCAGTCATGTCAAAAAATGGTGATAAAAGTAGAGCTCAGGCAGTGCCAGTCAGCAACATTCCAGAGGTTTATACACAGTCTACAACACTTATGTTAACCCCCTTGTTCTTGGTGGGACTCCTGTTCCAACAGCTACCCAACAGGGGGTCATATCAGGACTTGGATAATTGGATCAAAATATTGCAGGGCCTGATCCAATCATATTGGATTCTACTCATCCAGAAGGCAATACTGGCTATTAATGCCTTAGGCCCATTTCACACGATAAGCCCGCTTGTATCCACTAGTCCGTTTTTCAGGCGGATCTGAGTGGGCCATCCATTGACTTCTATGGACAGGGGGATGTCAGCGTAGATGTGTCAGCTGACACCTATCTGCCATCTGATCAGATAACAGACGTATGGCGATACTTTCGCCATCCATCTGGTCGGATGGGATCAATGAAAACTGACATTCTGTTCATTTTTGTCCGATCTCCCCATAGAAATCAGCAGGGCTCTGACAGGTCCCTCCCTGCTCAGTGAACGGAGATGGACCTGTCATCTGCTGGCTCAGCAGTGATTAACAGTGCAATCTCCTGATGAGTTGGCAGAGTCCGCTGAGTGGATCTGCCCTTGTGAAAGACACCTTAGGGGGAAAATTAGGAGGTTAATCCTGGCAGAAGATCAGGACTATCTGGACAAGATAATCGTCTTGAAGCAGTGTACAGCTAGACAGATATGTTAAGGGACCTCAAGGCTTACTTTATTGGCAGGAAGCAGAGAGAGGAAGTGTCTATTATGCAATACATGCTGGAATTACAAGAAATAGCCGTTAAGATCCTCCACAAGAAAAGGGGTGTATATGTCAACGCGGCTGGAGTGACACAGACAGGAAGGAGACGGAAAGCTTCATGGAAGGTCAGATAAATCTTACGAGTGGAAAATTAAAGCAATCTTGATTTCTAAATTTCTTAGAGCAAAGACACACTTTCTGGCACACCCATGGCCACCACAGGCAAAACACTGTGATCCACTGACCACCCCCATGAGAGGTGGACATTCATAAATTGATTGAAGGGATGGCCTAGCTCCAGACAGAACTATCTACATTGAGCCTGAGCAGGACTATCCCAAGAGATTAAAAATAAGATGCCCTTTTGTTGAGAAAGCAAATACCACCTCTAAGACAACCAAGACAAGAGAGATCACCCTAGCTAGGGCTGCCAGGAAATGAGCCTTCGGTTAAGGTTTGCCTTAGCAGAATGCAGAAGCAGCCATTAAAGTGGAGCAACCAGCTGCTAAGCAGCAGTGGGTCAGTCAAGTAAGAGTAAAACGAGTTCTTAATAATGTTCTAAAGATGTAGTGGTCACTCGCCTTATTTTTTGTGGATGGTTCGACAGCCTATAGAGTGCTTCTTTGACATTGGGTCACAAGTTAGTACTCTGCTGGAACCCCAGTTCTAGCTATACTATCACAAGAAGAAAAGAGCCTAGGTACCATGGTAAGGAACAATCTGAGGACTGAGCTATTTAAAGGGTGACCTACTTGGGTCCACCTAAAACAATGACCACTGTTTCATGCCTTAAAAGAACTGAAGGACACTGTGGCTAGCTCTGCAGACATATAGGAAAAGCTGTCAGGGTCTTTTTTGAAACATAGGTTATGATAAAATCTAATCAGGACCTATTTTTCCCAATGAATATTGTCTCATGCCATGGACTGCACGGCCACAGTGTCCTTGCCTTTGGATGTAGCTCTGTTCATGACGGGGACTGTCACAGTGGTCTGGCAAGACAAACAGCCTAAAATGGGACACCTGAAAATGACTGTATTTATCGGCGTATAACACGCACAGGCATATAACAAACACCCTAACTTTAAGGCCGCGTACACACGATCAAATCTATCTGCTGAAAACGGTCTGACAGACTGTTTCAGCAGACAGATTCGATCGTGTGTACGGGCGGACAGACAGATTTTGCCAGCAGACAGATTTTAAAGCATGCAAGACATATCTGCCCGAACATGCGCGGAAGTGTTTTACTTCCTGGTGCAGTGACGTGGCGGCGTCAACGTCATCGCCACTTCACTGTGCTGTCTGCCGGCGGGGATTTTGGTTTGATCGTGTGTACAGCGATCAAACCAAAACAGCCCAGCAGACAAATCTGTTCAAATCGGTCTGCCAGACCGATTTGAACAGATGTATTTGGTCGTGTGTACGCGGCCTTAGAGGGAAGTTTCAGGAAAAAAACTTTCCACAGCCCCCTGCGTTCAACACGCAGGCACATTTTACCCTCTATTATATGCCAATAAATACAGTAATGCTACCAAGTGAGTGGCAAAAAAGGGCCAGGACAGGAAAACGGATACTACCATTTGCACTCCTACAGCTGGGCACCAAGAAACTGTCTCTCACTCAGTTTGAGGAAGTAGGGTGACTAGTAGATAAATGATCAGAGGTGTTTTCACAGTGGATCCCTGGCCTGGACTGTAAAAATAGCATCAAACATGAGATACCCATAGGACAGAGTCCTACTATCTGGTAGAGGTATCAAAGCATACCTAATCATCGCTATCAAGAAGTCAATCAGATGATGCAACAAGGGGTGAGTAAAATGAGTAAGAGCAAATGGGCAGTTACTACAGAGGACAAATATCCTCTTCTTTAGGTTAAGAAGTCCCTTGCTACCCTAGGACAGTCTAAATCTTGTATCATGCTTGATCTCATCATTTATTAGTAGATTCCATTTGCCAAGGAAGATCAACCAAAGACAACCTTTCTTTATCGTAAATCACGGGACACAGAGCAGCCATAGTAATTACTATGTGGGTTATAGGCCACCTTCAGGTGATTGGACACTGGCATAATCAAAGACAGGAAGTTCCCCCCTATATAACCCCTCCCATACAGGGAGTACCTCAGTTTTTTTTGCCAGTGTCTATGGTGTTGGTCACGGTTAAAGAAATGCTAAGAAAGCTCTGCAGGAAGATCCTTGACAGGATCAGTAGGGCTATGCAGACGGATCCATTCAAAAAGCCAAAAAGGGCTAAAGTGGATGGTACCCGGGCCTCAAGGAAGAATAAGGTTTTTGCCTGTAAAGCTTCTCTTTTGAGAGCTGGACTCTGGGATTCAGCAACATTGGTCATATCCAAACCAAATGCTTGCTCTGGCAGAGTGCTATACATGTCCAAGGCAGTGAGACCCTATACAAAGGGGAGCCAATGATGGGTGAAGGTGGTACGGGGCAGGTTGGGGGTGGTACGGGGCAGGTTGGGGGTGGTACAGGGCAGGTAGGAGGTGACACAGGGCAGGTGGGTACAGGGCAGTTTGGGGTGGTACATGGAAGGTTGGGAGTGGCACGAGGCAGGTTTGGACTCTATGTAGTGACAGTGTGCTGTGCAGTAACTTATAGCATACCTCATGCTAGCAGATAAAGACCCGGTGGGTGGGAGGGGCTGCTGTGTCCTTGCCTCTATCTCCTTCAGCTGTGGGATAGGCGTGAATGGGTCTGTGGAGGAGGCAGCCACACCCCCAGCTCCTCACACCTACTCCAAATGCCTCTGGAGATATTGGAGATCCCTGAGTGACAGCTGGGGAGTGTTATAGGCAGCCTGAGCCTCTTCCGCATGGCTGAATGTGAATGTCCTGCTCGCAGTGCTCTGCTGCAAGCTATATTGTTTGTGTAAAGATTACTAAAGCAATGATGTGAATAAAGGTGAACCCAAAAATGTATGTGAACCAAAAAAATTAAGATAATCAAATGTTGTTTGCTGCTAATATTGTGTAGTGTAGTGATGTCACAAAAAATAAATGAATTAGGGGTTAATACAGGACTATCATCAACTTTAATTATTATTGCACAGTGATCCAATATGTGCTGCAGAGATAATAATAATAAATAAAGTGCCTCCAAACTGGTATAAATAAAATGGTTTCCAGAGTTCTGATAATATAAAACCAAGTCAGACACCACTGCTGGGTGAAATAGAAATCAGGAGGATAATGATACCCAGATGATCAGGTTTCTGGTCTCCTATGCTGTAATGGATTGAGAAGTTTATCTGACATTCACGCAGGAAACTTCAAATTGCATATTGTTATGTGTCTGATCATTTGACTGATACCTCTATGTAACAATATGTGTGTCAATATCAATATCGAAATTTTTTAACCTAAGTTATCATTGTAAATAGTATTTAATATAACAATGTCTTCCACTTGCAAAAAAAGAATATACATATAATACTGAGGAAATTAAAAAGGATAGCTAGATACAGTAGAGAGAGAAGAAAGGAAAAGGCAATAAGAGAGATTGATTAATCTAGCTTACAAATATGGCTTCTAAGGTACATAAAATACTTTTCTCCACAGGAAGTATAGCAGGAATCCACTTCATACTGTATACTAGTCTCCAAGCAAGATAAATAAAAACAGAGCTTTAATACCAATGAATTTTATTGAGGTGTGTAAAACATGTTCCATAGCAACCAGTGAGTTAATCAGGTATTTACTTCTGACAAATGGCGATTCTTTCCAGCCCATGCCAATTTAGCCCTAATAAAGAATCAGTTTGGTGGAAACAGGCTGCCTGCCTTTGCCTGTCCCCTGTCGAAAAGTGTATTAGCCAGCCACTGCTCTGCCTCTAATAAATGTAGTAAAGCAGCTTGTTCTAGCTGCCAGAGAAGCAAAAAATTACATTTTATATAAAATTCATTTCAATGATGAGATGATTATATTAAAACATTATGGCCTTGTTCTGAAAAGTGCTGAATTGATTAAAATTCCTCCCTGAGTGCAGATAATGAATGCATGAAAAATTGAAAAAGCTCTCACTTTTATTCTTTCTCTATCAGCACACAAAGAGAAAAATAAATGAAAATTGCATGTTTTTTTGGGGGGGTTTTTTCACACTTAGTATGAAATTAGAGTGAGAAATGTTTCATTGGTCTATTACAGTATGAACGTTTATTTGACATTAGATCATTACGATTTATTTATTTTCATTTTTTAAATGTAAACCTAATATGAATTAATTGAAAAAAAAAAAAAAAGATTGTTTCATATTACTGGAAGCGCAGTTCTATAATATAAAGCTAACCATTAAAATGTAGAGGTTGCAGGACAGCTATATAACAGCTGTCTAGCTCACAAACTGCAGGGCTGACATATAGATAAGTAAACCTGATGTCCATTTTTTATTTTATTTTGTTTTCTGCAATGATTTGTGAATTTTCATACTATGTGCTTTTATTGGATTATTTTATTTAAAATAAAGGGGGGAAAGCCCACTTCTGAGCTACCATACATGCTTTGCCTTTGCACACATATTTAGAAATGTATCCAAATGAATACACTTTAGGGATTAAAGATTGCCTAGGATATTGGGTTAAGTTATGTTTTTATTAGCAACGAGGAGTTCAGTATTACATACCAGTATTTTACGAGCCGGAGAAATAGCATATTAAGACATCAACGTTTAATAAAATCTGCAGTAGTTGGAATGAGTTCAAATAGTCCTTGGTATATGTAGGATGTCTATGCAATGAAGCTGGGTCAGAAAGTGGACACGTTGGCGAGGTGGAAGAATATCTGTGATATTAGTAACACGTGGTGAATTAGGATAAGGGAGGAGGCCTGGCCTGGACTTTTTTAGGAGATGAGGATTAATCGGGTCTTGGCGATTGCTGAAGGCAAACTTATCCTCCCCTTCAATGAATGAATGAATGAGCGCAGCACATGCAAACCTAATCGCCTCTGGGCGCTTGTTATGGTAGATGGTGTCAATGGTAGAGCCCCCTTAACTGCTTTCTCTCTTATGGCTGGGGAGGGTGGATGGGAGAATATTGGGAATTAGGGGGGAGATATATTTTATTCTATGGGCGCATAAGTAATACGCACTAGCTAATATGGTATGATTTTTTTTCACAAAATTAATAGTATTCGATGCCCACCAGGGCCAGAATGGAGGTCTGTGGGAGGGTGGGAAGGAGAGAGAGCATATAGGGTTCCCTTCTTTTTATTCTCATTTTAAAGGGAATGAACAGGGTTGTTACACTAATAGAGGAGGGTTTTTGGGTATACGCCTTCTTGTATGTTTGTTCAAGTCTTTCCTTTTATGTTTTGTATACGTTTTTTTGTATTTAATATTTCCCATTATAATTCTTTGATAATGTACTTGTACTGTATTTATGTAGCGCTACCCCATTCAGGAGCCGCTGAGTATAAATGGGATCAGCGTGTTGTTACCTGGCAGGTGTCTAGGGGTGATACTTGTGAGTTGAGGAGAAGAGAGCGTATGTCCAGTCTGTAGTTGGGTTTTCTTCAATGCTTTATTCCAAGGCCCAACATGACCTTCATCAACATAGTACAGGACAGGAAAAGGTTGATGAGCAGAGAGAGAGAGAGCTTGAGTATCAGGCCTTGGATATCGAGAGGTGAGAGAGCAGTCTTACTCTCAGAAGTGATGAACTCAGTTCGTCGCCACTCCACTTGGAATGGGTGAAGTGCCCCCGGACAGGTCTCTGCCACAGGCCTGGCAGCCGGAAACATCACTTGCAAATGTTGGGAGGACCAGGCCTCTGCCACAGGCCTGGCTCAGGCCTCTGCCACAGCCCTAGTACTTGAATGAACATGAAATTGAAATGAGCGAGTCCTCCCAATAGATTTAGTTAGAGTCCTTGTATCCCCGATGGTTCGTTTAAGCCCTATTGGATCACCTGCCTCCGGGTTCTCCTCAAGCCGATCCCCCACCGTACAGCTTCCAGCTTGGGATCCTTTTAGGAAATGTTTGGGACCCAGCAGCTTCTGGGATCCCTCTCCATATTAGAGTGAAGCTCTGCATTGTGCGCAACTTCGGCCAGGTAGGCCACGGCTGCGGGGTCCATGGATGCGCGCACCCCAAGGTGGATGCCGCATCTGGAACTCTGACCCCGCAGAAACAAGAACGGCCCTCAGGCCAAGGCGGCTGCCCCAGATATAGCCTCCCTCAGCATGCCCTGGCGGGGAAACCAACCCCTCTGATTGGCTGCTGAGAAAACCGAGTCCGCCAGAACCTCTCTAGCGCCAACTGCCGCCCAGGGGTGGACACACACTCCTGGAGCGCAGACCGGCCCACAGGATAGTTCTGGAAATGGCAGCAGCCCAAATTTGACAAATTGCGAATGGGAGCCATGTAACTCTCCCATTCCCCACTAACTTTAGCGTAACGCCCCTACAAAAAAGCAAGGGGGCGCTACATTTAAAATGAATAACAATAAACAAAAGCAGGGAAGAAAGAATGCCTAATATATTGGGTTAAGTTATGTTTTTTGAACAGCTACAAAGTTAGCACCATGATCAGAAAAGGAAGCAACATGGAATTCAGCCTAGGAAACTGGGCAGAGAGACCCACAAATTCTGAAAAAAAGGAAGAATTTGTTTTGTTTTTTGAAAATATGCTTTTTAACTGTGTAGCACCTAGTAAATTAAAATGTATTTCAGAGGCTGGGTAAAAAGGCTAACAAATCTTTAAAAGTATATATATTTTTTTAAATAAAACACTTATTTGACAGGACAGAGAAACACCATATTAAGGCATCAAGATTATCCTACAAAGCGATACCTGTACACCAATGTGCTCAGTTTATATTCATTTAATTGCTGCTATGACCAATAAAAAAAAATGTTATTTGAAAAAAAAAAAGATTATCCTACAATCTAAAAATACTGCTGTGAATATTGCTGAGAATGAAGCAGACAAATAAGATATTTCTTTAACATGCTCAAAAATGTCAACAGCCCAGCATGAACAGAGCACAAAAACATGCATCAAAAGTGTGATGTCTGAGCCAAGACGCTTGCAGAGAGACAAATAATACAGCAATAACCTACTGTATAAAAAAAGAGATTTTTCCAGGAATATGGTAGCACCTACAGTAGCCATAACATTGCCATAATGGACTCTAAAGAGCAGCGTGGAAATCATAGAAATAGAATAGATCACTTTTAAGAGATATTATGAGATATATTTAATAGAGTAGAAATGTTGCCTTGGGTGTTTCAACAGAATTAGAGTGTCACAAAATGTCAAAATGCAGAGAAAAAGCAGACTATTTTAAAAGAGATTTTTTTTTATTTAGAGAAATATGCACGTGTTACTAGCACAACACTCAGGGGTCTTTTTATAAATTGTTTAAGTTTTTTCCCCCAAAGCCCAACTTCATCCAAACCTTTTTAGGAATACATTTTGATTTAGCGAGGAAGGGTTAAAATCGTGGTCATGTTTCTTAATGTTATGTGTGACTTGGCTGGGGATATTTACCCTCACATATTATACCTGTGACAACGGGACAAGGACAATGAGGTGAAACAATGATCACTGTGATGGTAAGGCACCAAAAGCCCAAAAAAATTCAGGGTTCAAGTTTCCATCCTTTCACCACTCTACCTTAGAAAATGTCCCAGTTACTCTTTCTGTCCCCATTGTGGACGTGTATCATCATCACCTTTGGCACAGCCTGACATAATTTGCGAAACGGGCTGAAAACGAATGCCTTGTACACACGATCAGAGTTTCCGACAGAAAAAAATTCTATCAGAAATTCCGTTCGTCTGTAGGGAACTCCGACAGGGGAAAAAACACGCATGCTCAGAATCATAGACGTGCGCAGCCTATTGCATTAGGGTGTGCACCTCAAACCAAAGCTCAAAAACACGTTCCCCCCCCCCCCCCACCCCCACAAAAAGATGATTTTTGACATTTTTTTGCTGACTACTGATCGCAATTCATTCAAATATGTGACCTCTCTGTGCCAAGGCCCCGGCACAGAGAAGCTGCATATTTGTGTGTGGCCGGTGCCAAGGGGTCAATGACTACCCAAATGCAGGTAGAAAATGCAGTGTTTTTGCCTGCACCAGAATGTATGATCAGTAGTACCATGTGATCCAGTTGCTGTGCGTTTTGTAAAGTAGCGCATGCACAGCTCTTGGTGCAGACTGACATGCTTTCAACCCATTCAAATGAAAGGGCTGAAAGGTGGTCCTAGCAACCAATCATTAGCATTGTTATTATGAAAAGTTAACTTCAGTATTTCCCGCCCTCTGTTCAGCACTGCTGTGTCGCTCCCTGTATGTGAGTAAGGTAGGAAGGGGAGGGAGAGGGTTGGTGACTGTGCAAAATGCTAGGGGGGTGGGTTACTCTGTAGCATGCAGGGGGGAGAGGTGACTGTGCAGCGAGGGGGAAAGGTGACTGTGCAGCGGGGGGGGGGGGGGGTCACTGTGCAGGGGGGGGAGAGGTGACTGTGCAGGGGGGGAGAGGTGACTGTGCAGGGGGGGAGAGGTGACTGTGCAGGGGGGGGGGAGGTGACTGTGCGGGGGGGGGAGGTGACTGTGCAGGGGGGGAGGTGACTGTGCAGGGGGGGAGGGGTGACTGTGCAGGGGGGAAAGGTGACTGTGTAGCATGTGGGGGGTCCAAACCTGGGGGGGTGGTGACTGTGTAACATGCAGGGGCGAGAGGTGACTGTGCAACATGCAGGGGGTCCAAAGCTGGGGGGTTTATGTAATGTGTAGGGGTCCAGAGGTGCAGGGTGCTGTGTAATGTAAAGGGGCCCAGAGGTGCTGGGTGCTGTGTAATGTAAAGGGGCTCAGAGGTGCAGGGTGCTGTGTAATGTAAAGGGGCCCAGAGGTGCACGGTGCTGTGTAATGTAAAGGGGTCCAGAGGTGCAGGGTGCTGTGTAATGTAAAGGGGTCCAGAGGTGCAGGGGGCTGTGTAATGTAAAGGGGTCCAGATCCAGAGGTGCAGGGTGCTGTGTAATGTAAAGGGGTCCAGAGGTGCAGGGTGCTGTGTAATGTAAAGGGGTCCAGGGGGCTGTGTAATGTAAAGGGGTCCAGAGGTGTAGGGTGCTGTGTAATGTAAAGGGGTCCAGAGGTGCAGGGTGCTGTGTAATGTAAAGGGGTCCAGAGGTGCAGGGCGCTGTGTAATGTAAAGGGGTCCAGAGGTGCAGGGTGCTGTGTAATGTAAAGGGGTCCAGAGGTGTAGGGTGTTGTGTAATGTAAAGGGGTCCAGAGGTGCAGGGTGCTGTGTAATGTAAAGGGGTCCAGGGGGCTGTGTAATGTAAAGGGGTCCAGAGGTGTAGGGTGCTGTGTAATGTAAAGGGGTCCAGAGGTGCAGGGTGCTGTGTAATGTAAAGGGGTCCAGAGGTGCAGGGCGCTGTGTAATGTAAAGGGGTCCAGAGGTGCAGGGTGCTGTGTAATGTAAAGGGGTCCAGAGGTGTAGGGTGTTGTGTAATGTAAAGGGGTCCAGAGGTGCAGGGTGCTGTGTAATGTAAAGGGGTCCAGAGGTGCAGGGTGCTGTGTAATGTAAAGGGGTCCAGAGGTGTAGGGTGTTGTGTAATGTAAAGGGGTCCAGAGGTGCAGGGTGCTGTGTAATGTAAAGGGGTCCAGGGGGCTGTGTAATGTAAAGGGGTCCAGAGGTGTAGGGTGCTGTGTAATGTAAAGGGGTCCAGAGGTGCAGGGTGCTGTGTAATGTAAAGGGGTCCAGAGGTGCAGGGCGCTGTGTAATGTAAAGGGGTCCAGAGGTGCAGGGTGCTGTGTAATGTAAAGGGGTCCAGAGGTGTAGGGTGTTGTGTAATGTAAAGGGGTCCAGAGGTGCAGGGTGCTGTGTAATGTAAAGGGGCCCAGAGGTGCAGGGTGCTGTGTAATGTAAAGGGGCAGGGTGCTGTGTAATGTAAAGGGGCAGAGGTGCAGGGTGCTGTGTAATGTAAAGGGGCCCAGAGGTCAGGGTGCTGTGTAGAGGTCCAGAGGTGCAGGGTGCTGAGTAATGTAAAGGGGTCCAGAGGTGCAGGGTGCTGTGTATTGAAACGGGGTCCAGGGTGCTGTGTAATGTAAAGGGGTCCAGAGGTGCAGGGTGCTGTGTAATGTAAAGGGGTCCAGAGGTGCAGGGTGCTGTGTAATGTAAAGGGGTCCAGAGGTGCAGGGTGCTGTGTAATGTAAAGGGGTCCAGAGATGCAGGGTGCTGTGTAATGTAAAGGGGTCCAGAGGTGCAGGGTGCTGTGTAATGTTAGGGGTCCAGAGGTGCTGTGTAATGTAAAGGGGCCCAGAGGTGCAGGGTGCTGTGTATTGTAAAGGGGTCCAGAGTGCTGTGTAATGTAAAGGGGTCCAGAGGTGCAGGGTGCTGTGTAATGTAAAGGGGTCCAGAGGTGCTGTGTATTGTAAAGGGGTCCAGAGTGCTGTGTAATGTAAAGGGGTTCAGTTGTGAAGAGGGGGTACAAAATACTGACAATGAGATATTGGGGAGTGCAGGGGGCACAGTGGGGTGTGTTTACATTTTAAAGTGGGGGTGGGGTGCCAGATATAGAATCTGCCCTGGGTGCCAAATGCTCTAGGTACGTCCCTGTCTGGAGGTACCATGATGGCCGGCCATTGTGGGGGGGGGGGGGCGTGGGAAACAGTACAGGTGTAGGGAGCTGAGCCCAACAGGACCGCAGGAGTTCCCTTGGTGACAGTGTCTCGTTCCTCCCTTCTCCTCCAACCTTGTCCTGTGATGTGCCCTACTGTGTACCCCCTAGATGTGCCATACTGTGTGCTACATGCCCAGTGATGTGTACTTTGCTCTGCTATGTGCTCAATGCCCTGCTGTGTACCACCTGATGTGACCTACTGTGTGCCCTGTGATGTGCTGTGTACTCCCTGATGTGCCCTACTGTGTACCACATGCCCTGTGCCCTGCTGTGTACCGCCTAATGTGCCCTGTGACCCTTGATGTTCCCTACTGTGTGCCCTGTGATGTGACCTACTGTGTGCCCCATGCCCTGTGATGTGCTCTGTGCCCTGCTGTGTACTCCCTGATGTGCCCTGTGCTCTAATATGTGCCCTGTGCCCTGCTGTGTACCACCTGATGTGTCCTGTGATGTGCCCCATGCCCTTCGATGTTCTCAGTGCCCTGCTGTGTACCCCCTGATGTGCCCTTTGTCCCATGATGTGCTTTCCCGTGTGCCTTGTGTTGTACCCTACTGTGTGCCCCATACCCTGTGTTCCTGCTATGTGCCTTTCTGTGTGCCCCATGATTTAGGTAGGTAGGGCTTTGTGTAGGTGTGGGTGGGGGGCACAGGGGGCCCCATGATCTTCTATTGCCTGGGGGCAAGTTGTCAAAAAAGAATACTGCCAGTGATTTTGGGGGATAAGAGCATGCTGTATGTGCTAGGGGCACACTTTGGGAGGGGAGAGAAATTGTGCTGGAAGAGGGGGTTGAATAAAAAAATGATTTCTCTTCCCTCCTAAAGTGCCCCACTAGCACATACAGCATGCTCTTACCCCCCAAAATCATTGCTAGTATTCTACTTTGACAACTTGCCCCCTGTCTCTGTGTCTCCTCCTGCAAGTGCCAAGCATTAATATTGTGTACCAACCTCAGATCAGCATGTGCCGTCCTCCTGTTGATTGCAGTGTGTCCATTCTCCTCCCCCTCCTGACATCCGAGCCAAGGAGGAGGGGGGGGACTTCAGTCGTGAGTTAGTGTGAGATGGGCAGGAGGGGGGAGGAAGTGAGAGGGAGAGATACCTCGCAGCTGTGGGAACAGAAACACCCCACAGCCAAGCAGCTAGCCAGTCACTGGAGCGGAGGTGAGAGAACCAGCATGACTCCCCAGTAGCACTAGCGCGGAGGAGGAAGTGAAATCCTCCTCTGCTTGCAACGTGGGCAGTGACGTCACTGGTTGCCAGACGCCAAGCGGCTATAGCAACCAGTGATCAGGAGTAGGTGGAGGAGGTGGGGGCTAGTTCACTCACTCCCTGCTCATTCCTCCCAGGCTCCTACTCGCAGTACACAGCTGTATTTGCGACTGAGTGACTGTTACATACACTGACATTGTGTATGTTAAAGAGCACAGCAGGGATGATTAGGGTGTGCCTGGGCACACCCGGCACACCCTGTGGGCACGCCTATGCTCAGAATCAAGTCGACGTATGCTCGGAAGCATTGAAAATTTCTCTCAGCTCGTCGTAGTGTTGTACGTCACCGCGTTCTTGGTGGTCGGGATTTGATGTGAGAGTGTGTATGCAAGACGGCTTAAATGGAATTCCATCGGAAAAATCCATCAGAGTTTATCCCGATGGAAAGACCGATCGTGTGTACAAGGCATAAGATTATACTGACATTTTATCAAACAAAACTGGGTGTAAAATATAACATCGATGGTAATATGCATATGTGAAACAACATCAGTATGGACTGCTTGGTCTCTAGAAGCTTTTTGATGCTCATTAAAACAATAACATTGAACAAAATGTTAGAACTCAGTCTTAAGTAATTTTGCAAGACATCATGTGTGTAAAGCATGTTTGACATGAAAATCTAAAGTGAATTAAACCAAATTAAACTATATTAAGCATTCATGTCGGCACTGTCACAGAAATTACAAACACTGGCCCAGATTCACAGAGCGATTACGCCTGCGCAACAGGAGATGCGCGTGCGTAAGTCTAAATGTGCGCGTGCGTTTCGATGCACGGCATCCCCAAAACGAGATACGCAAGAAATCTACTTTTTTTGGTCCGGCGTAATTTCGTTAGACAGGCGCATCCGTCCGCGCAAAACTGCGCTAGACAGACCATTGATTTGCTAGTCAAATATGCTAATGAGGGACTTGCGGGGATCCACAAAAGAACGTTGGGGCAGCGCAGGCTACGCAGTGTGCGCAACAGCAAAATGTCCTGTCTAAAATTAGACCATATAAAAGCTGGTCTAAAAAAAGAAAAAAAGTCTACTTGTTAGTTAAAGCAACACTGTTAGTGAGGAGCTGAGCAGTCACACGTGTTGCACAACAATCTGTATGCCAACATGCCAGGGGCATCGTCGCACATAGCTATACTACTGACTTTAGATGAACAAAGAAGGATGAGGGCACAGAGGATGGCACGGAGGATGGCACGGAAGAGGATATACTGCACCCGCATAGACCTGTTTGGCATGAGTGATTCTGAGGTGTATCGCATCTTCAGATTCACCCCTCATGTCATCCTGGAATTAACCACAACCCTGCAGGAGGACATCACCAGCCGAACACAACGCTCACATGCAGTGCAGCCACTGGTCAAGGTCATGGCAACACTCCATGTCCTTGCCAGTGGCTCTTTTCAGCGTACAAGTGGAGTGGTGGCTGGGATGTCACAATCCTCCATGAGCAGATGTGTGCACCAGGTTGTCCCTGCAATCCTCAGATGCATGGCCAACCAAATCATCAAACCCACCACTGAGGACCTGCGGCTGAAGGCAATGACAGATTTCTACAGAATTGCCAGATTCCCACGCACCATTGGGGCCATTGATTGCACACATGTGGCACTCCAGCCCCCCCAGGAGACAGAGCACATGTACCGCAATCGGAAGCATTGGCATTCCATCAACGTACAGGTGATAGTCGATGCCCAAGGCCTCATATGGCACGTCCGTGCCAAACACCCAGGGTCCAGCCATGACAGCTACATATACAATTAATGCCACATCCGAATGGATTTCGATCAGAACGTGTATGGGGACACCTGGCTGGTTGGTGAGTGACATGGGTGGCAGGCATGACTATCCCCTCCCATGATGCACACATCACAAGGGGCACATGCATGACTAACATCCTCCTGTCTTTTCCCTTACAGGTGACTCTGCATATCCACTGGGACCCCATCTCATGACTCCTATCCGGAACCCCCAAACCCCAGGAGAGGAAAGATACAATCAAGCACATGCCCAAACACGAGCAGTGGTGGAGCGCACCTTTGGCCTCCTGAAGTCACGTTTCCGATGCCTGGATAAGTCTGGGGGGACCCTCTTGTATTCCCCAAACTTCGTGTGCCAGATCATCGGTGCATGTTGCATGCTGCACAACTTCGCAGTAAGAAAGGGCCTGCAGATTGACCTACGTGATGACCTGACCCCTGAACCAGACAATCCCCCCTAACCAAGGCTACCCCGTCTTCTGAGGGAAGAGCAGCCAGGAGACAGCTCACATTGGGCATCTTTGCACGTTAAACACACACATTAATCATGGCACAATGAGAATGCATGCATGCACACCACTGTGGTCCCTAGCACACACACCCCACATCCACATCAAATTGGATTGGCACCAGTCCACCATGCAGGACTTGTGAGCAGCAGCGCCACGCCAAGGCTCCAATTATGTCACTGTACATTCATACACCATTCACACGGACCTGGGGATCACTTCTCCCTGGTCCTGGGGAACCCTTCTCCACCAAAATTGAGGGTGACACCCCTTTTCCGGCAGGAATGTCACCCCCACATTCAAACAGCATTCACAACCCAAAAAAAAAAAATTACCAGCGAAATCAAAAATTTTCCAGCAAAAAAAAAAAGGGAAAAAAAATTATTGCCCTTTACGTGAGCCACGCCTGGGGCGCCCCCGGCCACGGCCCGGGCTCCTCAGGGGAGACTCATGGGGAGGGGTAAAACCAGGGAAGGAGGAGCAGCCCCTGATCTCTGCCCACCTGGCGGCCTGCCCTCCAAGGCCACGGCTATTCTGTCCAGGGCAGCACCAAGTGTTGCCGTGTTGGCCTGGATAGCCTGGGTGAGGGCCCTCACATCCTGCCCAACGCCTGCTGATGTAGTCTGCAGGTCGTTTAGGCAGGTTGTGAAAGCCCGGGAGTGGGAGTCCAGGTTCCCCAGCGTATCCTTGATGGAGGACAGGCTCTCCTCCATCCGCACCAATGTCTGGCTGACCTGTCCCAGATGGCGGGTCTGAAGGGCCTGGTCCCTTCTCAGAGTGGCGGGCAGGAGATCGGCCACCCCCCTGGTGTTCCGGGACGAAATCCTGCCTCCAGCTGATGCTTGTGGCCGGGGAGAAGGGGAGGCCCTTGGGTGGGGAGCCATGTTGGGGGATGAGGGGGGGGGCTCCCCCTTAGGGAGGGCTGCCTGCTGCCAGCCAGAGGGGAAGAGTCCTCAAAAACCACAAGTCCAGTGCCTGACATGGACTCCTCCTCCTCATGATTCTCCTCCTCCTCTTGAACCTCCTCCGCGGACTCCGGCCTTGTTGGGGGGCCTCATTAGGCTGCTGTCCTGGGGATGGTGCGGTCAGGCCAGATGGCCCTGCACCCTGCTGCACATCTGTGGATGACACAAAACATTCACAGGTTGGAGGATCCACACACTTGCCACATATTCCCTTTCACCCCCTCCCCCACACATGCTACACACCTGATATTAAAAAAAATACTTACCTGGCACCACGGGCTCCGGACTTGAGTCAAAGCCGGGCAGGCCCTCAACTTCATGCCGATGAAAGGTCAGGGCCACCGCACGCTCCTCCGCTGTCAGCCTAATAAGGCATGGTGGGCCCCCTCCTGTGCCCCTGGCATGGGCATGCATTTTGGACAGCTTCTGTTTGACCAGACGCCGTAGGTCATTAATTTTTTTGTCAATCCCAGACCGGGTCCGTGTCTCCCCCTCCCCCGCTGAATTGACCTGCTCAGTGATGAGGTCCATATTGAATTTTTTTTCAAAATTGTCACTCTTTTTTTTTTTTTTGTTTATAGCGCAAAAAATAAAAATCACAGAAGTGATCAAATACCACCAAAAGAAAGCTCTATTTGTGGGAAAAAAGGACGTCAATTTTGTTTGGGAGCCACATCGCACGGCCGCGCAATTATTAGTTAACCACTTAAGACCCGGACCAAAATGCAGGTAAAGGACCTTGCCCCTTTTTGCGATTCGGCACTGCGTCGTTTTAACTGAAAATTGCGCGGTCGTGCGACGTGGCTCCCAAACAAAATTGGCATCCTTTTTTCCCCACAAATAGAGCTTTCTTTTGATGGTATTTGATCACCTCTGCGGTTTTTATTTTTTGCGCTATAAACAAAAATAGAGCGACAATTTAAAAAAAATGCAATATTTTTTACTTTTTGCTATAATAAATATCCCCCAAAAATATATAAAAAAACATTTTTTTCCCTCAGTTTAGCCCGATACGTATTCTTCTACCTATTTTGGTTAAAAAAATCGCAATAAGCGTTTATCGGTTGGTTTTCGCTAAATTTATAGCGCTTACAAAATAAGGGATAGTTTTATTGCATTTTTATTACTTAAATTTTTTTTACTACTAATAGCGGCGATCAGCGATTTTTTTTCATGACTGCGACATTATGGCGGACACTTCGGACAATTTTGACACATTATTGGGACAATTGTCATTTTCACAACAAAAAATGCATTTAAATTGCATTGTTTACTGTGGAAATGACAGTTGCAGTTTGGGAGTTAACCACAGGGGGCGCTGTGACTTTGAGTGTTCCCTGTGTGTGTGTGTTTACAACTGTAGGGGGGTGTGGCTGTAGGTGTGATGTCATCGATCGCGTCCCCCTATAACAGGGATGACGCGATCGATGCTGCGGCCACAGAGAAGCACGGGGAAGTCGTGTTTACACACGGCTCTCCCCGTTCATCAGCTCCAGGGACGGATCGCCGCACTGCAGCGGCGATCGGGTCCGCAAATTCCACGGTCCCGGTCCTGGAGCTTTGGACCGGGTCACGGGAGCGCGCAGCGGGCACGCGCCCGTGACCCACGGCTGGGTACTAAAACCAACGTATATATACGTTGATGTGCCCAGCCGTGCCATTCTGCCGACGTATATGTGCAGTAGGCGGTCCTTAAGTGGTTAAAGCGACACAGTGCTGAATCACAAAAAGTGGCCTGGTCTTTGACCACCAAAATGGTCCGGGGCTGAAGCGGTTAATTGATAAAAATAAACTATTAACACTTCTTTTTCTGAAAGCATGTCTACTTTTATTCACTCCTGATTAACATGTTCCAGTTGTTAGGTTATCATGTAGATTGCGTGTCCAAATAACCTAACAACTGGAACATGTTAATTATGACTTTCTGGAAGACCATCATGTGTTTTCATCTTATTTTTAATAAAAAAAAAAAAAGCAAAGGACCTTACAGGGTATGAGGCTTATTAAAAAGATACAAAATAAGACATTCATTTAGTAAAAAAAATCCAAAAAAAATCGTAGTGCTTTTTTGATTTGCACACACAACTTAATTTCACTTTTTCAATAACGGCAGTTTAAAGCACCTCTAGTTTACAGAGTTGATGTAGGTTGTTATAACTTGGTAAAGTCTTCTTCACAGAATATAACTTTAGGTTTTTATAACATCTTGCAAAGTCAATAATGAACCTTCAAACCTGCAAGTACTTACAAGGTTTGCATGAATACTGATGATAGAGTTTACCAAGTGTATTGTCAGGACAACAATAACGCTAATGGGAGATAATAACATAAAATTATAGGTAGCTAATGGTTTTTTTTGCAAACAAAAGATTCGTCAAGTTTTTAATATTCAAAAGGTTTAATCACCGACTTCCTGAAACCTTCCATATACAAAAACAATATCCTGGTATTAGTTCTTGGAATTAACATGAAAAGTTTGCGAATAGTGTTAGTAGCCTAAATACCCTCAAACAACAGTTCTCAAAAAAGATAACATAACTGGATAAATAAATCAATCTATGTAAGTCAATAAATGCGTTAGCGGATTAAGCCACTTGAGGTTATTGCTTTCATATAAATGATCTGCACCCTCATGTTTTACTCCATTTTTTGCCATGTGTGTGTTTCCTGGGAAATTGCCAGACCGCTTCATCTTTCATCCCCATTGACTTTGCAAACCGCTTTCCACCGAGTAAACAAGATCTTTCCTGCGTACAAAACATGACAAGAACAATCTGTCATTTCATGATTGGATTATGGAGAAGGGTGGAAAGGAGTGTTGTCTGCTGTTGGTTGGGGACTTGGGGTGACTGACATTGTCTATTTTTTCTTATTATTCTCTGTTTTAGATATTGGGATGCCCCATCACTGAAATGGTACCATAATTAATAAAACTCACAAGGGCAGTTGTCTGTTTTAAAACTGCATGATAGGGCTGCATAGTGGCTAAGTGGTTAGCATTTCTGCCTAGCAGCTTTAGGGTCGTTGGTTCAAATCCCAACCACAGCAACACTTGCATGCTCTTCATGTGCCTGCATGGGTTTTCTCTGCATACTCCAGTTTCCTCAAACACTCCAAAGAAATGCTGGTAGGTAAATTGGTCCTAGTATGTTTGAATGTAAACCTTAGATTGTAAGCTCCTTGAGGACAGGGGCTGATGTAAATGTATAAAAAATATGTAAAGTGCTGTTGACAGCACTATAAGTACATGTAATAAATAAAAACCATACAATACTTAAAATACAGACTTCAAGTCCCACAAGGATACTACTTCAGAAGGACCATCTTATGTAATCTTGTCACTGTTCACAGTTTCTAATATTTTTAGATCTTTCTGTGCAATCTGATAGACGTATGCTAGCTGTTAGACCTGTTGCACAGACATGTCATTGAACTTTTTTATAGATGATGTGTTACCAATGACAGGAAGAGGGTGCAGCTCTAGCCCCCCTTTTCCTCATGGGAGAGCGACGGGGGACAGTTTCAGGTCTCCCCTGGGGTTTTCTTGGGTCTCCTCTGAGGGTAATAGAGTACTTTGGCCTTTTGGTGTCCTTTCCTGGGGCTGGATAGAAAGCCTGGGAAAGGTCAGTTTAAATTGACTCACTTGGCCTTCAGGTGACCTTCAGATGACCTTTCCTGGGGGCATTTTGGCGGGTATCTTGGCCTTTGGGTGACCTTTCCTGGGGTCTGGGTAGAAAGCCAGGGAAAGGTCAGTTCAAACTGGTCAGAACCAGACAGTTTTCAGTCTGTTCTGGGCTATTTAAAGCGGGTTCCGTCAGCCCAGGCTCATTCGCCTCAGAAGACTTAGAAGCTGTGGTGTTCTTCCCACCACCTTATTTTATTGCATATCTTTGTCGTAGTTGTTTTCTTATGTGGTAGTGTCACCTTTGCCTTTTTATAAAAAAAAATAAAAAATGTAACAGCAAAGGGGGACTAGTTTTGTGTCTCATATTTATTTAATTTATTTATGGAAAAAAATATGATTATTTAATAGTTTGGTACAAGTGTTCTAGCTGGGTAGGCTAGGCTAGCTTTAATGCTTATTTTAATGCTTATTTATTCTTGTATTTTGTTGATAGTATTTATCACAATATTTTGAAACCAATATTAAACAACCGCGGCCTTTAACCACTTGATCACTGGGCACTTAAACCCCCTTCCTAACCAGACCAATTTTCAGCTTTCGGTGCTCTCACAATTTGAATGACAATTACTCAGTCATACAACATTGTACCCATTTGAAATTTTTGTCCTTTTTTTCACACAAATAGAGCTTTCTTTTGGTGGTATTTGATCACTTCTGGGTTTTTTATTTTTTGCGCTATAAAAGAAAAACAACTGAAAATTCTGTAAAAAACAAAACAACAAAAAATCTTGTTTCTGTCATATTAGCGGGTTATTTCTCACACACAGCATATGCATACCACAAATTACACCCCAAAACACATTCTGCTATTCCTCCCGAGTATGGCGATACCCCATGTGTGAGACTTTTACACAGCGTGGCCACATACAGAGGCCCAACATGCAGGAAACGCCACCAGGCGTTCTGGAACACCCAGACCAATTCTGACATTCCTCTCCTACATGGAAAAATCATCATTTATTTGCTAGAAAATTACATAGAACCCCAAAACATTATATATGCTTTTTTAGCAAAGACCCTAGAGAATACAATGGTGGTGGTTACAACTTTTTATCTCGCATGATATTTTCGTAATTTTTGAACGTGTGTTTTTAAAAAAAAACAGTTTTGTGCTAAAAAAACAGTAAAGTTAGCCCAATTTTTTTTCAGAATGTGAAAGATGAAGTTACCCTGAGTAAATAGATACCCAACATGTCACCCTTCGAAATTGCGCACAATGATGGAATGGCGCCAAACTTTGCTACTTAAAAATCACTATAGGCGACGCTTTAATTACTTTTATTGGTTACATGTTTTTAGTTACAGAGGAGGTCTAGGGCCAAAATGATTGCTCTCGCTCTAACATTCGCATAGATACCTCACATGTGTAGCCTGAACACCGTTTTCATATGTGGGCGGGACTTACGTATGCGTAGTATTTGAGTATTGCAGAGTATTGGGGTATTGCAGAGTATCACGCAGGGTATTGGGGTATTGCAGAGTATTGGGGTATTGCGCAGGGTATTGCAAAGTATTGGGGTAATGCAGAGTATCGTGCAGGGTATTGGGATGGAGGGATGGCTGGATCTGTGACTGCATTTGTCACAGATCCAGCCACAGCACAGCTGCTGACACCCCGCTCCCCCCCCCTCTCCTCGCACACTGTACCGAACGGTACAGAGAGGAGACGCAGGAGAGGGAGGAACCGGCGTCATCAAATGATGCCGGTTTGTTTACAAGTGATCGGCCGCTATCAGCGACAATTTACCGTGATCCGTGATGCGCCGGGTCTTCTAGACCCGGCGAGCACGGACACTTCCAGGGGACGCGCAATTGCGGAAGTGAAGGACGACGTCCCAGGGACGTCGTCCCAAAATAACTCTGCCGCGCCGTAGCAGTATTTTTGCTATAGCGCAATCGGAAAGAGGTTAACATCCAACAGTAGTCTGCTGTCTTTTGTTTATTTATTTATTTATTTATTTATTTATTTAAAGTATTAAGGGTATTTCCCATTTGCTGTCCCATGGCTTTAACATATGGAATTTTTGAACGATTTCCCCTGCTACAACCCAGTTGTAGCACTGCTGGAAAGGTGCAGTTATTTTCCTCATGCACTGTAATCAAAGCTTGTGGCTTTCTCTTAGTATGACCCACTGAGTGAGCTTAACTGGGAAGGAGCCAGTTTCCTTATTTGTGCACTGAAGTCCTGGCTTACTGGTCTTCCTTAGTATTGCCCTCTTCATGATCTACTTTGGAAAGGTGTGATTCCTTTTATTTGTGCCCTGAAGTCCTGTCCTACTGCTTTCACTTGGTATGGTGCACGTTGTGACCTCCACTCAATACTGTACATGAAAAGCTTTGGCTTGCTGTTCTGTTCTAGTATTACCCATTTCGTGAACTTTACTGGAAATGTGTCAATTTTTAAATCCCAATTAAAGAATTGTGCCTTATTATCTCTATTATCCGTATTATCTTATTATTTTTAGTTTCTTGGTTGGAAATGCCTAGACTCTCACACAGACTATTTGACAGCCTGGCAGCTATCATCAAAAAAACCTTACCTCTATCACCTACCTAAGGTAGAGGTTGCTACATCTGTAAAAATATTAACTAAAATATCTCAATTTGTATGCAATCAGGCAGGCCCTTGTACTACATAGTTTTGGTAAACTGAAAAGAAAAACCTGAAGAAAAACTGATGTGTGTGTAAGAGGCCTAAGGAAAATAATAATTTAATATTTTAGTTAATATTTTTACAGATGTAGCAACCTCTACCTTAGGTAGGTGATAGAGGTAAGGTTTTTTTGATGATAGCTGCCAGGCAGGTAAATTTAGGCAGGCCTATGCTGCATGCTAGGCCTGCTTGTTTTGATCTGGGGGGCAGGGAGTGGTTAGTGTAGCAGTTGGTGTGAGCACCTGTCCTTTAGTTCTTGGGTGCCTCACCTGCTTCCAGGGAGAATTGTTCTGGAATAGGTGTAGGGCTGGGAACTTGAGCGACAGGGAGTTCATGTGAGGAGCCCTGACTGATCCCCAACTGGAATTGCTAGGAGGCAGGCCTCCTACATAAACTCAGGTCCAGCCCACTGGAGGGGAGTTGTCGGCTAGGTGAAGTGAAAATGGAGTGTTAGACTGCAGCAGGAGGACCATCCCCATCTGGGGGTGCGCGCCCCGGCAGAGGAGCTTGGAAGCTGGGAGGGAGCCTCTCCTTATACAGTCATGGAGAGGTGTCCTGAAACAAAGGAGCTGAAGAAGCAGTTGGCATGCATGTCTGGGTAAATTCTTTTAGCTTTAGAGCCATTTTGGTGGCCTGATAAGCTTGCATATTTTTTCTTAGCGCAGTTTCTTTTCCCCCTTTTTCTCTCAAGATTCAGCAAGTCTAGCTAGGGACCATTCAGAGTGATCCCTGGTGCAGTCTAAAGATGATGGGGCGGAAAAACTAACACTGTGATAGTGAGGTTTGTGAGTATACCTTGAAAGAAGAACCAAGATTAAAAGATTGGCTGCATTTTGTTCTCTAAAAATCACAGAGGGGCGTCACAACCGGTCCCCAACCAGTGAATCCCTGGGTCGGGAGATTCACTGAATGAAAGGTGTTGGTATATATACTAAAACTAGAATATCCATGCAATGCCAATAACTTTTGGATTGGTTTTGTTGCACAGTCACCAAGGGTAACGGAGTACCATTTAAAGTGGTGTACCAGTAGTGTTACACCACCTGCATATTTTTGCCATACATATGGGCATCATACAATTGAAATCTGTTCGATATCCATTTAGGTCATTGTATGGGTAAAAACATTGGTAGAAAAAGGGGGTCGATCCCAGGTACTCCAAAGGACTGAAGTGTTGGAATTGGTATGTGCGGATGGTTGCCTGGTCTGAGGACAAATGGGGCGAATGTGCAGCTCAGTAAACATTCTGAAGTTTCTTGCCAACAGAAAAGTACAAAACTTGTTATAAAATGTTCTACTAATAAATACCTTCTTACCAGCAGACTGAGAGTAATCATTACCAAAGCAGGTTAACTGAGCAGCTAATCCTACACACACACACACTAACCACCACCTTTTGTTTTAATGGAAACACCACCACTCACAGCATTTGCTGTTGCAGTACTGACCTTTAATAAATGTTGGTAATACTAGCTTCCATGCCAAGATTAGCTTTGTTCAGATCCTGGAAATGCAAACAAGGACAAACGTCAGACTTCGTCACCCTCCATAGGCTCGGCGTTCAAGGGACACTTGGCAGCAATGTGACTAAACTCATTTCACCACCAACACTGGGGATGCCTACAGGTTCTGCCAGGGCTTCCCAAATGGGGCCTTTCAACAGGGACGACCCTTCAACCACTCTTACCAGCCTCTCAGGATTTCTTCTTTTGGGCTTTACCTGCTGTGCTGCCCTGTTTGACCTGGTGGTTACTGGAGGGGGTCTTTTGGCAGTTAGGGACTTTGAACCTATCAAGTTCAGTATTACTTGCATTCATTCCAAACAATTTGAGGTTCCTCAGACTTCATTATCATCACAGTTCCTCTGTGTACACTGATATAAAATGTTTAAGAAACTGAAATAACATAAAAAAACTGACAAAAGCTGCTATTGCAACTGTAAAAATTCTGTGAGGGGGAAAAACAGACTGCGCTACTAGACTAACCAATGACAAGCGGCAACTATACAACACCAATAGAAATGCAAAGAAAGAAAAAAGCTGCACTATGTAAATTGACCACGTCGTCACTGCAGAGGCTGATAGGTGTGGTGCAAGTTCTAGAGACTCCAGGCTGGTTTACTTACCATAGGCACCTTTTTGATCTCTTGTAATAAGGGATCATATTTATCTCGTAAGCGGCAGTGTGTGTGCAGGTGGAGGCAATTTCCTATCATTACTTTCTTGGTGTTTTTTTGGATTATATACCCCCGTGGATTATCCTTTCAACTTGTATGGGCTACCTCTTTGGTTACACCTTGCACAGAATACTTTCTTTTTATATATTTCTATGGACTAATTTTCTATTGGTTTTCAAGGACTTATCAGTTGTTGCCATTGAGTTGCATTCACTGGGTTTTGTTTCTTCTTCTTTTTGGATCTATTAACATCTTTTATATTCATTCATAGATGTTTATTATTTAACACTTCATTATCCATGCAGGCTGTCAACTGCTTAGGGGGCTTCACATTTAATAATTTGTTTTTTATGTTGTCTTGTGCACTTTCAGACACAATTCTTTGTTCATTTCTTATGTCCATTTCAGATTCACCTGTTGGTTTATCTGGTGTATTTCAATTTTATATGGTACTAATAACTTATCTTTGAGGTCCCATTTTAGGTCATTTACAGTTTATTATATACTGGCTGTTTTTGCAGATGTGAGTGCATCCACATCAATATTTGGTCTGGATAGTATCTTACAGGTCAATTTACACTGCAGCTTTTTTTTTCTCAACTGTAAAAATGAATCTGAAGCTTCATGGACAGTCTCCATGACATTTTGACATGCAGCAAAATAAATCTGGAGGATTTATTAAATATCTAAAACACTTTCTGACATCTGGTCTCCCCTGGCCCTCCTGTGAGTTTGGCTAGTGAGCACCAAACTAGTGCAACCATGACAACTATCTTGTTCCCAATGAGCTTAGGGTTTGGAGTGCTGCTAGGTTTCCCCCCCCCCCCACTCGGGAGGAAGTTTTGAAGATGCTGGGCGCCATGGATGTTCTAGATAGGGTAAGTGCAGGAAAACTAACCAGCAGACAGTAAGCGGGGGGGGTTGTTGTTTGCCGCCCCCCAAAAAAAAACACCAGCCACCACTGCCAGCCACCATAGCCCTGTGAGAGAGAGAGCCTGAAAGTTTAGAAAGATTTGTAGATGACTAGAGACTGTATTCCATGTAGAAACCTTTAGCTATTCTGTGCTCCCTTCACCCTCCCTCTTTCTTTTCTCCATTCACTAGTTCAATGAACTTATGAACCCCCAATTACAGTGATGGGCACCCATCATTTTGTACATCCTGAGACAAGAATTGCTCCTTAAGATGTGTCTGGAACCTTACTGCCAAATAAGTATGTTTAGGACATTCTTAACGTCTACCCTAGACTGTAAACTCTCCTTTCGGTCCCACATCCAATCCCTTTCCAAAGCTTGTCGTCTCAACCTCAACAACATCTCCAAACTATGTCCCTTCCTAACCAATGAAACCCAAAAATTCCTGATTCACTCCCTGGTTATCTCGCACTTCGACTACTGCAACTCCCACCTCATTGGCTTACCCTTAAATAGACTATCCCCCCTTCAGTCCATCATGAATGCTGCTGCCAGACTCATCCACCTTACAAACTGCTCAGCGTCTGATACCCCTCTCTGCCAATACCTCCATTGGCTGCCACTCGCCCAACAAATTAAATTAAAAAATACTAACAATAAGTTACAAAGCCATCCACAACTCTGCTCCCAGCTACATCACTAGCCTAGTCTCAAAATGCCAACCTAATCATCCTCTTCGTTCCCCCCAAGACCTCCTGCTCTCTAGCTCCCTTATCTCTTCCCATGCTCGCCTCCAGGACTTCTCCTGAGCCTCTCCCATCCTCTGGAATACCCTACCCCAATCTGTCACACTGTCCAAATCTATCTACATTTAGGCAATCCCTGAAAAGTTTTCTTTTTAGAGAAGTCTATCCTGCCTCCACCTTACAACTGTTCTTTTATTTTCTTCATCAGCTCATCCCCCACAGTTATTACCCTTTTGTATCACTTGGCCCTCCCTCCTAGATTGCAAGCTCTAACGAGCAGGGCCGCACAAGCGCTGCACAAACTGTTGGCACTATATAAATCCTGTATAATAATAATAATAATGTAGCTATTTGTTAAACAAAGATCAATATTTAGTCACATCTATTGAACATCAGTACAAACAGTGCATGAAGCTTTGCTCGAGGATAATTTCTTTAGAATTTTATTCCCCAATAAAGTCTGTTTGTTTACTAGTATGTCTGAAATTAATTAAGATGCCCCTGTACTGAAATTCCTTGATAATTTTCCTTAAGAGTACATTGCAGAACAATCAAAAGTGTAAGCACATGTTTTAGCGATAAATGCAGAGAATCTTATATCCTGCATTTACTTACACAAAGAATTTAAAACATAAAATCATTCATTTTTAAAAGGCGAGTGAAAGAACATTTTTTTCTTCAGATGAAATGCCGTACTAAACTACTTTCCTATTACTGCTAACTTGAATACATTCATGTTAAGCAGCGCATAATTATTGCCTGCAATGTTTTGATTACCAAGGAGCTTTTGTGGAGTCTTAACCAAATTATTTGTTAGTCTATCGTCAACAATGCAAACCATTTCTTTCTTTACCCTGATCAGTTTAATGAAATAAATTATTATTACATACCGACAATTATATATATAAAAAAATCAGCAACCAGTAGCTCGTAGCTACATTCCATTAATCTGTCCATGCTGCCATGTGATTAGCTGGAGGTATAGTAAATGAAGCAATTTGCTTGTGTTCTGATAGCAAAGTTGGAAGTCATTAAAATTTAAGATTCCAGTGCAGAAGGCGTCCAGATCTTCCAGAGGCTCTGCAGTAATTAGCAAAGTAGCTGAATAGTAGTACACCGCTACTTTTCTCGTTGCAGTACATGGGGTGGCAGAATGACAGATTATAACTGTAATGGGAAAGCAAACAGAGGAAGACGAAGAGCAAGGCAGTAATATGAAACACAAAAGTGCCAAGCTCTAATGAGCCCCCTGCAGGAGATTCTATAGAAGATGACTAGTACACTGTAGTTGTAGACTATAGTGTGATTTCCCACTGGGACAATTTGCAAATATGTGTGCCCTTTGCCATTTCTGCATTGTTTTACCTATGATCCCAATTTTTTGTGATCTCCCATTTCCCTTGTAAAAAAAATATGCAACTGCATAGTACATACAACCTTTTGATGTATTCCTGCATGCTTACATATAAATAAAATGCATAATAAATGAAGTAAAATAAGATGTACAGTAGTCTGTCTCAATGTACAGTGGTTTTGTACGCATTGGGGTGATTAACTAAAACCGGCAAGTGCATAATCTGGTGCAGCTCTGCACGGTAGCCAATTAACGTCTTAAATCAGCTTGTTCTATTAACCGCTTTAGCCCCAGACCATTTTGCTGGTCAATGACACTTTTTGCGATTCGACACTGCGTTGTTTTAACTGCCAATTGCGCGGTCAAGCGATGTCCTTTTTTTCCCCCCACAAATAGAGATTTCTTTTGGTGGTATTTGATCACCTCTGCACTTCCTGTGCTGTCGCTGTTTAAATGACAATTGCACGGTCATGCTACACTGTACCCAAACAGAATTTTTAGCATTTTGTTCCCACAAATAGAGCTTTCTTTTGGTGGTCTTTGATCACCTCTGGGGTTTTTATTTTTTGCTATACATCAAAAAAATTTGTTTTGCTATATATATATATAATATATATATATATATATATATATATATATATATATATATATATATATATATATATATATATATGTGTATATGTGTATATATAAAAAAAATGGAAAACAATTTAAGTTTTTTTATTTTTTTCTGTTATAAAATTTTGTAAATAAGTACGTTTTCTCCTTCACTGATGGGCACTGATAAGGTGGCACTGACGGGCACTGGTAGGTGGCACTGTTGGGTGGCACTGATATGCAGCACTGGGCATTGATAGGCGGCACTGATGGGCACAGACTGGCATTGATAGGCGATACTGGCACTGAAAGGCTGGAATGTTTGGTTCTTATGGGTGGCATTGATAGGCGGGACTGATGGGCACTGATAGGTGGCACTGATGGGCACTGATGGACATTGATACATGGCACTGATGTGCAATAATGGGCACTGACATGCAGGACTGATATGCAGCACTGATGGGTATCCCTGGTGGCACTAGCAGGGAGTGGGCACTGGTTGGCAGCTGCATGGGCATTGATTGGCAGCTACCTTGGAAAAGATTGGCATTCCCTGGTGGTCTAGGGGGCATACCTGGTGGTCCAGTGTGGATGCCCATCCCTGGTGGTCCTGGGCGGCATGCTGGTGGTCCTGTGCAGTGATCCGAGGGGGGCTGCAATGATAAACTATCAGCACATACCCCGTCAGGAGAGCAGCCGATTGGATCTCCTCTACTCACGTCTGTCAGATGCGAGTGAGGAAAAGCCGATCAGCGGCTCTTCCTGTTTACATTGTGATCAGCCGTGATTGGACACGGCTGATCACGTGGTAAAAGAGTCTCCGCCGGCGGCTCCTTACCGAGATCAGTGTAGCGGTGTGTCAGACTGACACACTGCATCACCGATTGCAGCAATGCGCCTCCCCAGGCACGCAGCGGCTGTTATCCTGCAGGACGTCAATAGACGTCCAGTCAGGATAACGAAACCACTTCCCGGACATCAATTCACTATTGACTGGGCGGGAAGTGGTTAAAAAACGTTGACAAAAAAAAAAAATTAGAAGCTGGTTGGTTTCTATGCAGAGCTGCACCAGACTTTGCACTCTTCCACTGTTTTTATTTATTATGGTCATGGCAAAAAAAAATAAAAATGAAAAAGTCTTCTTGTTTTTTGTCAGTTAAAGTTTAGTTACAAAAAAATGTTTGGGATAAAAAGCACCAGAGACTTATGCGATGAAGAATATCCCAAGTTCTGCAGGCTGATGGTTCGAAATCCTTATTTTACTGATGCCAGCCCCCTTCATGGCTGTGAACTTGCATAGGTTAACTGCTTGTGTGTGTGTGTGTGTGTGTAGATCCCGTATAAAGTCTCCAACTATGTCCTGTCCCCCCCCGCCACTTACAGAAGTTGTTCCATTCTTATCAAAGAATGCAAACATTCTTTGAGTGGAAGAGAGGCAGATGAAAGTCATGATCCTTCTCCTCCACTCACAGAACATTCTGTGAGTGGAGAAGGAAGGTGGAGGAGGAAGGGGGCTCTGTGCAGACTTTGATATAATGGGGGCTCTGTGCAGACTTTGATATAATGGGGGCTCTGTGCAGACTTTGATGTAATGGGGGCTCTGTGGACTCTGATGTAAGGGGGCTCTGTGGACTTTGACATAAGGGGGGCTCTGTGCGGACTCTGATGTAAGAGGGACTGTGCAGACTCTGATATAAGGGGGGGCTCTGTGTGAACTCTGATGTAGGGTGCCAGATATAGGATCTGCCCCGGGTGCCAAATGCTTTAGGTACGCCCCTGCCTCAATTAGCCACTTGTAAAACGTTGACAAAAATTTGTATTATAGAACATATGTTTAACTCCATTACATGAAAGTAAGGTAAATAATATAACTTAGATTACAAAGTCTTCAGTTTTACTCAATTTAGTTGATGCAAAAATTAATACGCCCCACAACAAAAACTACTACATCTAGTATTTGAGTAAGGGTCCTCCCTCCCCTGTTCACGAGTGACACACGAGGAGATTCTCATTGCGGTGATGGTGGATGACTGCCTGATTCCCTGCTCTCTTCGCTCCCCACCCCATTCTCCTGGCGGAATTGGAATCCCAACTGTTTGATTGTGGACATTGCTTAAATGAATTTTTCCATCTGATCATGATATTCATAGTTATTTTGGACGTTTAGTTTATGAATGAACGGATGGTTCAGCACCTTTATCACTACTGTTTTGCATGTATTGTTTTTTTATTGATACATACACTAAGGTAAATTCCTTGATATTATTATATTCTATTCTTTAATTTTTTTATATATATTATTTTCTATTCTATTAGATTGTTTGTTTGTTTGTTTGTTTGTTTGTTTTATATTCTATTGCTTCTTCTTCTTTTCTATTTTATTCTCTTTGAAAATCAGGGAAAAAAATCAAACTATTTAAACTGGAAAACTTTTTGAATTCAGAAAATTTGAATCGATTCGAATATGCATAAACAAAACATATTCTGAAAACTAATTAAACAGATTAAACACATTGAACTAAACTAATTTATGTAAATACTGAATCTAAACTAAACAATATTTTTGTTTTGTTTTGCATGTGTCTATAAAACAGCATTGCAAATATAAAAGTGCATCAGCTTGTTAACAAAGTGCAAACAGGACAGTAAAACGTGTTTTCTTAATCCTCTGTGCAGTCTATTACCACACACGTGGTCTCTTCCGATATACAGTGTCCAAATGGGCGGAGCCACATGACATCAGCACATCTGAAACTTGGCAAGCGGCCATTTTAACTTCTCCACTGGATGGATGTTTCAGCTTAAGAGGGCAATGTCCTGATATAGCGTAACATGCATCTGTATTCAGTGCACAGGATTGGGGAGTGCACCCTCCTTGTGAGTACATAGTATTCTTGTTTTAATAAAGTAGTCCCTTATTTGATATACTGCATTATGGCAGTTTTTATTTGATCTATCCCTGGCTGAGCTCTGGAAGCTTTGATAGTGAGAATCATGACGTCTGTGAATTATCTCCTGGAGTGATCCTGCAGTGATTACACCCAGTGATTTGGGAAGGCCTTTGTTGATCTTACCCTTATGGGTTCTACAGATGAGGTAAGTGGCAACTTAAATAGGTGATGGAGTACAGAGGTGAACACTATTTGGCACTATATATGAGAAGAGAGCACATCTGTGGATATAGTACACAGTGAAACAATTCAATATACCAGCAGGGGACTGTCATTTGGCAAGAGACCACATGCATGTTAATAGACTGCACAGAGGAATACATAACAGTGGACTGCCATGTTTGCACTTTATTTGCAAGCTGATGCACGTCTATATTTGCAATGCTCTTTTATTGTCTGCTGATATATAGATTTGTACTATATTGATTCTAGGTTTTTGTTGTGCTGCACTTTCTTGGTTATAATGTAGTATTTTGTATGACCCTTATTATTTGTAAGTACAGCACTAAGTCTTCTAGGCATGGAATAAACAAGTTGGTGACATATTGCAACATCTATCTTTTTCCATTCTTCAAGAATTACCTCTTTTAGATCCTGGATGCTGGATGGAGAGTGATGCTCAACTTGTCTCTTCAGAATTCCCCCATAGGTGTTTGATTGGTTTCAGATCAGGAGACATACTTGGCCACTGAATCATTTCACTCTGTTTTTCCTCCAGAAATGCAACAGTGGCCTTAGATGTGTGTTTTGGGTCATTGTCATGTTGGGAAAAGTGTACGACGACCAAGAGTGATGGTAGAACCTATAAAGCAGTACATCTTTGAATTCATGATACCATCAATGAAATGCAGCATCCCAACACCAGCAGCACTCATGCAGCCCCCCAGAAGGACACTGCCACCACCATGTTTCAATGTAGGCACCAGGCATTTTTTTATTTTTTTACTCCTCACGCCGGATAACCCTCTTGCCCAACGGTTGACCGCTGGCTTGTCGGAACTGATAGCCCGCCAACTACTGCCATATAAACTGGTGGACTCTGAGGCCTTTCGAAAATTTGTGGCCATTGGAACACCACAATGGAGGGTCCCAGGAAGAAAATATTTCTCACAGAAGGGCATCCCAGAGCTATATGGCCATGTTCAGTGGCAAGTGAATGTATCTCTGGCACAAGATACATTTGACCACATACACGTGGTTTAGCAAACACAGGCAGGTTTCCCTGTGCATGGGATAACCAGAAGTGACGTCAGCAGCTCCGTGGAACGCACATCCCGAGCGGAGCTGCATTAGGTAGGTGATGTTATCTACATTTAGATGGCTTGGCATTGCTGCACTGATTAAACAGAAGCTGGACAAAACACAAGGCTTTACTCTCTGGGTACAAACAAGGAATGTGATTGGCTAGGATAGGCTGTGCAGCGTGCACCTGACTTGGTGAGCCCCGCCCCTCCTCCCATCCAGGAAGTGTGTGTGCAGTGTATTGTGCGTGCTCAGCTGTCTTCATAGATATACACTGCCAGGAAGAAGCCTGTTCTTCTCTGGACACCTCCTGTCTTCAGCCTCGGGTATGCAGTAATAGAAAGCCACCTACATACCACAGTCACACAAATAGGCTGTCTTAGGTTGTATAGTGTTAGCTCAGCCTGTACTGGACCCCCATCACATGACAGCACAAGGTTTACTTTGTGAGCTCATTGTGTGGAATCGGGTGGCTCTGTCCCTTCTCTGTATAAATACCTACCTGTGCCTTAGTTATTTAGATTACCTCATGCGTTATCCCTTCCTATATATTGTATTAGGTACCCCCCTACCTTGATGGTTGGTGTCCCTCTTGTGTATGTATTGGGGAAATGTGTGTATTCCTGTAATTGAGCTGCTCTGTGTGGCATGTTCATTGTAAATGAGACATCTCTCGCATTGCGTGTTCGTTTGAAGAAGTAAAACGTGTTCATTAACACTCCCCAATTGATCACTAAAGTGGGAATAAAGAAGCTTGTGACACTTCCAGGATAGCTGAGCACTTAGGCCCCTTTCACACTGGGGCGCCCATAGCGTCGGTGGTAAAACGGCAATGCTATGGGCGGATTTGCGGCGCATTTGGCCACTAGCGGTGTGGTTTTAACCCCTGCTAGTGGCTGTGACAGGGTTAAAATCGCCCGCACACCGCTGCTACAGCAGCCTTAAAGGAGCGGTATACACACTGCTCCCTCCCCGCCCCAAAGATGCGGCTAGCAGGACTTTTTTTCTCATCTTGCCAGCGCATCGCCTCAGTGTGAAAGCACTTGGGCTTTCACACTGAGACTGCAGGGCAGGAGTTTTTCTGCCGGTATTTATGCGCTATTTTTAGCGTTAAAACACCTGAAAAACTCCTCAGTGTGAAAGAGACCTTAATCGCATTAGAATGCACTCTTGTTGTGAGCTGGAATGCATTCCTGTGCATTTGGATCTCTCATCTCTGCAGAAATACATTGTGATGTCACCTGTGCCCAGGGGCGCTGATCAGGCAGTACAGCCAGCCCTTTTGTACTGGGACCAGGCCGCATCAGTTTAAAAGGAGGGCCCCGGCACATGCTGACCAGGGTGGCTGTCTGTACTTATTGCACTTCTTATTGTCAGCTTCTCCTCTTTCTCCCTCTGGCTGCACTGTGGGGGGATTGGTTCTAGCACATGCGCCACTTCCATCTGCTGTCTGTGCCCCTTTCCTTCGCAGCGCTGCCAGCTTCCCTCCTCTCTTCTCCTGCTGGCAGCTACTGCAGGCACACAGATTGATGTTTGAGGATGAAGAGCATAGGAAGGGACCGATAAATAAGTAATTTTCTGGCCCCTTTCTTTACTAAATGAACACAGTAAGTGATTGGTACCAATCACCCCGTGTCCATTTATTACTGAAGCTTAGTAAATTGTATTTACTATGCTTCGTCCATGAATGAGCAGGAAGCCTTAGAGGGCTTCCTATTATTTCATCTGTGCAACTGAGCTTGCAGAGAAAGGTATAGATAAATCGATCTCCCCAGTCACTTTTATCAAGGGGGCCCCATGATTTCTAACAGCAGCCCTGCCCGTGCCTCTCAAAAGCATCCGGCCATTTTATTTATAAATATATATATTTTTTTTTTTCTCGGCAATGTGTTTACAGGTGGCTTTTTACCTATTTCCCAGACCGCATAACGCATGTATACTGCAAAAGGTAGGGTTGGCCTTAGCATCCAGCTATCCAACATATGCGTCCACAGCAGTCGAAGGTTGTGTTATGAGTCTTTATATTCTCATTGCACACATTCCTGGATTAAAGGCTCCTCTGTAGTGTGTACTGCATCGATCACCAGCTGGACGCTGGATATAGCACAGATAAGTACATGTTCGCCAGCACGCCATGGATCTTCAATTGCAGTCCAAAATGTTTATTGCAGATTCGCAGAAAGATCGCATCACAACAGGACAATTTGTAGCCAACATTTTGTGTCCTGCGTATCCTGTTGTAATGTGATCTTTCTGCAATAAAAGAGAGAGACAATCACAATGGTCACATAATCAGAAAGCTACACTGCCTCTCTCCATTAAACATATCTAAAAGGGAGTTCCAGACGTTTTTGTGTTTAATAAAAGTCAGCAGCTACAAAAAGTGTAGCTGCTGGCTTTTAATAAACATACACTTACCTGTCCCTTGGTGCAGCGATGCGGCCACCTGAACCTTCAATTCTCTCCCTGGTGTCGACATTGCAAGTGTGGGCACCCGGCTGTGACAGCTCGTGGTTTCACATCCGGGGTCACGCTGCGCCTCCTAAATACCTACGCAGTGTGCGCAATTTCAAAGTATGACATGTTAGGTATCTATTTACTCGGCGTAACTTAATCTTTCACATTATACCAAAAAATTGGGCAAATATTACTGTTTATTTTTCTTTAAATTCATTTTTCCAAAAAAATTGTGTTTGAAAGACCACTGCACAAAGACTGTGTGACGTAAAATAATGCAACAATCGCCATTTCATTCTCTAGATTCTCTGCTAAAAATATATATACATATATAATGTTTGGGAGTTCTAAGTAATTTTCTGTGATGCTGGGGCTGTATACTCTCTCCTGTGATGATGAGCTGTATACTCCTGACACTATGAGTGGAAGCAAGTGGAATACATGGGGATGGGGTGTGGCTTATAAGAAGTGGGAGTGGCCAAACATGGAGGGACGGGGCCTTGCGCCCCCCCCATCCTAAAACTTCACCAGCCGCCACTGACCAAGAGGTAATTGACTCTCCGGGTAGACCGATCGCATTATGCCTATAAGGAACAAAATGAGATATGCAGATTGATTGCAATATAATTATCTATAGCACTAAATAAGTATGCTTTTGAGTGTTGTTTATGCAACTCTTGAAGAACTGGATGGTTTTTAGTTCTCCTTCTGTCGTTTGTTTTTTGTTTTTTCTTTAGACATGGCAATATCTTGCCCATTGTATGTATTCTGTTAATTTTTACTTTTATTTTATATATTGGACATAATCAAACAGCCCTCTGACCTTGGGGATCCTCCTCCTAACCATCTCTGTATGATATTATCTCTAATTCCACCTGAGATGTACCGTGTCACTTGCTCATACTATTGCAGTTGCATGTGGCCATATGTCATATACTGACGTTTTTTATAGCACAGTGACCCTCCGCATTTACACCTTTTCATTAACAATGCTCAACCAAATAATGGGATCCACTGTGGACGCGTTGGGGCAATCACCAGTAATGTAAATTACAATACTGAACCCTAGCGGAGGCGTGGGTGCTGTGATTGTCTGACTGTGACGATCCTGAGTGTCATGAGCCTGCCTGCTTCTATGAAGCGGGCAGTGCTGGATACTCACTGCCTCCACTGACATTGCACTACGTCACACGCATGCTCTGCGCATGCGCGAGCGGCTGGCCTGGATGGAAATTTACACCACCCACGTCACTACCCCGCACCCGCAGACACCCGATTGATGCTAGCCGCGTTGCACGTATGTGCCACACCACCGCACTCAGAATATAAAAGGACTTGCACAGCATATGTCAGCTGTACGATTCCAGCTGGGGAAGCCAAGCCAGATACACAGCCGCTTAGAGGTAAATCCTATCAATAGAGAACAGGTGAAAAAATTACCTGAACTTATGCTGACTAGGGATGAGCCGAACACCCCCCTGTTCGGTTCGCACCAGAACCTGCAAACACACCAAACGTTCGTGTGAACTTTAGAACCCTGTTAAAGTCTATGGGACTCGAACGTTTGAAATCTAAAGTGCTAATTTTAAAGGCTAATATGCAAGTTATTGTCCTAAAAAGTGTTTCATACCTGGGGGGGTGTAAAGTATGCATGTGAAATAGCGCATGTTTCCGATACTTAGTGAGTGAGTGAGAAACTTGTATAGCGCAGCACTTATAGGGTGCATCAGAGGGGGACAGGTGGGTGATGGGTGGCCCTGCTTCACCTATATAAGAAATGTCACTAGCTCCAGCAGCGTCATTCGCCAGGCTGTCTCCGGTGGAGACAGGCGGCCAGCGATGCTGCGCTCCGGATCCCGGATTATCTTCTCATCGCTGGACCGGAGAGGAGATCACCCGTCGCTGGATACTGACAACGTTGGAGCAGGGAGACGGGATCGAGAGTGGATTACCACCGCTGGATTTTTTTTTCCACTGTGTGTGTGTGTTTTTTTACAACTATTTACAGTTCCTTCGTGAAATGTACCCCATTACCAATTCACATAGGGGGGTCAGGATCTGGGGGTCCCCTTTGTTAAAGGGGTCTTCCAGATTCTGATAAGCCCCCTGCCTGCAGACCCCCACAACCACCGGGCAAGGTTTGTGGGGATGAGGCTCTTGTCCCCATCAACATGGGGACATCCTCCCCATGTTGAGGGCATGTGGTTTGGTACGGTTAAGGGGGGGCGCTCTCTGTCCCCCCCTCTTTTCTGTGGCCGGCCAGGTTACGTGCTCGGATAAGGGGTCTGGTATGGACTTTTGGAGGAATTCCATGCCATTTTTTTATTTTAGGTGGAGTTCCCCTTAACCACTTAAGGACCCCCGCACGCACATATACGGCCACAGAATGGCACGTACAGGCACAAGGGCGTAAATTTACGTCCCCGCCTGAGTGCGGTTCGGGGGTCCCATCGGGACCCCCTCCGCGGCGTGCGGGGGTCCCCCTACCTCTGGGAGCGATCCGGGATCTGCGGGCGGATGTCCGTGATATCCGCCCCCCCCGCGATCGCTCCCAGCCAATGGGAGCGCGCTCCCAGCCTGTCACTTCCTCCTCCTGTGTTTACACAGGAAGGAGGAAATGATGTATTCTCTCATCGCAGCGCTGTTTCCCAGCGCTGCTGATGAGAGAAGACATCACAAGTAAGTGTGCACCAACACAACACTGACACACACTCACATGGGCATATTAACCCCTTGTGATCGCCCCCCCCACCCCCCTGTCACAGTGTCACTGAATGCAGTGATCTAATCACTGCATTTAGTGTCAGTGTGACAGGCAGTGTAAAAAACAGTTAGTGTTAGGTTCAGGATAGCCCCCCCACCCCCCCCTAATAAAGTTTTAACCCCCTGATCACCGCCCTAGTTAACCCTTTCACTCCCTATTGCCAGCGTCACTAAGCGATCATTTTTCTGATCGCTGTATTAGTGCCGCTGTTCCCGCTAGGTAGCTATTTTTTTTTATTGCGATTTTTTTTTTTTTTTACTAAAGACATGTGGCTAAATAAATTTTGCCCTAAATGTTTGACTAAAATTTAGTTTATTTGATTTTTTTTTTTTAACAAAAAGTAAAAAATAGTGTTTTTTTTTTCAAAAATGTCGCTCTATTTTTGTATATAGCGCAAAAAATAAAAATCGCAGAGGTGATCAAATACCACCAAAAGAAAGCTCTATTTGTGGGAAGAAAAGGACGCAAATTTTGTTTGGGAGCCACGTCGCACGACCGCGCAATTGTCTGTTAAAGCGACGCAGTGCCGAATCGCAAAAACACCTTGGGTCATTTACCAGCGTATTGGTCCGGGTCTTAAGTGGTTAAAATCCACACCAGACCTGAAGGGTCTGGAATGGATATTTGGGGGGGAACCCCACATCATTTTTATTTAATTTTTTAATTGACGGCGGGTGTCCCCTTAATATCCATACCAGACCTGAAGGGCCTGGTAATTGAATTTGGGGGGACCCCACACTATTTTTTTTATGAATGAATTCTCTCTGAATTGCCGGGAGCCGATAATTCATTATAGCCACAAGTCAGTTTTAAATTACTTTTTTTCTTTCAGAAATGACACTTTGTGCAGAGACAGTTCTAAGTATGGGAAACATGCGCTATTTCACATGCTTACTTTACACCCCCCCCCCCCCCCCCCTAGGTAAATTTTAAAGGAATCTTTCACTTTTATTGTTTCACTTTTAGCATTATTAAATTCACTGCTCCCGAAAAAACTGTAGTTTTTATTTTAAAACTTTTTTTACATTGATACATGTCCCCTGGTGCAGGACTCAGGTCCCCAAACACTTTATAGGACAATAACTTGCATATTAGCCTTTAAAATTAGCACTTTACATTTCTCCCATAGACTTTAACAGGATGTTCCGCTGCTTTTTGAATTTGCCACGAACACCCCAAATTGTTTGTTGTTCGCTGAACAGGCAATGTTCGAGTCAAACATGAGTTCGATTTGAACTCGAAGCTCAGCCCTATTGCTGACTACATCCCAGGGGCGGAGTGACCATTGAGACTTTCGGGCATTGCCCGAGGGCCCCATCCCACTAGGGGCCCCATCAGGGTTGCCAGGCTCAATAAAACTAGGGACAATATGTAAAAATCTGTGTTTTTTGTGTTTGTTTTTTTATATCTGTCCCTGCCATGTCTTAAACCGACATGCTTTTGATGTGAAAATCCTGAGATTTTAGCTGCCCTGCCTCTGCACTGCCTCCTGGCGTGGTGGCCATCTGTAAGCCCAGGGGCCCCATAATCTTCTATTGCCCGGGGGCCCCATGATTTGTCAGTCCACCCCTGCTACATCCTATATATATATATATATGCTTATCTGGTTATAGCCTTTCTGTGCTGTGCTTTCTGTGCTCTTCCTTAGAAATCTACAAATAATGAGGATATTTATATCTATAAAGGACTTCTGTGGGAAGAAAACTTCTTTGCTCAGAAGCTTGATGAGTGCTCAAGGCATAAAGGGAAATTATTGAATCTATGTCTATCTGAGTGGTCACTGGTGAATTTGGTTTATACTTTCTTCCCTTTTTGTTGTTTTTCTTATATTACAGCTGACAAGGTGACGATTAGATACACCTTTGCGGCTTTTATAGTGACACTTTTCTGTGTGTGCACTTCATCTGTGCAATCTAGGCTCCCCAGTCACATAGGTCTTTAGCTTCATCTTTATATACATCTAAGTGCTTTTCAGCGATTGTTTTATACGTTTTTACACTTTATACAGGTCTTTGACCAATTTGAGTATTAATACTATATTTAGGGGTAACCTATATATATATATATATATATATATATATATATATATATATATATATACATATTGTGACAGGGTACATGATTTTGTGTACACCAGTGAGAGACCCGAAAGGTCAGCTTTCCCTGCCCTGGAAGGGGTTAAGCCTGGCCAACAGGTAAACCTCCTCTCTTCCCCCTATTAATTAACAGTCACCTGGTAGGGAAGTGGGAAGTGAGAGGTCAGTGTGAAGCCGTGTACACACGGCAGAGAACCTCGACGGGCAGAACACATCGTTCCGCCCGTCGAGGTTCTCTGCCGGCCGTCGAAATCGGCGACCCGCCCGTCGGGAATGGCAACCAGCCATTCATCCAGGCGGGCCGTCAAGCAAAAAGAGAGCGTGCTCACTTTTTTCGCTCGACGGGATTCCCGACGGGCGGGGCGAGCGCTCTGTGTACACACGGCCGAGGTCCTCGCTGGAATGCAGCTTCCAGCGAGGTTCTCGCTGGTTTCCAGCGAGAACCTCGGTCGTGTGTACGCCGCCTGAGAGGTATGCTGAGCTGGACGGACAGGTTGGAGGCTGTCTGCATTGGAGGAACAAGGTCTGTCACAGATAATTGTTTATTTGGACTGTTATTCTGTTTGTCTTATACTGGAGGCTGGAATAGCCCCTCCAGTACAGTGTAGTGAGGGACACTACTGTTAGTTAGCCTCCTAAATTGGAGTAGGCCATTTTTTTTGTATTATTTCTTTTGAGTGCAATAAAGCCGTATTTATTGCTTAAGATCAGCGACTTTGCTGCATTACATTATCGCTATTTCTGCGACTTTGTCACAATATTTTTTTTTTTCTGAATATTTTGGTGAAACTTTGTTTGATTGAAGTTTAAACCATGTTTTTTCTGATAAGACCTATTTTGGACATTGCTATATGGGAGACGTGTGACGCACTATTGTCTTGTTCTGTTACAATAGTGAACCCCGTCACACGGGGAGTGGTGCACTTTTGCTATATAGGAGGATTCCCGAATGTTCGGAGGTACTGCTTTGGGTCACTTATTATGAGACAACATATATTTTCCCTTTCTTCTTTTTTCTTTTTATTTATGTAATCAATATTCAAAATGGACTTAATAACAAGACGTGTCTATGTTGCAAAATGAAGGAAAAACGTTCTGGACAGCCGCACTCCAAAAATAAATAAATTTGCTTTTATTTTAAGATCAAAAAACACACAAAAAGCATGCCACAGCAGACGGGGTAAAAACCTAATGCGTTTCACACCAAACTTTAGTGCTTATTCATAGCTTAGTAAGCTATGAATAAGCACTAAAATTTGATGTGAAACGTGTCTGTTTTTACCCCGTCTGCTGTGGCATGCTTTTTGTGTGTTTATTTTTTGATTTTAAAATAAAAGCAATTTATTTTTGGAGTGCCGCTGTCCAGAACGTTTCTCCTTCATTTTGCATCATTCCATGCATTGCCAGCACCCGTGGCTTTGGATCAGGTGAGGAGACTTTCTGATTAGTATCCTAGAGCGGTGATTTCTCTTTTTCAAGACGTGTCTATGTATACATGCTTTTCTATGAAGTGAGCTCTCTCACTCACTGTTGTATATATTTATGATTTTTTTCTGTATTTATTGTAGATTTTTTCTATATCCGTGCATCCCTGAGGAAGCCTTAATTAAGGCGAAACATGTAGGACTGCCAGCATGGGATATATAACGAATACTTGCACTTTGTTACTCCCTTTTCCTTTTAATAATTGTTCTACATGTAATATATATTTGTGAATAAAATCAGCTGTTAACAGTATAAATGCGATTTTTCATGATTTTTGTGTTGGACAAAGTTATAATAACTACAATAAGAATATTTGAATTATTCAATATGCACCTTCAAAATCCCATACCATACCCCGGACACAGGGATTTGAGAAAATTTGCGGTTAGTGTTTGCGAGCCGAACCGTCAGAGGTTCGTCCATCACTAGAGACCAGTGATATGTATTAACTAATGGAGGCACCCTAATTCTATTCCATGCCCTGATAGTAGCCGGTATGGTATGGGTAAAGGGGTATGGAGGGCAACCTTTGTAAAGAAGAGACTGTATGCTTTGTTAAGAACCTAAGACTGCACCCTCTTTTCCAAATGACGCATTGTTTCCTAATGGCGCATCTCACCATCTGCTGCGCCTACTACGTAGACTGATCCCTTTTACTCCTAAAGAAGACATAGCAGTCATGATGGGAACAATTGTGAACTCCAGACTGGACTATGCAAATGCCCTTTACCTCAGACTCCCAAAGTACAAAATCTCTCGTCTGAAAGTCGTTCAAAATACGGCCACCAGACTTGCGACAGGGAAAAAAACATGGGAATCAATCTCTTTCTACAGAACCCCAAGCATGTAGTGCTAGTTTATTCAATCAAATGCTTTTTTTATCGAGCACCACTATCACCCTGATACTCAAATGCGCAGGAGAAGCCTGAATGTTAGTAAAAAGCCTCCTTTTGTTAATATCAGTGGCTTTCTGGGAGATAAAATCCATTTGATTAAAGTCCACCAAATATCCAACAACCCAGTACAAAAGAATTGCCAGAACTTTGGCCAGATCCATATTTAGCAATGAGATTGGCTGGTATAAGCCACGACACAAGTCTTTCTGTGACTTCTGTATAAGAACTACATGGTACATGGAATCATGGAGGGTCTCTGTTCTTGAAATTGTGCAGACTGGAATATTTTTTGTTTCGTTTTTTTTTTTCTTTTGGAAAATAAATGTATTTAGTTACTCCCGAAAATCGTTTTGATTTATTTCATTTTTCGTTGGGGAATAGCTTTCGTCCGAAAATCCAATAATACTTGGTTTCTGTCGAATGGTCAAAAGAATATTAGACGGAACGTCAAATCTTTTTGGTTTCTGTCGAATGGACAAAAGAATATTCGACGGAACGTACATTTCCGTTCGAATATTCCGCCTACAAGAATTCTAATGTTGTATGACTAGTAATAATGTCGAATCTATTCTCTATAATGTCGAATCTACTTTCTCATAAATCAAAATCTATTCTCTGTAATGTCGAATCTTTTCTCTATGATGTCGAATCTCTCTATATCGAATTTTTACCGCAACGAAAACCGAAATAAAGCATTTTTTATGTCGGATCTTTCGGTTTTCATTTCTTGCACTTTCGTTATCGTTTGTTAATAACGATAACGAAAAAAAAAGATTTTCGGACGAAAATGCATTCTAACAAAAACGAATGCACATGTCTAATATAAATCACAAAGAGTTAGGGCAAGCTCAACAGAATACAAGGTATACCACTTATAGGGCATGCCATTGTGAATAACGCAATTTATTTTAAATGTATGGGCACAGTTCCATAACTAATAATTGAATAAAGTAATGTTTTACCTTGTTTATTTCTTTCTGTAAGCAACATAAAAGCTTGCATGAGTCATGTTTAAAAATTGCATTAATTTAAGATATCTTGCTATGAGCTTGTTATTTTCATTGTAAATTGTTCTCATGGCGTCCAAAGGCATACAGTTTAATTACCTGTAATTATGACAAAATATTAAATTTAAAGCTGGATTTTTTTTTAATCAAAAGTGGATATGAATCTAATAAAATGTTAACTCTGTGTGCTGCAAACCTAGGACTAATTGATTTATTTTGCAGCTTGCATTCTTTTTCTTAAAGTGGACTACTCTTAATGCGAAAACAAAACAAAACCCTTTTATCATAAAAAGCAGTAACTGAGCGGACTATGCCTAGGCTTAGAGGTGCAATCTGGGAGAATGATAAAGGGGGCACATCCTTTGGGCCAACTTTCTTGGGACAGCGGCCACCCAGCCCTGTTTGATGTGTTTTGCTCATTTGTAAGGCATTATTAGGTGAAATATAGACAAAAAAGTGTAGCGCTAAAATTATGTGAGAAATAAACAATATAATACTGCAAAGCATCATATGTGGCAAGAGATAAATTAATAAATATATTACGTGAAGCAACACATAAAACTAATCACCAAGTGTCCAAAATGATCATATCTGAATAGATATGAAAAAAAGGGAAAAAGAAAATCTAAAAAAATTCTTTTGTGGATTCAAAGTGTCCAAAAATGTGACAACAAATGAAGTGAATTTTGATAGCAGGTCCACCACCAGAGGGAAAATAGGAGGCTTACCAGAAAGCGTGGACTCAACTAAGTATATACCTAATGAGTCAAACAGGCTTGAAATGATGGTATCCGGATATCAACCTTCCATTAGTAATCAGGGATGAGTTGTGGGTATAAATCAGCTTCTCATATGATGGAAAACCAAGCAGGATGTAGCAATACCGGGACCAAAAAACTCATAAGGTTCTTTACAGAAAATCAGGAGTGCTCAGATGCAACAATAGGGGGAGAAAAGAAATGGATGCAAACATAGTGTAGTAACGTATGGTAATTTTACTGTAATACACAAAATACAGTTGGTTGTACTCACATTTCAGCAGACATTTCAAGGCATATAAAAACATCTAGCAGTAAAGTCAGCAGAAGACCCGACGCGTTTCGATCAAACGATCATCATCTGGGGTGCTGGACCCAGCCTTATGAGTTTTTTGGTCCCATTATTGCTACATCCTGCTTGGTTTTCCATCATATGAGAAGCTGATTTATACCCACAACTCATCCCTGATTACTAATGGAAGGTTGATGTCCGGATACCATCATTTCAAGCCTGTTTGACTCATTAGGTATATACTTAGTTGAGTCCACGCTTTCTGGTAAGCCTCCTATTTTCCCTCTGGTGGTGGACCTGCTATCAAAATTCACTTCATTTGTTGTCACATTTTTGGACACTTTGAATCAACAAAATATTTTTTTTAGATTTTCTTTTTCCCTTTTTTTCATATCTATTCAGATATGATCATTTTGGACACTTGGTGATTAGTTTTATGTGTTGCTTCACGTAATATATTTATTAATTTATCTCTTGCCACATATGATGCTTTGCAGTATTATATTGTTTATTTCTCACATAATTTTAGCGCTACACTTTTTTGTCTATATTTGTATCTTGTTGCAGAATTTATCCAGTTCTGTTGTGTTGGCAGCTTTTTTTATGTTTAGTTAGGTTAGCGTGGTGTTATATGCACATTTGTACATATATATTTTTCATTATTAGGTGAAATGGTTTGGGGCACTGCCCCTTTAAGTGTAATTTGGAAGGGATCTGGAATGGTCCAATGGAAATTGCTGGAAGGCTCTGGAGTTCCAATGGGACTTTATAAGAGGGCTTCATAAGCTTGTACTTCCTCTGCAGTGTCCAGGAATACAGAGAAACCAGGCTTGCTTTTTCTTATCTGGCACTAGATGAAGACTAAAGCCAGCATGGCAGGGTTGAATTAGCAGGGGAGGATAGGCAGCGGCAGAATGAACTGGTGGGCCTATAGCTTTCCCCTTCGCACAGAACAAGAAGCAGCAAGGCACCTGAGCGGCCCAGGGCAATGACGGTGAGAGGGGAAGAGGGGAGCCGGGTGCTGGTGGGAGGCATCGGAGAATAGGTCATGGAGGCGGAGCCCAGGGACAGAAGAGGCATCCATCTTTGAAGTCACCTGCGGGAAGAAGGGGCGGCAGGCGTTCCAGACAGCGGGTGGAGTGGCTGGAGAGCACATGCCGCCCACCCCTGCGGGCGCTGTGCGAAAAAGTGTCAGCGCCACGTGGTGACCTGCTCGCAGGTGCACTATACAATAGTCTGTAGCAGGCCCCTACTGCATCATCGGTGGCACCTTCACCAGCTGTCCAGGGTGAGTTTGCTTTACACAATGCTTTACTTGATATATTGGTATACCTGTCAGCTATTACTAGTACTCTCTCTGCTGCTGATATTTGTACCTATGTGATGTTTCCTGCTTCTTCATCTGTGTCCTCCTCTGGGATTTCTGTTTCTTCCCATGTGATTGCTAATCCTGTGTCACCAAGTCAGTTAGCAGTGCATATGGGAGAGGGTCACATGTCCACCCCTGCCTTTGAGACAACTAGAATATCAGTACCAAAATCTTGTATCTTCATACAAGGGGGATGCCTTGCAAAGTCTCTCATTTAGGTTACCATGAGCCTATGTCCGTTAATGAGAACATTTGGATGTGGGAATTCATTGATGTTTTGTCCCTCCTGCCTGCGACTAAAGAGTTTATTCTGCAACCTGACAAGAAAGGGGAGGATATGCTGGAGGGGGATAGGCCTATACCTCACTCTTTTAATAATTGGTTTTAAGCATTTTGTGTATTTGCTGGTTCGTGGAAAAGCATCCTATTGTGAGCATACTGTATAGATCACGTGTTGGAGCCCTGCAAAAGTTTGGCAGTCTGCGCTGGTTTTGATTATGACAAGTCTTTCTGCCAAAAGCTGCCAGTGCACTCGGAACTGAGGTGGGGGATGAAGGCCTTTGGCTTAACTTGATCCTCCTGCAAAGACCAATAACTGTTAGACAGAACACAGTCAACCCTGTCAGTTCAACTTGCTATAGGGGTTGTTGTTTTGCCTTTAATGAGAATCAATGCTGTTTCAATACTTCATGTAAATATTGGCACAAATGCTAGTTCTGTGCAGGGCCTCATCCTGTGGGAAAATGTTTCAAAGGGAGTACGAGCTCTGGGTCCCAGCCTCAGAGGGATATTTTTCCCCAAAGCCTGCAAGCCTGTGAGGCTGAAAAACATGCGCCCCTGACTGGACCTGTACCCAAACAGGGAGAAGGCGGATTTGTTAATTGAAGGATTTTCGGTTGGTTTTCCTCTCCCTTCTACTTTGGGTTAAGGGTGCGCTATTGTGGACAATTTTAAATCTGTAAACCGTTTTCCGCAGGTAGCGGAGAGTCGCATGGCAGGTCCTTTTCAGTCCCCTCTGTTTGAGGATTTCTTAATTTCTCCGCTGGGACTGGTTCTCAAAAGGGAACCGAATACCTTTTGTTTGATTCAACATCTCTCTTTTGCTAAGGGGGATCGTTGAATGACGAAATTGATGAGGCATTGTGTTCGGTTGCTTATGCAACTTTTAAAGGATCTTAGTAGTTCTTAGTGTCGTTTTGGGGGGCATTTTGGTAGAAACTGACAATAAGGGAGTCCTCTTTGCTGTAAATTGCCTGTTTTGCAAGTCCTTGTTTGTCGTTAAGCTCTTGCGGCATTTGTTTTTTTTATGTTTGAAATGTAATATCTGGATTAAGGCTAAATACATACCTGGTGTGTTGCATGTTGTAGCTGACTCTCTATCCCATTTCCAGATGCAACGGTTTTGCCAACAGCTCCCTGGGGCAGACGCAGAGGGTACACAGTGCCCAGCTTACCTCTGGGATTTGATCTGACTCCAGCGCTTGATGCTATTAAGCAATCTGTCACCCCTATGTGGGTGGATAACTCGACAGCTTGGAGGAAGTGGATTATCTTTGCTGGCAAAGTTGGTTTTGCTTAGAATGCCCCCAGAGAGCAGGCTGTCCTGACTTTTACGGCTTCTTTGAGGGATAGACCTCTGTCCTATGGTCACCTGGTGAAGACCTTAGCTGGGGTGTCTTTTTTTTCTGCCGCCTGCGGCAACTCCCACCTTGCTCCAGTTTTTTCCTGCTAAACAGGTATTAATGGGTTACAGGAGGGTCAAATTTGCTCTGGATGGTAGAAGGCCTATTTGCATGGGTATTCTTAAACAACTTTGTGGAGTTATGCCCTGGGTTTGTTTTACCAGTTATGAGGCTTTACTCCTTAAACAGCATTTTTGTTGGCTTATTTTAGGGCTTTTCGGTGTTAGAATTGCTGCCAGCATCCAAAAGGAGTGCTCTGGGAATGTTATCCGGGCATGATCTGCTTGAGCAAGATCGGGTAAGCCTTTATTTGCGGCGATCCAAAACGGATCAGTTAGGACGGGGTGAATGGGTTACTTTATCAGCTGGTAGTGACATTTCAGTGTGCCTGGTAGCAGTGGCCGGTATTTTCTTGGCCGCTCATCCGTGTGCGGTCTCCTCTCACAACATACCAGTTTTCCAATATCTTGAATCGCTGTCTGGGTAAATAAGGTCTACGTAATTTTGAGGTTTTCATCCCATTCCTTTAGGATAGGACCAGCGTCTGATGCTGCTGTGAAGGGTATGTCAGCTGCGGCCATAATGGGTATAGGTAGGTGGAAGTCCAAGTGTTGTAGAAAGTATATCAGAGCTAATCTTGCTACTTTGATCTCCTAGGTGTTCAACATTGCCTATGGATTCTGGGCCTCTTGTATATTTATTGTGCACGGAAGCGTGTGGTTCAATGCGGGTACTCTGTGAACTTGTCTTTACTCCCGGAATCCTTTGCTCTGTACTGGAAGGGTGTAAGAGGTCTGAAGTGGTATCAGCTATATTTTAATCTGTCCCAATTTTACTATATTTGGCCATCATCCTCCATACTGATAGTTCATCTGGGAGGTATTGATATGGGTAGCATGCATACTTTGGATTTGTTGTCTATGATGAAGAGGGATCTTTATCGTTTTCATTTAACCTCCCCGGGTACAACCATTATTTTCTCTGAGATAGTTCCTCGCTTGGCTTGGCTGTCTTCCCCTATGCACAAAGTGATGGAGAAAAGAAGGAAGAGGGTTCAATCAGGCTGTTGCGAAGTACCTCCCCTTGTTAGGCCCCGTACACACGAGCAAATACATCTGATCAAACCGGTCGGACAGACCGATTTGAACAGATCTGTCTGCTGGGATGTATTGGTTTGATCGTGTACACACGATCAAACCAAAATCCCTGCCGGCAGACAGCGCGCTGATGTGGCGGTGACGTTGACGCCGCCACGTCACCGCACCGGGAAGTAAAACACTTCCGCGCATGCGTCAAATCCATTCGACACATGTGCAAGCAGATATGTCTGCTGGTTAGCGTACTAACCAGCAGACATATCGGTCCGACGGGTTCCCAGCCAACAGATTTCAAAGCATGCTTTAAAATCTGTCGGCTGGCCAAATCCGTCTGTTTGCCCCGTACACACGATCGAATCTGTCTGCTGCAATACAGCATTGAGATGGCCACGTCTGTGGGACAGGCTGGGTTTGTTACTGAAGTCCAGCTGGTGGGGACGTTTTCTTGGTATATTAAAGTTTAAGCTGTTCAAATTCTAATAACAGGGCATAACCTGCTTGATGTTTTATTTTATGCAAGTATTGATTAATATGTTTTGGTTATGAAAATTGTAAACCAATAAAGTGCCGCAGCCATTTTATGCCAAAATCCTATGTTTGTGTTTATTTTATATGATTGTATCTGAGGAATATGGTGGTGGGTGGGTATGGCCTGTGGTCACACGATAAAGGGGGTACATCCTTTGGGCCCACTTTCCTGGGGCGGCAGCCACCCAGCCCTGGGTTTTTTTTTTTTTCTCAATTTTTATTGGGTAGCAAGAACAGATAAAACAGCATAATGACATATCTGTTATACAAATAAGAACAGTCTAGAGTACATGAAAAAAAACATGTCAAACCATGGTAAGTCATAATACCAGCTCGAAAGACAGAGTACAATAACTGTCAAATATAAGTACACAGTTGAAGTGGAACAAAATGAAGAGGGAGAGGACAAAAATAGAGGGCTAAATAACGATGGAAGGAAAAAGAAAGGGGGGAGGGAGGGGGAGAGGGAGGGAGGGACAGTGGGAGGAGAGACAGGGAGAAACAGTATTTGTATATTGCAAGAAGGAACAGGTTACAGGTCTGGGCATATACATCATAACAGCGACAAGAGAAGGCCTAGCAAAATTTATAATTCACCATGGACAGGCAGTCAAGAAATATTAAGCATTACAGAAAGTTAATTTACACAATGTCAGGTATTCACTAGAATATGTAAAGATAAGCCATGGTTGCCAAAGCTCGTTAAAGGGGGAGCTGTTTTCATTTTTCATTGCCAGGATCTCCTCCATTTTGTAGATGAGAGACACCCTGTCCAACCAGTCTCGGATCCCTGGCGTCCGCATAGATTTCCAGTAAAGGGGAATAAGGGTTTTGGCGCCGTTAAGTAAGTGTCTCGTAAGGGTTTTTTTGTATTTACGAATCGGAAGATGTTTGATGTGAATCAGGCACGCGGCTGCATCAAGTGCTATTGTTGTTTCTGTGATGTGCCTGATCCACTTAACGACCTCCTGCCAAAATTTAGCAATGGGGGCACATTCCAGATATGCAAAAACGAGCCTGTTTTATGTGTTTTACTTATTTGTAAGGTATTATTAGGTGAAATGGTTTGGGGCACTTTCCCTTTTAGGCGGCGTACACACGAGGGGATATATCCGCTGAAAACGGTCCGATGGACCGTTTCAGCAGACATCTCCGCTCGTGTGTATGGGCTAGCGGACAGATTTGTCCACCCGACAGATTTCAAAGCATGCTTTGAAATCTATCCGGTGGGGATCTGTCCGCCCGACATGTCTGCTGGTTAGTACACTTACCAGCAGACATGTCGGCCCCCACCGCCGCCGCGCCGCTGCCGAATGGATTCGGCGCAAGCGCGGAAGTGTTTTACTTCCTGGTGCGGTGACGTTGCGGTGACGCGGCGGCGTCAACGTCACCGCCGCGTCACCGCCACGTCACCGCGCCTTCCGGCGGCGGGGAATTTGATCCGATGGTGTGTACACGCCATCGGATCAAACTCCCGATCGGACATATCCGATGGAAATGGTCCGCGGACCGTTTTCATCGGATATATCCGATCGTGTGTACGCCGCCTAAAGTGTAATTTGGAAGGGATCCAGAATGGGAATTGTTGGAAGGTTCTAGAGTTCCCTTGGGACTTTATAAGAGGGCAGCAGAAGTTTGTACTTCCTCTGCAGTGTGCAGGAATACAGAAGAATACGGAAAAAAAAGTGTCAATAAATGCAAGCAATAAAAGTCCTCCCCAAGAAGAAGAGATAACACCACAGTCTGTTGTTTTCTGTTTTCTTGAACGGTGAATGCACTGGCATATCAGGTGTCATTTCATATACTAAATGTAGACATGATAAACTTCATGGAATTCATCACTACCATGGCCGTGGAGTGTGAGATTATTACTCACTGTCTATGAAGTAACACCATCACCTCCACTGTATCTGTCACTCCCGTTTTGTACAGGCGTTCCAGCCCCAATGATGGTCGGTTGCTTCCCAGCTGGTGTGGATCCTTTCCAACAGCTATAGAGTTAGCATGGGTGTATGCATGAACAGCTCTCCGACCTCGACAATGATGTGATTAGTTTCACCTGCCAATGAACACAAGCTTCACAGGACAATTTATTAGTTGTGGACTCCAGAAAGCTGGCCTTGGAAGAGTGGCAAGAAGAAAGCCATTGTTGAGAGAAAGCCAGAAGAAGTCAGAAAGCCAGAAGAAGTCAAATGCAGTTTGCGAGAAGCCATGTGGGGGACACAGCAGGGAAAGGTGGTTCTACAAAGTATTGACTCGGGGGGGGGGGATGAATACAAATGCATGCCACACTTTTCACATATTTATTTGTAAAAAATGTTGAAAACTATTTATAATTTTCCTTCTACTTCACAATTATTTGCCATTTTGTTTTGGTCTATGACACAAAATCCCAATAAAATACATTTACGTTTTTGGTTGTAACATGTCAAAATTTGGAAAATTTCAAAGGGTATAAATACTTTTTCAAGGCACTGTGTGTGTGTGTGTATGTATATGTATATGTATATATATATATATATATATATATATATATATAATATAGTTGTGTGTGTGTGTGTGTGTGTGTATATATATATATATATATATATATATATATTGTGACAGGAAGTCAGGTAAATCTGTGGGTGTTGTCACAGACGGGGGATACATTTCTGCCTTGTTTAGACAATACACCAATTACTACCAGGTGTCGGCTACAGAGGTAGCCAGAAAGATTTAGGGCATTGGAAAACTTCAGCTGTTCAGAATGAGGCAATTAAGGTCTCTATAAGTCATCCAAAGGATGACTACTGATTGCTGCATCCTGAGGCTTTTTGAGTTAAGGAGAGCAGTGAGACTTATGAAGAGGTGAGGTGGTTTTTGATTTTTCTGTGTGATAAAAATCAAAAAGACTATTGTTTTTCTGCTGTCTGACCAGCAGTGTCTGCCCAGCAGTAGGCTGTGCCAGACTCCATAGATAGGTTCCTGTGTGGTAAAGGTAGACGCCCCAAGTGGCCAGGGTTTATTTTATGTTTTGTTTATGCTGTTTGGATGCTTGCACTTGTTTCCAGCAATATGGAAGAATAAACCAAACTCTTTGTTTTCAACCGTCTTCGGGTGCCTCTCTGTATAGTTCAGTGTGTAGTGAACCTATATATATATATATATATATATATATATATATATATATATATATATATATATAATCAATCAAAAAAAAAAAAGAATAAGATTTTTTTCTATTTTTTTTCTATTTTTTTTTATTACATTTAAAAAAAGAAATAATCACACTGTGACCAGAGCAATACAGTGTTACCATAATAATAAATGATCAGTATTTTAATTGTTTACACAATATGATTGCTTATTAGGCATGTGCATTTCGTTTCGTTCCGAATCGAAATTCGGACGAATTTTCCATTATTCGGACATTCGGATGCATACGAATTCCCGAATTGCTATATTAGCGAAAAATTTCGACCGTTTTCGGAATTCGTTCATTTTCGACCGAATTTCGAAAAAAAAAATGGTCGAAATCGAATTTTTTCTTTCGAATTCCGAATCGAATACCCGCGGACTAAATTCGATCGGAATTCGAAAAAAAAAAAAAAAAAAAAAAATATTTTCGAATTTTATTCGAAAAAAAAAAAATCGAAAAGAGACTATTTGTTTTCTAATCTGGTTGAAATATTTTCGATTTCGACCGTTTTTTTTTTCGAAATTCGGTCGAAAACGAACGAATTCGAAAAACGGTCGAAATATTTTCGATTTCGACCGTATTTTTCGAAATTCGGTCGAAAACGAATGAATTCCGAAAACGAATTCAACACATGTAACGAACCTAACTTAACGAAATTTATTAAATGACGAATTGAAACGAAACGAAACGAAACGAATTTTTCACTTTTGCACATGCCTATCCAGTGAATTTCACTGGTATAAGCAATGATTTTTACTGAATGAAATTGATTCATTCAGTGTGTATTGTTGTGATTAGCTATGATTGACCACAGCTACTCACATGGTACAGATGGGCTGGAATTGGCCCTGTCTGTACCATGTGATCACAGTGACCAATCACAGCTTGCAACACAACTGTACACAATGAATGGCATGAATCAAAGCCATTCATTGTTTACAATTGTCATGTGATCTGCTGTGATTGGTTACAGCGATCACATATTACTGACAGCAGGCTAGTACACTGATCAGTCATCGGCTGTGTCCGGTGGACTCAGCCGATTGAAAGATTGCGCCACAGCACAGCCCGTTCCAGGAGGACATCCTATGACATCTACCCGAAATGAGGAAGGTCCCACCCAGCCATCATTTGACAATAGGCTGGGTGAGAAGTGGTTAAGTAAATCCGACGGTATGGAGTACAGTGTGTTCGCTTTACAAGGGAACTTTTACTTAGTGAATGAGGTGACGCTGAGCTGACTCCAATCATGTGCAAAAAGAATCCTGTTATTTGATTTATTTATTTTTTTCATGTGATTGGGTATTCTTTGTAAAGTGAACATGCTCTACTCCTTAAGTAAACCAATCACAATGGGGAGATTAGCAAAAGGAAAGGCATACATTTTGTGCAAATATCAGCACATTTTCCACATGCCAAGTCAACAATATCATTACATAAGTTAGCACAAGCTATGCCAAATCATTTGAAAGGTGATGTGTGACAGTTTCTATTTGTGTCTAAAAGCATGTGCCAAAATAATCAAGCACTTGTTCCAACGTTCTAAATTGTACACCATTATCACAGAGGTATAAATACTGTAGTGAGGAGGGGCGGACAGCAAGGATCAGCACTGCAGAAGGGAGAGGAGAGGTGGATGTGTATGGACAAAAGGCACCCCTATCATGCAGCAAATTATTGTCTTGCATCACTTTCATGTACTGTATTTGTCACACACAAAAAAAAAAAGAATAGTATCCATATAGAAATTGGAAAACATTTCTCTGCATGCCATTCTTTGATAATTCTCCCGAACATGTCTTTAAGTTGTGTCAGCATCTTCACTTATACTGTAATTTTTTAATAATGAAAAAATACCCGTGAGACTAATGTTTTATTATTTGTTTGACTGCAGTCATCATTCTTGAATGTTTTTATTTCAAGTAACAGTTTTTTTTGCAATACTAAAATATAACTAAACCCAAAAACAAAAATGTAATATAGAATAGCTTACCAATCATTAGATATTTGACTGTATCCATTTTCTTTTTTCAAGCTTTTATTCCTTTATTTTCATAAGCCAGTAATAAACCTCCTGTCTTAAGGTGGCTACAATCAGTTCTCCACTGTATTTATGGAGGAGCAATTTACCAACCTTGGAATGCAGCATTGTCAATCAGTGGAGAAGGTAATGTTAGATGGACTAGTACAGCGTAGATTTACTTTCAATAGATTTATATTTTTCATAACAGAAGATAAACAAAACTGAATATCAGCACGACAAAAGGCAAGACATTCAACATCATAAACGGGTGTTGTGTAATGCCCTGTACACATGATCAGTTTTTCCGACAGGAAAACCGTGGGGTTTTTTCAGTAGGAAAAAGGCTGAAATGGTCACACTAATCTTGTCTGAAATTCTAAATGTCAAGAACGTGGTGACGTATGTACGACGAGCCGAGATCAATGAAGTTCAATAGTCAGTTTGGCTCTTCTGCTTGATTCTGAGAATGCGCGTTTCTTTTTGCATCGTAATTGCATACAGATGACCGCGATTCCCGATAGGAATTTTTCCTGTCACGAAAATTTAGATCCTACTCTCAATCTTTTCTTGGCAGGAATTCTCACAGAACAAGAGTGATGGACCATACACACGGTCGGAATTGCTGACAAAAAGCTCACATCACACTTTTCTTATCGGGAAAACTAATCGTGTGTACGAGGCATTAAACGAGGTATCAGCAACAAGGCCCCATCAGGGCACCACAGTCGGCTTAACCACATAAGGACCGCCGCACGACTATATATGTCGACAGAATGGCACGGTTGGGCACATGGACGTATATATACGTCCTCTTTAAGAGCCCAGCCGTGGGTCGTAAGAGCGCCGCTGCCGGCGTGCTCGTGACCCGGTCCGAAGCTCCATGAACGCTCACCCGATCGCCGCTGGCGTCCTGCGATCGGGTCACAGGAGCTGATGAACGGGGAGAGGTGAGTGTAAACAAACCTTCCCCGTTCTTCTCTGTGGCAGTGTCAGTGATCGTCTGGTCTCTGATATAGGGAATGACGATCACTGACATCACGCATCCAGCCCTGCCCCCCTACTGTAAGAAACGCACATGAGGTCACACTTAACCCCTACAGCACCCCTAGTGGTTAACCTCTTCACTGCCATTGTCATTTTCACAGTAATCAGTGCATTTTTATAGCACTTTTCGCTGTGAAAATGACAATGGTCCCAAAAATGTGTCAAAAGTGTCCGATGTGTCCGCAATAATGTCGCAGTCATGAAAAAAAAACGCTGATCGCCGCCATTAGTAGTCAAAAAAATTATTAATAAAAATGCCATAAAACTATCCCCTATTTTGTAAACGCTATAAATTTTGCGCCAAAATAATCGATAAACACTTATTGCGATTTTTTTTTTTTTTTTACCAAACATAGGTAGAAGAATATGTATCGGCCTAAACTGAGGGAAAAAAAATCCTTTTTGGAGATATTTATTATAGCAAAAAGTAAAAAATATTGCATTTTTTTTAAAAATTGTCACTCTATTTTTTCTTATAGCGCAAAAAACCCACAGATGTGATCAAATACCACCAAAAGAAAGCTCTATTTGTGGGAAAAAGAGGATGTCAATTTTGTTTGGGAGCCAGATCGCACGATCGCGCAATTGTCAATTAAAGCGAGGCAGTGCCGAACCGTAAAAAGGGGCAATGTCCTTAACCTGCATAATGGTCCAGGTCTTAACCGGTTAATGTGAGAAAATTAAGCAAATTCCCTGACTAGTCGGTAATAACGTAGTAGGGATGCCGGCTATAGGAACAATTGGTCAGGGGGGGGTCGTACCCAACCCGGGCACCTCTAATAGAATGATCCTGTGCACCGGCCAGGCCAAGTGATGTTGATTTATATATTTTTTTGCCTCTAAAAGTCCCTGCCTCTGCACTCCTGTAAATGCTCATGTGTGCATGGACACATAAGATTACATGGAGGAGTATTTAGAGACAGAAAAAAAAAAATTCAAATGCCTGTAAAACAGGTGCTTTTGAGTTCAAGTGTGCATGAGACCTAATACGTAGATATGTATTTTGTAGATATTGTATATTTATGTATTTTTCAATGTCATACATGGATTTATCCACGTGGCACCCTCAGGGCCGGTGCAAGGTTTTTTGACACCCTAGGCGAAACCTAATTTTGCCGCCCCCTTGGCTCCACCCCTGACCACATCCCCTTTGCCCTGCCCATGTATACCCCCACCTTTCTAACGAAGCACCCATCAAATGCAGCCTCACCAGCGCCCATCAAATACAGTGTCACCAGCGCCCATCAAATAGTGTCTCCAGCGCCCATCAAATAGTGTCACATCAAATACAGCGTCACCAGCGCCCATCAAATACAGCGTCACCAGCGCCCATCAAATACAGCGTCACCAGCGCCCATCAAATACAGCGTCACCAGCGCCCATCAAGTACAGCGTCACCAGCGCCCATCAAATACAGTGTCACCAGCGCCCATCAAATAGTGTCACCAGCACCCATCAAATAGTGTCACCAGCGCCCATCAAATACAGCCACACCCGCGTCCATCAAATACAGCCACACCCGCGTCCATCAAATACAGCCACAACCGCATCCATCAAATACAGCCACACCCGCGTCCAATCAATCACATCAGTGCCAATCAATGCAAATCAAGCTCCTGGAGGGGGAGGGGGAGGGGGCAGATATTTTAATATACACACATACATTTAAAAAATAATTATTGTAATCACATACACAAAAGTTTTACTATACTCACCACACCAACTTGAACGGTGAACCCTGTGGTGGCTACCTGCCCTCGCTCACACCACCTCTGCTGTTGTACAGTGGCACTGGCACAGTGCCTGCCTCTTCAATGCTCCACTGTCCACCTGTCCCCCCGGGAGCCGGCAGTACTACTAATCCCATGATGCACCGCGCGGCATCCTCCACACACTGTGACTGACAGGACTCAGGAGAGGGGGGGTGCCGCGGGGCGCTGTGCTGTGGACGGTACACATCCTCCTGTCACACACAGACAGTCAGTCATTGTGGACAGAGAGAGAGAGAGAGAGCTGAGAAGGGAGTGGCTGCTGCTGCTTCATGTGAGTCGGCTCTTTCTGCTGAAAAGGAGGATCATTGCTGGACAGTGGACACTAGGGATGAGCTTCGCATCAAACATCGGCCGTTCGATTGTTCGTCGAAAACGAACAAATCGGGTTATTCGCGCCAAATTCGAATGACGCGCAACGGCCCATAATTCACTGCGGCGTTGCGCGCTGATGATTGGCCAAGCATGCACCATGATCCCGCATGCTTGGCCAATCACAGCGCCCAAAAAACGAAGAGACCTAATTGGCCAAAGCCTGGGTGCTTTGGCCAATTAGGGCTCAGGGCTTTAGCACACGCCCCACACTATAAAAGGCCGCCTCCCGGGCGGCCTTGTGTAGTGTGGTCCGGCTTGCTTTCAGAGAGAGAAGTCAGACAGACAGAGAGAGGGAGAGAGATAGATAGATAGAGACACAGGGCCAGATTCACTGATACTCCAGCCTAACTGTCACTTTAAGCCGGCGTTTCTGTTTTCTGTAACCAGAAAACAAGAAACGCCGGGTTAGAGTTCCGATGCGATCGGCGTAATTCAATTTCGCCATCGCATCGCTACTTTAATTTAAAAATGGCGCCGGGGGCGTTCCCGCTGATTTACGCTGAAAAAATATGTTAATCAGCGGGAATCGGCAATTCACGATCGTATTCGGGCGCGACGCAGTGACTTTCCGAAGTTTCCGTAAGCGATACGCGGCGTAAAGATAAAGCAGCCCCCTAGTGGAGTATCCTATGTTAAGTATAGCCGTCGTCATCGTGTCGGAAAAAAAAAAAATTGCGTCGCTTGCGTAAATCGTCCATGAATGGGGATTTGACGTCATTGACGTTCACTGACAGAATTTGGAGCATGCGCACTGGGATGCATTGACAGTCGACGCATGCGCAGTACGTTCGCCGCGGGATCGCGCTTAGTTTAAATAATACACGCCCCGTACCCGCCCAATTTGAATTCCGCCGGCTCATTTGCGATACGCTGCCGCAACTTTAGGAGCAAGTGCTTCATGAATAACAGCACTTGCTCCTAAAGTTTCGCCAGCGTAACGTAAATGAGAAACGTTACTCCAGAGCAAAGATGCTCCAATCTACCTGAATCTGGCCCACAGTGGATAGATAGATAGATTAGATTAGATAGATAGATAAGATAAGATTAGATTAGATTGGATTAGATTAGATAAAATAGATAGATAGATCCCTAGGAGTTGTCAATATATTTATAAACTGTATAGCTTAGCTAGTTCTGCTATTAGTATCTGTCAGGCAGGAGATTGTGCTTGATGCTCTAACGTGTTAGTGTACACGTGTTAGTTCATTGCACATAGACTCATTAACTGTTACTGCACGTGTGCTATTTATTTGCACAGAAAGGCAGTTGCTGTTAATGCAAGTGGGCTATTGAATTGCACAGAAACGCAGTCGCTCTGACTGTGCGTGTGCTGTTTAATACCACCTGAGCGCATTTGGGGTCACCGTACGTGTGCTGTGACATACCACCTGAGCGCATTTGGGGTCACCGTACGTGTGCTGGTATATACCACCTGAGCGCAGTTAGTGCCACTGTACGTGTGCTCCTATATACCACCTGAGCACAGATAGTGCCACTGTACGTGTGCTCCTATATACCACCTGAGCACAGATAGTGCCACTGTACGTGTGCTCCTATATAGTAATAAACAAAAATAGTAATAAACAAAAAACTGCGCTAATTCAGAAAAAAGTACATACAAAACGTTGATGTTTTCAAGGCTGCAGCTGTCGTGTGATAACACTAGGACACATAAAAAACAAAAGCAAAGCCGCGCCTATAGGAGGTATATAACAAACACTGTATAAATATTAGGCAAAGGTGTAAACCATGCAACACATATCAACAGGTTTAAATAGTACCAACAGTCTATATTGCACATCAGATGAAATATGCAGTGTGACACATCGGAAAGTCTATTTATTAACACCGCTGTGAATGTGAACCCAATGATGTCTCCTTCATATGTTTGCACATACACAAATGTCCATCACTCACACCACAAAGAGAATTGTGTAACTGAAAAGTGATCCCTTCACCAACTATGAAATGGCTGCTTACCAGAGGCAAGCTGAGTTAAAGCAGATGGCTACAGCCCAGCCACGGCCCTGGCTACCAGAGGCTCCAGTAGATTCTCACGAGTCAGTCTAGCAGTCGAATGGTACAGCGCAGCTCACAATCCGGGCGTGAAAGTAATGGGAAAGTATACCATAGTGTGATAACGTTTAAAATGTATTCATAAAAGCAAGTAGGTACTCACATATAAAAACATGAAAATCTGCATGTATAAGCCGGCCGGCAAACGGAGCGATACCTTCCCCCTACGTGGTGACGTCACTGCGTGTCCCCCAGACGCGTTTCGTCATCAACGGACGTTTTCAATACCACCTGAGCACAGATAGTGCCACTGTACGTGTGCTCCTATATACCACCTGAGCACAGATAGTGCCACTGTACGTGTGCTCCTATATACCACCTGAGCACAGATAGTGCCACTGTATGTGTGCTCCTATATACCACCTGAGCACAGATAGTGCCACTGTACGTGTGCTGCTATATACCACCTGAGCGCAGATAGTGCCACTGTACGTGTGCTGCTATATACCACCTGAGCGCAGATAGTGCCACTGTACGTGTGCTCCTATATACCACCTGAGCGCAGTTAGTGCCACTGTACGTGTGCTGCTATATACCACCTGAGCACAGATAGTGCCACTGTACGTGTGCTGCTATATACCACCTGAGCACAGATAGTGCCACTGTACGTGTGCTGCTATATACCACCTGAGCACAGATAGTGCCACTGTACGTGTGCTCCTATATACCACCTGAGCACAGATAGTGCCACTGTACGTGTGCTCCTATATACCACCTGAGCACAGATAGTGCCACTGTACGTGTGCTGCTATATACCACCTGAGCACAGATAGTGCCACTGTACGTGTGCTCCTATATACCACCTGAGCACAGATAGTGCCACTGTACGTGTGCTGCTATATACCACCTGAGCACAGATAGTGCCACTGTACGTGTGCTCCTATATACCACCTGAGCGCAGATAGTGCCACTGTACGTGTGCTGCTATATACCACCTGAGCGCAGATAGTGCCACTGTACGTGTGCTGCTATATACCACCTGAGCGCAGATAGTGCCACTGTACGTGTGCTCCTATATACCACCTGAGCGCAGTTAGTGCCACTGTACGTGTGCTGCTATATACCACCTGAGCGCAGATAGTGCCACTGTACGTGTGCTGCTATATACCACCTGAGCGCAGATAGTGCCACTGTACGTGTGCTGCTATATACCACCTGAGCGCAGATAGTGCCACTGTACGTGTGCTCCTATATACCACCTGAGCACAGATAGTGCCACTGTACGTGTGCTCCTATATACCACCTGAGCACAGATAGTGCCACTGTACGTGTGCTGCTATATACCACCTGAGCGCAGATAGTGCCACTGTACGTGTGCTGCTATATACCACCTGAGCGCAGATAGTGCCACTGTACGTGTGCTGCTATATACCACCTGAGCGCAGATAGTGCCACTGTACGTGTGCTCCTATATACCACCTGAGCGCAGTTAGTGCCACTGTACGTGTGCTGCTATATACCACCTGAGCGCAGTTAGTGCCACTGTACGTGTGCTGCTATATATCACCTGAGCGCATTTGGTGTCACTCCGCTTGTGCTGTTACATACCACCTGAGCACTTCAATATGTCTGGAAGGAGAACAAAGAGAGGCAGAGAGTCAGGAGGGCAAGCAGGCTCTGCATGTAGAGGTAACGCTGGTAGTGGATGTGGTGCATCCTCTTCAGCCCGTGGCCGTGGCTGTGGCTGAGTGGATGACCAAGAAGTCCTCATCCTCCTCATCCTCTCTCACACAGACAGATCAAAGTTTATCTGGCAAAGCAGCTGCCAAGGCGTCCTCTTCCCTCTGCACAATGGCTTCACACAATACTTCCCTAGTACCACCATGTCCTCCTGAGGAATCCCCCGAACTGTTTCAACACAGTGTGGGGTACATGCTGCAGGAAGATGCGCAGCGTTTTGTAGACTCCGATGACGAAACACTGATAGAGGAAGGTATTGATGTGAGCCCAGGGAGAGGGGGTGGCCGAGACGGACAGCAATTTGTCAGTGATGATGTTCCCCCAGCTGGAGCATACTGCCAGGTTGTTGACAGTGATGAGGAGGGAGGGGATGATGAGGTCACTGACTCTACCTGGGTGCCTGATAGGAGAGAGGAGGAGGAGGAGGAGGAGGAGGATGACGAGGCACAGGCACATCTCCAAAGAGGCAGGATGCCCTCCAGGGGTCAGCTTAAGGTCACACCCACTGCATTACAGCGCACATCTACGGCGCTTGTGCATGGCGCTACTGTGTCTGACCGGTACAGCAAAAGTTCTTTGGTGTGGGCCTTTTTTGAAACATGTCCACAAGATCGTACCTTTGCTATTTGCAACTTATGTCGCAAGCGTATCCCGCGTGGCCAAAACATCAACCGCCTGGGTACCACATGCTTGTCCAGACATATGTCGACCTGCCATGCAGCTCGTTGGCAAGCACACCAGAAAGACCCACACCAAAGACAAAAGCGTACCCCCCCTTGCCCTTCTGGGACCTCCAACCCCAGTAGACCCCCAGTCCTTTCTGAAGCCTGCAGTGAAGGTGTAGAAATAGGTGTGTCACAAGCTAGTAGTAGCGGTCAATCTACTGATAGTACCAGGCAAATTTCCCTGCCCCAGCTGCTGCAGCGCCGAAAGAAGTACAATCCCAGCCATCCACATGCCCAGCAGTTGAATGCTAGCTTAGCGAAATTGCTAGCACTTCAACTGCTACCTTTTCAGTTGGTAGATTCTGCCCCCCTCCGTGAGTTTGTGCAATGTGCAGTACCTCAGTGGCAAGTTCCAAAACGCCACTTTTTCTCACGGAAGGCTATTCCGGCTCTCTACCAGCATGTGGAAGGCAATGTCCATGCCTCGCTGGACAGGGCGGTCAGTGGTAAGGTGCATATTACCGCTGACTCATGGTCCAGCAGGCATGGACAGGGACGTTACCTGTCTTTTACGGCGCATTGGGTGACTCTTCTGGCAGCTGGAAAGGACGCAGGGCAAGGTCCAGTAGTTTTGGAGGTTGTTCCGCCACCACGCCTCCAAAAAAATACTACTGCTTGTGACACACCTCTTTCCTCCACCCCCTCCTCTTCTTCTTCCTCTGTGGCCTCTTCCTGTGGGGATGTTTTCTCCGAACCAGCCGTGCTCCGTAGGCGTACGAGGGGATACGCAGGAATGCAGGCCAAGAGATGCCATGCGGTGCTAGAGCTGGTGTGCTTGGGAGACAGGAGCCACACTGGGGAAGAGATTTTCTCAGCTCTGCAGGGTCAGGCTGAGAGGTGGTTGACGCCACGCCAGCTGAAGCCTGGAATGGTGGTCAGCGATAATGGCACCAACCTCCTCTCTGCCCTGCGACCGGGAAAACTCACCCACGTGCCCTGTTTTGCGCATGTCCTCAATTTGGTGGTGCAGCGGTTCTTGGGCAGGTACCCGGGCTTGCAGGATGTCCTGAAGCAGGCCAGGAAAGTCTGTGTGCATTTTCGGAGGTCATATAATGCCACTGCTCGGCTGACTGACCTCCAAAGGGAATACAACCTGCCCAAGAACCGCCTAATTTGTGACATGCACACCAGATGGAACTCAACGTTGGCCATGCTGCAGCGGCTGCACACGCAGCAGCGGGCCATCAATGAGTACCTGTGCCAATATGGCAGCAGAACTGGGTCAGGGCAGCTAGGTTTTTTTTCACCACGCCAGTGGGCTTTGATCAGGGATGCATGCACTGTCCTGTCACCATTTAAGGAGGCCACAAGGATGGTGAGCAGTGACAGTGCATGCATCAGTGAGACTGTCCCTCTTATTCACATGTTGTAGCACACACTACGTGGAATAATGGACAGGGCCCTTGAGGCAGAACAGAGGGAGGAAGAGGAGGACTTCCTTACCTCTCAAGGCCCCCTTTACCCAGACAGTGGTCCTACTTGCCCACCTAGCACACAGGAAGAGGATGAGGAGGAGGAGGAGGAGGAGGAGGAGGAGGATTGTATCAGCAGCATGGAGGTGGAGCCTAGCACTCAGCAGCAGCAGTCTTCAAGGGATAATTTACAGTCCCAAGGAGCACGTGGAGTTTTACGTGGCTGGGATGAGGTGCCTGTGGATCCTGTCGTCCTCAGTGACCCAGAGGACTGTGGCCCGAATGCCTCAGCAAACCTACGCTGCATGGCCTCCCTGATTCTGCAAAGCCTGCGTAAGGATCCTCGTGTACGTGCTATTAAGGAGAGGGATCATTACTGGCTGGCGACTCTCCTTGATCCACGTTACAAGAGTAAGGTTGCGGACCTTATGTTGCCATCGCAGAGGGAGCAGAAGATGAAACTTCTGCGGGAGGCCTTGCAGAAGGGTCTGTGCAATGCGTTCCCAGAACCGGGGGGATTACCAAAACCTGGCTCTGGACAACGTCTTGCTGAGGCTTCGGTGAGTCACAGGAGGGGCGGTGGAGAAGGTGGTCGTCTGACCGATGCGTTCAGGCAGTTTTTTAGTCCGCAGCCCCAAGGTCTGACCGGTTCCAGCAACCATCGCCAGCATCTGCTTTACATGGTCCGGGAATACCTAGGGGCAAGATCGGACTTGGACACCTTCCCCACCGAAAATCCTCTGGCTTACTGGGTCTTGAGGATGGATCACTGGCCAGAGCTTGCCCAGTACGCAATTGAGCTACTGGCTTGCCCTGCATCCAGTGTTCTTTCAGAACGGACATTCAGTGCTGCTGGAGGCTTTGTCACTGATCACAGGGTGCGCCTCTCCACCAGCTCTGTTGATCGACTGACCTTCATCAAAATGAATCAGGCTTGGATCAACACCAGCTACCAAGCACCTGATGCTGATATTAATGAATGATATATTTTTTGTTGAAATGTCGGATCCCTTTTAGACTGCTGATGCTGAGTGACTGTCCTCTTATGCTGCTGATGGAATATACTTCTCCTCCTCACTTTTCTTGCTGATAGCTAGTAAGAAATGTTGTGTTTCTGGGCTCCGCCACCAGTGCCTAAGGCACAATTTTTCAGCCCCTGTTTAACAGGGGCGCCTAATAACAATTTTTGTTGCAATACTTTGCACGTGGCTCCTTGTTGCGCTCCAATTGCAGTTATTGAGAGGGGTTGCAAGTGTTGTGTTGTGCCCAAGGCACAATTTTCCAGCCCCTGTTTAACAGGGGCGCTTAATAACAATTTTTGATGCAATCATTTGCACGTGGCTCCTTGTTGCGCTCCAATTGGAGTTATTGGGAGGGGTTGCAAGTGTTGTGTTGTGCCCACGCACAATTTTTCTGCCCCTGTTTAACAGGGGCGCCTAATAACAATTTTTGATGCAATAATTTGTACGTGGCTCCTTGTTGCGCTCCAATTGGAGTTATTGGGAGGGGTTGCAAGTGTTGTGTTGTGCCCAAGGCACAATTTTCCAGCCCCTGTTTAACAGGGGCGCCTAATAACAATTTTTGATGCAATAATTTGCACGTGGCTCCTTGTTGCGCTCCAATTGGAGTTATTGGGAGGGGTTGCAAGTGTTGTGTTGTGCCCAATGCACAATTTTTCTGTACCTGTTTAACAGGGGCGCCTAATAACAATTTTTGATGCAATAATTTGCACGTGGCTCCTTGTTGCGCTCCAATTGGAGTTATTGGGAGGGGTTGCAAGTGTTGTGTTGTGCCCAAGGCACAATTTTCCAGCCCCTGTTTAACAGGGGCGCTTAATAACAATTTTTGATGCAATAATTTGCACGTGGCTCCTTGTTGCGCTCCAATTGGAGTTATCGGGAGGGGTTGCAAGTGTTGTGTTGTGCCCAATGCACAATTTTTCTGCCCCTGTTTAACAGGGGCGCCTAATAACAATTTTTGATGCAATAATTTGCACGTGGCTCCTTGTTGCGCTCCAATTGGAGTTATTGGGAGGGGTTGCAAGTGTTGTGTTGTGCCCAAGACACAATTTTCCAACCCCTGTTTAACAGGGGCGCTTAATAACAATTTTTGATGCAATAATTTGCACGTGGCTCCTTGTTGCGCTCCAATTGGAGTTATTGGGAGGGGTTGCAAGTGTTGTGTTGTGCCCAAGGCACAATTTTCCAGCCCCTGTTTAACAGGGGCGCCTAATAACAATTTTTAATGCAATAATTTGCACGTGGCTCCTTGTTGCGCTCCAATTGGAGTTATTGGGAGGGGTTGCAAGTGTTGTGTTGTGCCCAATGCACAATTTTTCTGCCCCTGTTTAACAGGGGCGCCTAATAACAATTTTTGATGCAATACTTTGCATGTGGCTCCTTGTTGCGCTCCAATTACAGTATGTTTGAGGGGTGCCCTTTTTTCAAAAAAATTTCTTTCACACAACAATAATGGCCCCCCACCACCGCTAAAATATTCAACATAATGTTGCCACACAGAACTTGCGCAAGTAGCATTAATTACTTTTTTTTTTGGTCCTTTCATTTTGTGCAGGGACATTTCTAAACACGTGTCACTACTATAGACACCCAGCAGGTGTGATATTTAAAGGAATTATTTTTTTTTTTCACTTTAAGCATCATTAAAATGGCTGCTCCGCAAAAAACGTCCGTTTTAAAAAAAATAAATTTCCATTGATACATGTTCCCTGGGGCAAGACCCGGGTTCTGAACTACGTTTTCCAACATTTAATTGAATTTTGGTCTTTAAAATGACCGTTTTTGAATTCGAACGTTCGGGTCCCATAGACTTCAATGGGGTTCGAAATGTTCGCGCGAACCCGCGGTCTGTTCGAACGTTCTGGTGCGAACCGAACCCGGGGGTGTTCGGCTCATCCCTAGTGGACACGGACGGACGGTCAGACACAGGAGATGTCTATGTATCAGACTGACATCACATGAAACAGCGGAGGGCGCCCAAGGAGGGGGGGGTGGAGGGAATCGGATTTGCAGCCGGGACTGGACCTAATCTAGGCCACTTGTTGTTGCACACGCTGATGTGACTCACTCAGAGCGGAGAACACAAGCTGCGCGGGGGGCGGGTCTGCCTAGCGGGCGGCGCTGCTTGACATTATCTGGGATGAGGACGCAGTGCGGGAGACGGGAGTAATGGCGGCAGTGCGCCCTAGACGGCAGTGCGCTCTAGGTGGTCGCCTAATCCGCCTAGTGGTAGCGCCGGCCCTGGGCACCCTAGGAAGCAGCAATTAGTAACCACATCTGTGTGTGTTTGAATTTATCATCAAGACAGATTAGTTGTTGCTGCCTCTAAAACAGTTGTCATCCCTGTATTCTGTAGAAAAATATGAAAAGGCATCTAACTTTTACAGTAAAAGTCTCAGCTCTTCAGAACTTCCACACACCTTTTTTCCTGTTTCTTATAATTGACTTTACTATATCACACAAACAAGACTGTTTAACTCCACTATGTCACTTTAACTCCAATGCAGACTTATTTAGGACATTGTTAATCCATCATGTGGTTTAAAAGAATGAATTCAAACATGGCTATACCTTGGAATGGAAAAAATGGCACATGGGATTAGGAAGTAAGATAGAGATGTCTGAAAAAAGTACATTTAGACCATGAGTTGAAGAAATTAAAGATTTTACATTTTCAGGCAAAGTTGCTGAAATAGGTCTGATTTTTGAAGACTGCATGCTATCTAACCAGTCCCTCAATTTCATGCATGTGAAGAAAATAGACTTTATTCTGGACTCTGTTTGTCTTTTAAGAACCCCTGGACCGATCTGGGTGAAATTTGGATATGTTGGTCCCCCAGATCGGGGCTATCAGGAGATATGTAATGGCAGGTAGACCTTGTGTGGAAGAGGGGTGTTCTAACGTTGGGAAAATTAGGGTGCTCTCTACCTGGAGATAATTGGTTTATTCCTTAAACTGATCTAAATATCTCAATGTGTCATGTAAATGATCTGTAGTCTGTCTTTCAAGAAGTGTTCATTGTGTGAAGTTCTATTGTTTAGGAGGTGAGAAGTTCTAAATCACCTTGTCTGGGCAAAGGACCAGTAATTAACTCATGTGGATTCTACCGGAGACAGCCGTCTGTGTTCTACAATAGGTCTCTTGAAAGGGGACTCGTTAGCACACCATTGTATGATGATGTGGGAGGAGGATGTAATTGTATATCTGATTACATCAAGTATTTCTTTTGCTGTATATAAGTAACCTGTCTCTCAATAAAGTCATTCTATATCTGGACACCCTTCATGAAGTCTTGGCTCATGCTTGGGGATGGGGAACACTAACCATTCGGAAGAATCATCTTGGGAGACGGAAAGAAGGCCGCAGTACCCCAACCACTGCAGGTCTTAACAACTGGTGGCAAGCAGCGGGGTTGAATGGGACGCATAAAGACAACAAGTGAATGGCCCAGCATTACGAGAGACTGAAGAGGTCTACGCTAAAGGATCTGCTGGAAGCCCGAGGCCAGGTGACAAGCAACAAAAAGAAAGCTACCCTCATAGCAGAACTAATGGAGGGCGACCAAACCAGCAGCATGGCGAATGTTAGCCAGGAGGAAGCCGAGTTCCAAAAGAAGGTGATGTGGAGGCTAAACCTATATGGGCCAAATCCCACACCAGAGATGGTGACACAAGTCCTGGAGCAGGTGAGCGCAGAACGCAGAGCACAACAGGCAAGCGTAAACCAAGGAGACAGCGCTTCCTCAGCCGGATCTATAAATGGAGGGCAGCGGAGAAAGATTAACTATGCTGCGTTTAAAAGTTTTTCGGATGGAGAAATGGAAATTGACACATACCTACAAGACTTTGAGCGTCAATGTGCTTTGGAGGGTCTGGAATCAGAGCAATGGGCCGCGATTCTAAGCAGCAAACTCACGGGCCGAGCAGCAGAGGCATACCGAGCAGTGCCTGACACAGCCATACACGACTACGCCAGTGTAAAGGACATTCTGCTAGCCAGGTATGCCGTGACCCCAGAAACTTACAGGAAAAAGTTTCGGGCATTACGTAAAGGGGGCCGAGACTCCTACACCGAATGGGCTTTTAGGATGTATCGGGCGGCCCAAAACTGGATACAAGGCTGCCAAGCCGCGACGCTAGAGGAGGTGCTACAACTCTTCTTGCTAGAACAATTTTTTGACCACACACCTGCAGACACCAAGGTCTGGGTCAGGGACAGGAAGCCGGCCACAATCGAGGAAGCGGCCAAGCTGGCAGACCAGCATTACGAGGGAAGAAGAGGAGAGACTAGTGGAAACCGCCCCCTGGTAAGGTCCAGCACCCCAACGCCTAGTCCTGTGACCTACCACCGACCGATCGCAGGACCACCCACTACACCACCTAATTTTAACCAGAAACCGCCATTGGTATGTCACCAATGCAATCGGCCAGGGCACTACAAGATACATTGCCCTCAGCGGAGCAGAGGCAATTGGGAGCGGCCACCACCACCAAGGGCAGCCGCCCATCACTATCAGCATGAACCGCTGGAAGACCACAGCCCTGAAGCTGAGCAATGGACCGTACTACATGAGGTGAACCTAGCACAAACCGAGGGGGACAACCGGGTGCACCACAGACAATGGGTCACAGTAGATGGAAAGGAGGCTGAGGCACTACGAGACTCTGGGGCCACCCTCACTCTGGTGCAACCTCACACCGTATCTGCGAAGGCGTGCACCAACAGGACTGTTGCAGTAAGAGTGGCAGGAGGCGCCATACACAAACTACCCACAGCCCAAGTGCAGCTAAATTGGGGCACCGGAGCCAAGCAGATGGAAGTAGGCATTATGTCGGGCCTACCTGCGGAAGTATTGTTGGGGAACGATTTGGGGTGCCTAACTTCACAGCTGCTTACCCCAGATCCTGCTGGAACCTGCTCTGTGACTACCAGGACGCAAGCACGCCGAGCTGGACAGACGCACTCTGAGGAACCACAGGTAGGAACCGAAAACCCTGTAGTATGCCCTGACCCCATCCCCTTCTGGGGCACTCCACAAGACTTTGGCCAAGCCCAGCAGTCAGATCCCACCTTAGCAGGTTACAGGAAGGCCGTAGGTACCCCTAAGGAAGGTAATGCTCAAGAGAACTTCCACTGGGACAAGGGACTGCTATACAGGGTCACAGGGGGAGTGGGAAGTGGGGCAGCCCAAGTTATAAAAAGACAACTAGTTGTACCCCGCAAATACAGGGCAGAGCTTCTAAAGCTCAGCCATGATATCCCGCTAGCCGGACATCTGGGTATCAAGAAAACTAAGGATCGCCTTACCCAGACGTTCTTCTGGCCAGGGATATCAAAAGACTTGCAGACGTACTGCAGGACATGTGACACGTGTCAAAGGATTGGGAAACGGGGGGACCACCCCAAGGCCAAGTTACGGTCCCTACCTATAATAGAGGAACCATTCTCCAGAGTGGCAGTAGACCTGATAGGGCCCCTCAACAAACCCAGCACCTCCGGAAGGCGCTACATCCTCACGGTGGTGGACTATGCCACCAGGTACCCTGAGGCGGTGGCGCTCCCCAACATTGAGGCGGAGACAGTAGCAGAAGCTCTAGTCAGGATCTTTTCTCGAGTAGGTTTCCCCAGAGAAATACTCTCAGATCAGGGAACCCAGTTCACGGCAACTGTCACTCAACAGTTATGGCAGAGCTGCGGGGTGAAACCGTTATTTAGCTTCCCCTACCACCCCCAGACCAACAGCCTTTGTGAACGATTCAACGGCACGCTTAAGCAGATGCTCACAGCGTTCACAGAGTCCTGTGGTCAATGGGAGAAATTTCTACCCCATCTCCTGTTTGCCTACCGGGAAGTGCCCCAGGCATCGACGGGGTTCTCCCCCTTCGAACTCCTATACGGAAGAAAAGTCCGGGGACCCCTGGACCTCATACGGGAGCACTGGGAGGGCAACACAGGAGAGGAAGGGATCCCGGTTTTGCCGTACGTGCTGGAGTTCCGGGACCGCCTGCGGGCACTGACCGAATCAGTTCGGGAGAGCCTACAGGCAGCCCAGAAACGACAGAAACAATGGTATGACCGGAGAGCCCGAGATAGGAACCTGGAAGTAGGGCAAAAAGTATTAGCCCTCGGACCATCCAAAAAGGACAAGCTACAGGCAGCGTGGCAGGGGCTATTCAAAGTGGTGGAACGGATTAGCGACACCACCTATATTGTGGCCAAATGTTCGGATGAAAGGAGCAGACAAGCCTTTCATGTGAACATGTTGAAACCGTACTTCGAGCGCTCTGAGGACGTGGCCACTATCTGTGCCCCGTCCACTGGCGCTAGTGAAGGACTTCCCTTACCCGACCGGCTGGCAGCTAACCAAGGTAACCTAGAGCAAGTTGGGTTGGGAGAGAAACTAAATCTCACCCTGAAACCCGAGAACTGCCATGGGGGCATGGCAGAGGTTCAATACCTAGGGCCTAGAGTAGGGTCTGGGAAACAGGGCCCCGAACCCGCAAAAGTAGAGGCCATAGCCAATTGGCCCCAGCCCCACACCAAGACGCAGGTATTGGCGTCCCTAGGCACCACCGGGTATTATACAAAGTTCGTCCCGGAGTGTAGCACCCCAGCGAAATTCCTCACCGACCTGACCAAAAGGTCCCCACCCAAGCAGGTAGCCTGGTTCTCGGAGTGTGCATTGGCGTTCCAGGGACTTAAGACGGCATGGAGCACCCGGTGGCATACCTCAGCGGCAAGTTATTACCTTGGAAGGTCAGCTATGCCACCATGGAAACAGAATGCCTGGCTCTAGTATGGGCCTTAAAGAAGCTCCAACCGTACCTTTATGGCCGTGCCTTTACCATTCTCACTGACCACAACCCCCTCATCTGGCTCAACCGAGTCTCTGGAGACAATCCCCGGTTGCTGCGCTGGAGTCTAGCGTTGCTACCTTACAATTTCACACTGCAATACCGCCTGGGCAAGCAGAACGGCAATGCGGATGGACTTTCACGCCAAACCGGCTTGGAAGTATAATTTTGACCCGGACATCCCCTAGCCAACCCGGCAGGGTCTAGGCGGGTATGCCGACCCATGGAACTAAGGGGGAGTATTGTGAAGAAAATAGACTTTATTCTGGACTCTGTTTGTCTTTTAAGAACCCCTGGACCGATCTGGGTGAAATTTGGATATGTTGGTCCCCCAGATCGGGGCTATCAGGAGATATGTAATGGCAGGTAGACCTTGTGTGGAAGAGGGGTGTTCTAACGTTGGGAAAATTAGGGTGCTCTCTACCTGGAGATAATTGGTTTATTCCTTAAACTGATCTAAATATCTCAATGTGTCATGTAAATGATCTGTAGTCTGTCTTTCAAGAAGTGTTCATTGTGTGAAGTTCTATTGTTTAGGAGGTGAGAAGTTCTAAATCACCTTGTCTGGGCAAAGGACCAGTAATTAACTCATGTGGATTCTACCGGAGACAGCCGTCTGTGTTCTACAATAGGTCTCTTGAAAGGGGACTCGTTAGCACACCATTGTATGATGATGTGGGAGGAGGATGTAATTGTATATCTGATTACATCAAGTATTTCTTTTGCTGTATATAAGTAACCTGTCTCTCAATAAAGTCATTCTATATCTGGACACCCTTCATGAAGTCTTGGCTCATGCTTGGGGATGGGGAACACTAACCATTCGGAAGAATCATCTTGGGAGACGGAAAGAAGGCCGCAGTACCCCAACCACTGCAGGTCTTAACAATGCAATATAGCAGTTATTTTTAATTACTAAAGTCCAACACAATGTGAACACATATGCTAATCATATGCATGTGTATGTATACTGAATTCAGGAATATACCCATCGGTGCCAGCCGAATGCTGGAGATGCGCTTTTGCAGCGGCGGAACATGTGTTTTGGAGTTGCCCTTGGATCAAGCAATTTTGGTCAGAGGTCACCTCTTGTATATCAGAAGTTTTGTTGATTCCTATCCCGATGACGATTAGAACTTGCTTACTGGGGTTGGTATAAGATGTTGTACCGTCCAGGGCTCATTGGACCCTGCTTAACATCCTTTTGTTCTATGCACGGAAGGCCATTCTGTTAAAATGGCGCAAGCCGGGGGCACCTGGTCTGTGCTTCTGGAAGGGCCTGGTCAATTCAATGATGCCATACTATAAGGCGACGTACCTTTCCAGGGGTTGTGGGAAAAAATTTGACAGGGTATGGCAAGCTTGGTACAACTCTGACCGGACTGTTGGATAGGGCCTGATGGCGGAAGTGGGCTTGATTTTTGCGGAGGAAGGGGTGGTGGGGCTGTTGTTATCGATTTTCCAGTGTTTTCATGGGAGAGAGAGTGGGGGCTGAGCAAATGGTGAGGGGGTTAATTCTGGGTTCTTTAATGTTTTTCTTTTTTGTATTGTACAGGTTTTGTACTTAGGCCTTGTTGGCCGGTCACTGACCCAGTGTTGTGCTGGGTCAGCTGTCTTTTTTTTATTTCTGTTTCATTTGTATGTTGTCAAAATCAATAAAAATAAATTGGCAACAAAAAAAAAATACATACATATTCACAAAGACTGAGGACATATCTCCATGCTTGGAATAGTCTTTGTGAAATGTGAGTGTTATGTGGTCAGAACGTAGTAGATTCTATTTATACCTAATACTTTCGTTTTTAATTAAATATAGTGTAAAGCACTAAAATTATTTAATAATAAATAGATCATCCATTAGCAATGGGCATTCTTCAGTATGAACAATCATATAAATATATACAAAGTTTACAGCCAGCTAAACTGTTGCACAAACCAACTTTGCTAAGTTTGCACACAAAAAGCCAGGTGTAGTCAACATTGTTCTGCATTCTGCATGCTCATGTGCTAAAGACTTTCCTTCCAGCCTGCACTGGTGCTATTTATTTGTATACAAGTGTACTGTCATTATGCACAGGGGGTGGTAAATGGCTGCAAATCTGTACAAATTTATTTTTGCTCCACCAAAATCAATATAGATGGCAGCAGACATTCAATTCTTTTAACATTATTTTGGGGTATTTTTTTGTTTGCAAAGGTTCACTTATCTATTATTATGTCTGGTTATTAAACAATGAAGTTAGAAAGGCAAATTGCCAAAGTTATGTTGGATTTGTTCACAAAATGTAATTTATGCTACACTGCAGTTTTTTTTCTGTTTGAATACAGTTTTAGAAAGGCTTTGTGCAGAAAATTATACAGAGTGAAATATTGCTCACTTTGTTATTTTTTTGTAATTGATCAGTTGTAGAAAGCTTGATTTCAGAAAACAGTGCAGTGGTCCTGGCTCTGTTTTCCCATGCAATATACATGGCAAAGAGCATTACAATAGTTGACCATCCCTGTCTGCATGAATTTGACTTCAGTAATTCAGAAACTATGCTCCATACTACATTCAGTGAAGTTAATGAGGAAACTGTCATACAAGAATTAGTGGTTGGTCACATTTAAAGATGAATTACATTTTTTTAAGTGAATATTTAAACATTCTACATTACCTAATTATATGTCATTGCCAGGGTGCATAATTTAGATCTCCTAGTGGTAGCAATTTACTTGGCTTTCCCTGGTGGTAGCCTTGGTGGGACTGAGTTGCTCAGCTACTCCTGGCCACCTGCAAAAACCCATTTAGTGGGTTCCAAGGCCAGGTGTATTTATGTGAAGCAGTCCAAAAACAAATAAATTGTCCAGCGCTGGTAAACCTAGCAACCTATAAGTTCCAAGAATCACAAAGCCATAATAGCCCTGGAGCTGTTCATCAGCTCTGGTACAGCTATATACGGGGGGAGGGGCACAGGACATGTAATATTGTAAAAAATTAGGGAAAGTAACATGGGTGGAAATAATTTCTATTAAATTAACCACTTGTCATCTGCCCACCGTCAAATGACGGCGGGCAGAGGACTCCATTATCCTGACATCACGTCATATGACGTGATGTCCCTTTAAAGCCGCGGGCGGGCGCGCGTCGCCGGCGGCGCGCGCGCGCACCCGCCGCTCTGCGGGGATCCCGTGCGAATGCCCGGCGGCAACGATCGCCGCCGGGCACACGCGATTGCTCAGTAACTGAGCGCGGACGTGGAGCTCTGTATGTAAACACAGAGCTGCACGTCCCTGTCAGGGAGAGAGGAGATCGATTGTGTCCCTTGTACATAGGGACACAATCGGTCACCTCCCCCAGTCACCCCCCCCCCCTCCCCCCACAGTTAGAACACTCATAGGACACACATTTAACCCCTTCCCCGCCCCCTAGTGGTTAACCCCTTCACTGCCAGTCACATTTATACAGTAATCAATGCATATTTATAGCATTGTACACTGTATAAATGTAAATGGTCCCAAAAATGTCAGAAAAGTGTCCGAAATGTCCGCCATAACGTCGCAGTCCCAATAAAAAAAACGCAGATCGCCGCCATTAATAGTAAAAAAAAAAAAAATGCCATAAACTATCCCCTATTTTGTAAACGCTATAAATTTTGCGCAAACCAAACGATAAACGCTTATTGCATTTTTTTTTTACCAAAAATATGTAGAAGAATACGTATCGGCCTAAACTGAGGGAAAAAATATTTTTTTTATATATTTTTTGGGTTATTTATTATAGCAAAAAGGAAAAAATATTGAATTTTTTTAAAAATTGACGCTCTATTTTTGTTTATAGCGCAAAAAATAAAAACCGCAGAGGTGATCAAATACCACCAAAAGAAAGCTCTATTTGTGGGAAAAAAAGGACGCCAATTTTGTTTGGGAGCCACGTTGCACGACCGCGCAATTGTCAGTTAAAGCGACGCAGTGCCGGAAGCTTATATTATAAGCTTCCGGCACTAAATATATAAAAAAAACTATTTTTTTTCCTCAATTCAGGCCGATACATATTTTTCTACATATTTTTCATTAAAAAAAATCGCAATAAGCGTTTATTGATTGGTTCGCGCAAAAGTTACAGTATATCGTTTACACAATAGGGTATAGTTTTATGGGATTTTAATTAATATGTTTGGTTTTTTTACTAGTAATGTCGGCGATCAGCGATTTTTATCGGTACTGCGACATTATGGCTGACACTTCGAACACTTTTGACACATTTTTGGGACCATTGGCATTTTTATAGCGATCAGGGCTATAAAAATGCATTGATTACTATACAAATGCCACTGGCAGGGAAGGGGTTAACACTAGGGGGTGAGGAAGGGGTTAAGTATGTTCCCTGGGTGTGTTCTAACTGAAGGGGGGGTGTACTGACTAGGGGAAATGACTGATCGCTGTTCATACATTGTATGAACAGACAATCAGGCATTTCTCCCCCTGACAGGACCGGGAGCTGTGTGTTTACACACGCGCGCCCCTATTGGCTGCTCGGTGAGATGACATAGATCTACGCAGGGGCGGACTGACAACTCATGGGGCCCCCGGGCAATAGAAGATTATGGTGCCCCCGGGCTTATAGATGGCCACCACGCCAGGAGGCAGTGCAGAGGCAGGGCAGCTAAAAAATTCCCTGGATTTTCACATCAAAAGCATGTCAGTTTCGGACATATCAGGGACAGATGTAAAAAGAAAACACAGATATTTACATACTGTCCCTGGTTTTACTGAATATGTAAAAATGGTGATAAGCGCTGTCCCTGGTTTTACTGAGCCTGGCAACCCTGATGGGGCCCCCTAGTGGCATGGGGCCCATGGGCAGTGCCCAAGTGACTCAATGGTCAGTCTGCCCCTGGATCTATGTGATCTTTACCAGCAGAGCTGACCTTCCACCATATAACTGCGGCAGCTGGTCATCAAGCGGTTAATATGCCATATTGAAGCACAGTGGGGTTGATTTGCTAAAACTGGGAAATTTAAAATGGGGTGCATGGCATCCAGTCAGCTTCTAACTTGCACAATGCGGTTGATTTACTACAACTGGAAAAGTCTAAATCTGGTGCAGCTGTGCATGGTATCCATTCAGCTTCTAACTTCAGATTTTTCAAATAATATAAACAATAAAACCTGGAAGCTGGTGCAGAGCTGCACCAGATTTTGTACTCTCCCATTTTAGTTAATCGATCCCAACGAGCACTAATCTTTAGTCATACAATTTAAAGATGTCGCCTTTTAAATGTAATCTCTTTATGGCCCTCAAGTGGTGGAAACCGCAGTTATTCACTACATTTTGGTGTGAAATCAGCTCCCATCCGTATTCTTTTTTTTATTTATTTCTCACTTTGATATCTGGCTAAGACCCTCTTCAAATAACAGTCATAACTAGTAAAAAGCTAAACCCTCCTGTGACTGTCTGTGTCACTGCAGCTGCAACAGTTGTCAAAATGTTTCAGTAACTTTAAGCCATCTCATCCTAACCAATATAGTGGTTGATAGACTGTGGTCAAACTGGGCTTACAACTAGGTTGCCAAGTAAGCATACCTACAAGTCTCTGCCGCAGCACAACAGTAACTAAGCTCCGAGATGGAGCACCACTGTATTATCAATATAAAAGTGAACATATCTGATCAAATAAGTCATATAAACAAATATAAATTAATAAATGCAATAGTAAATAATGACAAGGTGGATTGTCCTAGACATCTCTACTAATCAGTAATAAGGTGGTAGCTCAGTGGCGTAACAACCAGGGGGGCAGGGGGTGCGTCTGACCCGGGCGCTGAGCTGAGGGGGGCGCCTGTGACCGGCAGCTCTGCGGATAGTATAGTTAGCGGCTCCTCCACTGAGCGCACAGCCCCCCGCCGGTACCTCCCAGCGGCCGGCACAGGCATGCCTGGAAGGATGCAGGGGATGCCCTGTTTGGCATAACACCGGCGCACGCTGCAGAGGCTCCAAGATGGTGACGTGCTCTGCAGTCCGGCGGCGCCTGCAGGGACTCCTGCTCAGCCAAGCAAGTAAGCGGGGATGTGATGCAGGGAGAGAATGGTTTAGCAGAGCCTGTCCCAAGTCTTCCCCAGCGCACACCCTGCCTCTGCCACAGGCTGAGGCTGGGACTCTGTTGGAGAAGAGTGTTGGCCCGGCCCGGTCCATAGCTTAATAGGGAGCTCCACACTGCAGCCCTGATATCATGTTTATATAAGGGGGGGGGGGCGGAAAAAAAAAATCTGCCCCGGGCGCCCATGACTCTGGTTACGCCACTGGGGTAGCTGGAAAGGTTTGTCCTTCTTCTTTTTTTTTTTTTTCCCCCAGTTAAAATACAAATTACTATTTTCAAAGCCATTCATTTTAAGTTTACTGTATTCGGATGAGAAGAAAGTTGTTTAGTTGCCATGAGCTGCTACATTTTGCTTTACCTTTTTAAATATGCTTGTATGTTTACAGTGCAGTGCCAGGAACTTATAGCAACCAAGTAAATATAACTTTTAATCCATTGCTATAGTTACTATGCATTGCAAGGTCTTAACTGGCACTTTTGTCATGTCAATTTACATTTTGGACTTTTGTTCTTTCAAAAATTTAAAAAAGTCAAGTTTAAATATTAAAAAAAAATCATTCCATACTTGTAATGATACCATGGTACCACTATTCCCCAAAAAATATTTAAGTAGTCTTTGTGAAACAGGTGTTGTCTTTTTCATGTTTCTCCACTCCCTTTTTGGGACCTCTCAAATATCCAAGAAACAGATCTCAATTATTAACATCTACAGTATTCTTGTGTTCAGGATGACAATATTAATTTACATTAGCCATGTTCTTGTACCACAAAATATATCTTAACATATGTAATCTTGAGGTAGAAATACATCCACAGATGATTGTGAATGTGGAACCACAGCCAAACTTTTGTAAAGTAAATGTATATTACTTTTGTTTTTCGCAAATTTTATAAGGCATAGGATTAAATATAAACACATCTGCTTAACCAACTTTGATATCATATTTAAAGCACTAATTTTTATCGAATGATCTGTAAATTGAAATGTATTTTGGTACAACTAAATAAATTGCCATGTAACTCCCTTTTAATGACAGTAATACTCAAATGATTAATGTCAGAAAGAATTAGGTATAAACGCATACAGCATGTTTAAGCAGCTTGTACAGTACAACAGCCATACTGTAACTCTCCCAAAGTATAACAATAGCCACCTTTCATAAGGGCAAATTACAATGAATTACCCTCTACAATCTCAGATTTTTTAGTACTGCTCTATTATTTTCCAGCTATATTTTTAATTTCTTTTTGCATTAACCACACAGATACAGTTACATAACACGTTAACTATGCAACATACATCTGTACTGTTAAAATACAGATGTATATAGAAAACATGGCAATGAACATTGCAAAAGTTAACAATAAATTTTTATGGTTTAGTGAAATGTAGCATAGACGTAGAACACAACAGTAGTAATAAATCTTCATACATTAACCAATACCTAAGGGTCGCATGTGTAAAACATCAATTGTCATGCATTCAAATTGTACAATTTATGCACATTGCAATGTCGAACCCATTGCTACTATTTAGAGATTATCATTGTTTTGACTATGCAATAAGTTTCTTTGACTTTGCATCTCATCTTTGGTCCTTGTCTTAAAAATATATCTAATAGTCTCCAAAGAAATAGATAAAGTACCAATGCTTATGTTTTACTTATTTTTCTATTTGCCCACAGAATACTTTCACTAAAACGTATGATGACCAAAATTTAGAGAACAGTGAATTAAACCAATGAAAAATAATATGGATAGTAGAAAATTTTCCCGTAGTATAGATTGTAATACATCTTTCTTACTTGTTCTGTCTTTAGGTCCCAGGATATAAACAGAAGTATTCCAATAGAGGTAGAGGAGCTCTGAAGCTGACAGGACTGGAGGGAGGAAAGAAGGAAAAGAAATAGGTTTTAAGGAAAAAACATTCCAAGTGCCTCTCAGTTACGAGAGCAGAAGACTTGGTTGTGTTTTCTGAATGGAGCTTTGATTTTGAAAAGTGAATAGGTCACTGAATAATCAGGATCAGCCCTGTGCAACAAATATCCCTGAAGCTAGAAAGAGTGACCATCACATTCTACGTACTTTCAGAGCTGCACAGAAAACTGGAATTCCTAGGTTTGTAAGCATGTGATCCAATTCCCAAGCCTGTGTGATAGACAGTGTGCCCCGCTGGCAGGCAGAGAAGGCAATCATGAAGTTGCTGCTGGGGTGAGAAAAGTACACCTCTGAAATGTAAACAGTGAGTAGACCCTTAGACCTTTACAGTATTAACAAACTGTAATATTTATACAAGCTGTGTTACAAGTATACAGGTTCTTCAGAAACATTTTAGGGGACCTTGTACACATCAGTTAATAAGAGTGCCAAAAAGTAAATATTCTGACTATCTAAAGCCATTTCTGATGTCTACTTGATTTCAGAAAACTGGAGCAAAAGTGGATTATTTTGCTGCAGAAAGCAGTCTGGTTTCCTCTTATTTATTTGTATCTTATCTGAAAAAGGCCACATGAGAATAAAAAATAATACACATTTTGGCCCTACAAATTACTATGTTTTAAACATTTAGGGCTGTTTTCCCATGATGTGTCAGGCTGCACTGGGCTGCCCTTCCCAACGCAGTTCAAATACATAAGACGTAAGACTTTGCCCTCACTGTTATCACACATCACACCACCAATCTGTGGCATGCAGTACTATTTTTAACGCAATGCACTCCACTGAACTAAATTAAATGCCCCTTTCAGGAAAAAAACGTACAGTGTGATGCGCTGTTTACATTCTGACCTATCCATGTTATTATCTGCTTTCCTGTTTACCCTTTTAATCTGGTATCTGACTACACTTATTCGCTGCCAGCCCTGACCTTTTGCTTGTGTCTGTATCCAATATTGAAGAAGAGACAAAACAGGCGCCACTTAGAAAACTGCAAACTTTAATGAAAGGACAACCTGAGGTCAGTCAAGTGCTAGCCGAGATATGGGAGTCCCCTGTTTTAATTCACAGCTGCGGCATGGGGGAGAGGATGGCGTCACTACGACGGACCGATATTGCCCATTGACTGTGTATCCCACTATGGGGGTTATTTACTAAAGCTGGAGAGTGCAAAATTTGGTGCATAGAAACTAATCAGCTTTCAGGTTTTATTGTCAAAGCTTAATTGAGCAAGCTGAAATTAAAAGCTCATTGGCTACCATGCACATCTACACCAGATTTTGACTTCACCAGCTTTAGCAATTCTTCCTCTATGGTTTTATTCCTTATTAATTTATTTTTTACAGCTGCCATCTGTGCAGGTGCTTATACATCCACCCATAAAGTCCATCACTCCTTGATGGGTGGTCCGATGAAGCTCTGGTGTGTGCTTACTGTGGACTTTTTAGGAGCTCACACACTCTCCAATGTGCAGATAAGGCAGTGGGTCTACTATCCTTTTTTTCTGTGGCAATCTGTTTCTCTCTGTGCTTCAGAAACCATATTTTACCCTTTTATAGATATTCCTCTACAAGGGGGTATTCCTTATAGCTAATGTAATCACTTCTGCCGGTCGATTGTTATATTTATTTATTTAATTGTATGTTTTGGCGTAAGGCAATAGGCAGTTTCATTGTACTCTATCTCTTCCACGTTGCTGCTTTCTCATAGTTGATGAGCTCAGTGTTCGGTCTGAACACACCACCCCCCACCCCCATGTTCAGGGTATGTGTTCTGGTATGGTTCAAGAGGGTAAAGTTACATGCTCACACCTTTCCTGGGCAGGCAGGTTGCATGCTTGGATTAAATGTCTGGTATGATTTTTTTTTTTTTATAGAACTTTACACTTTTTTTTATTTTTGCATGTACACCCTTAAAATTTTTGCCAGACTTAAAGGGTCTGGTATGCATTTTGATGGGGGGCTCCACAGAAATGTTTTTCATTCTTGTTGCAGGATGTCCTATAGCAAACGTCACATTTGCAAAGAAAAAAAATGACAATTTAAATTGACCCATATAAAACCTCATTGTCAGCTTCTTTAAAAGGAAAAAAATATCCTTCCAAAGGTCCTCCAACATACATAACAGGTCCCTATGAATCTTTGTGTGACTTTTGCGGTCTGTGTGCCTTTTATTCTGGAAGCTGGAAGATGTACGGTAATTTACTAGCCGTTTTTTCCTTTTTAATACACACATGGGATTAAAAAATGTATTTCTGCATTGCTACATAGGGGCAGTTCCCACCCTTTTTGGCACCCAATTGCTTATTAGAGCAGAAAATTTTCATTTTTAATCTGACAGATTCAGCACCCATCAATTTCAATAGGGTTAGAGTTTAGCATTTGAACTTCTTTCGCTGAACTTTGCTCTTCTTTCCCTGACCTCTGCTCAAACTTAGGGCAGTTTGGCTCATCATGTACACTATTCATTTTTAGTTCAACAATTTGTTCATCTATCTGCTTTACAACCCTGTTGCATATGTTTATTATTGTTTCCTGTTCTCTTTCTTTGTGTTTCTTGAGTTAGACTTCCACCTAGCTTTGAGACTTCCACCTATCTTGAATTCACCAGGGCAGGCACAGCCTTACAATAAATGATATATATATATATATATATATATATATATATATATATATATATATATATATATATATATATATATAATATTTATATATATATAAAATAAAGAAAATTTATGAGACAAAAAAAATTGTTTTGAAAACATAAATTTGTACATGCTATTTTAAAAAATTCCTAAAAAAATAATATTACCACATGCAGAAAATATGCGTTATCTTAGGTCTGCTTGTCCCTTTTTTAATAATGGTGATTTCTCAAATGTATTAGAAGCCATCACAATGAAGATAAATATGGTGTGCTCTAGTGCATGCTAGTTTACTGCACAAGTGATGTGTTGCAAACAAAAGGCAACTTAGCCTATTTCAGAAATAAGTGTCCTTTGCCAGAGCTCTTTTGTAGATGGTTAAGCCTATCACCATAGGTTTTCACCCTGCAGCTACGTTTTCAGTGTAGGGGATCTAACCATCATCAGGAGATGCAGCAAAGTGTTTTTTTGTGCCGCATCTTCAGTGTGGGTCATTTTGGGCTCTCTCTGTAGCAGTAAATCCCCCAAATTTTTCTCTGTGTACTGGGAAGGATTAAAAGGTCACCTTGAGGTCTCCTCCTTACTGCCACAAACCCAAAACTCCTCCTAACCACCGCCACCCCAATACTCCAACTCCTTATAATCCTTCTACCTCCTACTGCCCCATGGCATTCCGCATACTGGTGGAGGGCATGAATGACCTTCTGTGCAAATGAATGACAGTGGCTGAAGACTATTGGTCAAAATTCTGGCCACTGAGTAGTGTGGCACATTTCACAAAAAAGGCGCATTAGTAGTTCAATAAAAAAAAAAGGCTCATACAGACAGAAAGTAATGTTCGTACAGATAAGAAGTTCCATGTGATTGCAAGTAAAGAAGAATCATTGATGGGACTGGCAGCAGAGGAGCCTCTTCCTTCTATAATCCTCCATGCTTGAGAGAATCTACAGTGGTATGCTTCATATAGACACAGAGTACACACGAGACACATTGTAACAAAGAAGTGGATCAATTATCTTACAAGGAGGGAGCGCCCTTATGGAAGCCTAATGAGTGGAATATCCCTGGTGGCTGAAACATGCGTGAGAAAGTCAGATCTCTATAATTTGAGATCCAGCCCTTCTGGTAAGAGGTGTGTGTTTTATGTGGGGAAAGCACCTCAAAGCACCTTTTTGTGAATCACTTTTCATCTAGAAGAGCATGTTTAATTGGACTTTTTTTTTTACTAAGGACTTAATGTGGATACATAGGTTTTTCACTTTGTAGAATTTTTCATATGCATTGTATGATATTGGTTTACATCATAGAGTATCTAATAGGTTGCACATTTATATGTTTGACATATTTAGTTAGTCATGTATTCAGAGCTAATAAGTAGCAGCACCTTAATATTACACACTTGTTTTTTTATAGTTTGGGTGAGCGCAAAATATTTTTATATATACATATAAAAAATGGCTGCTTTGAGGAGGAAAAGACCATACTAGCAGTTTCAGACAAATGGCTGCTTTGCTCCTTTAAAGAGGAACATGGCACATTAGGAGTCCAGACATATGTCTGTTACGTGGTCTTGAGGAGCAGTAAAAGTGGCAGTCTAAAAGAAACTACCTGTTGTTAGCTGTTGAAGAGAACAAATGCATGTCTTTTGTTGCTGACTTTGTGGAGGTGCTGTTCCCATCAAGCTCTGTGGTTCAGAGTCATGTTTTTCTTCATGTATGTGGTATCCACATGGTTGGTACATTTATAACTTATCTGCTGCCAAAATATCTAAAACAAAAAAAAAATTCTATATGGTAATAAATCAAACTGGTGTGCTGCTGCTGTATTTAAGCCAAGCACTAATGTAACACTAGAAAAATCAATTTCATATGCAGGTCAGGCTCAGAGACCAGTAGCTTCAGCAGTAGAGAGGCTCCTACCGACCAGCAGGATAGGTATACAAGCAGGTCACCCAGAAGGATGACTCTGTCTCACAAGAGGTGAGGGGTCTATGCACTATCAGGTATTCACTAGAGTGCCTAATGGTGGATTGTTAGTACCAGGTTGAGGTCCTCGGGATTGCCCTACCCGGCGGAGAGAAAGCCAAGGTCCAGTAGCAGATGTAGCAGGTAGGAGTCAACCAGAAGCATAGTCGGTGAACAAGCCAAAGGTTTTTAGCAAGAGGTTGAAGGTTAGAATTCAAGCAGGAACATAGTAAAAGAACAAACAAAGTGTTGTCGCAGAAAAAGCCAAAAGTCGGTAACAAGCTGTAGCAGAGTTACAGATGGCAGCAGGAATGACAAGAGTTAGATATTGGGCTGGAAAGAGCACACTAATCTGGTAAATAGGGAGTGCAAAGGCATGCCTTAAATAGGAAGTTCACGAGAGGAGAAAAAGAGTTCAATGTTCAAAGGAAACCTGATACAAGGCTAGGTTGCTTAAGGAATCAGGTAGGTAGCTTTTCAGCATCTTAAATACTCAGCAAAAAAAAACTGCCAGACAAAGCAGAGGTTGCAGGTTCAGATCCAGGTCCTGACACAAAATATGTGATGCCAGAATACAGTGCCACTGACTCTGGGAGCTTTACTGTTCTGTAATGTTACATACCCCTTAAAGGCATTTCCCAAGCATGTTATTTAAGGATTTTTGTTTTTTCATGTCACCCTTGAAGTTACCTTAAAAGGTGAATCCTCCACACTGAACAGAATGTGTTTTACTTTTTTTACATTAAACCATGTACCCTATGGCATGTCCCATCTCACCATGCCTTTTCTAACTATCCATTGCATATTAGCCTTAAAAATGGTCAGAACTGATTTTCAAGATTCACCCTTACAGACTTTAATGGGGTTGGAACTTAAGTTCTCAAATTTCTGTGGTCATGGCTAGTTCAATGAATACCTCATAAACCAAACACCCCAAATGCTGCCAGTCATTCCAGACTAATTTCCATTGATTTCTTTAGTTATAACTAGATGATCGTATGTGGGTGGGGCCAGTGGTAACCAATGCAGAGAGAAAACAGCACACACAATCCTTATATTTAGAAAAGTAGTATGGAAGGAGCAATACAATAGCACCTGCTGAGACACAGTTGGTATGACTAATGTTAACACTGGCGATAACAGGTGCAGTAAGAGGTGCAGTAACACTTGTAGTACCAGTCACAGTATCTGATATGATAAATACTTCACTCCCTCATAGAACAGTTTCAAATGGTGTACTGACATTAATGGTGCAGGTGATTTAATGAGACAAAGAAGGTGTCACCAGTTAGTATAAGCAGGTCACACACAGCTTCAACAGGGTTGGGCAGAAGTATTTACTCAGGCACTTCAAGGGAAGATACAGGTAGGGCCTACTTTACTCTGACTAAATCTGTTGGAGGGGTGACTGACTGGAAAGGTGGCAGACTTAGCTATTGGCTCTGAGAGGCTCTTGAGAAAGTTTCAGTAGCAGATCCATATACCAGTGCCTAGGGAGTGTTCAGTGAGATCCCTATTCTTTCCCTCCTCATACCACAACATTTCCCTAGCACTAAGTCTATGTCCCTACCAGGTGGGTTCATTTCCCCAGCTTGACCACTCACAAATCTACACAAAATTATGGCATGGTCTCCTATTTATAAGGGCTGTCCGACCCAAAGTGGCCCCCAAAAGTCACGGGGGGATTTCAGCATCCAATCAGACAGCTGCTTTCCCAGTGATACCTACATAGGCTACGGTGGAACATTATTCCCCAATCCTTCACTATATCTGCATGGCTGTAATACACCACCTACTGAATGGTGTGAAACCCACACCTGCCTACACAAATGCACACAGTTGTACAACAATTAAACACTATGGCCCGGATTCACATACATCGGCGCATAAATATGCCACTGTAGCGTATCTTCTTACGCTACGCCAGCGCAACGCAGAGAGGGAAGCATGGAATTCACAAAGCAAATGCTCCCAACTTTGTGACAGCGTAGCGTATAATCGTAGGCGTAAGGCAGAGTAAGTGGACTGGAAGTGGGCGTGATACATGGTAATGAAGCGCGACCCCATGCAAATGATGTGCCGAGTGCTAGGCAAGTACTTAAAACGAATGGCGCATTCGCCGTCACGTGGACGTATCCCAGTGCGCATGCTCACAATCACGTTGAAACAACTGCCTAAGATACGTCAAATCACTGCCTACGTCGTGAACGTAACCTACGCCAAGCCCTATTCACGTACAACGTAAACTATGTAAAATTTGACGGCATTCGTTCCCTGGTCCATACCTTTGCATGAGTTGCACCTCCTATATGGGGAACTTTACACCGGACGTACGACTTATGCAAACCACGTATATTATGCGCCGGGCGCAAGTACGTTCGTGAATCCACGTATCTCCCCCATTTCCATATTTAAATAGGAAATCAATGGGAGCGCCAGATGCATCCAGCGTAACTATGCGCCCGCGATACACCGGCGTAGGCAAGTTATGTCGGTGGACTGAAGCCAGTTTTTAGGCGTATCTTAGTTCTGTGGGCACAGATACGACGGCGCATATTTACACTTACGCGGCGTATCTCGAGATACGTCGGCGTAAGTGCTTTGTAAATCCGGGCCAATGTGGTTAAGCACAGCCATTCCATAAGAGATCACAGTGATCACAAGATTTGTCAACAGGGTGCATTACAGACACATTTGCAGTTTTGGCTTTGAATCTAGACTTACCTTTTAACAGCTGTTTTTGCTGTTTGTGATGTATAGGTAAGGAATATTGACATGACACAAAAGCTGCTGCATAAAGTCAGGATATGCTCGTTACCTTAATGAGTCATACTGTGTATGAATGTGTTTGCTTTAGTTGTTATTTGTTTAAAGGTTATATTACCATATTTTGGTAATTTTTCAACAGCTTGAAACACTTAACTGTTATACTGAAAAAAATAGTTTTCCCTCTTATTTAACCACTTCCTGCCCAGTCAATAGGAGATTGACGGCCGGGAGGTGGTTATGAAATCGTGACTGGACGTTGTCCAACGTCCTGCAGGATTTCATGCCGCGCGCCCTTGGGGGCGCGCAGAGCGGCGATCGGTGATGCGGGGTGTCAGTCTGACACCCTGCACCTCCGATCTCGGTAACGAGTCTCCGGTGGAGGCTCGCTACCACATGATCAGCTGTGTCCAATCACGGCTGATCACAATGTAAACAGGAAGAGCCGTAGATGGCTCTTCCTCACTCGCGTCTGACAGAGGCGAGTACAGGAGAGCCGATCGGCGGCTCTCCTGACAGGGGGGGTTTGCGCTGATTGTTTATCAGCACAGCCCCCCCCCCCTGGATGCCCACATTAGACCACCAGGGAATGCCCACACTGGCAGGGCAAAAAAAAATCAGGATAAAAACAAAAAACAAAACATTCCAAGTAAGAAAAAAAGAGGGAGATGCCAGTCAGTGCCCACACATGGCCACTGACTGGCAACAGATACATCAGTGCCACCCCTCAAAGTCCAGTGCCACTCCACAGTGTCCTTTAGTGCCACCCCTCAGTGCCAATCCATGACCAGTGCCCACCTATCAGTGCCCATCTGTGCCACCCATAAGGGCCACCCATGAGTGCCATTCTGTGCCGCCTATGAGTGCCCAGTGCTGCCCATGAGTGCCCATAAGTGCCGCCTATGAGTGCCCATCAGTGCCGCCTATGAGTGCCCATCAGTGCCGCATACCAGTGCCGCCTATCAGTGCCCATCAGTGCCACCTCATAGGTGCCCATCAGTACTACCTTATTGGTGTCCATCAGTGCCACCTCATCAGTTCCCATCAGTGCCGCCATATAAGTGCCCATAATTGAAAGAGAAAACGTACTTATTTACAAAAAAGTTAACAGAAAAAAATAAAAATGTATTTTTTTTTCAAAATTGTCGCTCTATTTGTGTTTATAGCGCAAAAAATAAAAACCGCAGAGGTGATCAAATACCCCCAAAAGAAAGCTCTATTTGTGGGGAAAAAAGGACGCCACTTTTGTTTGGGTACAGTGTAGCATGACTGTGCAATTGTCATTGAAAGTGTGACAGTGCTGAAAGCTGAAAATTGGCTTGGGCGGGAAGGTGCGTAAGTGCCCGGTATGGAAGTGGTTAAACTGTAAACCTATAAATCCCTCTAATAACATATGGTGCATCTCTGAGGCCGCGTACACACGACCAGTTTCCTCGACAGAATCCATCAAGAAACTTGGTGGGAGAGCTTTTTTGCCAAGGAAACCGGTCTTGTGTATGCTTTTCATTGAGGAAACTGTCGAGGAACTCGATGGGAGTCTCAATTTCCTCGTCGGGCTGGTTTTCGACGAGAAACACGTTGGTGTGTATGCTTAGAGACCCGCGCACCTTCGGTAAAAGTAGCGTTTGTAATGAAAATAACACATTTGTCACGCTGTAACATCAGCCCCAAGGGTTGTGCCAGTGGAATCGAACTTCCCCTAATGTCAGATGTGTTGAAGTCACCGTGCTTGAGAACGAGGAGATGTAGTCTTGACTGTGTGTACACAAAGACAGCTTGTCAAGTTTCTTGATAAGCCTAACAAGGAATTTGTCGAGGGAAAACGATGTGTCTTTTCCGATGAGTTCCTCGGTCGTGTGTACGAGGCCTTACAGAAAATGACATTTTGCAACAGATAATACAGAGGTTTTACCATGTATTGATTTAGTATTTTGCTTTCTAAAGTGTATGTAAATCCAAAACTCTTTTGTAACTTTAGAAAGAGAAGATAGAGTTTAAAACCCAAGCTATTTTTGTTGTCCTTGTCCTGCTAGTGAGATTACCCTTTACTTTCTGTCTTGGAGTTGCAACCAGAAGTGAGAGGAAAATAGCAGGAAACGGGTGGACGGCCGCACACCAAAGAACTCTTGAGTTGTCTTTATTGAAGAAGCATGAGCAAACACCGCAAATACACAGCAAGAATCATATACAGCCGACGCGTTTCACACTTGGTCAGTGCTTATTCATGGCCTAAGTACAACTGAAACATACACAAAATAAATAGTGCTACAAGAGACATGTGACCATGATTAGCCACTAGTTGAGAAGAGCCTATGAGTAAAGGCAGTCCTACAGCTGGGGCAAAGATCAGAGTGCACTTGTGTGAATGAAAAAAAAGAAGTGAGAGGAAATCTCCCTGCAGTGAGAGGAGTTCTTGTCTTAGACAATTGTCACCAGAACATTTATTTCTAATGGAATATTTCCCCTTACCTCTTGCTCTCATGACAGCTCAAAAATTTAGAGATTTCTGCTCATTTTCTGTTTTGGTAACAGAGTTTGCAGTGCATTGACGGCTGCTGATTGGCCAAAGCATGCACCTGACTAGTGTTGAGCAGAATATGCCATATTCGAATTCGCGATATATCTCGAATATATAGTCGAATATTCGACATATATTCGCTAAATACGAATATTCGTGATATTTTTTGGAAATGAAATGATTGCGAATTTTCGCTATCGCGAATTGCGAATTGCGAATTGCGAATTGCGAATATTCGAGAAATGCGGAATGGAGCATTCTGATTGGCACAGAATATTCGTGATATATTGCAATATAAAATAATTGCGAATATTCGAGAAATGCGGAATGGAGCACTCTGATTGGCTCAGAATATTCGTGATATATTACAATACACAATAATTGCGAATATTCGGCAAATGCGGAAGGAGCACTCTGATTGGCTCAGAATATTCGTGATATATTACAATACACAATAATTGCGAATATTCGAGAAATGCGGAAGGAGCACTCTGATTGGCTCAGAATATTCGCGATATATTACAATACACAATAATTGCGAATATTCGAGAAATGCGGAATGGAGCACTCTGATTGGCTCAGAATATTCGTGATATATTACAATACAAAATAATTTCGAAATTTCGAGAAATGCGGAATGGAGCACTCTGATTGGCTCAGAATATTCGTGATATATTACAATATAAAATAATCGCGCGATATCGCTATTGCCGAATAATCGCATTGCGATTTTTTCGGCAATATAAAATGAGCGCTGCAGCTACTCGGCCCAAGGTCTCTAATCATACCAGCAATGCTTTTAGACGTCGATGGGGATCTCTAGGATGTGATCTGTTCTAAAAAAAAATTGAAAACATTCGAATATTCGAAATAGCGAATATTCGCCGCGATATTCGCGATATTCGCGAATACTCGAATATGCAATATTCGTAGCGAATATTCGCAATGCGAATATTCGTGAGCAACACTACACCTGACCTGCATGCTTTAACCAATCACAGCATGATCTACTGGGAGAGCCATGATTGTCCAAAGGCAGGGTGCCTTTTGGCTATCATGGCTCAGATGGCTAAGTCCACGCCCCACACTATATCAGGCTGCTTACACGGCAGCCTTGTATAGTGTGCAATAATAAAGAGAGATTGAGAACTTGAGCTAGATTAGGCAGCTTAGTTAGGGGTGTGCAGGCAGTTGAGTATATATACTTGAGTAGTCAGTGTAGAATATATACAGGTCGTTCTCCAAAAATTTGTATATTGTGATAAAGTTAATTATTTTCTGTAATGTACTGATAAACATTAGACTTTCATATATTTTGGATTCATTACACACAACTGAAGTAGTTCAAGCCTTCTATTGTTTTAATATTGATGATTTTGGCATACAGCTCATGAAAACCCAAAATTCCTATCTCAAAAAATTTGCATATCATGAAAAGGTTCGCTAAACGAGCTCTTAACCTAATCATCTGAATCAACTAATTAACTATGAACACCTGCAAAAGATTCCTGAGGCTTTTAAAAACTCCCAGCCTGGTTCATTACTCCAAACCGCAATCATGGGTAAGACTGCCGACCTGACTGCTATCCAAAAGGCCATCATTGACACCCTCAAGCAAGAGGGTAAGACACAGAAATAAATTTCTGAATGAATAGGCTGTTCCCAGAGTGCTATATCAAGGCACCTCAGTGGGAAGTCTGTGGGAAGGAAAAAGTGTGGCAGAAAACGCTGCACAATGAGAAGAGGTGACCGGACCCTGAGGAAGATTGTGGAGAAGGACCGATTCCAGACCTTGGGGGACCTGCGGAAGCAGTGGACTGAGTCTGGAGTAGAAACATCCAGAGCCACCGTGTACAGGCGTGTGCAGGAAATGGGCTACAGGTGCCGCATTCCCCAGGTCAAGCCACTTTTGAACCAGAAACAGCGGCAGAAGCGTCTGACCTGGGCTACAGAGAAGCAACACTGGACTGTTGCTCAGTGGTCCAAAGTACTTTTTTCGGATGAAAGCAAATTTTGCATGTCATTCGGTAATTAAGGTGCCAGAGTCTGGAGGAAGACTGGGGAGAGGGAAATGCCAAAATGCCTGAAGTCCAGTGTCAAGTACCCACAGTCAGTGATGGTCTGGGGTGCCATGTCAGCTGCTGGTGTTGGTCCACTGTGTTTTATCAAGGGCAGGGTGAATGCAGCTAGCTATCAGGAGATTTTGGAGCACTTCATGCTTCCATCTGCTGAAAAGCTTTATGGAGATGAAGATTTCATTTTTCAGCACGACCTGGCACCTGCTCACAGTGCCAAAACCACTGGTAAATGGTTTACTGACCATGGTATTACTGTGCTCAATTGGTCTGCCAACTCTCCTGACCTGAACCCCATAGAGAATCTGTGGGATATTGGGAAGAGAAAGTTGAGAGACGCAAGACCCAACAGTCTGGATGAGCTTAAGGCCGCTACCAAAGCATCCTGGGCCTCCATAACACCTCAGCAGTGCCACAGGCTGATTGCCACGCCGCATTGAAGCAGTCATTTCTGCAAAAGGATTCCCGACCAAGTATTGAGTGCATAACTGAACATAATTATTTGAAGGTTGACTTTTTTTTTATTAAAAACACTTTTCTTTTATTGGTCGGATGAAATATGCAAATTTTTTTTGAGATAGGAATTTTGGGTTTTCATGAGCTGTATGCCAAAATCATCAATATTAAAACAATAAAAGGCTTGAACTACTTCAGTTGTGTGTAATGAATCTAAAATATATGAAAGTCTAATGTTTATCAGTACATTACAGAAAATAATGAACTTTATCACAATATGCTAATTTTTTTAGAATGACCTGTGTATATATGTGTATATATATATATATATATATATATATATATATATATATATAAAATATATACACAGTGCAGACAGTCTAGTGTATGTGTGTGTGTGTGTGTGTGTGTGTGTGTGTATATATATATATATAGAGAGAGAGAGAGAGAGAGAGAGAGAGAGAGAGAGTTAAGTCAATGCAGAGTATAAAATACTGTAGTAAATTGAAGTGGTTAAGGGGAACCCTCAAAATCCATACCATGCCTTTTGGGTCCGATATAGGTTTTAAGGCGAACTCAACTCTAAAATAAAAAAAAACAGCTTGGGGTCCCTTCAAAATCCATACCAGACCCTTATCCGAGCAAGCAGCCTGGCAGGCCAGGAAGAAGGAGGATGAGCGCACACCCTCCCCTCATGAACCATACCAGACTGCTTGCCCACAACTTGCAGTAACTCACAGAACTATTTGGCATTAAACTTGCAGTAACGCAATAAAATGCAGTAACACAATAAAATATGGTGTTAAACTTGCAGTACCGCAAAGAAATATAAAGTGTTAAATTTGCAGTAACGCAACTGAAATAGACTGCATTAAGGGCGCAGTAACACCCATAAATGTAGTGCATTAAATGGCACATACCACACTGAAATATACAGCGTTAAACTTGCAGTAATGCATTTAACTGTATAGCGTTAAACTTGCAGTAACGCAACAGAAATATACTGTGTTAAGTGTGCACAGAAATGTACTGCGTTAAATGGCAAGTGACGCACTGAAATATACAGCATTAAACTTTCAGTAACACAATAAAATATACTGTGTTAAACTGTCACTACACTCACACTGACTGAACTATCCATACATTCACACTAAACTGTCACTACACTCACACTGACTGAACTATCCATACATTTACACTAATATAAAGATGAATAGTCAGACTATACTCACACTGAACTATCCCTAGATGCACACTAAACAGATATTCTACGCTGACAATATAATCAGAATAGCACACTATAGCACACTAAGGCCTTGTACAGACGATGGAATTTATCCGGTCGGAGATATCTGATGGATAGTTTCCACCGGACAAGGCAGATTTGTCCGTTGGTCTAATGAGCATACACATCATCGGACAGAAATCCCAGCAGACCAGAACGCGGGCACGTAAACCACGTACAACGTCACTATAAAGGGGAATGCCAAAGCCTACCGCGCCGCCCTCTGTTCCGCTTTTGCTAGTTACGTGTTAGCAAAGGTTTGGTTAGAGCTGATTCGTGCTTTTCAGTCGCCGCAGGTCGTATTTTCGGGTTCAGTGTGGGCTTGTGGGGTCATATTTGTCATTCAGTGTCGCCGTGCGCGGCTTTTCTGCTTTGCAGTGCCGTCCTGTACGGTCGTATCTGTTTGACGTGCGATCTTTGCAGGTATTGCTGGATTTGGGGGTGCTTTCTGTTTGAGTGCGTTCTTGACTGACCAGCCGGCCGGTTTGAAGCCAAGATGGAGCAGCAGCGCAACTTTTCACGAGTTCGTGCTGTTTATGGGTTTTGTTCTGGAATCTGTGAATTCCAGTGATTTGGACAGGAACAGTGGGAGGAGTTCCTGGGCCAAGAATTGGTTGCGGCAGCGTGACCGATTGTCTCATATGCCTCTGCTTAGGGAGATCCGGGAGAATAATCCTGATGACTACAGGAACTTTCTCCGTATGACGGACCCCGTTTTCCACCATCTGCTGGATCTCCTGTCCCCCTATATCACGAGGCAGGACACTGTGATGCGGCAAGCCATTACGGCTGAGCAGAGGCTTATTGCCACGTTGCGGTACCTGGCGACTGGGAGGAGCCTGCAGGACCTCAAGTTCTCAACAGGCATCTCTCCCCAGGCGCTTGGGATCATCATACCGGAGATGTGTTCTGCCATCATACAAGTGATGCAGGAGGAGTATATTAAGGTAAGTTTCTTCCTTTAACATCACAATCTGTGTCTTTAATAATGTATGCTAATTTTTATTTTATTTTTTGGTTTGTCCCCACAGTTTCCCTCCACGCCACAGGTATGGCAGACTGTGGCTGCCCAATTTGCCCAGCGGTGTGATTTTCCTAACTGCGGAGGGGCAATAGATGGGAAGCACGTCCGCATAGTGCCGACACCTCGTTCGGGGTCGTACTATTTCAACTATAAAGGTTTTCATAGTATCGTGTTGATGGCGGTGGTTTCGGCACACTACGAATTTTTGTATGTGGACGTGGGGAAGAATGGCAGGCTGTCTGATGGGGGAGTGTTCACGTGAACCGAATTTTACAGGCGTCTACAATCTGGTGGTCTTGAACTGCCACCGGATGAAGACAATGTGGAAGGACTTTCCTTTGTTTTTTTAGCGGACGAGGCTTTCGGGCTTGGACCTCACCTCATGCGGCCTTTTTCCCAGAGGACCCTCACCCCGGATAGGAGGGTATTCAATTTTAGGCTGGCCAGGGCCCGGAGGGTAGTCAAGAATGCCTTTGGGATATTTGCCAGCCGGTTCCGCCTGTTCCAGACAGCGATACATCTGAACTGAACTTGGTTGTTTTGGCCTGCTGCATATTGCACAATTTTTACGCAGGCATTCCCAGACGTACCTACCCAACATCAGTGCTGAGGCAGGACTACCCTCAGATCCCCTTCCTGGGCTGGACACTGGTCGCGCTGGCTCGGTAACCCAATCTGCTCGTGAGGCACGCGACAAATATGTTGAGTACTTTATGGGTCGGGGGGCCATAGCTATGCCAGATTAATATTTCTTTCTAATTCGGCCCCCAAAAGAAAGAAATATTCCAAAGAAATAATAAATAATTCGACCATTGGACTTTATACAGTTGCTTGTCATTATTGCTTTTTCTCTTTTCTCTTTTCTCTTCCAGGTTCTGAAACTAGTGGACTTCTTGTGCCCAATTTAGTTAGCAGGTTTTAGTAAATACACACAATTGCACATTCTAGTCACTCTTCTACAAACTGGGTATTGAGCATAGAAATAAGAAGCCACTCTTTTTTGTGTTTTTGTTTATAATATTTTTATTTTTTCTAATTTGGTGTTTTTGCAAAAATGTTTGGCTTTTATTTCAAAAACGTGTTTAGAAAAGTTTTATTTCTTACAAAAATATATATATTTTATCCAAACATATGTAACAATGGAACTTACAAAGTTCAACCTTTTAGTTAACATACAAAACCCAGGCTACATGGTCTTATGTCACCCCGGAATACGCCAAAATTTGAGGATGCACACATGCTGTGTGTGATGGGCCAAATGGTGAATTCTCACCTGAGATCCCATGCCAAATGTTCACATGTGCTATCTGCCATCATGGGTGATCAATGTATGTGGTTTGTGGGTGCAACCCCTTTCTCTCACCTACTTGATAAGCGAGGAAGGGGTTGCACCCACAAAGCACAGACAATCGATGTCCTGTGATGGCAGATAGCACATGTGAACACACACTGGGGTTTATTTACTAAAGAGTGCACATGTGAACACACACTGGGGTTTATTTACTAAAGAGTGCAAACTCAGGCTTATTTCTGCATAGAAGCCAATCAGCTTCTAACTTCAGCTTGTTCAAAACATGGAAGCTGATTGATTTATATGCCAAGTGAGGCTGCTTTTGCACGTTCTAGCTTTAATAAATAAACCCAACTGTGTGTGTGTGTGTGCATCCTCAAATTTTGGCGTATTTTAATGTAAAAATATATCAAATCTTTGAGAGTGGGGTGGTCGGGGGTGAGGGCAGGGGGGGTCAGTCTTCTATACGTCCCAACATATCTAGGATGTTTTTGAAGTTTTGGTCCATCACCACCATCCTTTCCCTCATATTGGCCAGCTCGGTGCTGCACTCCATTATCTGCTGGATTGTGATTTGTGCACTTGCACGAGAAAAACTATGAGCAACAGATGTGCTAATCCCATCTTCATCCTCTAAAAAAAAAAAAAAAAAGGAAAAAAATAATAAAAAAAGTTGCAAAAAAAATAAAAAAATTATGATACGCTCAACATTAAGTGAAAATATACATCATAAAGATGTGGAGAACAAAAAATAATGTTGGGACATCTGGCTAGCAAACAGTGTCAAATACAAAAAACACAAGCAAAAATGAAAGCTTTCAGTATGGGACATCGGTCAAAATAGCATCTGCAAGAGAACGGGTTTCTTCGAGCAAGAGAACAAAGAACAAAAAAACGCTATAAACGGGACACTATATAGATAGTTTAAGTGACGAATGTGCCATGTCCCAAACAAACGCGAGTTTTACCTGAACGAGTGCTCCCGTCCTCTCATTTTGACTGAGCATGCGCAGGTTTTTGGTCCGGCGGAAAAGTTTCAAAGCATGCTTTGGAAATTTTCGCTGGAGAAATCCGTCCAAATCCGTCCGCTTGCCTCTACAGACGAGCGGATTTTTCGGCTGAAATGGTCCGTCGGACCATTTCCAGTGAATAAATTTCATCGTGTGTACGCGGCCTAACTGTCTAATAGCACTGAACAGAGCCCTATTCTATCTCTCTCCATGCCACTATCACACTACAAATGGCCGCTATGGAAAGAATACTTTTATAGTGTGGGGCAGGATTAAGAGCAATGAGCCATGATTGTATACAGTCATCAAAACAGCATCCATTCATGGAGTGCTCTCTGTCCTGATTGGGTGAAGCTTTCATTGCTCCAGCCAATCAGGGCTTTTAATGCACTGTACAGCGGCGCAGTGCATTGTGGTTGTTTGGCGGGCTGAACAAACGGTCGAGCGACCCCATAATTCGGTTTTTTGGAGAATGGCTGAACAGGCCAAAGTTCCTCCCAAACTCATGCACGGGCCGAACCGTTCACCTATCCCTACTTAAAATGTTCCAGTTGCTAATATTGCTACTGTTACAATGACCCAGTACTCACTCACCCCGATTATTCCAGCTGACTCAGGGGATGAATTTTCAATGTGTTGCTCTGATAGTTCATTACAAATAAAAACATAACGTAACATAAATAGTTTTTCGCATAAAAATATTTATGGTCGTTACCCTCTGACCGAGAGTGATGTGGATCACATAAACACGCGACAAGACTTACAACATAAATAGACCTGAAGTGTGCCTTGGTGGTCTGGTCAGTATGCCAAGAAAAGGGGGCATACCCAAAGTAAGTAATGGGTAGTTAATTGAAGAAGGATATACTGAGAAGTGCCCTGAAAAAGGGAAGGGCGGGATGGTGTCGAATGCAATTGAATGCGCAGACTCACAGACATGAGGTGAGCTGGGAAGAGTTGGCCCAGTGACGTGTAGTACTGCACACTGAACCGATAAAAAGCATGTGTGAGTGGGCTGCTTAAATACCCTCCGGGCTCCTCCCATAAACTCAGGACACCATACTGGCCTTCTTATTTATGGTCGTTACCCTCTGACCGAGAGTGATGTGGATCACATAAACACGCGACAAGACTTACAACATAAATAGACCTGAAGTGTGCCTTGGTGGTCTGGTCAGTATGCCAAGAAAAGGGGGCAAAAGACTCAGATAGAGAAATAGCTTATATTGATTTCTTGTATTTATTGAGCCAGCTTGGTAAAGGCTTGTGCCATTTCTTCCTGAGGATTTGGGATGTATGTGGCAAAACAAGGAGACTTCCCATCAGCCTGGTATCTTGATTATATGGTCTGGTACTCCCTGTTGGGAGGCAGTTGAGGCTGCTCTAATTCGTAAAGAATGTCCAGAGAACTGACTGGGGTTTGAAGCCCAAGTTGCTTAGGATTCTGACATGCTTGACAAACTGGCTGCCACTCAGGGAGCTGGTTTAGAAAGGGTAGCAACAAGCTACCATCAGATTGGCTGGGTAGATGGAGAAGTAGTCGGTCGAGCACCGTCACTGGGCGTCAGGCATTGTTAGTCTGAAACAGGTTGATGTCAACCCCCGGGGCTGGTTTGTTGCATTTGCAGACTGAGAGTGTAGGGGTTCGAAAGCAAGTCGGGTGGCGTTGGAGCAGTGTCTGACTGCCGGAGCCACTGACTGTAAATTCACTAGGTCGTAGGGAACCATAGAAGGCCTGGTAGATGGCTGCTTGGGTGACTATGCTGGGCAAGGCCCTAAATGGGGAACGAGTAAGGATTTCAGACATGTCCCTAAAGAGGGCACTCTTGAAAGGTAGGCGCTTGCCACTGACTACAGGTTGGTGCTTCTGTATGCCCTGTAGGAGGGACTAGACTGCATGGGCTCGAGAATACTGACAGTTTACTGGGGTCCTGCAGGGACAGGAAATGCTGGACGCCATCTAGATATGGTGTGATAGTATTGTGAGAAAGGGTCAGCTGCGTGTGGCAATACGATATGAAGGCTAGGACGTGTCTAACATTGCCTATTGCTGCTCCGAGGCAAGTGGCCAAAAATTAGCGGTTAGTGTTCCAAGCAGTGCGATAGGCCTTCAGTGTGTTGCGTGCCAAGGAGTGGTTAATAAGCTGGGTTGAGTTGGTGAGATGCTACTTCAGTCCATCATCAGCAATGACCAGGGTGGGACAGGGATGGTTATTGGGTCGGCTCCAGGCTCTTGCTGGAAAAACAACGTAAGGTTGGAATGGGACAGAGCATCAGCTGCAATTTTGCATTTGCCTGGGATATGTCTACAGAAGATATTAAACTGGTGACGGAGTGACGGCTGTGTGAGCCTGCACAGGAAGGACGTGATGGGGAGAGGCTTGATCTACCTTAATTGATGAAGTCGGCTGTGGCCTGATTGTCTGTGGTGAAGAACACTGTCTGTCTAAATTTAAGCGTGGCCCCAGACCTGGGCAGCTGCCACAATGGGTTACAGCACGAGGCGTGATGAAGACTGGGTGAAGCAGAAATTTAAGAGAATTTCTGGGGGTCAAGGTTTGGAGAACCAGTGGCGGACGAAAAATGCACGCAAAAGCCTGTGGTGGCTCGGCTGACACTGCCGGGATGAAGATTGAAATGCTGTTCTATCAGGTGGGGAAGTTGTCCCACATAGCTAAGTCTGCTACTGATGCTTGGTCTAGTTTGAGAACTTGGACTGGATCTTGCATTGGTGTGAGAAAATCAAGACAATACATAGGTGCTCAACAAGACGATATATACGTGCACTCGCTGACCGACGTGCACTCGCTGACCGATGTGCACTCGCTGACCGATGTGCACTTGCTGACCGACGTGCACTCGCTGACCGACGTGCACTCGCTGACCGACGTGCACTAGCTGACCGACGTGCAATCGCAGACCAATGTGCACTCGCACACCAACGTGCACTCGCAGACCAACGTGCACTCGCTGGTGCTGGATGGAAACCTGAACTAACTGCAGGGAAAAATACAGGGAAAAGATGAGTGGCCCGCGTGCCACTAAAGATGAATAGCCAACTAGGTGCCACTGTGTGTTTGTGTGGCTGATTGTTTGTCACTGAGGTGTGTTTGCAAGTTTAGTTTGTATTCAGGTTTGCACGTGGTGCGCGCTGCAAAGTGTTTTATACTACTGCAGACAATTTTATGTGGTTGCAAGGGTGTCAGTGAGTGTCAGGTTGCTGGGATGATATTGTGTGGTTGCAGGGGTCTCGATTATGAAGGTTTGTTTTGAGACGGCATTGCGTGGTTGCAAGGGTCTCAGTCTGGTTTGCCGAGACGATATTGCCTGGTTGCAAAGGTCTTGATGATTATGAGGTTTGTTTTGAGACGGCATTGCGTGGTAGCAAGGGTCTCAGTCTGGTTTGCTGAGACGATACTGCCCGGTTGCAAAGGTCTCGATGATTATGAGGTTTGTTTTGAGATGGCATTGCGTTGTAGCAAGGGTCTCAGTCTGGTTTGCTGAGACGATATTGCACGGTTGCAAAGGTCTCGATGATTATGAGGTTGTTTTGAGATGGCCTTGTGTGGTTGCATGGGTCTCAACAAGTGAGGGGTTGCTGAGACGATGTTGCGTTTGCAATGGTCTCAAGTGAGTGTAGGGCTGCTGAGATGACTATGTATGGCTGCAAAGCTCTGAACGGGTGTCAGGTTGCTGAGACGATATTGCGTTTGCAATGGTGTCAAATGAGTGTCAGTTTGCTAAGACGACTTTGTATGGCTGCAAAGGTCTGAATGGGTGTTAGGTTGAGGATCCCTGGTCTAGACGAGTGTGAGGTAGCTGAGATGATGTTACATTTGCAAGGCTCTCAAATAAGTGTCAAGTTGCTAAAACAATATTCCTTTTTTTTTTTTTTTTATGAAAACGACTGTGAATGAAACGCTGGTAAACATTAGTTACCACGTCTGGCAGTGTTTACAAGCCGTTACAGGCATTGGTGTTTCGAATGCCTCTGAACATCCGACTGAACACATTTTTTTTTATTATAATTTTTTTTCCCCAGGAAGGTTTCTAACTCAACTGCATAGAAACGACTATAATGATCCTGTGTAGATGTACTGATAAGATAACACGGTGGAGAAATTGGGGACCCTGTGTAGATGTACTGGTAAGATAACAGAGGAGAGATTGGGGGCAGCTGAAAAAACACCCGACTGTTCCTAAATGTCCGTTTACCAACAGCAGTGTACATGAGGCCTAGGACAATTTGCCTGGCTGCAAGGATCTCAATGAAAGCCAGGTTGCTGGGGCGAGACTGCGTGGTCACAAAGGTCTTTATCGAGTGGGAGGTTGCAAGGGACTCAATGAGTCTGGGGCTGCTGAGAGGGTATTGCGTTAGCAAGGGTCTCAACAAGGGTGTTAGGCTGCTGAGACGATTTTGTGTGGTTGCAATGGTCTCAACAGGTGTCAGGTTCCTGGGCCGAGATTGCGTGGTGGCAATTTTTATTTTTGGCGTTTTTTTTGCGTTTTTTTTTTCATTTTTTTGTATATATATTTTTTTCGTTTTGTAAGGGTCATGTGTTGCAAGGGTCTTAAGGGTGTCAGGCTGCTGAGACGATATACGCGTGGTTGCAAGGATCTCAATGAGTGTGAGGGCTGCTGAGACGATATTGCATTTGCAAGGGTCTCAACACGGGTGTCAGGCTGCTGAGACAATTTTGCATAGTTGCAGCGGTCTCAACAGGTGTCAGGTTGCCGAGGGGCTGAGATTGCGTGGTGGCAAAGTTTTTTTTTTTGCATTTTTTTTTTTTTGCGTTTTTATATATATTTTTAATTTTATTTTGCGTTTTGTAAAGGTCATGTGTTGCAAGGGTCTTAACAAGGGTGTCAGGCTGCTGAGATGATTTGCATGGTTGCAAGGTCTCAATCAATAAGAATTGGGTTACTGAGAAAGGATAGAAACACCTGGTTTGTTTGTACCTTAAGCAAGCAGTATAGGGTAGAAGGACAACGCCTGTTTTAATTGTAGGTTCCATAGGGGCCACTAATGAACGATATGGGAGACAACAAATAGTAGCAAATTGATAGGACATAAAGAATGTAATAACAAATTTTACTTGCTACAGTGGGCCATGCGAGTGAGTTTGCGGCGGACTGTGGCTGGAGTGAAACATGTAGGAAAGGTGTAGCGTGATGCCATGCATGGGGCAAAACAACAAGGTTTGGTGTAGAAAATAGAACACGAGAAGTGCGTACGAATATTTTATAAGCTCCACTGTGGGAACCGAACATATGATGTGGGTGACACCATGAGTGGCCACGAATTTTAACATGACAAACAAGCTAACGACTGGAGTGGATGTGCAACACATCTGAAGAGTGTGGCGTGGTGTGGTGTGGCGCCATGCATGACGCACAGGCAATAACTTTGGTAAATAAATGAGAGAGAAGAACCGTGTACAAACAATTCGTAAGTTCCGCTGCGGAAACTAAAACGCACGGCATGGGGGAAACATAGAATGGCAATGGTGGAGAGTATGCAATGTATCTGATACAAAACGGTTATAAAGAGAAATGACTGATACAAAACGGTTGTAAAATGCATGAAACAAATCCGATACGAATCGGAAGTAAGGAGTGTTGAACAAATCTGCTGTGAACTGGTTGTAGAGTGTATGCTACTCCTTGCTGTGAAACCGAACACCTACCAACCACCCATCCCCCCAGGCTAATCAAGTGCAGACAAGGCAGCAGGTGAGTTCAATTACGACCTCAATCTGCCAAAGAACCCATACAAAGAATATATGCTAATCTCCAAATGAATGAGACAGCAAGCATGGACACTGAATATACAAATAAATAGTTTGTTTGGCAGGAGGAAATTACAAATGTACCAAGCTTGTAACTAAGATGTTAGAACATGAGCAACAATAACTCAGAGGCAGATTTTTACAAAAGAAATGCAGGATAGGAAGCATAACGAATTGCAAGATTGCACATGATACAAAAGGTTTGAATACAACCTGCGACAGTAAGCCGGAACCGCCGTCGAAGACCATGAACGGAGAAGCCGCAATACACTTTCGATGTCGAATGCGATTGAATGCGCAGACTCACGGAAATTAGGTGAGCTGGGAAGAGTTGGCCCAGTGATGTGTAGTACTGCACACTGAACCGACAAAGAGCATGTGTGAGTGAGCTGCTTAAATACCCTCCGGGCACCTCCCATAAACTCAGGCCACCATACTGGCCTTCTTATATATGACCATATTATATTATATCAATCAGATCAGATCCTAACATGATTCTCCATTCTACCAGCCTGCACAACTACGGATGAGTGTATGTTACATGATACCATTATTGATGCCTTTAACCACTTAAGGACCGCCTAACGCCGATATACATCGGCAGAATGGCACGGCTGGGCACAATCGCGTACCTGTACGTGATTTAAAGTAGAGCCTTTAGGATAGTTATAGATAGATATAGAAATAAAAAGTACCATCATCCTGGAAATTCGATATAGAAACATTGGGTCTAAGGTCCCCAAACCTAGGACCAAACAAAAAAGGGGGGGGGCACAGTTTTTTTCCCAAGACCAGGCCCTCCCTATATTAATTATTAATATCTTTCACTCTACATACCTGTCTAGTAGATCCATCCCCATGTTCTTGCCCTCTGGCCTCCACATGGGACCTCGTTCGGTGATTCTCCTCTGCGGGATACATCTAGGTAAGCAGCTGAGCCCCCTCTCCCCATTTAAATCTTGTATTCCTAATTTATGTATAACCAATTGTTTTTTAACCTAATTGTAGACATACTTCTGATGAAGCGGTCAATACCGCGAAACCGGTTAAGATTGTCATGACCCCCAACGCATTATTTTGTTCCCCACCGGGATTATTATACTGGCGTTATGTATGGTCGTCACCATTTTAAGCTCTGTATTGTGTTTTTTCTTCTGTGTATTTAATACAATTATTTTACCCTTATTTAGTAATCTTGTTATCCAATTCTACATGTACCGCAATAGTCCAACTGTGCCCCCCCCCCTTTTTTGTTTGGTCCTAGGTTTGGGGACCTTAGACCCAATGTTTCTATATCGTACCTGTACGTGATTGTTAAATGCCCAGCCGTGAGTCGCGGCGAGCGCCCGCGACCCGATCTGAAGCTCCGTGACCGCGGGACCCGTGGACCCGATCATCGCCAGAGTCCCGCGATCGGTCCCTAGAGCTGTTCCCTGATATAGGGAAAGGCGATCAATGATGTCACACGTCTAGCCCCGCTCCACTACAGTTAGAAACACATATGATGTCACACTTAACCCCTTCAGTGCCCCCTAGTGGTTAACTCCCAAACTGCAATTGTCATTTTCACAGTAAACAATGCATTTTATAGCATTGGTCCCAAAAATGTGTCAAAATTGTCCGATGTGTCCACCATAATGTCGCAGTCACGGAAAAAATTCTTGATCGCCGCCATTAGGAGTAAAAAAAAAAAATTATTAATAAAAAAGGAAAAAAAACAATCCCCTATTTTGTAAATGCTATAAATTTTGTGCAAACCAATAGATAGACACGTATTGCGATTTTTTTTTATTTTTTTTTTATTTTTACCAAAAATATGTAGAAGAATACGTATCGGCCTAAACTGAGGAAAAAAACGTTTTATATATATATTTGGGGGGTATTTATTATAGAAAAAAGTAAAACATTTTTTTTTTAAATTGTCGCTCTATTTTTGTTTATAGCGCAAAAAATAAAAACTGCAGAGGTGATCAAATACCACCAAAATAAAGCTCTGTTTGTGGGGAAAAAATGACGGCAATTTTGTTTGGGAGCCACGTCGCACGACCGCGCAATTGTCAGTTAAAGCGACGCAGTGCCGAATCGCAAAAAGGGGCCTGATCCTTTACCTGCATATTGGTCCGGGGGGTCTTAAGTGGTTTAGGAAGTACAGTGTGTTGTTGGCTTATCTCTGTTTCTGCATATATAAATATCGTTTTAGAAAAGCTCTCTAATACAAAAGATGGAAGTTTTCTACATTCAGCTCATTAATGATCTTTTTTTTTCTGTGAAAATGTATTCTTGTGCATGTCAACTTAAACTCAGTCATGGTACTTGATATTCATTTTGGTAGCTTTAATCTTTGCATAGAAATATGAGTGCTGCCATTGTTGACCTGTTGTTGAAGATGCTTTATATGAGGCTCTCATCCTTAAAGTTCCTCAGTAATAGCAGCACATGCCAATCTTGACAAAGAAATAAAATGCGTAGTGGCAATGTGTGTTCACTCCAATGTGCAAACAAATAGAAGCACTAACCCCAACCACCATCACTACTAGCCCTGGCTACCATTCTGATTATGACCTAAAAAATGCGTGTGTGCCACTCAGGCTTGGTGGTAAGGGCTATGTAATCAATGCTCTCACAGCCTCTGCTAGAGTGCTGACAGGGGATGGAACCCATCCTGGTTCCTGTAAAGCCACGTACACACGATCAGTCAAACCGATGAGAACAGTCTGATGGACCGTTTTCATCAGACAAAACTGATCATGTGTGGGCGCCATCGGTTATTTATCCATCGGTTAAAAAAAAAGCAAACTTGTTTTAAATTTAACCGATGGATACTTAACCGATAGCACCAAACCGATCGTTTGTAGGCACGATCATCGGTTAAAAATCCACGCATGCTCAGAATCAAGTCGACGCATGCTTGGAAGCATTGAACTTCATTTTTTTCAGCACATCATTGTGTTTTACGTCTGCCACAATCGCTTTTTTAACTGATGGTGTGTAGGCACGACTGACCATCAGTCAGCTTCATCGGTTAACCGATGAAACGGTCCATCGGATGGACCGATCATGTATACAGGGCATAAGACTTCATTTGGAAGTGAATTATGTCCATGCAATTGAATCTATGGTGCTACTCTGTGTAATACATAGGGGTTGATTTACTAAAGGAAAATCCACTCTGTACTACTAGTGCACTTGGAAGAGCAGTCGCTGTAAATCTGAGGGGAAGATCTGAAATAAAGGGAAGCTCTGCTAATTTTTATCCTCCAATCATGTACAAGCAAAAATGCTGTCTTTTATTTTTCCTGCATGTTCCTTGTAGTGCAGAGTGGATTTGCCTTTAGTAAATCAAACCCATAGTGTTGTGAATGAAAAAAAGAGACAATATGTAGATGCTAATACCCTATAAAACAAAAACATTTTTTATTTATTAGTGTGTGTTAATAAAAATATTAAAACATTTGTAAAAAACAAAAAGTTTTTTTTAAAGTTGTGTATGTTGTTCTTGGTTAACAATGTGTGTTTTTTTTTAAATTTTTATCTTTTTTATTATTATTATTATTGTCTACTATTGTGTCTGAAAAACACAAAAAAATATAAGAGAAATAAATTCCCAAAGAAATCTCGCTAGACACAAGTGGCTAAGAACTGACCGCATATTCATCTACTATATCAAAATGTATTAAATATGAATATTTAGATGTGTGAATATACAGACATTTCAGATTGTGTGTAGTTGGCAAAAGTAAAGCAGCCTGTCAGTGTGTTAATAATTTTCATACTGTTAATGTTCATTCATAGTAGTGGGTAATGTCCCACTCATGGTTTAGGCCTTTGAGATTTCTGGTATCCATCCTAAAAATCCAATAAACTTCCCTTTTACAGAAAAGAGAAAAACGATTACCACCACAAATTGGGCAATTGATTTTTTATATTATTTGAATAATACAAGTCTTGTTGATGAAATCAGTGAAAGTGTTTTGCTATGTTTGTATTTTTTTTTTGTCTGACAAGTGGTCTGTCATTCTGTCACTGAGATGTCTGGTGGTTCTGCCTATGTATTGAATCTTACATGCAGTGCAGGTAATAATGACACTTAACCAACTGTTTGAGGGTCAACGAAAAGTTGTTAGAGCATGAGATTATATTATAAGAAATCTTGATTTGATGATATTATATCTTGAAGGAGGTCATTGGGAGGTTAGTTTTATTGAGGCTCCTGATTTGATGGCAAACTTTTTTGACTGATGATTTGCAATAGGCTTGTTCACAGAGTCTCTGTTTGAGTAGACGTGCTTCCTTGTCCTAATCGGTTATATTGGAACAATTTAATCTTATCCAAATTAACTGACCCCGAGGTATAGTTTTGATGGTGTGGGGAGCATGACAACTGGTTCCATTCAGTAGAGAGTTCTTGGAAGTTTTTATTCTAAATGAGCATGTTTTGACAATCTTGTCCTGAATGGATCCAGATAGTCCAATCTAGAAAGTTGGTCTCTAACAGATGTTCTTCTATAGTACATTTTAAGTTTAGATCAATCATGTTGAGATAATCAAGAAACTCAGTTGTTGACAGCTCACATTTAGTGATGAAGATCAAGTCATCAATGTATCGAAAGAATGAGACAATCTTGTCTCTATGGGGATTATCTGTGTAATAGATGTAGAGCTCCTCCCACCACCTCATGTATAAGTTCACGTAAGTAGGTGAGAATCTGGCTCCCATAGAGGCCCCCTGTCTCTGTATGTACCAGCTGAACCTAAGGAAAAAATAGTTATGATGTTAAAGGCATGAAATGGCTTCCATTTTAGTTCTGATGAGTATTCAGTATGCAAATCCATATAATGTATGAGCGATTGTAGTCCATAACTATGGGGTATACATGAGTATAAGAACTTTACGTCACATACTACACATTTATAATTATTCTCCCATGGGTGTCCTCCCAGAGCCTGTATGGTATGTTTAGTATCCCAAAGGTGGGAGGGTATTCTGGTAACTAAAGGCTGTAGAAGTGTATCCATGAGGTAGCCAAGTGGTTCCACCAGGGAGCTAATGCTAGCTGCAATAGGTCTCCCTTGGATAGGGACATCATGTTTATGAATCTTAGGCAAGTGATGAAATATTGGTGTGACGAGGTGTGACTGAACAAGATTGATGGGCTCTGAAGGGCTCAAAATACCAGTGAAAGTGGCTTCATTCATTATTTGCTTGTAAGTACGGTGCAGAGTTAGGCGCTGGTGGCAAAGAATGCAGATGCACCCTGTTGGAGTCAGGAGTGCACCACAAGATAGTGAACCCTATGGCACACTGCTGCGGATGGATCACAGAGTGGATTTGGAGGACAGGTCCACTGGAGCTCAAACAGGGATCCCACAGGAAGCTTGAGCCCAAGATTCCCAGGGCGCGGAGTCTAAGATCCAGCAGGTATTCACCAGAGCCTCTAGTGGTGAGGATGGCCTTAGGTGCAAATTAATCCGGGTTGCGGCCCCCAGGGTCCCCTAGGTCACGCTCCTTAGGGAGAGAGGGGAAGCTGCCACTCAGGACACAAGAGATAGTGAAGGGTTAAGCCAAGGTCGGGGGGCCACAAGGATAAACAAGGGACAGGCCAAGGGTCAGGGTCACAGGCAAACAAGAGTAGTCGGGGACAAGCCAAGATCGGTACACAGAGATAAAAGTAGCACGCGGCAAGCAGGAACCCAAACACACAATGCTTAACAAACAACGTTGATCAGCAAGGCAGACCTGCAGTGCACTGGTTAATATAGAGTTCCTGGAATGGCCTGGGGTGGAGCCATACAGGGAGGAGAGATGATAAATGCAGGCAGGTGAGAGGGCCTGGCCTCTAAGATGAACACACAGAGAGCAAGATAAGCTGCCAGACATTACTGCATATCCATGACACAGAGGCCAAGAACAGAGTACAGTATATTGAGAAAGTCCCAACAATGTACAATCAGGCCTGTAGGGTTGGCACAGCAGACCGGAGCCACTTACAAACAGTAACAGAGGATCATAATCTTATTAAAATTAATACAGCTTATGCAGCGAGGATCATGAATGTGGCCTGGCCAGTTCACACCCAAATAGGAGCCTTACTACATGGAGATGTTATAGTCCCTGCACTTTCCCTACTCCTCAGGAACTTTCCCTGCCGCTATGCGCTATTCATGTCAGATGGAGAACCCATCCCAACACTAGCCACTTGCACAAAGTTCACCAAGCCTTGCAAGCCCCCTAGCACATGTCTTAAATAGACACTGCCCTGACCCAAGATGGCCACTGAGGTCACGTGGGGCACCAGCATCTAGTTGAACAGCTGTCTCCCTGATGGCTGCAGAAAGTTAAAGAGAATCCAAGTTCCTCACAATTTCCCTCCTCTTCTGCATTGCTGCATCAGTCGCTTACCACCCACAGTGGGGAGAACAGGTAGCACCTGCCTATACTCCCCCCTTGACAGATGCTGTCCTCCACATCAATACACAATAAAGAACAAAACATAACTGCATGGAACATAATTACGACAATAACATCTTCAAGGTCATTGTCCCTTCTGTTTGCAGCAGAGGATGAAACAGTCCCCACTGAGCACACAGGGCCTCAGCAGATTGAAGTGAAGCTGTTTTTGGATTGATTCAGGGCCTTCTTAGACAACAGGGGACTGTGGAAAAGGCTTTTTCTCTACCTGACATGGGGGTGCGATACCGCCTGGGCTCCAATCTGCTGCCTCTTTCACATCTCAAGTTCTTTACCGCCACTCAGTGACCAGTTTTCAGCTGCAGTTCGTCCATTACACTATCCTCTGCCAAGTCCTCATGCCTGCCAAGAACTAAATGTTTAGCCTTCCCCAACTTGTCCCACTCATTGGATGTGCGAGAAATGGGGGGAATCCAGCAGAAGGTCTACTGGCAGTAAGCCATAGCATCCAAACTTCAGAAAGAACGGGGTATGCCCAGTAGCCCTCTGCCCATACCACATCACCCACATGCTGGTTCCAATAGTCTCAGTGGCCCTGTTCTAGAGCCTGTAACAATACCAGAAGTGTATTGTTGAAGTGAACACAGGCCCTGTTACCCTGAGGGTAGTAAGGGGTAGAATGAGACTTCCGGAAACCACTCAGACAGAATCTCAAAACTTTAGCTTTGGGCCCTGGTCTGAGAGTATGCATTTGGGGCAGCCATACCATTGAACCACATGTTCCCAAATCAGTTTAGCTGTGGTCACAGCTGTGTGATCCCGGGTGGACACTACCACAACGATCTTTTCTTCTGCGTTGGATGTCCACTCAACAGCTAGGTGAGAAGTGCGACGATCTACGCAGATTTGCAGATGAACTGCATGTAGTATCCCATCAGTCCTAGGAAGGAGCGTAGTTCCGTGATACTATTGGGGAAAGCCACTCCTGTAATTCCTGGATCTTGGCCAAGTCTTTAAGCAATTCTTCCTACAGCCTCCACAACGTAAATTTTGGATAAACACTCAAACAACTTAAAGAACATAAAGATGACATCTGGATGGATTAGCACAGTTTCAAAAGTTGTAATCCCCCAAACACCTCTCTATCAACCGTTGAAAGGTACTGAGGGTGTTGTTTAGCCCAAGGGGCATGTGGTTGAATTCAAACAGTCCCAGGAGAGTAAAAAAAAGCAGCTTTCTCTCGGTCAAAGGCATACCAATGATGGGGCGGGGGCATCCCCCCGGGTACCACACATTGAGGGGGTGCCAGCAGGGCCGGCGCAACCATACTTTCTTAATTAGCAACGCTTCACTTGCCAGTGAATGAATGCTGCTGGAGCAATGACTTTCCCGGGAGGGGTATCATTCCCCGCTGGCTGTCCAATTGACCAAGATAAGTCCAATTGATCCACAGTCCCAAACCATTGGACGTAGAATTCTTACTCTATAATGGTGACTTTGGACCCAGTTACAACCAAGCATGGGACCATCTGGTCATTTACTAAGGTGTTGATTACTGGACTTGGTGCAACCATAGTCTCTGGCCTTTTGAGACCTTGTGGTGCCACTCCCAGGGGTAGTCCCTCTGCCCTGAGAGCCCCTAGTTTTACTGCAGCATCGGGGTGCTCTTACTTTTGGATTGGCCACAGTTCCTGGCTTTACAGGACTCAGGTGACACCGAGGATGGTCCGTGTATAGATGATCAGGACGTTGGAGGTGTTGACGGTGATTTCTGGGTTTTGGCATAAGGCTCATTTGTATTTTGGATCTGGTAAGAGGCCACTCATACCTATGGTGGAGGTGTTTACTTTCAACACTTTTTCCCAAAGTCTGTCATCAGTGTTCACACCTGGGAGATTCTTACTATGAATATTCATCTTATAATCGAACTTTAAGAACACACTGGATCCTGTGCATTCATCCTTTTTATGTATATGGACTATACTTATGGTTTAACATTATACTGCTTAGTGATATTTGCAGTTTTTAGCGCAATTTTGTTTCTTGTATACACAGTTCCTGGCTACATGCCCAAAGCACGCTTACCGCCAGTATTTCCAGTCTTTATCCAGGTCCCTCTGCAGTGGAGTCTCATCCTTGGAAAGGTGAGATAACTCTTGCTTGAATGTGGACATTTCTTTCCTCATGGATACCATGTTCTGGGTCAGTTCCCCAGATGGCGGCCTGCATGGCTGACAGGGGTGCAGTGCCAAGGCCTCCTCTCTTATGTACTGTATAACTGTTCATGTTTCCTTGTCACAGCAACATTTACTTCTGCATCCTCCTGCTCCTGCGCAACCTCCTCCACAATTATGTCATTAAAGGTGACGGAGGGTTGCACTTTTACCCAATCCTGCAGGACTCTCCTGACAGGGCTAGCCTTTATTCCTACCCCAAACTGGTCCTGCAGTAACTTATCTGAAGCACTTATGTCAGCACAGCCATGTTCATCCTTCTTCTCTAACCGCTTCCAAAGATTTTGCAGAGTGGGTGAGGATTTTGTACTTTTGCAGTTGAAAAAAAAATGCGTCTCGGTTCTGGCACTGTCATATTTTGCCAAAACGGGCCTTCCAGACACTCCACAATTAGTTCTAGGTTGGCCAGGGAATCTTCAGGTAAAACTATTACCATTCTGCGAGCATCATCCTCTAACTAGTTAATGGCCAGCTCTGCAATCGGCTGGGTAGGGACCTAATGCAGGTGATCAGCACTCTCCAGTCTCCCATTAAACTTTAACATTAAACATTAACTTTAACATTAAACCCATTAAACTAGGGCCAAAATCACTCCTAATGGTGCCATAGTGGTCCCTGCTCCTCCATCCACACCAGCAGCAAAGAGGGGCATATGCTGCCAACTGCCACCAAGTGTAAGTAGGGTTCAGCGTGGTGCACTGGCTGCAAAAAATACACTCAGAGGCAGAGGTTGATGGGAACAGTATATTAAAAATGTCCCAACAATGTACATTTAGGGTAGGTACAGACAACTGGAGCCATGATGCTGACAGCTTCAGCAGTGAGGAGCATGAATGCAGCCTGACCAGTCAACACCCAAATGGGAGGCTTTTTATGTGGAGATATCATAATCCCTGCACTTTGCCTACTCTTCAAGAACCTTTCCCTGCCACTATGCTATCCTTACCAGACAGGGAACCTGTCCCTACACTAGCAACTCACACACAGCGGTTCAAGCCTGGTCTTAAATAGACACTGCCTTGATCCAAGATTGCCACAAGGGCACATGGTGCACCGGCATCTAATTGGACAGCTGTCCCCCTGGTGAACACAGGAAGTCATAGAGAAGCCAAGTTTCTCACAACTTCCTTTCCCTTCTGCACTGCCGCTTTATTTGAGCACCACCTACAGTGGGGAGTACAGGGAGTACAGACTGCACCTGCCTACAAACTGTTTATTACAATCTGTCAGTTTGTGTTAGTCTGTGTCTATTCTTCCAATTCTGCATCCATCTCAAACCAGAAATGTGCTTATTCAGAAAAAAGCAAAAGGTTTGCTTTAAAACAAAGAAAGAAAGGAGCACATACTTACCTACCAAGCAATACCATGCTGCCCCGTTTAGAAATTTGCTATGAGAGCATACACAAGGCTAAGGACCTTCCTCCTGCCCAATTGACTCAGTCAGGTCTGGCGACTGACTGTTTAGACAGGGAGTGCTGCATTTTAAGAAGGCAAGGCAAATAGTCATATACACCTCAAAATATCAGGTGTTTCTCCAGCACCAAAAGGCAAACTGTGTGTGAGGGGAGAGCAAAAGCTCATCAGCCCATGTGACAGTTTAGGTGTGCAGTTTAAGAAATACATACCCTTTGCAGTAAATTAAGGATGTTAGCATTCATTTGTAAGTTCAAAGACCTTCTATAAGCACAGGCACGCTGCAGCCTGGTATATTTATACAGTTACTGAATAGCTTAGTGAACCCTAATGTCATTATTTACAGTACTGATGCCCAGGCCCGGAGTGGGACAAAAAATAGGCCCGGGCATTTTAGACTGAGCAGCCCAAGGGAGGGGGGGCGCAGCGGCGGGGCTTTGAGGCGCCCCCTCTACGCCCATTTTGCGACCTCTCTACAGTACAGACCTCCTCTGCATTACAGACCCCCCTCTACAATACAGACCCCCCTACAATACAGGCCCCCCTACAATACAGACCCCCCACATTACAGATTCCCCTACAATACAGACCCCCCTACAATACAGAACCCCCCTACATTTCAGACCCCCCTACAATACAATCCCTCCCTACAATACAGAAACCCCCCTACATTTCCGACCCCCCTACAATACAGACCCCCTACATTTCAGAACCCCCTACCCATTACAGACCCCCCTACAATACAAAAGCCCCCCTACAATACAGAACCCCCCTACAATACAGACCCCCCCTTCAGATCCATAATGTACCTCAGATCAGCGCTGGACTGCATGTCGGGTCCCCTCTCCCTGTGTAGACTTAAAGTAGGAGGGGGAGGCGGCTTCACTCTGCTCGGCTGTGTGAGACAGTCGAGACTGATCAGCAGGGCCAGATTAAGAACATCATGGGCCTGGTTCTGAGGATTTTGGTGGGCCTTTTATTAATAATAAATAAATAAATATACAAACAATTTTTTGTTATAACAAATTAAATTAAAGAGAGAGAGGGAAGATGAGGATAAGAGAGGGGTGAGGGGTAAGGGAGGGAGGATGAGAGAAAAAGGGGGGATGAGAGAGAGAGAGGATGCGCATGAGCATGCATGGGAATGACATCAACGTAGCCAGGGCAAGTGACCGAAGGCACAGAGCCCAGAAGGAAGACCAGATGAAGATGGAAGAGCCCGGGACCCGCCGGACTGATCACAATGGCATAACCTACCTCAGGGCCTCTAAAAAGTAGTAATTTTAGCGAAGTTTATTACCGCTTTATTATGACAGGATCCCAGGAGCCTCTAATGGGGCCCCCTACTGACCCAGTGGCCTTTGGGCAGTGCCTAAGTGCATATTTCAAAAATATTTTCAGGGACACTTTTTTTACATGTGCTATATTGAGAGTAGCTGAAATCCCCTATGTTCCTCTATACATCACAGTCATAATCACAAAATGAAATGAGTACTAATAATGGGCAGAACAAATATGAGGACTGAGGAGATTTTCTTTAGTTGAACTAACACAAGTGTCTCCTGTACAGGAGAGGAGTGTGGAGGGTATGACATAGGGTGGTATGTACAGGAGAGGAGTGTGGAGGGTATCAAAGTGGGCAGTATGTACAGGAGACTAGTGTGGAGGGTATGATGGGGGCAGTATCTACAGGAGAGGAGTGTGGAGGGTATGATAGTGGGCAGTATGCACAGGAGACTAGTGTGGAGGGTATGACAGCCAGCAATATGTACAATAGAGGAGTTTATGAATGTGGGAGGTATGTACAGGAGAGGAGTGTGGAGGGTGTGACAATAGGCAGTATGTACAGGAGTAGAGTGTGGAGGGTATGACAGTGAGCAGTATGTATAGGAGAGGAGTGTGGACGGTATGATACTGAGCAGTATGTACATTAAATGAGTGTGGAGGGTAAGACGCTAAGCAGTATGTACAGAAGAAGAGTGGGGAGGATATGACAGTGAGCAGTATGTACAGAAGAAGAGTGGGGAGGATATGACAGTGGGCAGTATGTACCGGATAGGAGTGTGGAGGGTATGACAGTGGGCACTATGTATAAAAGAGAAGTTTGGAGGGTATGACAGTGGGCACCAGCGGCGGTGCGTCCATAGTGGGCGCAGGAGCGCCACCCCCTCTCTCCCCTGCGCTGTCAGGTGTACAATACATAGAGATTCATGCAATGCATGAATCTCTATGTATTGTCACCGCTGCCGTCCACTATTGAGATGGCTTGCCCCCTGGTGAGCGCCGGCCATCTGAATAACAGCAGTTTGTTGGTGATTGGAAGTGCTTATCAGAGCTAGCGGCTCTATTAGGCTTTCCAATTACAGCCCGTTGGCTCTGATCGGCTTCCAAATAGTTATCCAGAGGTGTGCCTTCCCTGGTTAACATTGACACTCGTCTCAGCCAATCATGTTCACCGGGTCTGGTTACCGGTAACCTGATTGGCTGAAGCGACATCGAGGGCGGGACTTGGGAGAAGACATCGAAGAAGCATGGCTGACCCAAAAAAGGTAAGTGCTGGGTGACGGGGAAGCAATCTGGCGGCAATTGCTGGGCACAGTGGTGACAATTGCTGGGCACAGTGGCTGCTTTTGATGGTATGGCACGTTTGATGGCACAGTGGCGACGTTTGATGGTATGACACGTTTGATGGCACAGTGGCGACGTTTGATGGCACAATGAGGCTTCAATTTATGTTTTATTTTTGTTTGCGCCCCCCCAAAAAAAATGTGGGCACCAGCCACCACTCGTGGGCACTATGTATAGGAGAGGAGTGTGGAGGGTAGGACAGTGGGCACTATGTATAGGAGAGGAGAGGGAGGGTATCACAGTAGGCACTATGTACAGGAGAGGAGTGTGGAGGGTATGATGGTGGGCACTATGTATAGGAGAGAAGTGTGGAGGGTATGTCAGTGGGCACTATATATAGGAGAGGAGTGTGGAGAGTATCACAGTGGGCACTATGTTTAGGAGAGGAGTGTGGAGGGCATGACAGTGAGGAGTGTGGAGAGTACAACAGTGGGCACTATGTACAGGACAGAAGTGTAGGACAGTGGGCACTATGTACAGGAGAGGAGTGTGTAGGGTATGACAGCAGGCACTATGTATAGGAGAGAAGTGTGGAGGATATGACAGTGAGCACTATGTATAGGAGAGAAGTGTGGAGAGTATGACAGTGAGCACTATGTATAGGACAGAAGTGTGGAAAGTATGACAGTGAGCACTATGTATAGGAGAGAAGTGTGGAAAGTATGACAGTGAGCACTATGTATAGGATAGGAGTGTGGAGGGTATGATGATGGGCACTATGTATAGGAGAGGAGTGTGGAGGGTATGATGGTGGGCACTATGTATAGGAGAGAAGTGTGGAGGGTATGACAGTGGTCACTATGTACAAGAGAGGAGTGTATGATGGTGGGCACTATGTATAGGAGAGAAGTGTGGAGGGTATGACAGTGGGCGCTATGTATAGTAGAGGAGTGTGGAGGGGATGACAGTGAGCAGTATGTACAGGAGAGGAGTGTGGAGAGTACAACAGTAGGCACTATGTACAGGAGAGAAGTGTATGACAGCGGGCACTATGTATAGGAGAGAAGTGTGGAGGGTATGACAGTGAGCACCATGTATAGGAGAGAAGTGTGGAGAGTATGACAGTGAGCACCATGTATAGGAGAGAAGTGTGGAGAGTATGACAGTGAGCACTATGTATATGAGAGGAGTGTGGAGGATATGACAGTGAGCAGTATGTACAGGAGAGGTGTGGAGAGTATGATGGTGGGCACTATGTATAGGAGAGAAGTGTGAAGGGTATGAGAATGAGCAGTATGTACATGAGAGAAGTGTGGAGAGTATGTACAGGTGAGGAGGATAAAGGAATCTGGGAAGGAAAAATTTAAAGGTTTGTGGAAGGATTTTTAGGAAATGCATAGTGGTTAAGCGGTACATACATGGAGTGAAATTACGCCAATTAAGCAGAGACCAGCAATAGTCGATCTATGTATGGGCTAGCTGGTTTTACACAAGTCAATCTATTATCTGACTTGAGTACAACCAGCCTGTCAGGTTTTTCCCAAAACAATCAGTGCTGCCAGCTATAGTTAGCAACACTGATTATTGTATTCACAGGCAGAACACAATGACACTGCAGGAGTGATTCCCCCATCCACAGGTCAGCAGGTGATAGGGTGTGTGGGGGATAGGCTGGGGAGAGATACTAGTCAGTCCCTGGGAAGGTCCTGGCTAGTTTTAGAGCCAGATACACACAGGTTACATGCGTCACGATTGTTAGAGCGAGAGCAATAATTCTAGCACTAAACCTCCTTTGTAACTCTAAACATGTAACCTGTAAAAAAAATTAAAGCATTGCTTAGGACAGTGGTCATCACCCTGTCCTCAGGGCAAACTAACAGGCCAGGTTTGCAAGATAGCTGAAATACATCACAGGTGATATCATTTGCTGCTCAGTGATTGCAGTTTTCATAAAACCTGGCCTGTTAGTGGGCCCTGTGGACAGGGTATTGATCACTGGCTTAGTGGGCAAAAAAAAATGTGCTAACTTTAGTGTTTTTATATATATATAATGTTTGGGGGTTCTGAGTAATTTTCTAGCAAAAAACAAATGATGATTTTTACATGGAGAAGAGAAGTGTCAGAATCGGCCTGGGTGGCAAGGGGTTAATTACTATAAGTAATATACAAATAATTATTATAAGCCCTGTGAGCTCATCCTCTCAGTCTGCTGCTGCAGAGTGTGTCAGTTTGTATTTAACCCGGCCGCTCTGTATGTAGCTTCTGACAGGCTGTGCAAGCAGCCCCGTATCTCCGGAACCATAAATGATAGGAGCCCCATATTTTGACCAGTGGTGGGGTGGGTCTTCAGTTACATACCTCCAAGATGTGGGGTCTTTGTGATTTTTTTTTTTATTCTTGAGCAAAAGGGCCTTGAGGAAGGGGCCTGGAGCTGGAGCTCCAATAGCCCCAATGATCAGATCATTAGAGCCGCGGCCACCATGCCAGAGAGAAGGGGATCGTTGCGTGTCCCGGCCCCCTGATGTGCCGATGGGTATCGCTGTCACTCAAGTGTGGCTCCGACTCACAGCTGAGAGCGCACTGAGGGGAGACGTGACATACGGTCCCCAGCCCACCAGGCATATGCCCGGTATGCCCAATGGCCAGTCCGAGCCTGCTACTGCTACAGAACTGTGTGGCAAGAGTTACAGTTTAATAGCTAAGGCTTACATTATGTTAATAAAAGCTAACACTAGTGTAGCACCCTCTAGGTATGTAGGTAATAGAGGCAGGTATTTTATAGATTAGGCAAATTTAGGCAGGCCTGGCTGATAGTCAGGCCTGTTTGTTTATTTTATTCTGGGCTGATCGTGGCTCAGAGTAGCAGCTGGTGACTCACAGGCAGCACCACTAAGACCTCCCTCTTCTTTCTAGAAGATGCTAGAAAGAGAGAAGTGTAGGAGAGGTTGGGCTGCCTGGGGTATTTTGAGGAGCCCTGAACAATCCCCAACCTGGTGAGTGAAATGCACAGTCAGGAGGACTGGGGAAGCATGCCTAAAAGGACTGACAGCATGCAGTCTGGGATGGGTGCAGAGCCAGCGGTGTGGACTGTGGCGTCATGGGCAGTGGAGAAGGACAGCTGCAGCCAGGAAGGCTGGCAGGGCCTGAAGATGGTATACTAGGCTTAATGACAGGAGTTAGGGCATCTAGCACCAAGAACTTTTTATTGCTACACTAAAGGGGCCTGCAGTGCCTGCCTGAAAAAGGCAGTTGCTAAAGACTGGCTGAGCCAGTGTCAGGCCTAACCATGCAATGCTAGCTGAGCCTGGAAGCTCAAGCAAGTAGAGTGCTGGAGGAGCTGAGGAGTAAGAGTTTTGCTGGAGTAGGAGAGACCTATATATACCAGAGTGTATAAAAGTTGTCCCAATTATTAGTTCCAAATCCACTGTGCATCCCATACTTCCTATATCCCATCCATAGGTGTGCACAGCCTATTGCATTAGGGTGTGCACCCCAAAGCACAAACACACATGAATGCCACCTACTGTCACATGGAGGATGCTCTGATGGTGTTGATTGGGTGCATATTATGTTACATCCTAAGTATATGTGTAATGTGTTCCTACAGTTGAACCTAGCCTTTAATATAATGGGGGCATTTACACTGGCCACTGGCACCCCATACCACCCACCTGGTGCCACCCCTGGATAATGCTAATTCACATGGGGTGATTAGGGTGTGCCCAGGCACACCCGGCACATCCTGTGCACACGCCTATGATCCCATCCAAGTTTAATCCCCTCAATAAAACATAAAAACAAAGCTACTGGACTGTTCATTACCTTGGAGTGTCTGAGGATTGAGTGTCGGGCTGGGCAGGGTGACAGGTGGGCCACAACACTTAGCAGCCCCCATGGAGATACCGTTACACTAGATTGTCAGAAAATGTAATATCTTAGATGCAAACAAACTTTCAGATCAATCTATTTACACATATTTTGCTGCTTCATTTTTCTTTGGTAACTGTGTATTTTTATATCAACTGTGTTCTACATAAAGAAGAAAACTGAAAGATCAACAGCAGCAAGGGGAGCTTGTTCCATTCTCGCATCTGAATTACCCCCTGTGCTCATTAGCTTCTGTTCTGAACGGCAGGGCTTGCCATTTATAGGTTACATCAAGACTACTGGGGTGAAATTAGCTGACATTGTTTAGACCCACAGAAATTAATTATGCAGTTTATATTCTTTCATCTAGCAAATCCTTACTGCACTTTATGTGCAATAATTTCAAATAGTTATTTTGGAAAAAAACATATGCTTATATACAAATTCGTTAAATCCTATATGTGGCAAAATGTTATGTTTTAAGCATTAATGGTGTGGAACTAAGTTTATCTGCACCTACAACTACGCCAATGACACAGACATCCTAGGTCAGAACTCCAGGTGACCTACGTAGGAAAACATTGTTTCTATCGTGCTAGATTAATAGTTCTTTAACCTGTCCCTCTGACTTTGGGCTTGTATTTAATGTCAACACATTCTGTAGGAGTCACATGAGAGAATATTGTTCTCTCTTGTCTCTCTGACTTTCAGAGGGTGGCTACTACAAAAGAGAAAGTTTGAATTCTTACTTAGTATCGATAGAGCAAGATCTTTATCGATACACCAGATGCTTTCCATTAGCACCCAATGACAGCAGCAGAAGATGGGCACCACATACTCCCAGACCACACACGAGACAGGGCTTTTTCTGAAAATGTCTTCTCTACTATCAAGATCAGGACTTCGCCATGTATCTGGCTCATCGCCACCCCACTAGTGAATTTCCAATTATAGACAACCCCAATCTCTCACTCTCCAGAACTTATAAACTTGAAACTGGCAATTCCCAATAAAGTCACTCCTATCTGCTTGTAGTTTAAAGAATTTGCTTCAGGTAATTTATATTTGTAGTATGTAAAGAATGAATGAAGTTTGAACAATTTGCGTTTTCTAACAATATAAACTCAATAATTGGAACATTTATTCTCAATGATATTAACACTAGATTTCACTAATACAAATAAAGCAGCGATAGATTATTTTTATTTATCTATACTAGAGGAGGTTGGGTGGAAAGGGATATTCTACCTCTTAAGACGCAGAGTGATCCCATTAGGGGTGTCAAGGGGGGGTGGGGTTTTTCCTAGACATCCACCTTCTTAATAGACCTGAAGGAATGGTCTATTGTGTTTATTACCTTTTGTGGAACTGAACAACATTATAAGATTTATGAAATTTCTAGAGATTGGAGGGGTCATTTAAACTGAATTTTATTATCTTCAATATGTTTATTTTCTTTAGTTGTCCATTATTACCTTTATATATGAATGCTACTTTGTTTAGAGGCAAATTGGAAGGGGAGGTAAAGAACTAAATGTACACTATTGTTTATGACTGTTTGTCACACTGTGATATTTTCCTTGATGTTCATTTCGATGTACTGTTTTTTTTTCTGAAAATAAACTTAAACTTGAATGAAAAAAATTAAATAAAGCAGCATTCTTGCAACTGTGCAATATGTCCCTGAGATGGGGGAATCCAAACATTGTCTACAGGGTAACTGGAAAAATGGGGAAAGAAACTGCGCTAAAACATACTATAGAAATTGAATCCCAATTTAAAAAATGAACAAGTGTATCTGTGAAAATAAGAAAGCTGCAAACCTGCTGATAAACAAAACAGTGAACAAAGGTGATAAAAATATAAGTTTGCGCTAAAATATGGGCAAAAATAATATCATTTGGTGCACAGTAAAAACACAAAAAAATTAAGATAATCCAGTGAACTAAACAGTATATCATTGCGTGAAACAAATTGATATTTGGTGAACAAAATGAGTCCAAAAGAAGCACAAATCAATCGAAAAGTCTGTGTGAAGATGGTGAATTAAAAACATCCGTGTGAAAACAGTCTCTAATCACTTCCTTCATATGCTGTGATTCCTTCACAATAAAAGTGGTTTGATAAGATCCACCACCGAGGGGAATGCTTGCTTACCAGATCTCAATGACCCCCTATTACAGAGGATCAAAGGACAGCCTTGAAATAAAACAGATCCGTCTGCTCCAGCCAAATTCACGGACGATGGTTCAGATCAGCACACTCACAGACCCGATGAGTTCCAATAGCAGATATCATGCCAAAAAAACATAGATAGCTCCCATAGTGTAAAACCGTATTGGATTTATAAAAAAAAAAAAAAAAAGGATAAAAACACACCTCCTTCAAGTAAATGAACAAACAGCCTTAAACCCGCAGTGCCGGCCGGTCACCTGCAGGTAAACCCGTTCCTGTTGGTAGGTGAAATGGGGAGTGAAGTATCTGCGTCGTTCCGTTCCGCCCTACGCCGTTTCTCAATGAGATTGCGTCTTCCAGGGGCTTCCAGGGTCACCTGGAAGACGCAATCTCATTGCGAAACGGCGTAGGGCGGAACGGAACGGCGCAGATACGTCACTCCCCATTTCACCTACAGGGTAACTAGCAGAGACCAAAAAGACAAGTTTCACTGGCCCATATTCAGTTCAAAAGGCAGAACATTTCTCTGGCCATTTCACTTTAATGATTTAAAAAACCTCATTATTTTATGTAGAATATTTTTTTTAAATCTGGTAATATTTGCTTGTGCATACATCATATATCCTTTGGGTATAATGCAGGATTTAATGAACATTATTTCCAAATTATAACCAAGTATAAAACTGTACAGTGTTAAGGACTATTGCTCTAGAGATTTCATTAGGCTGCTATGAAAATCAAGTCATTGATTTTAATCCACTGAAGGATAACTAAAATGACCATTCTTAAAACTGATAATATAATGGAAAATAGAGTAAGATGTATTTGGCATTGCCTCCTTTTAAATAACATAAAATAAGTTATCCCAGAGTTTAGATTTTCTAGTTATTCGGGATTTAAACTGCTGAATTGATGTACCTTGTGTCATGAGTCAGCCTTTAGGCTTTGGAGCTATGCCATATCTACATGGCTTCTTTAAGTTTAGAACTGATCTCTAATAAAGTGATCACATGCAGTTAAAATGCTGCCAGTCATAAGAGAGGAAGACTGTGATGTAGCATTGTATGCGTTACTTAAGAATTCATTTTTAAATATATATTTTTTTGCTACGACATATTAGATAAAATCATATTAGTATTCAGTTGAATTTATCTATTTCTTAACCACTTGACCACTGGGCACTTAAACACCCTTCCTAACCAGACCAATTTTCAGCTTTCGGTGCTCTCACAATTTGAATGACAATTACTCAGTCATACAACATTCTACCCATTTGAAATTTTTGTCCTTTTTTTCACACAAATAGAGCTTTCTTTTGGTGGTATTTGATCACTTCTGGGTTTTTTATTTTTTGCGCTATAAAAGAAAAACGACTGAAAATTCTGTAAAAAAAAAAAAAAAAATCTTGTTTCTGTCATATTAGCGGGTTATTTCTCACACACAGCATATGCATACCACAAATATTGCTAGAAAATTACATAGAACCCCAAAACATTATATATGCTTTTTTAGCAAAGACCCTAGAGAATACAATGGCGGCCGTTACAACTTTTTATCTCGCACGGTATTTTCGCAGAAATGTATTGAACGCGTGTTTTTTAAAAAACTGTTTTGTGCTTAAAACAAAACAGTAAAGTTAGCCCAATTTTTTTTCATAATGTGAAAGATGAAGTTACGCCGAGTAAATAGATACCCAACATGTCACCCTTCAAAATTGCGCACGCTCATGGAATGGCGCCAAACGTTGCTACCTAAAAATCCCCATAGGCGGTATTGCAGAGTATTGGGGTATTGCAAAGTATCATGCAGGGTATTGGGGTATTGCCGAGTACTGGGGTATTGCCGAGTATTGGGGTATTGCCGAGTATTGGGGTATTGCCGAGTATTGGGGTATTGCCGAGTATTGGGGTATTGCCGAGTACTGGGATATCGTTGAGTACTGGAGTATTGGGGTATTGCCGAGTATTGGGGTATTGTTGAGTACTGGGGTATTGTTGAGTACTGGGGTATCGTTGAGTACTGGGGTATCGTTGAGTACTGGAGTATTGGGGTATTGCCGAGTATTGGGGTATTGCCGAGTATTGGGGTATTGCCGAGTATTGGGGTATTGCCGAGTATTGGGGTATTGCCGAGTACTGGGGTATTGTTGAGTACTGGGGTATTGTTGAGTACTGGGGTATCGTTGAGTACTGGAGTATTGGGGTATTGCCGAGTATTGGGGTATTGTTGAGTACTGGGGTATTGCCGAGTACTGGGGTATCGTTGAGTACTGGAGTATTGGGGTATTGCCGAGTATTGGGGTATTGCCGAGTACTGGGGTATTGTTGAGTACTGGGGTATTGTTGAGTACTGGGGTATCGTTGAGTACTGGAGTATTGGGGTATTGCCGAGTATTGGGGTATTGCCGAGTATTGGGGTATCGTTGAGTACTGGAGTACTGGGGTATTGTTGAGTACTGGGGTATTGTTGAGTACTGGGGTATTGTTGGGTACTGGGGGATTGCTGAGTATTGTTGGGTACTGGGGATTGCAGGGTACTGGGGATTGCAGGGTACTGGGGGGATGGCAGAGCTGGGATGTTTTGAGGGATGGCTGGATCTGTGACTGCATTTGTCACAGATCCAGCCACAGCTCAGCTGCTGACACCCCGCTCCCCCCCCCCTCTCCTCGCACACTGTACAGAGCGGAGAGGGAGGAGAGGGAGGAACCGGCGTCATCAAATGACGCCGGTTTGTTTACAAGTGATCGCGCCGTCATTTGACGGCGCGATCACGTGGTAAACGGCCGCGATCAGCGGCAATTTACCGTGATCCGTGATGCGCCGGGTCTTCTAGACCCGGCGAGCACGGACACTTTCGTGAGCGCGTCCCAGGGGACGCGCAATCGCGAAAGTGAAGGACGACGTCCCAGGGATGTCGTCCCGAGATAACCCCGCCGCGCCGTAGCAGTAAAATGCTTATGGCGCGGTGGGAAAGTGGTTAAAGTGGTTATAAAATTAAAAATGTATTTCACCTTGATGTGTTCTCTGCATTAAGATAAAAAAACATTTTAAAAGCTGCTCCCCCAGGAAACACTTACCTGAGCACCACCTCATTCCAGTGCTGTGCCTGTCTGCAGCTACCCCTCTCTCTCTTCTCACAGGAGACTCGGTAGCAGTGAGAGCCATTGGCTCCTGCTGCTGTTAGTCAAAGCTTGTGAGGAGGGAGCAAGAGGTGGGGCCAAGCCATGCTGTATGTGCTAATGTATTCACATAGCCTTGCTCAGGATTGAGCCAGCACAAGTACCCCATAGCAAATGGCTAAATATGGGGGCACTCGGAAAAGAGGAAGACCCAATATCGCCGGCGGGGGGACCCCAGAAGAGGACGTTTCGGGCCGCTCTGTGCAAAACCATTGCACAGTACAGGTAATATAACGTGTTTATTATTTTCAAGAAGCCTGACGAACCCTTAACCCTCCGCAGCATTCTGCAAAAACAGTCAGGTAGGGTCAACAGTGGTCAGTTTAGCTCTTTAGATTCCATGGATTTATATATAAGATAATTAATTAACTAGTGTGCTGTCAGCCCTGCTAAACTACAGAACATTTCTCCCTCTTCGTATTACTATAACATAAGGTGGTATATTGTAGTCCAGGGGAGACTTCAGGAGACAGGGCTGACAACACTGCTTGAGTTGTCAGCTCACTACTACATTTTAGGAGCTTACCGGATTCCTGACAGGATCAACTGGCATTTTTCTGTACTGTATTTTTCAAGAGTAAAAACCTCTTAAAATGTGCATGTATTAAAGTGAATTACAACAAATCAGAGGCGATGAGAGTAGAAGTTAACAGACAGACACAGCAACAATTAGTGGCAAATTTTCCCTTTAAATGTACAGACTCCCATATACCCTACTTGGGAACAAAAATACCAAAAAATTTGAATAGAACTTTTGATTTAAATTTCGTACCCCTGATAAGACAGTTCAAGGCAGACTTCCAACGATGGGATAAGGAAATCTTTACATGGTTTGGGAGAATCGATATCATTAAAATGAATATCATGACAAGATTACTTTACTTATTCCAGACCCTACCTGTAAAGATTCCCTTAGGGTTCCTGAGGGATTTGAGAGCCAGATTCACTAGGTTTATTTGGGCAGGAAAATCGGCGAGACTACGACGCAAGATCTTGACGCTACCAAAGGAAAGGGGAGGGGTGGGTCTACCAGACCCAATGGGATACTAAGATGCAGCCCATTTAGCAAGAGTGGTAGAGTGGTGTGCACATCAGAAGACCAAACCTTGGACTCTCATGGAACAAAAAATCATCCTACACTAGGCGCCACAATACGAGTTACAAAAAGGAAATTTAGCAAAACTAAAATTTCGGAATATCTAAGCCCACTTGTGCCGGTTCTGGGAAACCCTAGGTTTCAACTAGGTCTTACAGATTTACATTTTAACAATCTAAGACGTTCAGGAATGAGCAGGCTAATACATTTTGACACAGATAAGCAAAGTACAACTGGGGGAGAGATGGACGAGGCCCCTAGAAGTGAATTGGACCCACTGAGAGAAATCCAGCTGAGAGCAGCAATTAGAGCACTGAACCCACAAGGTACCCCGACTAGAGAGCTCTCAGGGTTTGAGAAAATATGCCTGAAGGGAGAACCGCTGAGACATGTCGTCTGTCGTTAATGTATAGCCTGTTGGTAGACTCAGAAGTCCCCAAAAACTTACCATTTATACAAGCATGGGAAAGAGATTTGGGGATAAAATTCTCAGAGACCCAGAAAACAAAAATCTTCTCTTTTACACATGAGGCCTCTCTAGCTACCAGATACCAGGAAGGAGGCTACAAGATCTTAACCAGATGGTACAAAATCCCCCGCCGTATTAAAACGTTTCCTTCCAGAAACTTCAGATCGGTGTTGGCGGTGCAGAGATGAGGAGGGCACAATCCTACATATATTCTGGGAATGTGTAAAAGTGAAAGAATTTTGGAAAATGATTGCGGGCACGATAAAAGAAATCACAGAGGTGGAGTTAGGAGATAATCCGGCTACCTATTTATTATATGATTTCCTGATCTCCACGGCAAAGTTTAAAAATTCCCTGCTTAGACACCTGCTGACGGCAGCAAGGGCTTGTATTCCAATCTTGTGGAAAAGTACATCTATGCCAAAGAGAAAACAATGGTTAGACAGAGTAACGGAAATCCAGCTGATGGAGAATCTGATGATGGGAGTAAGAGAGCAAGAGGAGAAGTATAGACAGATTTGGACCCCATATACAAGATATAGAGAGCGAGACCTTTGAGGTGGGAGGGGGGGAGAGAGGGAGGAGAGACGATGGGGTAAGGGAAGGGTTTTTTTTTTTCTCTTTCTTTCCTTTCTGTGGGTCTTCGGAGGGGGGTGGGGGGGTAGGGTAAGGGTAAGGGAGGTTTAGGGGGAACAGGAGAATATAACGATATATCTATAGATGGTAGTAACTTTGTCTTATCCGGGCATGTTCTGGAGCCGGTGGAAGAAGGGGAAGATCTGTGCATGGATCTGTGCATACAACATCAAACAGCCTTTTTACACAATGGAGAGGGTTAACCCCTTAGGTTCCATAACAAGCATGCTTTACTGCATATACAGACTGATTTTACTGTTATGGGTTTAGTAACACTTTAAGCTTTGACAATAAAACCTGGAAGCTGATTGGTTTCTAGGCACAGCTGCTCCAGATTAATCACCCAAATAACCTTCTCACATCAGGGTACAGATGGTGGGTGGCTCAGTACTTTTTTTTTATAACAGCCTGCTGTTTGTAAGCATATGGCTGTTGTTGTGCTGCCCCTATGAACAGTGCCGATCCTGACCTCTCTGGGGCCCTAAGCAAAATGACATGTCACTTTAAAGTTCTCTTTCTTTCCTTTCCATGGGTCTTCGGAGGGGGGTGGGGGGGGGGGGTAGGGTAAGGGAGGTTTAGGGAGAACAGGAGAATATAACAATATCTATAGATGGTAGGAAGGAGTGGGAGTGTGGAGAGCTTGTTAAGAGGAACAATGTTTGAAAAATTAATCTAAGAAAGTGTCAAACTGTGTAAATGTTTATGTAAGCCATATAGATTTGTAAATGAAATGTTTAAGAATGAAAAAAAAAAAAAAATGTGCATGTATTGCATAAATGTACTGTATGCAATATGCTTTTAATTTTGAACTTCAAATACTATTTGTACTATAGAATTCACTAAAGGCATTGGAGCCGGTTCACACCATGGCAATGCGACTTTCAGCGTGACTTTGGGAGGCAACTTGAACACGACTTGAAGTCGCCTCCAGGAGGGGGAACTCCGATGCCAAATTTTCAAATAAAAAACCGGCATGGGTATAAATCGCAGCGCACCGCATACCCGGCATTACAGTGGGAGGGAGCGTAGAGTCAACATCGAAGAAGAGAAGAAGGGGACGCAGAAGGCCGGGCCCCAGCTGGTGAAAGAGCTGAAAGAAGACAGCGGTGGTGCCCAGCAGAAGAGAAAAAGAACTGAAGAGCGGGAGAAGAGAGCGGAGGAGAGATGTATTATTATGTGTTTTTTTTTTTTTTTTATGTCTACATAGGGCCAGATTCTGAAAGGAGATATGACGGCGTATCTCCAGATACACCGTCGTATCGCTGTTTGTGTGGCTGTGTATCTATGCGACTGATTCTTAGAATCAGTTACGCATAGATTTTGCTTAGATCCGATTGGCGTAAGTCACTTACACCGTCGGATCTAAGTTGCAATGTTATGCTGGCCGCTAGGTGGCGTTTCCGACGATTTCTGTGTTGAATATGCAAATGAGCCTGAAACGCCGATCCCGAACGTATTTGCGTAAGCGTAATGTTACTCCTGCTATATGAGGGGTAACTTTGCGTAGGTGATGCGTACGCCATGTTAAGTATGGACGTCGGGTTAGCGTCACTTTTTCCGTCATTTATGTCGTTTACGTAAATCGTTCACGAATAGGGCTTTGTGTTAATTACGTTCACGTTGAAACCAATGTATTTGCGGCGTACTATGGAGCATGTGCACTGGGCTACGTTTACGGCCGGCGCATGCGCAGTTCGTTCGGCGCGGGGGCGTGCTTAATTTAAATACAAGACGCCCCCTTTGAATTACGCGAGGATACGCCGGGCCATTTACACTACGCCGCCGCAAATTACGGAGCAAGTGCTTTGAGAATACGGCACTTGCGTCTCTAAGTTGCGGCGGCGTAGTGTAAATAGGAAATCTACGAGAATCTGGCCCATAGAGTTTAGCCTTGAATTCAGGGGGGATTTTGCTACATGTGTTACGTCTGTTAAAATACTAAATGACCACAGTTGCCCTTTGATAACTTATTCAGCGCCCAGAAACTGCCAGCATACCACCATGAATAAGCTCTATGCAAGGGGGTAAGTTACAGATAAACCCCCCTACTAACAATTTCCCCTATTTGTAGCAGGGGATGGCTTCCTTCTCTGGCATTAAGAAGGGAGGAAGATCATCCTGCTATGGGCATACCAAAAGAACCCCATATATGCAGGCTGATGTCTTTTATGTTGAATCAATTTTATTGGGCTGCAAACAGTTGTAAAACATTGACAAAACATAGGTCAGGAATAATATCTGTCTATTGAGTGTACAAGGTCATAGTAGAATCGGAAGGACACCAAAAGAACCTGTATCACATATGTATAGACAGGTAAATAACCTTAATGAACCCAGAAATGAGTGAGATAAGCATAGTAATGTTAAATCAAGTAACCAGTAATTCACGATCAAAACAGAAAACAAAGGCTCAACTCAAATGGCCTGAACGCATGGTATATCTACTGGTAAGATTATTAGACTGATAAAAGTATTGATAGAGGAGAAAAAAAGAAAGAGAGAAAAGAGAAGAAAGAGAAAGAGAAAAAAAAAAAAAGGGGAGGGGGGGAGAGAACAAGTAGGGAGAGGGGGCATCACGCTACTCATGAGAGGGCGCCTGGGAAGCAGAAGGAGCCGTGTTCGCTATAAAAGATTCAAAATCAGCAGAGAACCGAAGGCTAATGTCTTTTAATGAGAGATCACGGGATCCACCACCATAATCTGGATTACTGAGTCCAAATCCTCAGGCAATTCTGAAAAATTCATTGTGGGAGTGGTTTGGTAAAAAGTCAGCAGAATGGAGATAGAAAGCGTTTTCCATCTATAATTGCTCACTTAATTAGTTGGTACGAGCTCTCCTTTATTGACTTATATCGCCATTTCTTGAGAACACACGCAACTGACTAAATTTAATAGAGGGACCTGGTTAAATTGAATCTCTAACTGGGTGTGATTTTTAGTTATGCTAGTCACAGCAAAATGATCCTTGTAGTCCTGGGCTAAGTGACTATTTGTTATCTGTATACACAAATATGAATTTTACTACAGCTAATAGAAAAAGTTGTGAAATGTGAAAAATTTCTGGTATGCAGACATATGTGATTGATGTGATTTTCATAGCTATGGAAACCAGTCAAGGTCCAGTATCTTATATGATAGAAATATATTTTCTTACTGTTTGCTTCTCATAGTAACAGAAGCTTTAAAAAAGTAGGGTATGGCACATCTATTTATGTAAATTGTGTCTGTTATGTTCAGAATATACCATAGAGGAAAGATGGGAAAGCATATAAAGTCTTCTCCCTAACATCAGTTTAAAAAAACACGCTGCTCTGGGTTCAGCACTCATATGTCTTTATCTTGGCGAGTCTGTTCTTATTATATTTTGTTGGTATAGATAAATATAAAGGACACATGTCATGTGAGATATCCATTATGTAAAGTACCATTCCATTGCTTTCTTCTTTATGAAACTGATACTTGCTTAACCACTTAAGCCCCAGACCAATATGCTGCTAAATGCCCAGAGGCGTTTTTACAATTCGGCACTGCGTCGCTTTAACAGACAATTGCGCGGTCGTGCGACATGGCTCCCAAACAAAATTTGCTTCCTTTTCTTCCCACAAATAGAGCTTTCTTTTGATGGTATTTGATTGCCTCTGCGATTTTTTTTTTTTTTTGCGCTATAAACAAAAATAGAGCGACATTTTTTAAGCAAAAACAATATTATATACAATATTATATAATACAAGAAAAATCGAATAAACTACATTTTAGTCAAACATTTAGGCCAAAATGTATTCAGCCACATGTCTTTAGTAAAAAAAAAATCGCAATATAAAAAAATGAGTGACACTTATACAGTGATCAGAAAACCGATCGCTTAGTGACACTGGCAATAGGGGGTGAAAGGGTTAACTAGGGTGGTGATCAAGGGGTTAAACCTTTATTAGGGGGGGTACGGGGCTACCCTGGACCTAACACTAACTGCCTGTCACACTAACTGTCACACTGACACTAAATGCAGTGATCAGATCACTGCAATCAGTGACACTGTGACAGGGGGCTGGGGGGGGGGGGTAATCGGAAGAGGGGTTAAGTGTGCCTATGTGTGTGGTGTCAGTGTAGTGTTGGTGCGACTTACTGTGATGTCTTCTCTCCTCTCGTCGGATTGAAAATACCGCCGAGAGGAGAGCTGACATCACTTCCTCTGCCAGTGTTTACATTACACAGGCAGAGGAAGTCACACAGCGGAGGCTCGGTGGATTGGCTGGGAGCGATCACGAGGGGGCGGACAAAAACGAACAGCCGCCCCCTCATCCCGGATTGCTCCCACAGGTAAGACACCCACCACATGTAGCGGGGGCGGTCCTGATCGGACCCCGGCCCGCAAGAAGGCAGGGACGTACATGTACGCCCATCTGCCTGTACATGCCATTCTGTGGACCTACATATACATGCGGCGGGCGTTAAGTGGTTAACTATCATGTGGGTGCTTTTGCCTTAATAATGACCTTGGCATTGTTCCAATTTCTTTCAATGTAATAAGAAAAGACATTGATTAATCCTTTATTATTTGTTGATCTTAGCCTAGCCTAAAAATAAAGAATGAAAAAAAGCCTGGTAATGGACTAAGGGGGGAACCCATGCCCTTTTTTTTTAAAGACTTTTATCTGTATTGCCTGGACCCAACAATTCATTACAGCCGCGAGTCGTTTTAAATTACTTTTATTTTCCTTTAGGAATTTAATTTTGTGCAGAGACACAGTTATAAACACTGCAAACATGCGCTACTTTACAGGCATACTATAGACACCCCCCAGGAATATTTCATTTTTATTGTTTCACTTTAAGCATTATTAAAATCACTGCTCCCAAAAAAAGTTTTTTTTTTTTTTGCATTGATACATGTCCCCTGGGGCAGGACCCAGGTCCCCAAACACTTTTTATGACAATAACTTGCATATTAACCTTTAAAAATAGCACTTTTGATTTTATAAACACTGGAAACATGCGCTACTTTACAGGCATACTATAGACACCCCCCAGGTACAACTTTTAAAGGAGTATTTCACTTTTATTGTTTCACTTTAAGCATAGACTGTAACGGCGTTCGAACAAATATTTTGCCTGTTCGCATGTTCTGCTGCAAACCAAACCGGGGGGGGGGGTTCATTATTTTAATAAATATATCAATGGATAATTAATGCACAAGGCTGGTGACCCTCTTTTCTTTATTCCTTATCTGTGCTTGAGTTCCTGGGTCTCCACCACTGCTGTGGCCACTATGAAGGCCTCCACCATCCCTGTTGGATCATTTACTTATTTATTTTGTTATATTATGATGAATACAATAGGGGGTTGCTAGAACAAAGCTGGGCAGGAACACATAAAACTGCCAAGGAGACAGGAACAGAGTAAGTAAATATAGCAGGAAAATCTTGTTGTTGGGGTAACCAAGTAATTTTTTGAAGCCAGGACTTTCCTGATTCTAACTATATGTAAAATGACACTTTTGGCTGGACTGACATAATGATGCATTGCTTCTGCTGATACACATGAATGATACACACTCATAATTTACAGAATAAACTGGGTATCTAAGAGCCATAGCTAGTGAAATTGGTTCCCTCTGTAACTACAACCATTCATTGATGTTGAAGCACTGAAAGCAGAAGACATACTTGAGCTGAAGAAAATATACCTGACAGATGTATACTTTATAACCTTTTGTCATTAAGATCTTGGAAACCGATAAAGTGTGCTTGCTGCTGAAACACAGAGATTATGCCTAGAAAGAGTACATCATATAATTTACTCTGACTTAATAAGGTGATGAAGTGCTCATCCAGTGTGATATATACTGAAGTAAATCTCATTACTAGAACCAGTCCTTCCATATGTGAGAAGTAAGTATAACGAGAGATGATACAGATGGTGCTTCTTAGATCGAATGTGTCGGAGGCTTGATATATGTCTGCTCATTCACTTCCCTCAGATGAAGGTGTCAGTGATTCTTCCTGGCCAGCAACCCTATTGCATTTTTATAGCATCCTTCAAGATAAGCACTTTCCTAGCCATACTTAAAAGAATACATCACTGAATCATAAAAAATGTAACTCACGTCTTATTACAGCAACTCATTAATAGCGCCAGCAAAAACGAAATTTTAATTGTTACTAGTCAAATCATTTATGCTATAAATATTTCTGTCTGTGGGCAAGCCTCTGCTTGTGGGAGTCATGCTTGTAACTTTCAGCCTTGCAATGCCTCATGGGACTTGTAGTTCCCAAAACAGCTGGAGGGCCGCCAGTTTGAGATCCCTGCCCTAGATAGTCCATGCTGCTTTACAGAGAACATTTGATCCTGCCTTACAGGGAACAATTCTTGCGCTCTACTAATGCCACACACATGCACTCACTATATGCCCAAATTAGGTGGAAATCAAGTGACCTACTAGTATGATTTTTGGTTTTCAGAGGAAATCAAAGCATTTTGAGGCGAACCATACAAACCTTATCATAGAGGAAAAGTAGTGTCTCTTTCAGCAATCATGTCTACAACTCCAGTGCCACAAGGGGGCTGATTTACCAAAACAGGAGAGTGGACAACCTGATGCAGCTGTGCATAGTAGCCAATCAGCTTCAAACTTCAGCTTGTTCAATGAATGTGTTACTAAACCCAGGACCTTGCATTCACTATATCTGGCCTCCCACGGTACACAGAACATGGAAATGCAATTATTTAAGTAAATACAAACTTCTAAATACCTTTTCTCCTCAGCAGTATATAGAAGTCTTCCGACTTCTATCAGGGACTGGTTAAAGCTAGTAGGAGGAGTTTTAATTTTCCTCTGACTCTCCAATCAGGCTGTGGGACCCTAGACCCTCTGTCTGATTGTCCCTGTGCTGATCACATGCACTCTCCCAAGAAAAAAAACTCTCTGGCAATACCCACTAAACTGAGCATGTGCAGCCTGACTTCAGTAACTTTGTCTTATCCGGGCATGTTCTGGAGCCGGTGGAAGAAAGGGAGGATCTGTGCATACAACATCAAACAGCCTTTTTACACAATGGAGAGGGTTAACCCCTTAGGTTCCATAACAAGCATGCTTTACTGCATATACAGACTGATTTTACTGTTATGGGTTTAGTAACACTTTAAGCTTTGACAATAAAACCTGGAAGCTGATTGGTTTCTAGGCACAGCTGCTCCAGATCAATCACCCAAATAACCTTCTCACATCAGGGTACAGATAGTGGGTGGCTCAGTACTTTTTTTTATAACAGCCTGCTGTTTGTAAGCATATGGCTGTTGTTGTGCTGCCCCTATGAACAGTGCCGATCCTGACCTCTCTGGGGCCCTAAGCAAAATGACATGTCACATTAAAGTTCTCTTTCTTTCCTTTCCATGGGTCTTCGGAGGGGGGTGGGGGGGGTAGGGTAAGGGAGGTTTAGGGAGAACAGGAGAATATAACAATATCTATAGATGGTAGGAAGGAGTGGGAGTGTGGAGAGCTTGTTAAGAGGAACAATGTTTGAAAAGATAATCCTAAGAAAGTGTCAAACTGTGTAAATGTTTATGTAAGCCATATAGATTTGTAAATGAAATGTTTAAGAATGAAAAATAAAATAAAGAATTAAAAAAAAAAATGTGCATGTATTGCATAAATGTACTGTATGCAATATGCTTTTAATTTTGAACTTCAAATATTATTTGTACTATAGAATTCACTAAAGGCATTGGAGCCGGTTCACACATGGGCAACGTGACTTTCAGCGTGACTTTGGGAGGCAACTTGAACACGACTTATATATGAATCACAACGCGACCCACAACACGACTTGAAGTCGCCTCCAGGAGGGGGAACTTCGATGCCAAATTTTAAATAAAAAACCGGCATGGGTATAAATCGCAGCACACCGCATACCCGGCATTACAGTGGGAGGGACCGTAGAGTCAACATCGAAGAGGAGAAGAAGAGAAGAAGGGGACGCAGAAGACCGGGCCCCAGCTGGTGAAAGAGCTGAAAGAAGACAGCGGTGGTGCCCAGCAGAAGAGAAAAAGAACTGAAGAGCGGGAGAAGAGAGCGGAGAAGTCGGAAGACCCCCGAAGTTGGAAGAAGACCCCCCGAAGTCAGAAGAAGGGAGCAGACCGGGCCGCCCTGCCTATGAACTTAAATTGCCCCCTAGAACAAACATGACCAGCCCTGTACAGCTATAGATTCCCGTAGAAACTGTGAACATAAGGCAAGCCATAGAGGGTGCAAATTTATTTCTTGCAACCAGGTTTTTTGTTTTTTCTTTAAATAAGCATGCTGAGGTTTATATGTATATGTGTATGTGTATATATTTGCTTATGAGACAGTAGGGATGAGCTTTGAGTTCGAGTAGAACAGCGAACTATTTGGGGTGTTCGCGACAAGTTTGTGTGAACTTTAGAACCCTGTTAAAGTCTATGGGACTCGAACGTTTGAAATCTAAAGTGCTAATGTTAAAGGCTAATATGCAAGGTATTGTAATAAAAAGTGTTTGGGGACCTGGATCCTGCCCCAAAGACATGCTGGTAGGTAAATTGGATCGTCCAAAAAATTGACCCAGTATATATGTTATATGTGTGTATGACTGTGTGTCCATAGCGTGTCAAGATCCTACGGGGTAAAAATGACCGCACCAGCCAAGCAGACTCTGGCTGGAAAAAGCGCCCAGAGGCGATTCAGTTCGCATGCGTTGCGCTATACAAGTCATTCATTCATTCATTCATTCATGTATCAATGCAAAAAAAGTTTTAAAAACTGCAGTTTTTTTGGCAGCAGTGATTTTAATAATTCCTTTAAGTGAAACAATAAAAGTGAAATATTCCTTTAAATTTCGTACCTAGGGGGTGTGTATAGTATGCCTGTAAAGTAGCGCTTGTTTCCCATGCTTAGAACTGTCACAAAGTGTAATTTCTGAAGAAAAATATATAATTTAAAATCACTTGCGGCTATAATGAATTGTCGGCTACCGGCAATACAGAGAAAAGTCATTCATAAAAAAAAATGTGTGGGGGTGGAGTTTCCCTTAAAATCCATACCAGACCTGAAGGGTCTGGAATGGATACTTGGGGGGAACCCCACATAATTTTTTTTTAATTTGACGCAGGGTTCCTCTTAATATCCATACCAGACCCGAAGGGCCTGGTAATTGAATTTGGGGGACCCCTACGCATTCTTTTTTTATGAACGACTTTTCTCTGTATTGCTGGTATCCGACAATTCATTATAGCCACGAGTGATTTTAAATGACTTTTTTCCTTCAGAAATTACATTCTGTGCAGGGACAGTTCTAAGCACAGGAAACAAGTGCTACTTTACAGGCATACTATACACCCCCCTAGGTACGAAATTTAAAGGAATATTTCAATTTTATTGTTTCACTTTAAGCATTATTAAAATCACTGCTCCTGAAAAAACTTCAGTTTTTTAAAACTTTTTTTGCATTGCTACATGTCCCCTGGGGCAGTACCCAGATCCCCAAACACTTTTTAGGACAATACCTTGCATATTAGCCTTCATAATTAGTACTTTAAATTTCAAACATTCGAGTCCCATAGACTTTAACAGGGTTCTAAAGTTCACACAAACTTTTGGTCTGTTCGCAGGTTCTGGTGCGAACCGAACCCAGGGGTGTTCGGCTCATCCCTATGAGACAGGAATCAAAGCATATTTTATAGGCACAAGGAAGCCTGGGTTAGGTTTAACCATGCATTAAGCCTTTACAACTGTCAACAGTTTAGTCATGCCCAAGGTTTTCTGCAGTACCCTCTGCACGCCGCAGGTGACTCTCACCCTTGGGTGTCACTCATTATCAAGTTCAAATGTTGAGAGGTATGATACAGCTGATTTTTCTCTCATTACTGACTTTACTTACCATGCCTTGTACTGCACTGCCCCTGTGTGTAGGTTGCCATATTGGTAAAGGCAGGGTCCTTATTCCTCATGTCAAAACCACCAGCAAAGATAACCGTGAGCAGTACAGTAATGACATCACCAAATGTCACTCTAATGCCGCGTACACACGATCACTTTTTGCGATGAAAAAAAACGACGTTTTCAATCATGAAAAAAAACGACGTTTTTCAAACTTCATTTTCCAAAACAACGTTGCGTACACACCATCGTTTTTCTACAAAGCTCTAGCAAAGCGTGGTGACGTACACCATGTTCGACGGCACTCTGTTCCATTGAAGCTCCGTCTCATAACTTGCTTCTGAGCATGCGCGGATATAAAAACGTCGTTTTGCCCACACACCATCACTTTTTATGACACAAAAACGACGTTTTGAAAAACGACACAAAAAATTCAAGCATGTTGGAATTTTTTTTTGGTCGTTTTTTTTAAGACAAAAAACAACGTTTTGCCCACACACGATCAATTTAAATGACGTTTTAAAAAACTTTGTTTTTTTCATCGCAAAAAATGATCGTGTGTACGCAGCATTAGATTAGCATCCAGAAGCAGAGCTCCTTAGATATCATTCTGCAGCTTCCAAAAAAGCTTTGGCTATACTTCTTTAACATTTTTAAAGGTTCCCTGTAGTATAGCAAATCTTCACTTTTTAAGTTCTGGTCCACCTAACATTTGTATGTCTGAATCTGACTGATGTGAATCTTTAGGGCTTGTTCACACTATAATGCAATGTGGGAAAGCGACATTCCCATGCAGCTTCCCACATCACACATCACATTCCAATCGCACTGCCCTTGCGATCTGCTGCAGGGGTCAGTGCAAAGTTAACGATACTCCAAACGCAGATCACAAACGCATTTGCCCGCACTGGATTGCATGGTTCAAATTCTATGCGTTTGCCATGCGTTTCAAAAAGTACTGCATGCATTACTATTGGCGTGGTGCGGTGTGATTTCAGCCAATTCAAAATGAATAGGGGTGAAATCGCACTGCACAGAACTGCATGTGAATCACACAGCAACCACACAATGTTCCTGTGCAATTCACATGCAGTTCCTAGCGTGAATGGACCCTTAACTAATGCTAGCGGAACATTAAAAAGTGAATAGAATATAGAATATATATTCATGTATATTAACTTTTTTTTATGAAATAAATCTAATCCTACAACAATGTTGCTAGTTACACCAAACAAATGGAGCATGCAATTATTTTTATGTAAAAGCCAGCGTTTTGTAACCGTTTCTAAACAGCAATGGATTTCCTTGCTTCTCAGTGATGTGGTTACACAAGTATCCCAGTCTACGCACATTGTTCTTTCCCGAGGTGACTTGCATATACATGTGCTCCTCATGTGCACTGGCTACACAGGCTGCTTATTGTGCATTCCTCACAAAGAGCTTCAGAATTAGGAGCCTAAGATGAAAATGTTTGTTTAACCAAAGCTTAATTTAGCTTAAAATAAATATGCTTACATATGAGGTGTGATAGTGGAGAATAAATTTATTTTCAATTCTCCATATCCTCATTAAGTTACTTTTTAGTTCAGAAACTATGTAGCACCATCCTAGTTAGGTTGCTAGAATGTTAGGCAAATTTCGTTATTTTGGCATTTCTGTAATTTAGCTGTTCTGGGTTTTACAGGCTGCAGGTTTCATTGGGCTCCCTGCTTTCTAGTGACTTCTGGAACAAAGGAGGTTGAGCAAGGCAAATGGGCAGCATGAATATTTATTGTGCTGCAGACAATCCCTGGGGAGGTGTGCCCAGGAGGTGGCTGAAGAGCACATAAATAATCTAAGTGGTGAATCAGCCCTGTTATAGTCCTGATTTAAACCTGGCAGAAGGAGTCCCCGGCCTGAGGAGCTCTGCTTCCCTGGGCAGAAAGCTGTAGTTTGCTGCATGTTCATTGAGATCCCAGCTGTGGCATAGCTGGGCGGCCTAGGGTCCTAGTGACTGTGTGCTGTTTCCATTGGGTGAAGAGCTACTGGTAGTTCTAAATCGGATCTTTTAAATCTCCTGCATACAGACTGTTTAGAGACATTTCGCAAATAGAAGTGTCCTCCAGATGTTATTCAGTAACTCTGGAATAGCCTATATATTCCATGTCCTTCAGCAATAAAAATCAGACATCCACTCGACTGATTACTGAGCCAGAGCAAATCAATTGTTGCTGTGTGCCTGGTTGCCTCTGCACTAATCTTGGGAAAGAACAGATTTAACCACAGTGGCTTCTTTGAGGCTAATGCTACACAGTTTACTAGTTTACACATTTACTAGTAAATACTGACCGGTATTTCCAGATTCCAAATATACCTATTTAAAGAGGGAAGGCAGTAGGTGGAAAAATCGCTCCAGTGTCAGTGGTCAGTAGGAGAAACAAATGCCTTCTGTTAATAATTAAAAGGTGGGAAAAAAGCATGTCAGTCAGTGCATCAAGAAAAACTGCCCCATATTAGTGGTCAGTAGGAGGAGAAAAATCCTGCTATCAGTGTTTAAATGAAGAAGAAAATGTATTGGGGTCAGTAGTCTGTAGGGGAAAAAATGCCCTGTTGTCAGTGGTCAGTGATCAGTAGAAGGAAATAGATATAAGATGTGCGCTAGTCTGAAAACAAGTAAAAATTTAACAAAAAGCTGCTGCATAAATTGTGACTAAAATTCAAAATGTGGCTGTGATAAAAATGTAGCGCTAAATGTTCAAAGGGACAATACATATATAGGAAAAAAGAAAGTGAAAGTCCACATGAGAAAATGATGAGTGAATGTCCATTCAAACAATCAAAAGTGATGAAACCGGGCATGTGACCAAGTAGACCATAACATGAACCTTCTTTCAGGGAAATACAAAGAGGTAGAATACTCTTACCAGAGCTGATGAATCTATGTGTCAGCGACAGCAGATCGCTAGAGCATACAAAATCCAAATGGCAAATCTCAAGGGCTTGTCTGAAGACTCTCAGGCTGCGTATACACGAGGAGACATATCCGATGAAAACGGTCCGACAGACCGTTTTCATCGGACATGTCCCCTGGGATGTTTTGGTTTGATGTATGTACACACGATCAAACCAAAATCCCCGCGGACAGACAGCGTGGTGACGTGGCGGTGACGTTGACGCCGCCACGTCACCAAACCAGGAAGTAAAATACTTCCACGCATCCGTCTAATCCATTCGACGCATGCGGGAGATTTCGGTCCGCTGGTTAGGCGTACTAACCAGCGGACATATCCGACAGACAGCTTTCCAGCAGACAAGTTTTAAAGCATGCTTTAAAACTTTTGTCTGCTGGAAACCTGTCTGCTAGCCCGTACACACGATCGGATATGTCCGCTGAAACTGGTATACGGACCAGTTTCAGCAGATATGTTTGATCGTGTGTACACGGCCTCACTGTTGAAAACTGTGGATGTGGCCCATGGACTCGAAGAACTACCGTAAACGACCCTTGAAGGAGATATCCCAACCTTGGGAGAAATCCGGGGGTGCACTGGATATGGTCCCATCTCATACTTTATTTTGAGCATGCGCAGGTTTCTAAGCATACACACAAACGTGTTTCTCGTCAAAAAACCAGCCCAACGAGGAACACAACGAGGAAATTGAGACTCCCGACGAGGAAAAAAGGGTTATTGTTCTCTTTTTTTCTCATCAAGTTGCTCTACAGATTTCTCGATGAAAAGCATACACACGACCGTTTTCCTCAGCAAAAAAGCTCTGCCACCAAGTTTATTGATGGATTCTGTCGAGGAAAATGGTCGTGTGTACTAGGCCTGGTCTGTTCAGTAAGTGAAAAAAAGTTTCATTTGTAGTCAATAGGACGGAAAAAAATTCTAGCTTCAGTGGTCAGTAGGAGGGAAAATACATTAAAGGCAATGATCAATAGAATGAAAAAATGCTTTATTAGTGGTCAGTAAAAGAAAACAAAATGTCCTGGCTTCATTGGTCAGTAGGAGGAAAAATATTCCTGAAATCAATATTCAGTAGAAGCAAAAAATATTGGGAGGGGGTGAGATATCAATGGTCAGTAGGGGCAAAAATGCCCTGGTGTCAATAGTAGGAGTAAAAAGAGCCTTGTTAGTGATCGGTAGAAGCCAAGATGCCCTGGTGTCAGTTATCAATGGGGAAAAATGCCTTTTCAGTCATCGATGAGAAGAAAAAAAGCCCTGGCTCAATGGCATTTGGAAGTATTTGGATGCATTTTAATGTATTATACACGTTTAAAACTGATGTTTTTCAGACCTTTCCCCTGCTGTGTTCTTCATTGCCATAGAATGTCCCTTACAAGTAGTATTCTCAATAATGCAGTGAGAGATGCATCGTAAATATATTGCTCTGAATACCTTGCCATGCCTAATATGTGCTTTTTACCCTATTTTTTATCCTGTAGTGTTTCAAATTGCTGCAATAATGTTATCATCAGGCTTTGCAGCCTCTGAAATTATGATGTGTCCTTTGTATTTCATGTGTTTCACAATGTACTGGATTTTAACTTTGTTGAACTTGATAGCTTTTGACTCCTTTCATAGTTTTGAACAGAAAATCATCATGTTCCCATTTGGTCCAGCCAGCTGTGATCATGTCATATGCTAACCTAAGCAACGTCACGTGCCTGGAGCTCAAGGACTGCTTTTAATGATAAGGTATAACTTTTTTGAGAATGTATGTTATTTTCATATACTGTAATATCTGTAATCAGGAGTTTAAATATACAGACCTGTAAAGTTACAGCTAGGTCCAACTGAATTCCCCTTTCAGTGAAGGTAACTTAAAGTGGTTATAAATCCTCTCATATACTGAGTGAAATGACTGGCCTCAGGTGATACACAGAGATAAAACAAATGCCCCTATATAAGTCTTACTTGTTTATCTGCAGTCTTCTCTTGTCGACATCCCTTCAAAATAGCAGAATTGTGATAATAATCCTTCTGCATCTGTGAGGAGTAAAGAGGGGGGTGGAGAGCTCCAGTTAGAGCTCTTATACATTATGTGAGAGCTTATTGGAGGAAAGAGAGACAACATGGACGTATAGGCCTGGGCTTGAAACGGGGAAGGTAAAATCTAGTATTAGTAATGGTAGAACTTGTCTCCTCTTTCTTTTCTTCTTAATAAGGGGTACATATTGAGACCATTTATGTTGTATGTTTGTATGGGTTCTGTATTTTGTATTTATTGTATTGTTGAAAAATTAATAAAAGAATTTTCAGAGAGAAATGACACTAAAGCCTGGTACACACTAATGTCGCGTACACGCGATCGGACATTCCGACATCAAAACCGTGGATTTTTTTCCGACGGATGTTTGCTCAAACTTGTCTTGCATACACACGGTCACACAAATGTTGTCTTAAATTGCAAACGTCAAGAACGCAGTGATGTACAACACTACGACGAGCCAGGAAAAATTAAGTTTAATTGATTCCAAGCATGCGTTGTGCGATTTTTGTCCGTTGAATTGTGTACACGGTCGAATTTTCCAACAAGAACCAGCTCTCTTTTTTTAAGTGTATTGTTGTGCGTGAACTCGAGAGAGAGGAGCCAGACTGCAGGAGTTGGGAGTAGGCAGACCCTCCCCCCGGAGGCAATCGCCATCCTTCTCCATGCCCCTGGGTGGCAATGGCGGGTGTGAGGGGGGCCTCCCACTCACCCCGCCCTACCTGCTCCACTTGGGAGCCCAACTGGGGCCCAACGGGACCCCAACGGGACCCCAACGGGGCAGAGGGACTCCCCCTATGAGGGAGCGAGGAGGTCTAGCCCACCCAGCCAGCCCCGTAGTTCCTTCACCTCTCTTTTTTTAGGAGACCGCATGGCCAAAGTGCGTGCGTGTTAAACCAATTTTGTGTGCGTGCAAGTGTGGTGGTGTTTTTTTTTGTGGGGGGGGGGGGGTGGGCGTACTAAGCACAGGCGTACCTTGCATAGTGTCAACATTTTGTGTGGTCACCATTATTTTCCAGCACTGCCTTAACCCTCTTGGGCATGGGGTTCACCAGAGCTTCACAGGTTGCCACCGGAGTCCTTCCACTCCTCCATGATGACATCATGGAGCTGGTGGATGTTAGAGACCTTGCGCTCCTCCACCTTCCATTTGAGGATGCCTCACAAATACTCAATAGGGTTTAGGTCTGTAGACATGCTTGGCCAGTCCATCACCTCAGCTTCTTTAGAAAGGCAGTGGTTGTCTTGGATGTGTATTTGGGGTCTTTATTATGTTGGAATACTGCCCTGCGGCCCAGTCTCTGAAGGGAGGGGATAGGGTTGCCACCTGTCCGTTTTTGACCCGGACAGTACGGGTTTAGGAGGCTGTGCCCGGGTTTCCCTCTGCCTCATACCCGGACACCATTTCTAGCTGACAGGGGGTATCATGGGGCCTCCTTTTACAAGCCCCAGCACACAGGGGGACCCGGACAGCAGGGGGATCGGAGCAGCGGGAGGGGGAGGCAATTACAGAGCAAATAAAACATAAGGGAGAGAGAGGCAACAGGCAGCTGCTGGTACGGAAGTTTTTAATAAAACAGATGCTTAAAAACAATGCACTCACTCTCCGGTTAGAGCTGTAGGCATGTCACAGTTGTGAAGTCGGCTGTCCCATTCTCCCCTCTGATCCACGCTGCTTTACTGAATCGCTGGAGGAAGCCAAGGATACAGAGCCGTGGGGGAAACTGCAGTAAGCTGTCAGCCTGGGATGATGTGACCAATCAGAGCGTTCTGGAGGCTTAACCACGCCTCCATCATCAGAGGCTGAGGGTTAACATGAATTTCCCGCGCTCTGTTTCCTCCAGCAATTCAGTGATAACAGCAGCGTGAATCGGAGGGGAGAATGGGACAGCCGACTTCACAGACTGACATGCCTACTACAGCTCTGACATGAAGAGTGAGTAGATTGTTTTAAAGCATTTATTTTATTAAAAACTTCCGCACCAGCAGCTGCCTGTCACCTCTCTCTTTCCCTTTTTGACTCCTCTGTGTTTGCCCCATCTCTACTGTAATTGCACCCTCCTCCTCTGTATTTGCCCCCCCTCATTGGAATTCCCCCCCCTCCTTTGTATTTGCAACCCCCTCCTCTGTAATTGTTCCCCCTACTTTGTAATTGCACCCCCTCCTCTGTAATTGCACCCCCTCCTCTGTAATTCCACCCCCACTGCTCCAAACCCCCTGCTGTCCAGGCTCCCCTGTGTGCTGGGGCCCCGTGATACCCCCTGTTGGCTGCCATGGTGGTATTGGAGGATTTGTGCTGGTAGGGGAAGTAGATTTGTAATAGAAGGGGATGGGGATAATGGCACCCCAATCGTGAAGCAAAACTTCTTTTGGATGACAGGCATCCCACAATTATGTTTATGTGATTTTGCCGCAATTTGTCGGGTGACAGTCACGGCAAAATCGCACCGCGGTTGGGGTGCCATGCCGTGCGCCGCTAAAGTGTTCGGGTTTGGCGTGAAGAAAAGGTGGCAACCCTAGGAGGGGATCATGCGCTGCTTCAGTATGTCACAGTACATGTAGACATTCATGGTTCCCTCAATGGAACTGTAGCTCCCCAGTGCAGGCAGCACTCATGCAGCCTCAGACCATGACACTCCCACCACCATGCTTGACTGTAGGCGAAACACATTGTACTCCTCACCAGGTTCCTGCCACACCATCTGAACCAAATACACTTATCTTGGTCTCATCAGACCAGAGGACATGGTTCTAGTAATCCAGCAAACTGTTTGTGGGCTTTCTTGTGCATCATCTTCAGAAGAGGCTTTCTCCATGCAGATGGAGTAAGCGGCGTATGGTCTGAGCACTGACAGGCTGCCCCCTGACTTCAACCTCTGCAGCAATGCTGGCAGCACTCATTTGTCTATTTCCCAAACACAACCTCTGGATATGACACTAAGCACGTGCACTCAACTTCTTTGGTCGACCATGGCCTGTTCTAAGTGGAACCTGTCCTGTTAAACCGCTGTATGGTCTTGGCCACCGCACTGCAGCTCAGTTTTAGGGGCTTGGCAATCTCCTTATAGCCTAGGCCATCTTTATGTAGAGTAATTTTTTTTTTACGGTCCGAAGCCCTGTGACTGTGCCCACAGGACCCACAAGCCCAACCGCCGCCGGTGTCCCGCGATCGGTCACAGGAGCTGAAGAAAAGGAACAGGTGTGTGTAAACACACCTTCCCTGTTCTTCATTGTGGCAATGTCAGTGATAGTCTGTTGCCTGATATAGGGAAAGACGATCACTGATGTCACACGTCCAGCCCCACCCACCTACAGTTATAAACACATATGAGGTCACACTTAACCCCTACAGTGTCCCCTAGTGGTTAACTCCTAAACTGGAATTGTAATTTTCACAGTAATCAGTGCATTTTTATAGCACTTTTCGCTGTGAAAATAACAATGGTCCCAAAAATGTGTCAAAATTGTCCCATGTGTCCGCCGTAATGTCGCTGATTGCCGCCATTAGTATTAAAAAAAAATATTAATAAAAATGCCATAAAAAAATATCCCCTATTCTGTAACCGCTATAAATTTTGCGCAAAACAATGGATAAACGCTTATTGCGATTTCTTTACCAGAAATGGGTAGAAAAATACGTATCGGCCTAAACCGAGGAAAAAAAATCTTATTTCTTTTTTGGGGATATTTATTACAGCAAAAAGTAAAAAATATTGCATTTTTTTCAAAATCATTGCTCTATTTTTGTTTATAGTGCAAAAAATAAAAACCACAGAGGTGATCAAATAAAACCAAAAGAAATCTCTATTTGTGGGAAAAAAGGAGGCCAATTTTTTTCGGGAGCCACGTCGCACAACCACGCAATTGTCAGTTAAAGCGACACAGTGCCGAATCGCAAAAAGGGGCAAGGTCCTAAACCTGCATAATGGTCCGGGTCTTAAGTGGTTAATGTTGTAACATGAAAAGGTACAATAAAAGATTTACAAAAAATGTGAGGGGTGTACTCACTTTTGTGAGATACTGTATACACCCCTGAGGAAAGAATTACAGGTGTTTTCATCGTGCCAACCTCTGTAATACATAGGATGTTATACCATACATGTGACCTGCACTATGTTGGCTTTACCCTATACCAGCCTTAAATTTGTTTTTATGCTCTTCCTCAATAAAATGTTATGCTTGAGATTTTTATCCTAAAATATTTCCTCCTTTTTTGTTTTGAAAATGTATTCTTTATTGTGATGTAATAAGTATACCCCATGACTTTAAATTCCCATTAGGGGTTAAACCATGTTAGCCATCAACTAAAAACGGAGTTTAAGTGGCATACTTTATCGGCTAAAGTAAGTTAAAAATTATGCAAACCTTTGGGATGCCTTAGATCTCTGGAAGAAGAATCCCGCTTGAAGAAGAGATCTAAAGTATCCTGAAATCTTGCATCCTTAATAACTTAAAGAGGAAGTCTCACCTCCTCACAAAGTGCAGTAGTTGTCCACTATGATGCTTTGGGAGGCTCTCAAAGCATGACGGGTCCACACTGCCGGAGAGTAATGCTGCGAACACACGATTCGGGATGAGCTTCGAGTTCGAGTCAAACTCATGTTCGACTCGAACATTGCCTGTTTGCCTGTTCGACGAACAACGAACAATTTGGGGTGTTCGTGGCAAATTCGAAAAGCCGCGGAACACCCTGTTAAAGTCTATGGGAGAAATCTAAAGTGCTATTTTTGAAGGCTGATATGCAAGTTATTGTCCTAAAAAGTGTTTGGGGACCTGAATCTTGCCCCAGGGGACATGTATCAATGCAAAAAAAAGTTTTAAAAACTGCAGTTTTTTCAGGAGCAGTGAATTTATTAATGCTAAAAGTGAAAGAATAAAAGTGAAATATTACTTTAAATTTCGTACCTGGGGGGGTGTAAAGTTAGCATGTGAAATATCGCATGTTTCCCGTACATAGAACTGTCCCTGCACAAAGTGTTTTTCTGAAAGGAAAAAAAGGCATTTATAACTGGACTTGCGGCTATAATGAATTGTCGGCTCCGCAATTCAGAGCGAATTCATTCATAAAAAGAAAAAAAAACTGTGGGGGTCCCCCCAAATTCAAATTCAATTTATTAATATATTGGGTCTGAGATCAAAAGTAAAATTTCTGTCTTTGCAGATGACACCAAGCTATGCAGTGGAATAACGTCCTTGCAGGATGTCTCCAATTTACAAGATGACCTCAATGCTTTGGGCGACTAAGTGGCAGATGAGGTTTAATGTTGATAAATGGAAAGTTATGCACTTGGGGGCTAAGAATATGCATGCATCATACATGCTAGGGGGAGTTCAACTGGGGGGATCTGTTGTGAAGGATCTGGGGGTTTTAGTTGATCATAAGCTCAATAATGGCATGCAATGCCAAGCTGCGGTTTCCAAAGCAAGCAAAGTCCTTTCTTGTATTAAGAGAGGTATGGACTCCAGAGATAGAGATATCATTTTGCCCCTGTACAAATCATTAGTAAGACTTCATCTGGAATATGCAGTCCAGTTTTGGGCACCAGTTCTCAAAAAGGATATTGGAGAACTGGAGAAAGTCCAGACAAGGGCAACTACACTGATAAGAGGCATGGAGGAGCTCAGCTATGAGGAAAGATTAGGAGAACTGAATTTATTCACTCTTGAGAAGAGGAGAATAAGGGGGGATATGATCAACATGTACAAATATATAAGAGGTCCATATATTGAACTTGGTGTTGAGTTATTCACTTTAAGGTCAACACTGAGGACAAGGGGGCACTCTTTACGTCTGGAGGAAAAGAGATTTCACCTCCAAATACGAAAGGTTTCTTCACAGTAAGAGCTGTGAAAATGTGGAACAGACTCCCTCAAGAGGTGGTTCTGGCCGGCTCAGTAGATTGCTTTAAGAAGGGCCTGGATTCTTTCCTAAATACACATAATATAACTGAGTACTAAGATTTGTAGGTAAAGTTGATCCAGGGTAAATCTGATTGCCTCTCGGGGAATCAGGACGGAATTTTTTCCCCTCCGGTAGCGAATTGGATCATGCTCCCCTGTTTTTTTTTGCCTTCCTCTGGATCAACTGTGGGTATGGAGTTGGGTGTATGGGATTGTACTGTGTTTTATTTTGTTTGTTTATTTTTATTTTTTTATGGTTGAACTGGATGGACTTGTGTCTTTTTCGGCCTGACTAACTATGTAACTATGTAACTATGTAATAAAGGACTTTTTTCTACAGCGTCTGTGTGTGTTTTTTACAACTATTTACCCTTCCTTCATGAAATGGTAGAGGTACAATGTACCCCATTACCAATTCACATAGGGGGGCCAGGATCTGGGGGTCCCCTTTGTTAAAGACGTCTTCCAGATTCTGATAAGCTCCCCACCCACAGACCCCCACAACCACCAGGTAAGGGTTGTGGGGATGAGGCCCTTGTCCCCATCAACATGGGGACATCCTCCCCATGTTAAGGGCATGTGGCCTGGTACGGTTCAGGAGAGGGGGGGCGAACTCTTCCCCCCCTCTTTTCTGTGGCCGGCCAGGTAAACGTGCTCGGATAAGGGGTCTGGTGTGGATTTTTGGGGGAACTCCACGCCATTTTAAAAAAAAAATTGGGGTGGAGTTCCCCTTAAAATCCACACCAAACCTGAAGGGCCTGGTAATTGAATTTTGGGGGACCCCCACACTTTTTTGTTCTATGAATGAATTCTCTCTGAATTGCCAGAGCCGACAATTCATTATAGCCGCAAGTCCGGTTTTAAATGCCTTTTTTTTCCTTTCAGAAATAACACTTTTTGCAGGGACAGTTCTAAGTACGGGAAACATGCGCTATTTCACATGCTAACTTTACACACCCCCCCCCCCCCTAGGTACAAAGCTTAAAGTAATATTTCACTTTTATTGTTTTACTTTTAGCATTATCAAATTCACTGCTCCCGAAAAAACTGCCATTTTTAAAACTTTTTTTTGCATTGATACATATCCCCTGGGACAGGACCCAGGTCCCCAAACACTTTTTGGGACAATAACTTGCATATTAGCCTTTAAAATTAGCACTTTAGATTTCAAATGTTCGAGTCCCATAGACTTTAACAGGGTTCTAAAGTTCACACGAACATTTGGTGTGTTCGCAAGTTCTGGTGCGAACTGAACAGGGGGTGTTCGGCTCATCCCTACACACGATCAGTTTGTCTGATGAAACCGGTCTGATGGACCGTTTTCATCAGACTAACCTATCGTGTGTAGGCCTCATCGTTTTTTGTATCCATCAGTCAAAAAACTAGGAACTTGTTTTAAAATGATCTGATGGTTAAAAAAACGATAGAAAAGAACAATCGTCTGTGGGTACGTCCATCGGTTAAAAATCCACGCATGCTCAGAATCAAGTCGACGCATGCCCTGAAGCATTGAACTTAATTTTTTTCAGTTGTGTTTTACGTCACCGCGTTCTGAAACGATCGTTTTTTTAACCGATGGTGTGTAGGCACAACTGATGAAAGTCAGCTTCATCGGATATCTGATGGAAAAAATCCATCAGACCGTTTTCATCGGATGAACTGATCGTGTGTACAGGGCATTAGGGTGCATGTTATATGCCGATAAATACGTAGTACTTGGTGGGAAACCTTTGTTGGCAAGCATATAATTAAGAAATTTCTTGTAGTTGATGACCAGGTTTGCACACATCTCAGGAGGAATTTTGGTCCACTCTTCTCTAAATCCTTGGCTTCTTGGCTGTCTCTTGACAACAAGTTTTAGCTACCTTCATAATTTTTTTTACAGGATTAAGGTCTGGAGACTAAATAGGCCACTCTATGACCTTAATGTGCTTCTTTTTGAGCCAGCACTTAGTTGCCTTGTTGGTATGTTTTGGGTCATTGTCATGCTGGAAACCCCATCCATGACCCATCTTCAGTGTTCTGACTGAGGGAACAAGGTTTTCATCCAAGAATTTATAATACATAGCCCAGTCCATTGGCCCCTAAATGCGGCAAAGCCGGCCTATATCTTTAGTAGAGAAACTGTCCCAAAGCATTATGTTTCTACCTTAGCATTTTTCTTAATTGGTTAATGCCAAAGAGCTCAATTTTGGTGTCATTTGAGCACTTCCTCCAAATCCTTCTCTAAATCCGATGTTCATTGGCATGGCTGTACATGTTCTTGAGGAGAGGGACTCATTTTGACTATGACCCTAAGAATACCATCCCTGCTACCACCCCACAGAGGTGGAAACATCATGCTTTGGACGCACATGAGGGTCATCGAGTGGCCTAGCTAGTTTCAGATCTTAATTCTATAGAAAATGTATAGAGGGAGTTGAAACTTTGAGTTGCCAAGTGACAGCCAAGAAACCTTTAGGCTTTAGAGAAGATCTGTAAAGAAGTGTGGACCAAAATCCCTCCTGAGATGTGTGCAAGCATGGTCATTAACTACGAAAATACGCCTTACCTCTGCCAACAAGGGTTTCTCCAAGTTCTTGTTTTATAACATTTGTACCATGTGTTTTTTTCTGGATTTTTGGTTGATATTCAGTCTCTGTAATTTAAAATACACCTATGATAAAAAAATTATAGATCCTTAATTTTTTTGTAAGTGGGCAAACTTACAAAATCTTCAGGGGATCAAACATTTATTTCCTCCACTGTACACTATGGTGTTGATTTACTAAAACTGAAAAGTGTAAAATCTAGTGGAGCTGTTCATGGCAGTCAATCAACTTCTATCTTCAGCTTGTTCAATTACCGTATTTTTTGGCGTATAACTCTCACTTTTTTTCCCCTTAAAATCAGGGGAAATTCGTGGGTGCGCGTTATACGCCGATCCGCGGTATCTCTGAGCGCCGCCGACATAGACCGAGCTGAGCCGAGTGTACCCGAGTGTACTGCGCACTCGGCAAGCCTCGGCCACGCTTGGCTCCGCTCGCAGTCACGCCCTGTCCTGCCTCCGAGCCTTTATGTCCCAGCATTGGACCGATGTGGTGTCCGTCATACGAGCTGGGCCAGGGGGCAGGACCGGGCAGGACCGCGTGAAGAGCCGAAAGAAGCCGAGAGGAGACCTCCAAGGCCGGAGACGGACGCCGGGCAAGGCCACCGATAGACGCCAGGCAAGACAGCAGACGGACACCGACAGCGCTGCACGACGGGCATTCAAAATGTAAGTATTTTTTTTCTTAAACTTCCCTTCTAGGCTTGGGGTGCACGTTATACGCCGGTGTGCGGTATTTCCCGATAAATACGGTAGGCTTTGACAAGAGAAACTGGAAGCTGATTGGTTTTAATGCATAGCTGCTCAAGATCTAGATTGACTTGCACTCTCCAGTTTTAGTAAATCAACTTGACAAGGGAGCACGACTGCCGCAACACACGCAGTACGCCCGCTCGGAAACGCGTCGCATGCCAGTGACGTCACTGCCCCTCGACTGCTCTGATCCATCACACTCCAGGCCTCGCTCTGAAGCTCCCCCACCGCCGCCAGCTATCACCATCTTTAAGTGGTGAATGATGCTTCTATGCAGCACAGTGCCCCAGCAGGAGAAGGAGCAGATGGACTGACCTGATGATTTTTCCTTGTGGATTCTGTACAATGCCTACCTTTACATCACTAAATATTCTTGATACTCTAAAGCAGTCGAGAAAAAGTTTCTAAAATTTAAGTGTAGCAAATAAAGTATACACTATGGAATTCTCTTTTTTCTGAGATACTATTGAGTTTTCGATCTACTGCATACACCCAGCTTCAGCCACAAGTCTCTAGGGAAACTGTAAACACCCTAGGCTCATACTGACCACTGTGATTGTGGTCACAGCTTCTGGTAAGGAGACTGCATCATCAGCACTTGGGTGTTCCCCTTGGTGGAAGGAGTGTGTTTTCTGGCTCTATCATAAAGTCTATATATAAGAAGAATTTCCTAGATTTATACACATTCAGTTGGGATTTATTGGGACTTTTGCACTATTTATTGGATTGTCACATTCACTTATTTATTTAACTGTTTATATTTATTTCACTATTATTTTATACATATTTGTCTTTGGAGCATTGGTATTTACATATGTATTTCCTTGTACATATATGTTATTTGTTTTCTAATTTTTTCACAGAAGTTTTGGGTATTATCAATATATTGTTTTAGCGCTGTACCTCATATTTTGTATCCACAATTCTTTGGTACTGGCAGCAATTTTCTAAATCACTATAGTTTAGCACAGTGTTTTTCCAATTCTTTGGCTTGTTTTAATAAATCAACCCCTATGTAATTTAGATTAAAATACAGTCATTTTTCAAATGCAAACATTTAAATACTAATAGACATTTACAAGGACCTGTTCTATTTCTGTTTTCTGATACTTACTTTGAATGCAAATTCTTGAAAGAGATCCTTTAGATTTGAATTTTGCAAGAGTTATCTTCTTTTTTGATTAGAATGGTCTCTGATTATTATAGAAAATGCTATGATAACCCAATGGAAACATACTGATGTTTATTTAATAAGGAGTTGAGAATCTTCAGTCAATAATTGAGTAAAGATTTTCTCCAATTATGCAATCAAATGAACAGTAAAAATTCCAGTTTACTTATTTCATCTGCATATAAGGAAAACACAGGTAGCAATTTATTGTGTGAAGATTCTTTAGTAAATCAGCCCTTTTCACACCATTCATTTGTCCTGATTTCTTACTTGTATTCTGTTGGGCATACATCAAATCACATTTCCTCATTCCAGCTAAATCAGTTCTATTAAGATAATATGAATGAATGTATTGTTTCTTGTGTTCTTTGTAAAGTCCACAAAAAAATTTCTTGACTTGTCAAGCAGAACTGTACAGTGCTTATGAATTGAGAATAATTGCCTTTAAATAGGTTTGCAGGCTACATTCATAGAATAAATGACACTTGCAGTTTCATGTTCTTTTATTTTCTCTTCCTAAAAGGTTCTATATAAAGAACATTTTTTCAACAAAACACAAAGACTTAACACTTGAGTTTCTGTATGTTAGATTAATAATGTTATTGGCTACATAGCTACATTTTTTATTACATTTTCTGACTATTTTGTGTGTATTTCCCCTTCTGAAAAGAAGGCACGCTGTATCTTTTTTAAAGTTGCTTTTTATACATTTGTAAGGTTATTTTCCCAAATGGTGTTCATACTGTATCTGTATTGTGGTAATTCTTTGTTGGGTTTTTTTTTTGTTTTTTTTTAGTTTTCCCCTTTTTTTTCTTTCTCTATCTATAAATATTGTTTAATTTCAACTTATACTGGTTACCACATCAATATCCCTAGTACCATTTGTTTATGAATTTCCCAATCCTAAACAAAGGACAAAACATATGGGCCCATTCATGGAAGTAGCTACATCTGTTTTGAGTTAATTACACCATGTGATCATGTGATTGTATTCTCAATGGTTTTGTATTCGCAATGGTTTTGACGAAAGAACACAAGTCACCATTTTTCCCTGCCATTGCTTATTGGCCTCGTACACATGACCGAGGAACTCATCGTAAATGAAACATCGTTTTCCTCAACGAGTTCCTTGTCAGGCTTGTCGAGAATCTTGACAAGCGTTCTTTGCGTACACACTGCCAAGACCAAATCTCGTCGTTCTCAAACGCGGTGACGTACAACACGTACGACGGCACTATAAAGGAGAAGTTTGATTCCACTGGCACCACCCTTCTGAGCATGTGCGGGTTTCTAAGCATACATACATGAACGTGTTTCTCGTCGAAAACTAGCCCGACGAGGAAATTGAGACTCCCGACGGGGAAAAAGAGAACTTGTTCTCTTTTTTCTCTCATCGAGTTCCACTCCTTCTGTCGAGGAAAATGGTCATGTGTACGAGGCCTATGTCATTGCTCTTTTGTACTTGTTTTTATAGTCCTGTAATAAATCTCAGTTTTGCATCTTATTGGGAGTGCGGCCATCCTTTTTTTGTTAATCTATATGTTTCCTGCAGCATTGACAGGGCGTGCACCCCTCCTGATGTTCGTTCATTTACAGCCTAGCAGTGTTCACCTGGATCAGTTATTCTGTCTTACATTTTTCATAAATTTTCATTAATTATACAGTTTACAATCATCAAAAAGTTCATGGTTTCAATAATTTTTAGCATGTTTTAAAATGAAATCAAAAGGAACAGATCCTTAAAAAATGCACATATATTACATTTATAAGTAGGTGAAGTCATTAGTATCAAAAAATAAAAACCTGAGACTCAATCAACCACGTATTAAATCATGCAATGCCAAACACAATAAAAAAGGTTGGTCAAAAATATAAACAACCCTCTTATACTACCAAGTTGGAACTTATTTATCACAGATAGAAATGCTATATGTTAAAGTTAAAACTTGGCCAATATATAGTTCATCAGCACTCTGGGAAGCAAAACCAGCTCTCAATCCAGGCAGCTGGGTGCATCCCATGAAAGTTGTTGGGATCTTTCCAGAGCCTGGAGTGGCTCTGCCACATCAGTTGATTCTGGGTCACATGATACCAAAAGTAAGCACTGGCGATACTCCTCTTTTAAAAGCTAAATGCATTTCTGGCAAAACAACGAGTATTTTTCTGTGGTAAGCCACTTTTTGTTTACAAGTTTAAATCAGTATTTTTTTGCTAGAAAATTACTTATAACACCCAAACATTATATATATATATATATATATATATATATAGATATAGATATAGATATATATATATAAAGATATATATATATATATATATACTGTAGATAGATAGATAGAGAGAGAGAGAGAGAGAGAGAGAGAGAGAGAGAGAGATAGAGAGATAGATAGATAGATAGATAGATAGATAGATAGATAGATAGATAGATAGATAGATAGATAGATAGATATTAGCAGACATCCTAGGGAATAAAATGGGGATAGTTTATTGAATTAAAAAATAAATAATTAAAGATGATGTTATGCCAAGTAAATGAATACCTAACATGTCAAGCTTTAAACTGTGCACGCTTGTAGAATAGTGACAAACAATGGTACTTAGAAATCTCCATAAGCAAGGCTTTAAAAGTTTTTACAGGTTACCTGTTTAGAGTTACAGAGGAGGTCTAGTGCTAGACTTATTGCTCTTGCTCTAACGTTCGCAGTAATACCTCACATGTGTGGTGCTAACACTGTTAACATTGGGCACTTTAAATGTCTATTTATTTAAATTTTTATTTTTACACTGTCCCTTTCCTTTTTTTTTTTTCGATCACTTTTATTCTTATTACAAGGGATGTTTATATTCCTTGTAATAAGAATAAAAGTGATAAAAAAAAAAAAAGAAAGACATTAGGATGATAGGTCCTCTTTATCAAGAGATCTGGGGTCGAAAAGACCCCAAATATCTCTCTTACACTTAAAAGATAAAAACAACCGATCTTTTGCCGTAAAAAAAATAGTTAATTCCAGCTTGACCTGGAAGTGATATCATGACATCCCTCTGATCCTCCAAGGCCATAGAGGCGATCAAAGACAAGTCTAGTCTTTTATCGCCTCTGTGACCAGTCGGCCTCACCACCTGATCATTTCTCAGGTGTGCCGGTGGAAGCGATAAGCCTGAGAAACACCAGTGAGCGGCGGAAGGGGGGCGTCCCCTCCCACTACTTAAGAGGGTGTTCCAGTGGCTCATGAGCCACTCAGAGCACTTTCATTAGAAGAAAAAGATAACAGGGTTATGACTGATAGCTACAGACATAACTTCGGTAAGCCACTTGCAAACTGCAATTTACATACAGTATTTCACAAAAGTGAGTAAACCACTCATATTTTTGTAAATATTTTATTCTATCTTTTCATGTGACAACACTGAATAAATTACACTTTCCTACAATGTAAAGTAGTGAGTGTACAGCTTGTATAATGGTGTAAATGTGTTGCCCCCTCAAACTAACTCAACACACAACTATTAATTTTCTAAACCGCTGGCAACAAAAGTGAGTACATCCTAAGTGAAAATTTCCAAATAGTGTTACAAGGTCTCAGGTGTGAATGGGGAGCAGGTATGTTCGATTTGGTGTTATCGCTCTCACTCTGTCATACTGGTCACTGGGAGTTCAACATGGCACCTCATGGCAAAGAACACTGAGGATCTGAAAAAAAATATGTTTTGCTCTACAAAAAGATGGCCTAGGCTATGATTGCCAATGCCCTAAATCTGAGTTGCAGCACGCTGGCCAAGACCATACAGTGGTTTAACAGGACATGTCCAACTCAGAACAGGCCTCACTATGGTCAACCATGCTCAGCATCATATCCAGAGGTTGTGTTTGGGAAATAGACGTATGAGTGCTGCCAGCAATGTTGCAGAGGTTGAAGGGGTTCGGGGTCAGCCTGTCAGTGCTTAGACCATAAGCTGCATACTGCATGAATTTGTTCTGCATGTCTATCATCCCAGAAGGAAGCCTCTTCTAAATATGATGCACAAGAAAGCCTGCAAACAGTTTGCTGAAGACAAGCAGACTAAGGACATGGATTACTGGAACCATGTCCTGTGGGCTGATAAAACCAAGATAAACATATTTGGTTTAGATGGTATCAAACGTGTGTGGTGGCAACCAGATGAGGAGTACAAAGACAAGTGTGTCTTGCCTACAGTCAAGCATGGTGGTGGGAGTGTCATGGTCTGGGGCTGCATGAGCGCTGCTGGCACTGGAAAGCTACAGTTCATTGAGGGAACCATGAATGCCAACATGTACTGTGACATACTAAAGCAGAGCATGATCCCCTCCCTTTGGAGCCTGGGCCGCAGGGCAGTATTCCAATATGCTAACGACACCAAACACACCCCCGAAGATGTACAACTGCCTTGCTAAAGAAGTTGAAGGTAAAGGTGATGGACTGGCCAAGCATGTTTTCAGATCTAAACCCTATTGAGCATCTGTGGGGCATCCTCAAATGGAAGGTGGAGTAGTGCAAGGTCTCTAACATCCACAAGCTTTGTGATGTCGTCATGGAGGAGTGGAAGAGAACTCCAGTGGAAACTTGTGAGGCTCTGGTGAACTCCATGCCCAAGAGGGTTTAGGCAGTGCTGGAAAATAATGGTGGCCACACAAAATATTGACACTTTGGGCCCAATTTGGACATTTTTCATTTAGGGGTGTGCTCAATTTTGTTGCAGCAAATTTACACTGTTATACAAGCTGTACACTCACTACTTTACATTATAGCAAAGTGCCATTTTTTCAGTGTTGTCACAGGAAAATATATAATAAAATATTTACAAACATTTGAAGGGTGTACTCACTTTTGTGAGATACTGTATATGTATTGTGGTTGGCAAGTAGATAAAACACATGGAAATGTGCATTTATTGCAGAAATGTACTGTAAATATTTTTTTGCCTTGACATGCTTTAAGACAGAATAATTGAAATTGCACATTTGTCAGCTATGGGGGGAACACCAAGCAAGAAAACACAACTAAAAGTCATATATACAGTACTCCACTTGTTTGTTTTCCACTAACATATACTGTATAAGGTTGCTATTAAACTAGTATAGATAGTGTATGTAGATGGGATAGTATAGTTGGTATGTAGGTTATGTACATTGTATTCTAGACAATGGTTATTTTCTGATACATTATTTGTTTTGAACCAGATAGGCTATTTTGGCAATAGTCATTCTATGATAAGAACTTGCGTAATTGGGTGATTATGTTCCACACACCTTATTCACTAAGTTGAGTGAAATTCACTTTGCATAAAGAAATGTGACTTTGTAAAGTGAACATGCTTTACTCCTTTGGTAAATCAAACAAGCTAAGTTCCCATTATATTTGATGTCTGCCAGATTCTACAGTTAGCCCACCGACACTGGACATCCACCAATATTACAGGGCAAGTAAAGCATGCAGCAGTATGTACGCTGTAGGTACAACAGATTACTAGTGTCTCTATTCCGGCCTTTTTAAGGATTAACACAACTGCAGACAAAAACTGGAATAATTGGCAGTAAACTGGACATTCAAGAAGTGGGTTGGGTAGGAGCGCTTTGCTAAGACTCTTGCAAAATATGTGCTAAGTGAACGTCTTCAGTTTCAACCACCTACTGGCAACTCGTGCTTTGAGTAAGAATCTCCCATGAATTCCTTTCATACTTTGTAATTCTTACTTTCTTAACTGTTAATTTGAATGTATTATTTCAGGTGAGAGAACAAAGCTTGTTTCTAAATAGAATGTCTGTAAAATATTCCTTGGTGCTTGCAGGGCAGGCAAATACTGGTGTTTTGGAAACTCTTTCCTGTTGTTTCATAGTACATTAAATAATGGTCTATCCTGCTATTATTCATAATTGTTAAATCATGACCATAAGTGTTGTTCACACAGTGCAGTGACTGGCATTTTAAGACACCAAAAGAAAGCCAGGTGCCCCATTCATACTGTAACACAGCCCGGAGGTGTGATGCAGTGAGCTGCAACAAAGTGCAGACATTATATCACAGCTTACTGGATGGCACTGCATGACACCAAACAGCTCTCCTATGCTGTGCATTGACATGAGTGAAGTGGCACTTCATATAAGGTTGGGGGTGAGAAAAAAAGGTAACTGTGTGTTGCACTGAAACTCGTTTCACATCGCCATCTCATCATGGCCCACTGCAGCCAAAACTGGCAGCTGCCCACACACTAAATCATTTCAGTTTAGTGTGCAGACAGTGTAATAGGGCCCTAAACCTTTAGTTTAATGCTCGCACATAACGCATAAGGAATTTAGATAGCTGTCACACAGGACTAGGTCTTAGTGCATTTAGATAGCAGCGGCTCAGGACCAGGTGTCAGTCACTACTATGACTTGGCCTCTCTTTCTGGGAGATCCATAAATCCATTTTTCCACCAGTCACATGTTTTAAAGCCATCTACCATCAACGTAACTTACAGCAAAGCTACGGAGTCTGCAACTGAACCCATAAAAGCTCGAGCATCATCTTAAAAAATTTGCGCTACTCAGCATTCCCCCAGGATCTCGTTAAAAGGATGGCAATATAATTCCCTGCAGTACAGAAGCCAGGGGTAAAATACGTTTTTTTACTAAGGGATCGGTTTTTTCACCACAATCCCCATGTTCAGTGTGCACTTCCACAACTGCTTTTGCATGCATTTTCAAAGCCTTTGATGTACACTTTTTAGGCATTATTTATGATTGTTGCATGTACATGCATTTGTGGTGCATTAATGTGTGTTGTGGTATGTTTGCATGCAAAATAAATGCAGCATGTTGTACTTTTTTTAAATGCACATGAATGCACTGCAGTGGTATGAACAAGGCTTGTTGAAATTGTATTTTTTCTTATATTTGTGTTTATTCTATTTTTAAAATTGTTTTTAACTGCATCTGTTGTACAAGCCCTAATGTTTATTTCTTAACCTCCCTGGCAGTATGATTATTTCAGATTTTAGGTGCTGAAAACGGTACCATTATTTTGCAAGGAAATTTGGCGTTTTATATTGTAGGCCTGTAATTCTTAGGAATAACTCACTTAAATCTGTCCAAACAAGAGTCTAGTAGAGACATCTCGGGTATGAAAAAGTTTGAAAAACAAAATCATAAATTTTATAATATAATAAATAATTATGAATAATTATAACAAATAATAATGTAATTATAATAAAAAATATTCAATAATGTAATCAAATCAAAATCACTGACATTTGCTCAGTTGCAGAATTGTCGCTGTCATTACTTTTATTTTTTATGACGATTTTCGCCACAAATCACAAAGTGATTATAATTTATTATCGCTGTTTTCTAGCTGGTTTAAAACCATTTTTGACATAAAGGGACACTTTTTGTTTGCTACGGACGATCTACAGTTTGCAGGCAGAAAGAACAGTTTTTATTATATAAAAATACACGTAGAACACTGGGCAGACCACTAGGGACAAGGGGGGTGTGTATTTTTTACATACAGTACTGCAATCTGTAAGATTACAGTATATTGTATGTATTGTGTTTATTGAGTTTTTTTTTATTTGGCGCCGTTCTCTGCCCCCCGAGCTCGGCGGCACACAGGGACACTGTGAATCGAGCGAGGAGACACTGCTCGATCACACAGCGCGGCGGCATCGCAGGATCCAGGGACAAGGTAAGTAAACCATGCCTGTGGCTGCTGCGAGGCGATCCCGAGTCTGGCTCGGGGTTACCACTTTTGGTAACGAAATACCACCCCAAACCGGACTTGGGAATACCGCCAGGGGGGTTAAAGCTGAATTCCAGGAATTCAGCCACTTTGTAAAATGAGTTAAGTCCAACAAGGTTCATGTCACCTCTAGGACTTATGTCTTTTGGGTACATCTGATGGTTTTATGAATCTCTGGGAGTAAAATCATCGCTACACCCCTGGGCTCTGACAGGACAGATGCTGGCTTCTCACACACACCTGTTCTGCCTTCCCCTACCCTCTGCTACCCATTCACAAAAGCCTTTATATTTTGTTCACATACTACAAAGAGCTTTATGACTGGGTAAAATGAGGGAGGAGTGGGCACAGCAGCTACATGCAACCCTGCCACTGAAGAAGCTGAGGCCAGAAGGTCCAGCATCAGAGATCTGGAAATGTAGAGAATAGCTATGCTCCCAGAGCACCATAAAACTATTCGATGTAAAAAAAAGAAATAAGTCCACAAGGTGGCATTTACTTCATTGGACTTAACTCATAGTATGATAGTTGGTTGTCTGAATGTTTTTACAAAGTGGTTGAATTCCTGAATTACAGCTTTAAAGGTTGTTATTACTTTATTTATTGTGCCAATTTGGCAAAGTACATAAATGGACCTTGTGCATAGTTTAAGGTCTGCTTTAAATGAAAAGGATTATACATGCACACACAGACACAACAAATACACATTTCTCTAAAACAACTTCCTACAGCTAGAGGTGACCACACACCTACCACAGCCACACTCTAGTGATCCAACAATAGCTTCCTGGATAGTATACAAAAGCTATTAACATCAGATGCAAAGATCCAAAAAAGCTTTGAAGATTGTACACATATCTGTTTTGTTTTCATCTGATACCTTATTACCATTTACATTATACCAAAAAGGTGAGCAACATGTTTCCTAACATCGGTAATATGTAAACATCAATGTAATATTTACGGAAGTCTAAAGGACTCTAGTAACAATCAAATAATCTTAAAAGGCTTAGCAAACCAATTAAAGAGTGCCCATCATTTTTGTTCTTCGCATGAAGGAAATAATCCCAGGCACGTTATGTCCCACCAGCAGAATGTCCTAATTAACCTTCTCATAGAGTAAAGAGGGTCATAAGACTCTATCTACCATACTCATTATTTCCAGCTTGACAACATAATACACATGAGTACGTTAATGTATCCTTTGAGTTCATTAATGCCGATTCACTCTTGACTTAATAAAGTAAGTCCTGCCCATTGTGCGGCACACTTCAAGGTTGTGTCAACCATGCTACTTATTTTAAGCAAGATAATTATCTTCTAGCTGCTCACAGCCTTACACAAAGGCTTAAGGCAAGTACTGGTGTTCCCACAATCAACTTTAGATATTCCTGATCTCTTATATAAAAAAAAATGTTTTTTCATCCACAGAAGAACTTGGATTGAAAACGTTTTCTAGGTTGCAGATATGCAGGAGCTCATTTTTTATACTTGGTCTTAAAAAAGAATTCTACACATACTCAGTTAGTTTCTCCAAAAGGCAAAGCGAATGTTAGATTAAAGAAAGTTTTCAGAGAAATAAGAACACACACTGTTGTTTGCATGCAGACTCAAGCATTTTGCTTAGTGAAGTTTGGCCTCTATTTTATCTAGAATCTAATAACCAGTTGCAATAAGAAGGGGTCACATTCAGCTACGATACCTAGCTTTTGCTGAAAATGTAAAACCACAGTGACTAATGTTCCTATATAGCTGTGGAAAAATTGTTGCTTTTCTTAGAACATAAAATAAATACAAGGTGCTGAATTCAATTATTTCTAGTTTATGTATGGAGCAGTAAGAGTGGTTAAATAATTCTCTTAGCACATGCTGGTACATTTTCTAAATGTTTTATAAAACAAGAAAATGAAATGAAAATCTTACTGCTGGATCTTGTAAAGAATAAAAGAGAGAGAGAGATCAAAGTGAAATTATACTATAAATTTATTACACATAGCTCTACATAGAAGATGAATTCTACCATGAACCTAAAGAGAAACAACAAGATATAATTTTTTTTAAATAAAAACAAAATAAATAAAACATTTAAATCTGCTCTTTGAGAGCTCATTCATACCACATGCCGCATGTGTTCTGTGCAAAATGTGTTTTGTTGTGCAGTGTTATTTCATGCTTGCTTTTTCTCCTACTTTTTTAACTTCTATGTAATTCTATGTGCTGCAGCAGATTGCAATGATTTGCAGTGCATTAGAAGGTGCTGCACAAACATGTAACAAATATATATTTTTTTAGTGCATACCTAAAGCCATAGGACATAAAGCCAATTGCCCTGTGCTTGTGTTGAGCAATGCTGCTCAAAACAACCCAACTCTGAGGCCGCGTACACACAACCGGTTTCCTCGACAGAATCCATCAAGAAACTTGGTGGGAGACCTTTTTTTGCCGAGGAAAACGGTCGTGTGTACGCTTTTCATCAAGAAAACTGTCGAGGAACTCGACGTGGAAAAAAGAGAGCAAGTTCTCTTTTTCCTCGACGGGAGTCTCAATTTCCTCGTCGTGGTCCTCGTCGGGCTGGTTTTCGACGAGAAACACGTTGGTGTGTATGCTTAGAAACCCGCGCACCTTCGGTAAAAGTAGCGTTTGTAATGGAAATAGCACATTTGTCACGCTGTAACAGACTGAAAAGTGAAAATGTCTCTTACCAAACTTTTACCTAACACGCAGTACCATGAGATTAGCAAAAGCAGCCCCAAGGGTTGTGCCAGTGGAATCGAACTTCCCCTGCTGTTGTATGTGTTGAAGTCACCGCGTTTGAGAACGAGGAGATTTGGTCTTAAATGTGTGTACACAAAGACAGCTTGTCAAGATTCTCGACAAGCCTAACAAGGAACTCGTCGAGGAAAACGATGTGTCTTTTCCGACGAGTTCCTCGGTCGTGTGTACGAGGCCTGATGCTGTGAACGAGCCCTTAAAAAAATGGCACCCCATCTAGATGACCAGAGAAGCATCACTTGCTGTGCTATCATACCAGTTATTCTGATGATCTAGGCCAAATGACTAATAAAGGCAAAGTATAACGTATTTTATCACTAAAAAACACTTTTTGAAATTACATTAACATTTTTATACACTTATTTTTTCGCATTTTTGTTGTACTCTATTTCACAACTAAAAGAACCTATAGCTTATTTATAGAGAAATCCACAGAGAGCCAAAGCAAGAGAAGGTAGAAATCAGACATCGGAGCTAAATTTATTTAGGCAAGACTTCTATTGGAAACCACTTACATCTGCTAATCCTTGTGCCCAGGGGTGTATTTACCATGAGGCAAACAAGATGTTTTCTTGGGGTGGCATTTTTTAAGGGGACAGCGTCTGTATCGGTATGATGTCTGCAGCTGCAGGCATTACCTCTGTATCGTTTTTTAGAGCCAGCGGTTGGCTCTCTTGTAATAGCAATTTGAGCGGCTTACTAGCCACTCAAATGCTTTTACAAGCAGCGGGAGTGGATGACCCCCTTCTGGCATATTCCGCGGCTTTACCGCTCTGCCGGGAGACCCGAGCAACCAGCCAACACCTCCTCGGCTTGCCAGACAGCCAAGTAAAGCTGAACCCGGCTTTGCTTGGCTGTTTGTAACAGTATATCGTAAACAATGGCATCACTTTCGGTTTACTCTGGAAACATCGGCGCCAGTTTTGAAAAATCTAAAAGCATTCATAAACACTTTTTTTTTGATGTTTTGAATGCTTTTAAGGGCAGAGGAGGTCTTATAGACCCCAGATCTCTCCATAATGAGTACCAGTGCAAAAAAAATGAAAGCAACAGTGTAAAAAAAAAAAAAAAATATTTAAGTGCACCTTTCTCCCATGCGAACATGCAAAGGCAAATACGTGTGTTAGTCCTGCATGCACACAAACAGCGATCGTCATACACATGTTAGGTATTATCGCGAATTTCAGATCATAGGCAGTAATTCTAGCACCAGGCCTCCTCTGTATATCTGACTAGTAACCTGTAAAAGCTTTTAAAATGTCGCCTATGGATAGTAATACGTTGTTTGGCGCTGTTGCATGGGAATGCATAATTTTAAAAAGGCTGGGGTGGAACAAATTTTGATGGGGGGCACTGATTTTTAGTTTTTCCCAGGGCAGCACAAAACCAAAATACATCACTGCTTGTGCCTACATACCAAGAAAACTCCACTTTGGCAACCAAAATGTGCTACAAACATAATTTTGTCAATTTGATGTTAATTTTCTATTTAATTTGTCAGTCATTGTAACATTTTAACCACTTAAGACCCGGACCAAAATGCAGGTAAAGGACCTTGCACCTTTTTGCGATTCGGCACTGCGTCGATTTAACTGACAATTGCGCGGTCGTGCGACGTGGCTCCCAAGCAAAATTGGTGGTATTTGATCACCTCTGCGGTTTTTATTTTTTGCGCTATAAACAAAAATAGAGCGACAATTTAAAAAAAAATGCAATTTTTTTTACTTTTTGCTATAATAAATATCCCCTAAAAATATATAAAAAAACATTTTTTTTACTCAGTTTAGGCCGATACGTATTCTTCTACGTATTTTTTGTAAAAAAAATCGCAATAAGCGTTTATCGATTGTTTTTCGCAAGATTTATAGCGTTTACAAAATAAGGGATAGTTTTATTGCATTTTTATTAATATTTTTTTTTTTACTACTAATAACGGCGATCAGCGATTTTTTTCGTGACTGCGACATTATGTCGTACACTTCGAACAATTTTGACACATTTTTGGGACAATTGTCATTTTCACAGCAAAAAATGCATTTAAATTGCATTGTTTACTGTGGAAATGACAGTTGCAGTTTGGGAGTTAACCACAGGTGGCGCTGTGACTTTGAGTGTTTCCTGTGTGTGTGTTTACAACTGTAGGGGGTGTGGCTGTAGGTGTGATGTCATCGATCGCGTCCCCCTATTACAGGGATGACGCGATCGATGCTGCGGCCACAGAGAAGCACGGGGAAGCCGTGTTTACACACGGCTCTCCCCGTTCTTCAGCTCCAGGGACGGATCGCCGCACCGCAGCGGTGATCGGGTCGGCGAATCCCGCGGTCCCGGTCCTGGAGCTTCGGACCGGGTCACGGGAGCGCGCTGTGGGCGCGCGCCCGTGACCCACGGCTGGGTACTAAAATCAACGTATATATACGTTGATGTGCCCAGCCGTGCCATTCTGCCCACGTATATGTGCAGTAGGCGGTCCTTAAGTGGTTAAGCTTGTGAAAAATGTCAAATGTTTCCTTGCAATGGCAAACTGGAGGCGATGTGTACAATGTGATACAGAACACTCCTGATATCTTTTGTTGTTGGCTTACTGTTTTTCACAGATGTGTGTACTAAGATACAGGCATACCCCACTTTTAAGTACACAATGGGGTTTACTAAAGGGTTTACTAAAGCTGGAAAGTGCAAAATCAGGCTCACTTCTGCATAGAAACTAATGAGCTTCCAGGTTTTATAACCAAAGCTTAATTGAACAAGCTTGGGTTAGAAGCTCATTGGTTTCTATGCAGAAGTGAGCCTGATTTTGCGCTTTCCAGCTTTAGTAAATAAACCCCATTGTGTACTTAAAAGTGGGGTATGCCTGTATAAGTCAAATTTTAGGCATCCAATGCAATAGGAGTTACATTTTTAGTGGAATATTCTTTAAGACTCAGCACTTTCTAAAATGATGCCTACACTGTGGCTTTTCACTTTAGAACACTGACTACACTGACTTTGCTCTTTGTTCTTGTATGAGAAAGGACATGGCAAAATAAAAAGCTTTTTTTTTTCCAGAAGATAAGATGGGTGCAAAATGAATCTGCAAACTAATTTGCTAACATCCTTGCAATGTATAATGCCGCGTACACACGGTCGTTTTTTGCGATGAAAAAAAACGACGTTTTTGTGAAGAAAAAACGACGTAAACGATTTTCAAAGACAATTTTGCATACACACCATCGTTTTTTCACAAAAAGCGAGGTTACGTTCAACTCTTTTCCATTGAAGCTCGCTTCATAACTAGCTTTGGGCTGCGCGGGTTGAAACGTAATTTGCTACACACGGTGACTTTTTGTGAAACAAAAAACGACGTTTTGAAAAACGACACAAAAAATTCAAGCATGTTGGATGGTCGTTTTTTTTAAGACCAAAAACGACGTACAGATCAATTTAAATGACGTTTTAAAAAACGTCGTTTTTTTTCATCGCAAAAAACGACCGTGTGTACGCGGCATCAGGGTTACCTTGAGATGATTGATTTATTTAAACAACGCTAGAGATAGACTTTAAGAAGGAATGTTCTTTTCATTTTAAAGTGTGTCCTGTGTAGAACTTGCAGTATCACAAGCACCTGGTTAAATAACTGTGTGCCAAAGTGTTTTCAGCATCTTGTAATGAAAAGCAGCCACAGCCCATCTGTCTTCTCTGTAAACAATTTGGAAAATGCACAGACATTATCATCATTTGTTAAATGTCAGTCAATACTAGGCTGGATTTTACACCTTTGCATTTTGGTGTGTTTTTAACCTAATTCTTTTTTCATTGAAAGGAAAAAAATATAAGTAACGTTGATGTGAGTTACATGCACTGACTTCACCTGTACATTGCATAATGTATTAATGAATTATATCATACCTCCTGCCCAGGTAGAGGTGAGCACTTCAATCCATTGCTGCCTATATATACAATCCCCTTAGTGGGAATCTATGCTGCTGTGCTCAGATCACTATGTTTGTTTGATCTGCTCCATATCAGGTAAATAAGGATATATTTATTACTATAGATGACATCAATACTCCATTAATACTCCAGTGTAGTAGTACTATGTCATGTCCTTCTGTTTTTTCTTTACAGCTCTGTATGGCTTTGAAACTATATGTTAAATACCTGCAAAACCTGACTGAACTGACAACCACCTGACTGTCATCCAATGATGTGCAAGGAAAATGCTGTTTGTTTAATTTTTTGCTATCGATGGGCATTGATAGGCGACACAGATGGGCACGGATAGGCGGCATGGATGGGCAAAGATGGGCACTTTAATGTGTTGCACTAATGTATGTGTTGTACTAATGGATGCCAATCAGTGCCAAACAATGCCTGCCAATCAGTAATGCCCATTGTGGGCACTGATTGGCATCCATTGTGTGCACTGATTGGCATCCTTTTTTTGTGTTTGACATCCCTGGTGGTCTAGGTGGGCATCCTTGGTGGCATCTGTGGTGGGCATCCCTGGTGGTTTAGTGGCATCCCTGGTGGTCCAGTGCATCCCCTCTGACAGACGCGAGTGAAAAAAAGACGATTACCGGCTTTTCCTGTTTACATCGTGATCAGCCGTGATTGGATACGGCTGATCACGTGGTAAAGAGTCTCCATCGGAGACTCTTTACCTAGATCGGTGTTGTGGGGTGTCAGACTGACACCCCGCAACAACGATCACCGTGATGCGCCCCCAGGGGCGCGCAGCGGCTCAATATCCTGAGGACTTTATATGACGTCCAGTCAGGATATTGAAACCACTGGTTAAAAGTGGTTAAACAAACTATTCACCCCGACCAATCAGTAGTCATCCATACTAAGGTTGACCGGGACCAGGCCCATAACTTACTAAATTTGTTTAACTTCCCCTATGCTAAAAAAATATATTTTTCCAGTTGAAGAGTGTCTCCCATTTAGGCTATCTACTCCTTTAATGTGGGAGGGTCAGTGAATGGCAAGAGTTCTAATATTAACTTGCGTGCCTGGAAATTAAAAACTGCTTTAACTGCTAAAAGTACCTCAACTGCTACTGAAATCTTTTTATTGTTGATTAGAGATAAAAAGGAAAATCAAAATATTTTAGAACTGTTTCACACCAGATGCAGTCCAGTGCGTTTTTAATCTGCATCAAAAACACACTCACAGTATTTTCTATCTATTCCAATGGACTAGTTCACACCAGTGTAGTGCATTGCAGTGCAGTCAACAAAAGTAGAACATGTTGCATTTTTTATATGGAGCACAGCAAAATGCACAGGGCCATGCATGTCCTGAAATGAGTGGAAGAAAAAAAAAAGAGGTGAAAAATGCACCAGAATGTATAAAAAAAATTATAAAAACGCATTTGCGGGCATGCATCCAGAAGGCAGAAACTGTGGTGCGAACCAGCCCTTATAGTCATGACCCTATGATTAAGTGATATTATGACCATCGGTGATTAAATAATATCATTGCACAGATGATGTTTTTCTGTATTTCTCCAACTTTCAAGAAAAACCTAGCAACTTAAATAACATTTCTGGCTGAAACAGATGATGTAGACGTAAATTATCATAACGTTGTTTTTAGTAAATTACCAAGGAACTTTGCCATTTCTTCATTCAAGTCCTGGTAAAAGACTGCTTTTGTTTCAATAACACTTGTCCAGTTGATTGATGAGAATATTGATTGAAAAGTTTTGCTCACTGAAGTCTGACAGGTGTTGCATATTCATCATTGCAATCCAGTTATACTCACTGACTGGCTGTGCATCTGCTCCTGTTCAGTGCCATCATCATCATATTTTCTTCTCACTCTGCCAGTTTCTTGTTGAACTTGGTCAGAAGCCCAGCACTAAAACTGCACAAACTTCATTTTCTTTCCTTTAGATGAACCACGGTCTCTGCTGTTATGTGATGGCTAATCATTTTGTCTAATGTTCAACATCAGCTAGAAGTTCTAGAAAATCATGTCAACCATTTATAGTGCATTAAAAATGTATTCGTACCCCTTGACATTTTCCACATTTTGTTATGTTACAACCAAAAACATAAATGTATTTTATTTTTATTTTATCTGATAGACCAACACAAAGTGGCACATAATTGTGAAGTGGAAGGAAAATGATAAATGGTTTTCAAAATGTTTTTACAAATAAATATGTGAAAAGTGTGATGTGCATTTGTATTGTGTGAATAAGGTAGGGCAGTGTGGGGAGGGGGAGGAAGGGGAAATGCTTCATTCATGAAAGGGACAGCCGGACTCTGTAATATCGAAGGAGAACTGTGATGGAGGGAGACGGTAATGGGGAGGTCTGAGATGGAGTGGGGTCTGTAATGGGGAGGTCTGAGATGGAGTGGGGTCTGTAATACTGTAGAGTGGGATCTGTGATAGAGTGGGGTCTGTATTTGGGGGGATCTGTGATGGAGTGGGGATCTGTGGTGGAGTGGGGTCTGATGGGGGGAATCTGTGGTGGAGTGGGGTCTGATGGGGCGATCTGTGGTGGAGTAGGGATCTGTGGTGGAGTGAGATCTGATGGGGGGATCTGTGATGGAGTGTGGATCTGTGGTGGAGTGAGGTCTGATGGGGGGATCTGTGGTAGAGTGAGGATTTATGGTGGAGTGGGGTTTGATGGGGGGATCTGTGGTGGAGTATGGTCTGCAATGGGGGGGGTCTGTGGTGAAGTGGGGATATGTGGTGGAGTGGGGTCTGTGATTGGGGGATCTGTGTTTGTGATGGGGGTGGAGGGGCCTGTAATGGAGGGGTCAGTGGTAGGGGGTCTGTGATGGAGGGGGTCTTTAAAGGGACACGCTGTGATGGGACGGTCTGTAATGGGTTGGGGGGTCTGATGGGGGACTGTGATGTAAAAGGGAGACTTGTGCTGTGAAGGGGGGGACTGAGGCCACTGATGTAAGGGCTTGTTCAGAGAACTATGTTTTTCTGCCCCTGAAAAAGACAGGTATCTAAAAGGGCAATAAGAAACAATTGTGACATGCATGAGAGGCTGTGATGTGAAGGATCTGAGTCATCACCAATATGACACTCGGACCCCAGACTAACCGGACCCCGTGAATTTTAATTCAGTACCCCTGGTATATATGCTGGCTGCCTTGGATGGGGACAGGGAGAAGGCGGACAAGTGCCATACACACAGGAGAATTTCCTGTTTACACGGCAGCCTATGTAATAGGAAGTCCCGTCTCTGGAGCTGCCATTGGACAACTGTTCTGTCAATCAAAGGAGGTGGGACTTTCTATTAAAAAGGCCGCCGTGAAAACAGTGGTTTCTCCTGTATGTACTCTTTTGGCGCTCGTCCCGCCCCCTCCCTGTCCCCTCCAAGGCTGCAGATGGATGGGCATCAATCGGGTTGCACTGATGGCAATGGTGCATGCATTCCTGGCAATGGTGGGTGCTGCATTCCTGGCAATGGTGGGTGCTGCATTTCTGGCAATGGAGGCGCTATACTGATGAAAATGGGGGTTCTGCATTAATGGCACTTGTGAGGCTGTATATGGGCACTGATCCCTATTTTGCTTCACAGACCTTTATTTAAAATGTACGTTTTTTTCCTGAAACTTCCCTCTTAAAGTGAAGGTGTGTGTTATACGCCAATTTTTATCCAAATAACACACAGAGATCATGTCTTTACCCACACACAGCCACAAAGGCAAGATAATTCTTGTTGGCAGTGTATTAGTGCTCGAACAAACACACTTAGACCAAATTTTATCGGTTCAAAGACTGTCAGGCAAAATGGTCGTCCCTCAAGCATGTTCACTTCATCAAATTGGCCCTTTTTGAAAAAAGTTTGAACACCCTTGATCTAAACCATTCCATTGTAGCTCTGGCTGGATTTGTTTAGGGTCATTGTCCTGCTGGAAGATTGTCCTATATTTGGCTCCATCCATCTTCCCATCAACTCTGACCAGCTTCTCTGTCCCTGCTAAGGAAAAGCATCCCCACAACATGATGCTGCCACCACCATGTTTCATGGTTGGGATGGTGTGTTCAGGGTGATGTGCAGTGTTAGTTTTCTGCCACGCATAGCGTTTTCCTTTAAGGCCAAAACATAATATTTTGGTCTCATTTGACCAGAGCACCTTCTTCCACATGTATGTCACCCCCCCCCCCCATGGCTTCTTGCAAACTGCAAACGGGACTTCTTATGGCTTTCTTTCAACAATGGCTTTCTTCTTGACACTCTTCCATAAAGGCCAGATGTGTGGCGTGCATGACTAATAGTTGTCCTGTGGACAGATTCTCCCACCTGAGCTTTGGATCTCTGCAGCTCCTCCAGAGCCTCTTGGCTGCTTCTCTGATTAATGCTCTCCTTGTCCAGCCTGTCAGTTTAGGTGGACGGCCATGTCTTGGTAGGTTTGCAGTTGTGCCAGACTCTTTCCATTCTTAGATGATGGATTGAACAGAGCTTTGTGAGATGTTCAAAGCTTGGCATATTTTTTTATAACCTAACCCTGCTTTAAACTTCTCCACAACTTTATCCCTGACTTGTCTGGTGTGTTCCTTGGAATTCGTGATAATGTTTGTTCACTAAGGTTCTCTAACAGACCTCTAAGGGCTTCACAGAACAGCTGTATTTATACTGAGATTAAATTACACACAGATGTACACTATTTACTAATTAGAGGACTTCTGAAGGCAATTGGTTCCACTAGATAATAGTTAGGGGTATCAGAGTAAAGGGGGCTCAATACAAATGCACACCATACTTTTCACATATTTATTTGTAAAACATTTTGAAAAACATTTATCATTTTCCTTCCACTTTGTGTTGGTCTGTCACATCCCAGTAAAATACATTTATGTTTTTTTTTTTTTTTGTAACGTAACAAAATGTGGAAACTTTTAAGGGGTATGAATACTTTTTTAAAGACACTGTATATCATTCTGCCATTAATTCTCACATCACACCTTTTAACAGCAAAGACAGTGTGTTCCTTTGTTGTGTATATACAGGTGCATATTGTTGTTAAACATGTTTACACACAGAGGAGGGGTTATTTACTAAAGGAGTGAAGGTTGTTGGTGTTAAATTAGCTTAGTAAACAAGCCAAGCTGTGATCAGTTGGAATACCTAGTTATATGCAAAGGTAATAAAAAAAATAAAACAGAACAGGAATGTTGCCTTCAATTTTAAAATTATTAAAGTCACTGCAGCTTCCCTTTATAATCAAAGCTAAGTGAACATTCATTTTGCAGAGCTAACATACACTATATTACCAAACGTACTGAGACACCTGCCGTTGCATGCACATAAACTTTAATGACATCCCAGTCTTGGTCCGTAGGGTCCAATATTGAGTTGGCCCACCCTTTTGCAGCTATAACAGCTTCAACTCCACTGGGAAGGCTGTCCACAATGTTTAGGAGTGTGTCTATGGGAATGTTTGACCATTCTTCCAGAAGCACATTTGTGGGCGTCAGGCACTGATGTAAATGAGAAGGCGTGGCTTGCATTCTCTGCTCCAATTCATCCAAAATGCGTCCTATCCGGTTGAGGTCAGGCCAGTCAAGTTCCTCCACCCAAAACTCGCTCATACATGTCTTTATGGACCTTGCTTTGTGCACTGGTCCAAATCATTTGGTGGAAAGGAGATTATAGTGATAATGGTTTAGGGTTGTTTTTCAGGGGTTGGGCTTGGCCCCTTAGTTCCAGTGAAGGGAACTATTAAGGTTTCAGCATACCAAGACATTTTGGACAACTTTGTGGGAACAGTTTAGGGATGGCCTCTTCCTGTTCCAACATGACTGCGCACCAGTGCACAAAGCAAGGTCCATAAAAACATGGATGAGCGAGTTCGGGGTGGAGGAACTGGGGTGAGTTTGGGGTGACTGGCCTTCACAAAGTCCTGACCTCAACCCAATAGAACACTTTTGGGATGATTAAGAACAAGAACTGTGCGCCAGGCCTTCTCGTCCACATCAGAGCCTGACCTCACAAATGCTCTTCTGGAAGAATGGTCAAACATTCCCAAAGGCACTCCTAAACCTTATGGACAACCTTCCCAGAAGAGTTGAAGCTATTATAGCTGTAAAGGGTGTGCCAACTCAATATTGGACCTTACAGAATAACTTTAAGCTATTAAAGTTCATGTGTGTTACGTTATTAAGAAAACACGTTCTCTTCCTTTAGTTGAGTTTGATGCTTTGTGGCTAAGTCACAGGATTCTTTCTTTTTGATACAAAGTAAACACCATCTTCAGATCCCTCTCCCATTTTGGGCTCTTTCAGCTAGGCGATAATGCTTACCACCCTGTAAAAAGTGATCCATGGCGGATTGCTTTTTAGAGGGCAGTATTTTAGAGGCTGGTAGGTGTTCAGGAGGTGTTACTGTTGCCTCCTGATACCAGTTTTTTTTTTGGGGGGGGGGGCGGGAGAATGCCATTGTGTTTTGGGAACCTCATCTCATAAAGCCTCCCTGTACCACTGTGGAACTGTGGTATTGACCAGTGCCTATCCCTCATCTCCATAACGTTCCTTTAATTTCCTTCCATCTCTTTTTCATTCTCCTTTTTCTCTTTGAGAAAGTCCTAGTAAAGTATTCTACTCATAATACAGGATCCAGTATTTGCCTTTTGGCTTCATTTTACCCAATTGTAGATGACCAGTTGCCTATATGATATTGTTAGGGCCCAGCCCTCTATTCAGCAAGGTTGACATTGATGCCCTATCCCTCTCTAAAGCCCTAAGTCCCATGTCTTTCTGCTGCTCCGTTCTTCTGTTATCAGCATGATAACTTCTGACAAGTTTTCAGACAACTGAGATAAAAACCAGCCTGAAATGTGTGTCGGGGATGGGTGCTATAAATAGATTAGCAGAGAGCTTGTCTTGTCACAGCACAGCTCTAAAAGTATCTTCGGTCTTCTGCCTATGTGGAGTGGGGGTGTGTGCCTTTCCTCCAATCAGCTGTCACACAGTGTATGTCAAGAATCCACTCCCATTGCTGTACAAGAAATACAAATTTGAACGCGATGTGCACTTTCTAAAGAATGTAACTATCTGAAGACAGCAGATATACATGTAAAACGTATGTAGGGAGGTTTGTTTCATTCCTGTGTATCATCTGAGGCTGTTCACTTCACTCAGTATATGTGAGAGTTTACATCCACTTTAAAGTGGAGCTTTACTTTCTCAGTCAACATTGACTATTTTAAATCCTTATGCTGCTAGCATTATTAAATGGATTGGAAAGTATATTATATTTACATGTTTTAAACTTTTTTTTACATTTCTTTAGTTACTTCCTGGTTCTTATGCCTGGGAAAAAAAATCATCTATCCCAGGGGTCTTCAGGAGGGGAGGATAGGTTTTCTCAGCTAAGCACACTCGCCTGCCTGCATGGCTGAGCTAAGGGCAGATGGATTCCAGGAAATAAATGCTAGTTAAAAAAAGCTGCCCTTACTCAAGATGGCCAAAAATGCTAGGGGGTGTTTTCTTAAGTGATTCCTCAGCAAAATAAAGCATGGAGACATGGACGAATGGATGTGTTTGCTTTGAATATTAAAAATGAATTAAATTGTGTTTTTAAATAGGGGTGTTCAGATGCAATGTAGGTCTGCTTTAATATTTACAATAAACTCAGTTAATATACACTTTTCAAACTTTTATTTCATAGCAAACTACCCCTTTTCTTTAGTTATTTAACACCATTGCTTAAAAACTTTAGATGGGCATACGTTCTAAAATATCCAAAAGTGCAGTTATCCATATCAACCAATTTAGAAATATTTGACAACAGTACATTAAAATCTGATTGGTTATGTGTTACTGGACTTCACTGTCATTACACTTTAAACTAAGTACCACTGGAAAAATTGGGGCTTGTTAATTCTTGCAACACAAATAATTAATGTAGTATGCATTCAAGCACAATCCAACATTCTAATGCCGTGTACACACGATCGGAAATTCCAACAAGAAAACAGTGTTTTTTTTCTGACGGAATGTTTGTTAAAACTTATGTTGCATACATACGGTCGCACAAATCTTGTCAGAAACTCCAACCGTCAAGAACACGGTGACATACAAGACGTACGACGAGCCGAGCTCAATGAAGTTCAATAGGCAGTTCAATTCTTCTGCTTGATTCTGAGCATGCGTGTTTTTTTGCTCGTCAAAATTGCATACAGACAATTAGGATTTTTTCCGTCAGAATAAAAGAGAACCTGCTCTCAATCTTCTGTTGGCGGAAATTACAACAGCAAAAGTCCGATGGAGCATACACACAGTCGGAATTTCCATCCAAAAGATCACATCAGACTTTTCTTGTCGGAATTTCCAATCATGTGTTTTAGAATTCCCAATCATGTGTATTAGAATTACTAAAACAGTACTAATCCTGCATTATCCTGACTCCTGTCTGTATTCTGCCCTTTTCTGCTCCCAGAGTCAGCACTTCAGCAATGTTTATCTCCTCTTAATAATTCAGGTATGGAGGGATCTTTGCAATAGCCAGCTGAGAAAAAGATTAATTCGTTTTTCCGGCATTTTGGCTTATGTTAGCTTGAAGAGAGTTGTAGAACTGTATTAGAATCTGTTAAATAAGAACTAAGCTAGTTATTGGAAACAGGAGATGCATGTCTAGACTAGGCTTACTGCAATTAAACAGTATTTTTGTCTTGTAGTATACTCCTGTTGCACCATTTATATTGAGGCAGCATTCACTTTGCTGCTACAGCTGTACTATAACAAGATTTTATACCCAGGAGAAGTATATAACTCTCAGTAATAGGCAAAAAACACAGATCTACACAGCTCATTATGTTTGCACAGGATTATATTACATGTTACAGAGCATGATCGTTGGAATGAAAGCGCAGAGCTATGACAGTTATCTGTCATAAAACCATGAACATATAAAAAAGAAATAACTTATTATCAATTAAGGAATTGTTCAGTCTGTTGCTTTAACACTGGAATTGACTTTATCTAACCCTAATGCCGCGTACACATGATCATTTTTCGTGCCGTCGTACATGTTGTACGTCACCACGCTTTGCTCATAATTTTTTTTAAACGATGGTGTGTGGGCAACATCGTTTTTAATGATGAAGTTGGAAAAACTTTGTTTTTTGTACATGCTGAAAAACAATGTTTTTTTCCATGCCAAAAAGTGATCGTGTGTACGCGGCTTTAAGCCTCGGACACACGCGCGGTTTTCTCGGCAAGAAAACTGCTGGCAGAGCTTTCTTCATGCGTGTGTACGAGGCTTTCAGGTTTCTCGTCAAGAAAACTGCCTAAAATCTCGACGAGAAAAATGGAGAACCTGCTCTCTATTTTCTCGTTGTGATTCTCAGCAGTGTTTTCCTACCAAAAAAACTGAGATTGTGTATACTTACCTGTCACCGTGGAAACCTGCGCATACTCAAAATGACTTTGACGCATGTGCGGTAGCTTTCTAGGCATAGGTAGGGTGCAGCAAGATGGCGGCAACAGCATCGAATTTGACGAGCGCATGCTCGTCGTACGCAAAGACGTCACTGCGTTCTTGCCAGTGTCTGTACACTCGGGCGGCAAGAGATTCTTGCTAAGAATCTCGTCAGGAAAAACAACATTTTTTTCCTGACGAGATTCTGGCCCATGTGTACAGGGCTTTACATTATGCATTATAAAATATGTAATGCCAGGGCAGATTTAAAGCGGAGGTTCACCCTAAAATATACCCTCTCCCATGTGATCCAGCATACTGGCGTCAGCGCCAGTATGCTGTTTTTTTTTTTTTTTAAATCCCACACTTACTGTGAAATCTTTAATCTTTATTTCTTTCCCCCGCGGTGGCTGGCGCCTATACAGCTTGTCAAAGCTTCCGAAAATACCCGATTTAGGACTCGGGTATTTCCGGCGCAATGCGGCGCCTGCGCACAGATCTAGGAGATGACTGCGCAGGTGCCGTATTTCTCCGAGTCCTATTTCGGCTTTTTAGCCATAGGACTCGGAGAAATATGGCGCCTGCGCAGTCAGCTCCTAGGTCTGTGCGCAGGCGCCGCATTGCGCCGGAAATACCCGAGTCCTAAATCGGGTATTTTCGAAAGCTGTGACGCGCTATACAAGCGCCATCCACCACGGGGGGAAAGAAAATAAAATTAAAGATTTCACAGTAAGTGGGGGATTTAAAAAAAAAAAAAAAAAACAGCATACTGGCGCTGACGCCAGTATGCTGGATCGCATGGGAGAGAGAATATTTAGGGTGAACCTCCTCTTTAATAGAAGTGCAGCAAATTTGGAAGGTGTTGTCTACTGCAATCAATTTCTTATTCCTGTAGTTTTTTCTGTAATGTTTGTTAGATAATGAACAGCTATACTCTGATTGCTATTGCTAAAATATTTTCTACCCTTTGATATAGTATTTTAAATCAACTGTGTCATGAGAGAAAAAGTTAAACCCTCTTTCACATTTCTGTATCCCAGATGGGGGTAAATACAGTAGTACTGTATAATAATAACAATATTATTTATTTAAACAATTTGAAGACTGGACTGTTTCACTCCCTTCCTGCCTAGGCCATTTTTCAAACTCCGAATGGTAATGGTGATATTCGTTTTTTTATTATTATTTTGTATAAAAGAATAAACTATTGTGGGAAAAAAAATGCTCTTAGTTTCTGTTATAAAATATTGCAAATAAATGATCTTTCTTTATAATTTTAGGACGAAATGTTATCTGCTACATAATCTTGGTGATAAAAAAAAAAACTCCTGCCAAGTATGTTGATACCACGTATGAGACTTTTTCACAGCCGAGACGTACAGTACAGAGGGGTCCAAAATCCAAAGAGCACCTTTGGGATTTCAAGGAGCATAATTTGCTGGCGGACGATTATATTTCTTGAGTGCCTAATGTTTTAGGACAGAAGAAACAGAAAAAGATCACATTTTGGAAACCAAACACTCCAAGGTTTTTTATGGGGTGCCTTTTGGGTTCTTCAGGGGTGCATTGGCAAAAAGCCAAAATATTGTCAACAAGCCATCGGGAGGATCAGCCTTTTTTAATGAGGCCTAATGATGACACTGGGACTGGTGTGACGGTGATTGGGGACATTGTGGCTGGCTGGCTGCACTGTGACGCTGTACTGCTGACACTATTTACTCCTGATGACTGTAATGAACCATTTGTTCCCTCTCACAGTCAATTGCTTTGAGATGGAACAGCTTAAAAGGCTGCAATCATAGGGCTACCCTGTAAACTTATGTCCAAAGGTAATAGCAGTTTAGAGACCGTGCTGCTTCATGCCCTACTGGGCACACACGAGTTGCACGAGCAGGAGTATGTATGGGTACATCCTTCAACATTGAAGCTTATCCCACCCAACCATTTATGTGCAGTGGTTGGGAAGGAGGTGGTTAAAGTGATTGTAAAGGCATAAGGTTATTTTATCTAACTGCATTCTGTGTGCAGCAGCCCTCCTCAGCCCCCCTAATACTTACCTGAGCTCCATCTAGATCCAGTGATGTTGCAGGAGTGTCTCGGGTGCCCGGGACTCGCCTCCTCATTGGCTGAGACAGCAGCGTGGCACAATTGGCTCCCGCTGCTGTCAATCAAAGTCAGTCAGCCAATGAGAAGAGAATGTGGTTGGGCCGGACCGCTCCATGTCTGAATGAACACACGGAGCTGTGGCTTGGTTTGGGTGCCCCCATAGCAAGCTTCTTGCTGTGGGGGCATTTAACATGTGGTAGGGGCCAGAAGCAGCGAAGAGGGACCCGAAAAGAGGTGGATCTGGGCTGCTCTGTGGAAAACCACTGTATAGGGCAGGTAAGCATAACATGTTTGTTATTTTTAACTAAAAGAAAATAGACTTTACTATCACTTTAAAATGACACTAAACTATGGTTTAAAAAAATAACTAAAATCTAATCAAATATGCAATCTTAATTAAAAAAAAAAGGACATTCGGTTGCTTTCAGCCTCCTCCAAACTCCTTTTTTTGTTTTTTGTTTTTTTTGGGGCTTTTTTTGCTGTAATTCAGCTTCTTGTTAGAGGGTCACTACAATCATTCTCCATGGTCCCACTGTATGTATGTAGCCACGCTCTCTTGTTCACTCCCAAAATGAACTAGGGACTATGGGATGTGTAGTATGCATAAAGCAGTGCACTTCACCTTAAGTAATTTTCACTGCCCCTTTTAAACAAACAGAAGTGAGGAGAAAAAAGAAAGGGTCAGGAGCTCACGGAGGACATTACAATAAATGCTCAGTAAGTATATTATTTCATGGAAAAGATATGACGGGGTCATTAGGTAGTAGATGTGCATGGATTATTTATGATGAATAAAGATATAATTTAGTGTAATTGTAAAAACATATCGAATATCCATGTTTTATTCCTTAAAATACTTGCACTGCAGAAAATTACCTGTTCATCTCCCAGAAATCCTGTGTGCCCTTAAAGGGGTTGTAAACCCTAGTGTTTTTTCACCTTAATGCATCCTATGCATTAAGATGAAAAAACGTTTGGCAGTTACCGACCCCCAGCTGCCGGTTTTTCTTACCTGAGCCCTGGAGCTTCACCCGGTGGAGACGCGCTCTTCCTCTGCTCGGGGTTCTCGGCTCTTAATTGGATAGATTGATAGCAGCGCAGCCATTTGGTCCTGCTGCTGTCAATCAAATCCAATGACGTGGGCACCGGGGGTGGGGCCGAGTCATACATTCGGAGGCTAATAACGCAGAATGAATGACTCTGGAGCATGCACGCAAGGTAACCCCCTGGGAGAGCGCATCACCCAGGGGGTTATCTGATGTGGGGAGGAGCTGCAAGGGATCCCAGAAGTCGTGGATCGGGGCCACTCTGTGCAAAACGAGCTGCACAGTGGAGGTACTGTAAGTATGACATGTTTGTTATTTAAAATACAAAAAACAAAAATTTACAACCACTTTAACTTCCTGTCTAATCTGACAACACGGGTATGTCATTTGCACGTGAAATCCTAAGCAGTGTTGTCGACTCTTCATCTCTATAACATATAGGGAAGATCTTTCTACAGTTTAGCAAGGAAGAACTGGGAAGGGCTGAGGCCTCGTACACACGACCGAGGAACTCGTTGTTTCAGACACATCGTTTTCCTCGTCAAGTTCCTTGTTAGGCTTGTCGAGGAACTTGATAAGCTGTCTTTGCGTACACACTGTCAAGAACAAATCTCCTCATTCTCAAACGCAGTGACTTCACCACATACTATGGCAGGGGAAGTTCAATTCCACTGGTACAACCCTTGGGGCTGCTTTTGCTAATCTCATGTTACTGCGTGTTAGGTACAAGTTCAGTAAGAGACATTTTCACTTTTCAGTCTGTTACAGCGTGGCAAATGTGCTATTTCCAATACAAATACTACTTTTACAGAAGGTGCGCGGGTTTCTAAGCATACACACGCTTGAATTTCTCGTTGAAAAGCAGCCCGACGAGGAACACGACAAGCTAATTTGGACCGGTTTCCTCGTGTGTACGAGGCCTGAGACTTCAATGCAGCTGTCAAAAAGGGAGCTAGAAGTTCACTGGCTATCTACTAGGATCAGCAGGTATATTTCTGTACTTGCAGTGTTTTAAAAAAAAAAAACAATGGAAATGTTTTGCAGAGGTGTGATCAATTTTTTTGACCACACATGCAAAAAAAAAAAAAAAACGTAACTGAACTCAATTAATTTTGCATTAAATGTGTGCAGCTACTATGTATTTTATGCAGTAATGTATTGATGATGATTATTGGAGTTAATCAGTAGGAATGCATTATAGAAACAACGATCGAGTACTGTCCTTGAATCTTTTTTTTGTTTTACTTGCACTAATATGTAATTTTTCAGGACAAGCTTTCGGGATGTGCCCCCTTCATTAAGATCCAATAGTACTGCTTGGACCTTGATGGAGGGGGGACACCCCAAAATTTTGTCCTGAAAAATTGTATGTTAGTTCAAATAAAAAAAGTATCATGGACAGTACTCAGTAACTATTGTTTCTGTCACAAGTGAACTAATACACCTACAATCACATCAAGCAAGTTGGAATTTTCAAAGCAAATTCACCCATCCATCCACATCTCTAGGCTTTATTTTTCTAAGAAATCACTTTGAACGCCGCCCCCCCCCCCCCCCCACCTAGCATTTCTAGTCTAGCCATGGCCATCTTGAGTAAAATCAGATAATTCATGTAGCATGTAGGGTACGCTTAGCTAAGAAAACCCTTCCTCTCCTTCGGAAGACTCCTAGGATGTATTACATAATTTGGCTAGGCCTCGAAACCAAGAAGTAACTGAAGAAATATAAAAATAAAAGTTTTTAATATATGCTTTGATATGTTTCCTATCTATCTACTAATGCTAGCAGCATAAAAATAGTCAAAGTTGATTGAGAGAGTGAAGTTACGCTTTAAGTGCTTAGTAAAGTGAGGAACAGCCGTTCTTAACAACTGTAATCAGTCTGTAAGTCAGTGGGAAAGCATTCCACTATATATGTTTTTCAGCAGACATAATCTTGCCAGAGAAGCAGATGGACCAAAGGCAAAGATTATCCCCGAGGGTGTCGTAACAGCTTCAAGACCAATCCATCCGTGAGGATGAAAGAGAGGGCACTCTGAGACCTCTTCTGCTGAACAAGTCACATGCACTGGTGGATTTTTTCCAAGAAAACTTTCTGAAGCAAAGAAACAAAACTTTTTTTTATCCATATTTCTGCTGCTAATTTTAACGAAACAGATTCATGCCAGTAATGCAGTTATAAATATTATTATAAATAATATAACAATGAATTGCACTGCAAAGCATCACACATACAGAAGGTGTGTATGCATATATTGTGAAGAAAAATCACAAAATAAAAACCTGTCTTAGACTTGACTCCCCAAATTAAAAAAAAGAAAGAAAAAAAAAGGGCAGTCTTTCCTAAATTATCACTGCAAAAAATATTAATCCACAAAATATGTATATAAAATTGTTTTAATGTCCAAAATATTTACATATACATTTAAAAAAGACTTGACCAGGTAAAAATATGAACACATATAAACTGCACCCTTCTTATAACAATAAATGCCTGGTAAATATAATAAGGTGTAAGAAAGCATAGTAGACTCATCATGATGGGTTAGGACCCAGCCGGTGATCTGGGGAAACCACTCAGTGGGGTATTTCAGACTGGTTAACCTTCCTTTTTGCCTTACTGTATGCAGATTCATGAATTGATGGATTACCATTCAGATTGTTATACCTGTTATTTTTTATTTTAAAGAACTTTGTCTCTGTGTTTTGTTTTAAATATATTTGTATATGGTGATCTCCGTATTTATTAATTACATGTTCAGGCTCTGCTTCCTGCTGCACAATGGTTGCACTCTACTGCTTATTTGCACAATCCAAATTTGTTAGTGTGTTAACTTACCAAAAAGAAATGCACTCTTAGGGCATATGATATCTTATCTCACAATTGCTAAAAGAAAAACTTGCATAGAGAGAGATAATAAGGATGTGTGAAAGCCACTAATACAGATGATTTTTCTCTCCGCTATTTTTAGCTTGAAAATCAATGTGAAAGGGGCCTAGGGCATTGCACACAATTGCCAAAAAAAAAACTTGCATGGGAGATAATAAGTGCCGCTGTGCAGTTGCACGAGTTATGCAGATCTAATGATTTTCATACATCTTGAAATAACCTGGACCGAAGACAAATATCATGCCTCCAGGCTGTCATGGTTTCCACAAGACGGTCATTTAAACTAAATCTCAAGGTCCTGTGAACCCATCCCATGTTCTGGCACCAGGTTCTGGAACACTCATTCCAGTGATTGTAAAACGCCAGGCCTCTGAGTATCGTGTCAACCATGCAAGAGAGTGATAAAGTCTTTATAGCTACTTCCTCACCCTTTTTTTTGCTGTCTCTTTGGTGGGCATGGCCATGCTTTGGCTGACAGCAGCTGAAGGTTGTGCCACCTCTCCTTTACAGGTGTTATTTGTGTCATTTGTGGTGGCCAGACCAAAGTGTGAATTCAAAACCTGAAAAAAAAAACATGAGAAAACAACATGAAAGCCAGGACTAGATCTAGCCTTATTGATCTGGGGGACTGTAAAAAAAAAAGTCAGGGGGCATAATGTCAATAGTGTGACAGAGATGCAATGGAAGCAGTAACCAGAACCAGTATTTCCTGTACACTCGGCAGGCTTCTATACCACAAGTCACAACTCGGAAGTAACGGCTGACCAATAGTGCTGAGGCGGTTCTGGAGTAAACAGGGAATCCTAGTAGACTGTGATTAGATTAGAATGATGAAACAGAACCTGTGCCCCATATCAGGTGTCAATATCAAAGACCCTCCTTATGTCAGTTCCCTTTACATCAGGGTTCCTATAGGAGCACCCTCTTACATCAGGTTTCCCATCAGAATGTCACTTTAAATCAACTGTTGTTAAATCGCACATGCAGTTAGACTCATATACAGGCCTCACTGGAAATTATAGTTCCACGAAGGAGCAGAGCAACTGACACTGAGAAGGCTTGAGGCCTATCTACCTTGATGTCTCAAGCAATGTTAAAATAGTTGTTACAGCTAAACCAGGAGCATTTTCACTTCAATTTAACTCACCAAAACTGTGGATTACATATTACAAGGAGCCACTTTAACTAGTGAAGAAAAGAAGATCCAGGACTAAGTACTTTAAGTGAGATCTCACGCATAGCTTATAAAGTAAAGGGAGCTCCCAGGTATAAACCGATATATATATATATATATATATATATATGTATATATATATATATATATATATATATATATATATATATATATATATATATATATATATATATATATATATATATATATATATATATATATATATATACTGTTTTTTCAAACTGTTTATATTGAAAATCATTGTGCTGTCGTCTTATGTTGGGATGAAAGCACAATTACTATAATCACTTATTTGCATATTCTACAGTAAAATATATCTCTGGTTAAGTGTCCAGTTGTTGTGGCGTACTGCTTTCTTCCATCAGGTGCAGTCAGTGAATCCTGGGGTGACAATACAGGTATTTTGTACTGTCTTACACTGTATTGTATTGCATTGCATCACAACTGTGCCAAGGGGGTGGAGCCAAGTTAGTGGGGTTTATTGGTAGAGTGCAGGCCCAAATCAAACCAGCAGCTCCTTCGGGGGTCAGTGCTACACTTGCATGTCTCCCTCGGATCTCCAGCAACTGCACTTCCAAGTGCACTTGTAGTGCAATGTGGATTTGCCTTTAGTAAATAAACCCTAAAGTCCAAGATACCTAATAATGTGGGGTGTACACAGCATAATGCTAGAGTGCAATTAACCTAATGGGGAAACTATTTAGATTGACCTGCTTGTCAATCTAAATAGAAAGACATTGTTAGGGTTTTACCCTCACTTCCTGTTTGGCTATCTGACAAGAAGTGAATACATTTGAAGGAGAAACTTGGAAAATTTGGGAGGTGTCTTCACCCTATCAGGGGTGCAGACATCCCCAAAAACTGACAAGACTTCTAATCCTTCTTCACTCAATCGCCAAGCAAAACAAAGAAAGGGTTTCATTTAGTTTAACTTTGCAAAGACACATTCCTAAGCTCAACTGTGATGCATCTCAATGGCCCATTTAGACCTTGTTTAATATAAAACACCAGTTCCCTTTCCCTATAAAAAAAAATGTTTAGTCCAGTCATGGAAATCTGCTTTACTATTAATTTCCATAAAAATTGGGTTCCTGCAGCTAGATGCATGACCGCTGTGTATACGAGATGTGCAACTGCTGTGTGCGCAGAGGTATGTACCCGTGGCGCATATCTAGTTCCCGGAAGCGGTGGCCAACACACAGGAATGACATCACACCCCTCCAGGAAGTGGCTTGTACTGCTGCTAATTTCTTCCCATCACCATGTCACTGTTCTCTGAGGAAGACATGATCCTTATTTGCAAATTAAGATACTTTTTATTCATTTTTACATGGGGTGGTGTTTGTGTGGGTCGTGTGTATGTCTAAATGATTTGACCTCAAAACACACACCTACTTCCTGTGTACAGATTCACTTCCAGGCCAATGTATATTGCTTCCTGCTTCAGTGTGTGTGTATATATATAGATACAGTAGATGTATCTTTGGATGTAGGGTCTTTTGTCCACCAGCAGAGAAAAGTTGGGTAGATGCCACAATCACAATTCTGGAGGCATAAATAATGGTCTAGCACAGGGGTCTTCAAACTATGGCCCTCCAGTTGTTCAGCAACTACAATTCCCATCATGCCTAGTTATGTCTGTGAATGTCAGAGTTTTACAATGCCTCATGGATATGTAGTTCCGCAACAGCTGGATGAGACGTAGTTTGAAGATTCCTGATCACTCTAGCATGTCTTGAAAAAAGGTGTTTTTTCATGTGCCTTGTATAACGCCCAAGAAATATCCTTTGGAAAATACAAGTGGGTCATGGCACATCTACATTCCAGATTTGGCACTTAAGATAGTCATGCACTAAGCAATTAATACCTTCTAATTGCCTAACAAGACACAGCCAATAAGATGAAATTAACCAATTGTGTTGGGTGTGCGCTATTATCAATGAGAAAACTGCAGTTACCTTAGCGACAGTTGCAGTTTACATATGCAGGTATTTATTATCACTATTTGTGCTTCAATGTGCGCATCAATTAATGACTTTTCAGGCACACCAATTAATGTATGAACTGGTGCATCGCCTTCTTCTTAGTTAATCACCCCCAAAGCCTTTGCAGTCAGGCTGTCCATGCTCAGTTTGGTGTTTATTGTTATAGAGGTTTTTTTTTTCTTCTTGGGAGAATGCATGTGATCAGCACAGGGCCAATCAGCACTGTCCAGACATATCCAGACAGAGGGTCAGAAGCCCTGCAGCCTAATAGGACAGCTCAGTGCAACTCCTACAAGCTACAAGGTCTACTTCAGCCTGGGTTCACACTGAAGGCGGGTATCAAATTGTGCGAGATCAACTGAATTCGCACGATTTCAAACCTGCATTTCAGTCTGACTTTGGGAGCAAATTCAGAGACATCTGTGTGGGTTCCTGCACAGATATCTATTGAAAGCGCTCCCAAAGTCACCAAAAGTAGTGCAGGAACTACTCTTGGGAAATCAGTGCGTCGCCGCAAAGTCGGCGTCGCACCGATTCGGATGGTGCCATTGCTGACAATAGGTGGCGATTTGACATGTCAAATCGCATGTCAAAACGGCCCAATGTGAACGGGGGCTTAAAGAAAGAAACATCATTGTGTAACAAAAATCTATTTGTTGTAACACAGCCAAAAGTTTTGAAGATGTAGCAGAATTCTCATAAATGTTTTGCTATTCAAGAGTCTGGTGCTAGTAAATATTTTGGTTCAAATGGAGCAATGTTTTGCTGCTGAAGATGTTTTAAATGTAGCAAATGGAAAGCAGGAAAGATGTAACAAAATCATCCGGAATTCTGTGCACAGAACCATCAGATGACTACAGATCAATTGCATGAAAGCATGTTGCATTCAGTAAAAGGTCTTCTAAAATGCTTTCACCAGAAAAATACATCTATGATGACCTTGTGATCAATATAGCCTTTATTGCACTCCAACAGTAAGTGCCAAGAGTCTTTCAGAACTTAGTTCTATAACTATACCGTTATGTTTACAGTGGACTGCAATATTCTGTTAAAAGCAATATGATATAAAAAGAGATAGCAAAGCAGTAATAATAAAACGGAGAGCAAGAGTGAATGAGTAAGTATTTTTAAAATCAAAAGAAAGACAGGTGCAGTGATTTTTTATGGAAAATTATGATCTTTTTCCAACACCGATAAATATACAGCATGTTATTTTACTGGGGAATCAACTGTTCAGAACATCCAGGTACAAGAGCAAGCATTCTGTCATGTACCTGGCCCTGAAGCCAAAATGCTGAGAGGGCTCTCCTTGGAGCTGAGTGCTTGGTGTCCGTGAAGGTGGTAACAGGTAAAACTAAACCCAAAGAACCAGGGATTGCCAGCTGTTCCACAGATGAGGTGTGGAGATTAGAGTTGAGCAGACACCTGGATGTTTGGGTTTGACGGTTTCGGGACTCAAACTTGACCCCGAACCCGAACCCCATTGAAGTCAATGGGGACCCGAATTTTTGACTACTAAAATGTCTCTAAAAAACTATTGGAAAGGGCTAGAGGGCTGCAAATGGCAGCAAAATGTTGGTAAGAGCATGGCAAGTACTCTGCAAACAAATGTGGATAGGTAAATAACTTAAAATAACATAAAATACATAAAAAAATAAAATAAATCTTGACCTAAGAGGACGAGGTCCTTATGGAGTAGGAGGTTGAGGTGGCGGTGGATGTGGTGGTGTAGGTGGAGGAGAACGAGGTAGCCAACACTGGTTTTTGTTTTTAATTTATTTATTTTTTAAATTAGGGTACACCCAAAAGAGTGAGAAAGATCATAAATACAAGAATGGCTGGGTAAGGCCGGTATACGTGTCTATTATGCACAAGGTACGGACAAGTCCTGTGGGATTAATGCCTGGTTCATTTTAATGAATGTGAGCTTGTCCACTCTGGCTCTGGACAGGTGGCTGCGCTTGTCTGTGATAAGCACTTAAGATAGTCATGCACTAAGCAATTAATACCTTCTAATTGCCTAACAAGACACAGCCAATAAGATGAAATTAACCAATTGTGTTGGGTGTGCGCTATTATCAATGAGAAAACTGCAGTTACCTTAGCGACAGTTGCAGTTTACATATGCAGGTATTTATTATCACTATTTGTGCTTCAATTAATGACTTTTCAGGCACACCAATTAATGTATGAACTGGTGCATCGCCTTCTTCTTAGTTAATCACCCCCAAAGCCTTTGCAGTCAGGCTGTCCATGCTCAGTTTGGTGTTTATTCTTATAGAGGTTTTTTTTTTCTTCTTGGGAGAATGCATGTGATCAGCACAGGGCCAATCAGCACTATCCAGACATATCCAGACAGAGGGTCAGAAGCCCTGCAGCCTAATAGGACAGCTCAGTGCAACTCCTACAAGCTACAGGTTTGACTACTAAAATGTCTCTAAAAAACTATTGGAAAGGGCTAGAGGGCTGCAAATGGCAGCAAAATGTTGGTAAGAGCATGGCAAGTACTCTGCAAACAAATGTGGATAGGTAAATAACTTAAAATAACATAAAATACATAAAAAAATAAAATAAATCTTGACCTAAGAGGACGAGGTCCTTATGGAGTAGGAGGTTGAGGTGGCGGTGGATGTGGTGGTGTAGGTGGAGGAGAACGAGGTAGCCAACACTGGTTTTTGTTTTTAATTTATTTATTTTTTAAATTAGGGTACACCCAAAAGAGTGAGAAAGATCATAAATACAAGAATGGCTGGGTAAGGCCGGTATACGTGTCTATTATGCACAAGGTACGGACAAGTCCTGTGGGATTAATGCCTGGTTCATTTTAATGAATGTGAGCTTGTCCACTCTGGCTCTGGACAGGTGGCTGCGCTTGTCTGTGATAACGCCCCCTGCCGTGCTAAATACACGTTCAGATAATACACTGGCTGCAGGGCAGGCCAGCACCTCCAAGGCGTAAATGGCAAGCTCAGGCCATGTGCAAATTTGGAGACCCAGAAGTTTAAGGGGTCAGACCCGTCATTCAGTACGTGTAGGCGTGTGCACACATACTGCTCCACCATGTTGGTGAAATGCTGCCTCCTGCTAAAACGTTCCATATCAGCTGGTGGTGCTTTTTGTTGTGGCGTGCTGACAAAGCTTTTCCACATTTCGGCCATGCTAACCCTGCCTTCTGAGGTGCTGGCGGTGCCCCATCTGCGTTGGAGACCTCTTCCTCCTCCTCTGCTTTTGCCTTGTGCTTCCACTGTGCCCCCGCTGTCAGGTGGGAATTCCACCTTCAGCGCGTCTACCAGAGTGCGCTCGCGCTCCAGTGAGGGAATTAAGGACGGTACATTGTCCTTGTAACTGGGATACAGCAGCGTGGTCGTTGGGGAGACACTGCAGCATGTAATGGCTCATGTGTGCCAGGCTGCCCAGAGGCAACGAAAAGCTGTCCTCTGTGGGAGGTGTATCGTCTGTGTCCTCTGTATCCCCCCAGCCACGCACCAGTGATGGCCATAAGCTGGTCTGGGTGTCACCCTGCTGTAAACATGGTTCCTCCTCCTCCAACTCCTCCTCCTCATCCTCCACCTCGTCATCCTCCAGAACTGTGCCCTTGCTGGACAACTGTGGACCTGGCGTTTGTTGGTGCAGGAACCCACCCTTGGAGCCACTTGTGAATGACTGCCCTAAAAGCCTTGGAAATAATTCTGATTCCTCCTCCTCCTTCTCCTGTGCCACATCCTCTTCCATCATCGCCCGAAACGTTTTTTCAAGGAGGCATAGAACTGGGATAGTAATGCTGAGAACAGCGTCATCGGCACTGGCCATATTGGTGGAGTACTCTAACAGCGCAACAAGGCACACAGGTCTCGTATGGAGGTCCAGTTATTGGTGGTGAAGTGGTTCTGTTCCGCAAAGCGACTCACGCGTGCGTGCTACAGCTGAGGCTCCACTATCGCCTGCTGCTGCTCGCACAGTCTGGCCAGCATGTGCAAGGTGGAGTTCCACCTTGTGGGCACGTCACATATGAGGCGGTGAGCGGGAAGGCCGAAGTTATGCTGCAGCGCTGACAGGCGAGCAGCAGCAGGGTGAGAACGCCGAAAGAGAGCACAGACGGCCCGCACTTTCTGCAGCAGCTGTGGCATATCGGGGTAACTTTTAAGGAACCTCTGCACCACCAAATTCAGCACATGCGCCAGGCAAGGGATGTGCGTCAAACCGGCTAGGCCCAGAGCTGCTACGAAATTTCACCCATTATCGCACACCACCAGGCCTGGCCAGCATGTGCAAGGTGGAGTTCCACCTTGTGGGCACGTCACATATGAGGCGGTGAGCGGGAAGGCCGAAGTTATGCTGCAGCGTTGACAGGCGAGCAGCAGCAGGGTGAGAACGCCGAAAGAGAGCACAGACGGCCCGCACTTTCTGCAGCAGCTGTGGCATATCGGGGTAACTTTTAACCACCAAATTCAGCACATGCGCCAGGCAAGGGATGTGCGTCAAACCGGCTAGGCCCAGAGCTGCTACGAGATTTCGCCCATTATCGCACACCACCAGGCCCAGGTTGAGGCTCACCGCTCAGGCCAACCACTCATCGGTCTGTTGTTCCATGTCCCTCCACAACTCCTGCACGGTGTGGGGTTTTTCCCCCAAACAGGAAAGTTTTAAAACTGCCTGCTGTCGTTTACCCATGGCTGTGCTGAAGTTGGTGGTGAATGTGTTATGCTGACCAGATGAGGAGGTGGTAGAGGATGAGGAAGCGGAGTAGGAGGGGTTAGCAACAGGAGGCAAACTGAAGCGCCCTGCAATTCTCGGTGGTGGAAGGACATGCGCCAAACTGTTATCCGCCTCAGGCCCAGCCACCACTGCATTTACCCAGTGTGCTGTTAGGGAGATATAACATCCCTGACCGTGCTTACTGGTCCACGTATCCGTAGTTAGGTTGACCTTGCCACAGATGGCGTTGCGCAGTGCACACCTGATTTTGTCCCCCACTTGGTTGTGCAGGGAAGGGATGGCTCGCCTAGAAAAGTAGTGGCGGCTGGGCACGACGTACTGTAGGACAGCCAATGCCATCAGGCTTTTAAAACTTTGCATCTCCACCAGACGGAATGACAGCATTTCAGAGGCCAGGAATTTTGAAATGCTGGCATTCAGGGCCAGGGATTGCGGGTGGGTAGGGGGGTACTTCCTCTTCCGCTCCAGTGTTTGGGAGATAGAGAGCTGAACGGGACATTGTGGAGATGGTTGGTGACCCACGTGGTAGTGTTGCTTGCCGATCCTTTGATTGCGAGGTGGCAGGTGCCACTGTCACTACAGAGGTGGATGAAGAGGCCGAGACTGAAGCAGAAGAGAAATCAGGAGGAGCCAGAGACCTTTTTTGGTTTTTGAGGTGTCTACTCCACTGCAGCTCATGCTTTGCACTTAGATGCCTGGTCATGCAGGTTGTGCTCAGGTTGAGAACGTTTATGCCTCGCTTCAGGCTCTGATTGCACAGCGTGCAAACCACTTGTGTCTTGTCATCAGCACATTGTGTGAAGGACTGCCACGCTAGGGAACTCCTTGGACCTGGCTTTGGTGTTCTCGTAGCAGGCTCCACTTTTGCACCCTGCTCCCTCTTCTGCTGTGCTGGTGGCTCTGTGCAACCACCGCCTCTTCCTCTGAACAACACAGGTCACCTGCATGAAGTTGATTCCATGTGGGGTCGAGGACCTCATCGTCCGCCACATCATCTTCCACCCAGTCTTCACCACTGCCCTCCTTGTCGGTCTGCACAATTGCGAAAGCAGCAGCAGTTGGCAACTGTGTTTCTTCATCATCCGAGACGTGCTGTGATGGTCCCCCCATGCACTCATCTTGAAACATACGTGGTTGGGCATCGGTGCACTCAATCTCTTCCACTTCTGGGGCAGGGTTAGGTGGATGGCCCTGGGAAAACATGCTAACAGAGTCATCAAAAAGCAGAAGAGACTGCTGCATGATTTGGGGCTCAGACTGCTTGGCTGATTTGCAAGGGGGTGAGGTGAAAGACTGATGGACATCGGCTGCAGGTGCCAACTCTGATATTTCAGCACAAGACTGGTAGGGAGACAATGTGAAGGAACTGGAGGCACTGTCAGCAACCCAATCTACTATCGCTTGTTCTGCTCCTGGCCTCAACATTCGTAGAGCCGGATTACGCCCCACCAAATACCGCTGCAGGCTCTGTCACCTACTCGCACCTGAGGCAGGTGTTTCACTTGTGTGTGTAGCTGGCACAGATCGACACCTCCTCTCCCTGCAACAGGAGCTCCACCAGCAGCACAACGACCACGGCCACGTCCCTCATTTGACGTTCTCCTTATATTTCTCAAATGTAGGATCTTGCCCTAAATGGGTGTTTTTTGAATAGCACAATAAAAGAACAGTATCTAAAGGGTGTATCTCACACGTACAGATATGCAAAAAACATAGTTACATAGTTAGTCAGGTTGAAAAAAGACACAAGTCCATCCAGTTCAACCATAAAAAAAATAAACAAACAAAATAAAACACAGTACAATTCCATACACCCAACTCCATACCCACAGTTGATCCAGAGGAAGGCAAAAAAAAAAACAGCGGAGCATGATCCAATTCACTACAGGAGGGGAAAAAATTCCTTCCTGATCCCCCGAGGGGCCAATCAGATTTACCCCGGATCAACTTTACCTACAAATCTTAGTACTCAGTTATATTACGTGCATTTAGGAAAGAATCCAGGCCCTTCTTAAAGCAATCTACTGAGCCGGCCAGAACCACCTCTTGAGGGAGTCTGTTCCACATTTTCACAGCTCTTATGCCGCCTACACACGATCACTTTTTGTGATGAAAAAAACGATGTTTTATGTGACTTTTCCGAAACGACGTTGCATACACACAATCGTTTTTCCAAAATGCTCTAGCAAAGCGTGGTGACGTACACCACGTTCGACGGCACTCTGTTCCATTGACGCTCCGTCTCATAACTTGCTTCTGAGCAAGCGCGGGTTTAAAAACATTGTTTCCAACGTCGTTTTGCCCACACACGATCACTTTTTATGACACAAAAAATTACATTTTGAAAAACGACACAAAAAATTCAAGCATGTTCGAATTTTTTTTTGCTCGTTTTTTCTGAAGACATAAAACAACGTTTTGCCCACACACGATCATTTTAAATGACATCTTTGAAAACGTTGTTTTTTTTCATCACAAAAAGTGATCGTGTGTACGTGGCATTACTGTGAAGAAACCTTTCCGTATTTGGAGGTGAAATCTCTTTTCCTCCAGACGTAGAGTGTGCCCCCTTGTCCTCAGTGTTGACCTTAATGTGAATAACTCAACACCAAGTTCACTATATGGACCTCTTATATATTTGTACATGTTGATCATATCCCCCCTTATTCTCCTCTTCTCAAGAGTGAATAAATTCAGTTTTTCTAATCTTTCCTCATAGCTGAGCTCCTCCATGCCTTTTATCAGTTTGGTTGCCCTTCTCTGCACCTTCTCCAGTTCTCCAATATCCTTTTTGAGAACTGGTGCCCAAAACTGGACTGCATATTCCAGATAAGGTCTTACTAATGATTTGTACAGGGGCAAAATGATATCTCTATCTCTGGAGTCCATACCTCTCTTAATACAAGAAAGGACTTTGCTTGCTTTGGAAACCGCAGCTTGGCATTGCATGCCATTATTGAGCTTATGATCAACTAAAACCCCCAGATCCTTCTCCACTACAGATCCCCCCAGTTGTACTCCCCCTAGCATGTATGATGCATACATATTCTTAGCCCCAAGTGCATAACTTTACATTTATCAACATTAAACCTCATCTGCCACATAGTCGCCCAATTAGACAGAGCATTGAGGTTGGCTTGTAAATTGGAGACATCCTGCAAGGACGTTATTCCACTGCATAGCTTGGTGTCATCTGCAAAGACAGAAATGTTACTTTTGATCTCAGACCCAATATCATTTATAAATATATTGAAAAGTAAGGGACCCAGCACCGAACCTTGGGGTACACCGCTGATAACCTTGGACCATTCAGAGTAAGAATCATTAACCACAACTCTCTGAATTCTATCTTTCAGCCAGTTTTCTATCCATTTACAAACTGATATATCCAATCCTGACAGAACGCACCAAAAATAATATTTGCCCTAAATGGGTGTTTTTTGAATAGCACAAAAGAAGAGCAGTAACTAAACTGTTTATCTCACATGTACAGATATGGAGGAAACACTGCAAGCACTGGAGGAAACACTGTAAACACTGGAGGAAACTCTGCAAAAAAAATGTTTTTAGCCCTAAATGGGTGTTTTTTGAATAGAACAGTAGAAGAACACTAGCTAAAGTGTTTATCTCACACGTACAGATATGGAGGAAACACTGCAAGCACTGGAGGAAACACTGCAAGCACTAGAGGAAACACTGCAAACACTGGAGGAAACAATGCAAAATATATTTTTTTGCCCTAAATGGGTGGGTGTTTTTTGAATAGCACAATAGAAGAACACTAGCTAAAGTGTTTATCTCACTTGTACAGATATGGAGGAAATACTGCAATTTTTTTGCCCTAAATGGATGTTTTTTGAAAAGGCACAATAGAAGAAAAGTATCTTGCAGAGTATCTCACAGTAACATATGCAGTGCTGGTGTTTCTGAAGCAGGACCGTCTAACTCCTATCTAAATCTCTCCCTACAAGCACAATCGGGAACCTTTCCCTAACCTATCTTGCAGAGTATCTCAGAGTAACATATGCAGTGCTGGTGTTTCTGAAGCAGAACAGTCTGACTCCTATCTAAATCTCTCCCTACAAGCACAATCGGGAACCTTTCCCTAAACTATCTTGCAGAGTATCTCAGGGTACAAAAAACCCAAAAGTCCGGTACGAACCCGAACTTTACAGTTCAGGTTCGCGGAACCCTATTGAAGATCTCTCTACAGGTGAATACCAGATGAGGTGAGCAGTAAGACCCAGGAGAACTGATGATGGTGCATATTGTACACAGCAGGAAGCAGGCTGCAATGGTAAGTGCAGCAGGCTGGATCCAGTAGGTAAGTACTGCAGGCTGGAGCAACAGGTGAGTACTGTAGGTAGGTACTACAGGCTGGGCACAGCAGATAGGCAACAAGGTGGATCACAGCAGACAGGGCACAGCAGAAAGCGTAGTCGAGGACAGTAGCAAAGGTCAGTAAGCCAGTAGTCAGCAGATCGGATATCATACTCATTGTTAGGCAAGCCCAGGTCACCCACAGGACAGGAGACAAAATAAGATATGTGAACAATCTGAGGTCAGAGCTGGAAGCGAGACAAGAGGTAACCAAGGGCAAGCTGGGTCGATAACAGGTGATCAGAAGAAAACACAGGAACAAGGAGCAGGAGGCTGAAGACTAGTCAACAATGTTCATGTACCACAGTCATCCTTTAAAAGCCCTGCGGGAGCAGCACAGTAGTGACATCTTAAACTTTATTCAAGTTCCCGCCTCTCCTGCTATACCTAACGACATCACCGAGATCCATCACTGCTGTCCTTTTAAGGTAATATCTATTCTCTCCTTTTGACTTACCCTGCCTAGCGCTCTGATTCTCACCTCTTGCTGTGATACCGAGTAGACTGCCATTCTTCTGCTTACTTTAGCCACCATTGCTAAAAACTGTTGACTCCTAAAGAATGAATGCCTTTATAATGCATGTCGGGGTATGGACCTTTCAACTTTTAATCATTTACTTGTCACAGCGAAACCACTACACATTTGAACATGGTCCCATGGGTCTCAACACTGTGGAGTGAAAGTACTTTGGCAGTTTAGAGTACTTGGAACTTGACTTCTCCATAACTGTTAACTTCTTAGGTCATTACTCAACACTCCATGGTACAGAAACTGGCATATCTAAAGGCTACTGTGGTGGGTGGTGGGTAGCTTATGGTAAACACTGACTTGATGTTCATTCTTTTTCAGGTTATGTTATTATCACAGTTTATAGGCATGTTATTGTTCAGTACTTTCACTCTTCTTTAACCTTTTACAATACGGGTACTACTCTATGATTGTTTCACTGCAAGGGTGTTTTCTGCCCTCTGGGGCCTGCACTTGTCTTGCCCTGGTAAATATTGCTGCAAACTACTGTTCGGTATTAATTATACACAGTATATTAGGTGATACTCCGCATTAACTCTGCGTCTACTACACCCGCTCTAAGCATTGACACTGTGTGTGCATTCCTCTGACCTGAAAATGGTACCACACAACTCTTTTGATTACTTCCAGGGTGTTGGACTATCATTACACATTTTAGAACATGAAATAATTCCTTGCTGGGTGTATGGTTAACATTTATAACACTTAATTTCCACTAATCAACATTCAGTTCAAAACCTTCTTAAGCCCCATACACACCATCAGATTATCTGAAGATTTTTGTCTTCAGATTTACCAAAACCATATAATATGAGGTCAAACCTTAAGGCCTTGTACACACGATCGGACATATCCGATGAAAACGGTCCGCGGACCATTTCCATCGGATATGTCCGATCTGGAGTTTGATCCGATGGCGTGTACACACCATCGGATCAAATTCCCCGCCGGCGGACGGCGCCGTGACGTGGCGGTGACGTTGACGCCGCCACGTCACCGCACCAGGAAGTAAAACACTTCCGCGCATGCGCCGAATCCATTCGGCGGCGGCGCGGCGGCGGTGCGGGACGACATGTCTGCTGGTAAGTGTACTAACCAGCAGACATGTCGGGCGGACGGATTCCACCCGATAGATTTTAAAGCATGCTTTGAAATCTGTCGGGTGGACAAATCTGTCCGCTAGCCCATACACACGAGCGGAGATGTCTGCTGAAACGGTCCATCGGACTGTTTTCAGCGGACATATCCCCTCGTGTGTACGAGGCCTAAGAGTTTCAATTTGTATGCAATCTGGCAGGCCCTTGTACTACATGGTTTTGGTAAATCTGAAGACAAAATTTTTCAGATAATCTGATGGTGTGTATGGGGCTTTAGTGTTTGGGATGCACATAAGAGTTACATTGCAGGTGTGTTAACCAAACATGGTCATAGACTAAAGTGGGAAAAGGGAATTCTAACTTACTTTACTTGTTTTGGATATCCACAACCTTGAGATCAAACACAAAATGGTCCAAAGCTCCGTGGACCGTGCCCGCGGGACTCGCAGACCCGATCGCCGCCGGTGTCCCGCGATCACCTTCCCCGTTCTTCTCTGTGGCAGTGACACTGATTGTCTGTTCCCTGATATATGGAACGACGATCAGTGACGTGATGCCTACAGCCAAACTCCCCTACAGTAAGAATCACTCCCTTAGGGCACGCTTAAACACCTAGTGCCACCTAGTGGTTAACCCCTTCACTGCCATTGTCATTTTCACAGTAATCGGTGCATTTTTATAGCACTTTTTGCTGTGAAAATGACAATGGTCCCAAAAAAGTGTCCGATGTGTCCGCCATAATGTCGCAGTCACGAAAAAAAAACGCTGATCGCCGCCATTACTAGTAAAAAAATATATATTAATAAAAATGCCATAAAACTATCCCCTATTTTGTAACCACTAAAACTTTTGCGCAAACCAATCAATAAACGCTTATTGCTAATTTTTTACCATAAATAAGTAGAAGAATACGTATCGGCCTAAACTGAGGAACAAAAAAAAATTTTTATATATTTTTTGGGGATATTTATTGTAGCAAAAAGTAAAAAATATTGATTTTTTTTTAAAATTGTCATTCTAATTTTGTTTATAGTGCAAAAAATAAAAACCGCAGAGGTGATCAAATACCACCAAAAGAAAGCTCTATTTGTGGGAAAAAAAGGACACCAATTTTGTTTGGGAGCCACATCGCACGACCGCGCAATTGTCAGTTAAAGCGACACAGTGCCGAATCGCAAAAAGGGGCAAGGTCCTTAACCTGCATAATGGTCCGGGTCTTAAGTGGTTAAAGAGAAGCTGTTACTTTACGATTCACAACAAAGTGACAGTGCCTCTCATAGTCACCCCTCAATAACACCCCCCCCTCCCCCAACACACACTCTTCTTCCAGAACTAGGTAAAGATCTGTAATAAAGTTTTAATAATTCTTGCAATGTAAATCATTAACTTGGAGGAATTAGTCAGAATATTTGGAGTTTCACTCAAATGTAGTAATCGTACTAAAACACATGCATATACCATAAAATATGTGGATTTAGCATTCTAAATGTCTTACATTGCTTTGATATTGTTATTGATGAATCTATTTATTCCCAATGTGAATTGAAAAAATGCCCCTATCAATAATGCCTGTCATCAATTTCTAATTGCTAAGAGTTCCCAATTACTAAATGTTCCCAAAAAAATCTAGTTACTGACATTTTCACATCCGAGATGTTTGCTTCATTTAGATGAGAATGGAAATCATAACTCAATGAGCTGTGAATATACCTGTGGAGAGCTGTACCGAAGAGCACAAATATAAAGAGCAACATCAGTTCAAAATACAAATGAAGCCAAAGAAAAAAAAAATCCCCTTTTCATAGACTGTCAGAAAAGTAACAGTTTAAAAATAGCATATACATTCTCGGGATCTTCTGATTGAAAGAAGAAAGAGAAGCTACAGTGAATATATAACCCTTACCAAACCTGTCTTAAGTCGCTCATGGCTTATTGATTGCATTTTTAAGATGCTATCATCTCAGCAACCCAGCACAGGATATTAACTCACACAGCAGATAAAATAAATTATTGCTTCATCTAAATCGTTAAGAATGATGTTTCTCTTACTGCTTGGGACACAAGAGCAACACAGCACAAATAAATATAGATCTACCTGAGGAGTTGGCAAAGATGAATGCAGGAAAGGGAAGCACAAGATTACACTGAAGCCTAAAGAGCAAAGAAAGAAGACCATATAATGAGATTTAAAAAAGATAACTACATTTTATATTCAGACAAATTTTTCATTGTCGATTTTTGTAGCTTCAAGGGTTTCCAAAGCATTGGATGTATCTGCATTTTCATAGTTTTGACAATTTTGAAGAATGTTGTCACTAAATTTACATCAATGTCCTAATCCTCTGACTGAAAGAAGATAAATAAAAGAAACGTAAGCAGAACCATTTAAAAGGTGTGGGTGGTACAAATAATCTGCTTTCAGACCAAGTAATACACCAAGAGTAAGGCCAACGAATACTTATTGATCCCTTTCCTACACAATCACCTAATAAATCATTACATAGTCAAGTCACGCAAAATATAGTACTGCTACAGGCTGTTCACTTGGCTTATCTGTGTGCTGCATATATTCCTGTGCATGTAGGCTGCTTATAGACAGGTAGATCCTTCATTGAGAAAGATGAGGGTCATGAGAGATCTTCCCATAAAAATTCTGATTGCACCATAATTTTTCGAAATTACTTGGACAATATTTGGTTGTAGTTTACAAGATGTGACTGGTGAAGTGATAATTACCTTTTCAACAGAGTAAAGAGGATAAAGCCTCATTGGCCATGATGACTTTGCAATGTGATTGAAAATGTATGGTCTACATCAGGGATCCTCAAACTACGGCCCTCCAGCTGTTGTGGAACTACACATCCCATGAGGCATTGTAAAACTCTGACATTCACAGACATGACTAGGCATGATGGGAATTGTAGTTCCTGAACAACTGGAGGGCCGTAGTTTGAAGACCCATGATCTATCATGGGTCTTCAAACTACGGCCCTCCAGTTGTTCAGGAACTACAATTCCCATAATGCCTAGTGATGTCTGTGAATGTCAGTGTGTTACAATGCCTCATGGGATGTGTAGTTCTACAACATCTGGAGGGCCGTAGTTTGAGGATCCCTGGTCTACATCAATGAACACTTTCAATATTTGCACATGTTTGTTATCTCTTGATTATTAAGTTTTGAGCAGCACAATTTTCACAGTGATGCTTGAACTTTTTACATCTATATTACATATCAGGCCATAGTATGTATGAGAGAGCTAATTAATTATTTTTGTAGCTCCAAGGGTTTCCAAAGCATTGGATGTATTTGCATTTTCATGGTTTTAAAACATTTAAAGCAGAGGTTCACCCAAAAATCAACTTTCTGACATTAGATCCAGCATACTGCTAACATCTGCAGTATGCTGTTTTTTGTTTTTTTTGTACTTCTGTTTTATAAACCAGTGTTATCCGCCTCCGAGCGGGGAATCCTGCGGGGAATGGGCGTTCCTAAGCCAAGAGGAGTTGATTGACGGGCTGCTTCCACTCGGGTATTTTTGGAAGGGTAGACACGCCTTAGCAGCCCATCAATCAACTCCTCTTGGCTTAGGAACGCCCATTCCCCGCAGGATTCCCCGCTTGGAGCCGGATAACAACGGCTCATAAAACGATAAGTACAGCTTTAAAGAATTTACATCACTGTCAGGTAGAACTTTCATTAAGAAAGATGAGAAATCTTCACATTAAAATTCTGATTGCACCATCACATTTCTAAATGACTTGGACAATATTTGGTTGTAGTTTACAATTTTTGACTGGAGAAGTGATAATTACCACAAAGAGAAAAAAAATGTATATACACCCAAAGGCTATCTTCTCATACTGTATTTGTTAAAGATGTAAAACAGCATAACACGATATATAACTGTACAAAAAGTCCCACCTCCCCCATCCCCCATGGTTCCCAATGCAGTCCCCCCCTCCCAACACAAAACTTTAAAACCCATACTTGTCCCTCCCATTCCTTCAAACCCGTGTGCCAAAGGTGGGGCTATCGAGAGCCTCCCCTTCAGAGCTGGGACCAGGGGACTGTAACAAGCACCCCCCAATATGGTACCCCGGATAAGTACACTTGCAGCCAGATATGCCAGTTCAAGGATAACAGGGGTCTGATGGCCTCCCAGAGACCTGGATGGAGGAGCTCTACACCATGAAGCATCAATGGGCGAATGTAGTGCAAACCTCTTATACAGGTAATTCTGGAAGTCAGCCCCACTGGAACAATGGCCACCTCTAATGCAGTCACATTGCCTAATCCCAACTGTGTGGGTATTGACGAGTGCCTGGAAGCCATATGGCTATATGAACAAGCCAAGAGTCTGATTCATCCCATATAAGCCCACATTGTACCTATTCAAACTGTAACTCTCAGTAAAGCAAGCTCTTGATGCAGTGGGTGGACCAGATCATCTCAGACTTTGGTCCTATTCGCCCACAATCTAAATGGGTGGCAATGTGGGTAGGACTGTGGGTGTGTATGGGATGAATATGTGCATGTGATGAATGACTCTTGGCTTATGCTGTATAGTGGACGGATCGGACCAGGAGTTTAAAGGCATTGTGACCACCCTCTGCAGCAAGTGATGATGTAATCGCCTGACCACTTACTTTACTGAGAAATACAGGGGGTGTGTACAAGGTGGCCAGAAGGATAGATGGCACAGGGGACTGTAAAACACAAAGAAATGTAAGGAAACACCTTTATTAATATAGCATAACATTTTTGCCCAGAGTTCAGTTTTTAAGCCATGTATTCTACGAGATGAAACAAAGAACATTATATTCTTTTGTGTTTAGAACTGAATAACCTAGATTTTGCATATTATTATAGTTATTCCTAGTCTCCACATCAGCATCAGTTAAACAATAATATGGAAGTGAATAGTAATCACAAAGAATATTTGTTCTCCTAAGACAGCTAAACGGCAGCTTACTATGCATCAGATATGCTAATTAAACAGTTCTCATGAATTATATGTTTCTTAAAATGAATTGAACTGTAACTGTTCATTTCAATTTTTAGCAAGTCATCTTGTCAAAGATGTTGGAAGAATTTTAATATAATCCAGCAGTGAGTGATTTCACATTAATTGATAATTTACTCCGAACATACAGTATGAAGCCAATCATGAACACTGTAAAGATTAATTTCACTTCATTTTTGGAGAAATTTCATTTTTGGCTGTCAACTACAGGATTACTTACTGCCACTGTTTCGAAAGAAACAATAAAGTGCTCCATGTTGTACAATTTATTTTAACTTCTTAGCTCAAATGGTGTTCATAGAAACATAACTGAAGCTGCATATAATTTAATTAACTCTAAATTGTGGTCTAGCAAAAGATCACTGTGTTGTACATAGTCAAACAGTGAGGAAATCACGTATAATACATGCTGCCATTGTATTGCAAGTTATTAACAGAGGTTGGTAGTCAGTTATGGGGGCTTTTATTTAATCACTAATACATTTTTTTATGTATTATATCAAGTTAAATATTTTTAAATATAACTAACTTTTACAGCTCCAACCTAAATACGTCAGAAAAAAGAACAATTCACATCAGTCCTTCTTGCAAAAAAAATGTAAACGACTTTTTTTCCCATAACACAATTACAAATCTATTACCAGGGCCAGGACTTACCATTGGGCTTGACTGGGCTCAAGCCCATGGGCCCCGCCCAATAGGGGGCCCTCTAAAAAAAAAAAAAAAATTAGGGGTCCGGAGGTCACCAGGGGCCCTGGAAAGCAACCCCTACTTTTTTTTTTATTTTTTTATAAAAAAAAATTATACAATCATATATATACCGTATATATATATATATATATATATATATATATATATATATATATATATATATATATATATATATATATTATTATTATTATTATTAAAGGGCCCAGAGGTCTCCATGGGCTCCCGGATGGCAACCCCCCTTTTTTTTATAATTTTTTTTATATATATATATATATATATATATATATATATATATATATATATATATATATATATATATATTCTTTTTTATTAAAGGGCTCAGAGGTCCCCAGGGCCCCATGTGGCAACCCCCCCTTTTTTATTTTTTTATAAATGTTTATTTTTTTATTATTTTTTTTATTAAAAAGGCCCAGAGTGTATATATATATATATATTATTATTAAAGGGCCCAGAGGTCTCCAGGGCCCCTGGATGGCAACCCCCCCCTTTTTTTATAAAAATTGTTTTCTTTTTTTTAATATATATATATATATTTTTTTTTTTATTAAAGGGCTCAGAGGTCCCCAGGGGCCCATGTGGCAACCCCTTTTTTGATTTTTTTTATAAATGTTTATTTTTTTATTTTTGTTTATATTTTTTTATTAAAAGGCCCAGAGGTCCCCAGGGCCCCCCGATGGCAACCTTCCTTTTTTATGTATTTTATATAAATGTTTTTTTTGGGGGGTCTGGAGGTCCCCAGGGCCCCCAGATGGCAACCCCCCCTTTTTTTATAAAAAAATTGACATTTTCTTAATATTTTTTATAAATGTTTATTTTTTTATTTATTTTTTATTAAATGGCCCAGAGGTTTATTTTTTCTTTTTATTAAAGGGCCCAGAGATCCCAGGGCCCCGGATGGCTACCCCCTTTATATATATATATATATATATATATATATATATATGTGTGTGTATATATATATATATATATATATATATTTTTTTTTTATTTATTTCTTCTTTTTTTTGTAAAGGCCCCCCTGCTTCTCAATTTGCGGTAGCCCCCCGCTTCTCAATTTCAGGCGGCAGCACCTCCCCCCCCGGTTCTCTGCTCCAGGGGGCCCATGCCTTAAGCTGTGTAAGGGGCCCCAATATTCCTGATGGCGGCCCTGCGCATACCTCCCAACACACACGGATTCTGCGGGACTTTCCGCTTCTTCAGTCCCGTGAAAGGGTTAATTTTCCCGCACTGCAATAGGAGGCAACACGGAAGCAGGAGGAACCGGAGCGGTGTGTGGAGGACTATGGCTGCTGAAGGGAAGAAAAGCCAACAGCCGGGCTAATGACAGCCTGTGGCCCTGGCTGTCGGCACAGGTGAGAGGCACTCCCCCCTCCGCTGAAGAACTGCAAAACCTCCCCCAGGAGGAACTGGAGCGGTGTGGGAAATGTCTGCTGAAGGGAAGAGAGCCGACACATTCCGTGCACAGATGAGAGTTACCCCCCCTGCTCAACAACTTTAATGCACACCCCCCCTTAACAACTTCACTTGACTCCCCCCGCTCAACAACTTTAATGTACACCCCCCCGCTCAACAACTTTAATGCCCCCCGCTCAACAACTTCAATTGGCCCCCCCTGCTCAACAACTTTAATGCGCACCCCCCCCCCCCGCTCGACAACTATGATCCCCCCTCGCTCCAGGGGGCCCCATCAACACTGAGGCGGCGTACACACGACCGAGGTTCTCGCTAGAAACCAGCGAGAACCTCGCTGGGAGCTGCATTCCAGCGAGAACCTCGGCCGTGTGTACGCTCCTGGCTCGCCCACCCGTCGGGAATCCCGTCGAGCGAATAGAGAGCAGGCTCTCTATTTGCTCGACGGCCCTTCGGGATGAATGGCTGGTTGCCATTCCCGACGGGTGGGTCGCCGATTTTGACGGCCGGGCGAGAACCTCGACGGGCGGAACGATGTGTTCCGCCCGTCGAGGTTCTCGTACGTGTGTACGCCGCCTCAAGCCCAGGGGCTCCCACCACCCTAAGTCCTGCCCTGTCTATTACAACTACTAATATGCTTTTGGTTGCAAAAGGAAACCAGAGCAACCAGAGATTTCTTACACATAGATACATTCAGATAGTCTCATTGGTGGTGTTCAAAGCCCACACCCAGAACTGCAAGAGTGCTAACCACTTACCATAGCTCTATAGTTATATAGAGTTGGAAGCTCTAAACATTGATGCATCTTGGTGGACAGTGCAGGCAATTTTTTAAAATATTTGCACATAGAAATAAATTTAGTATGTCATTGTAACATTAATTCAGGTACATATAAGTGACTTCCACATGCATGACAATAACTGGAATTTTTAAACTGTGTTTATAAGTAGGAGCAGAGAAATAATGTAGGCACAGAATGCAGTTTCTTTATTATCAAAAGGCCTAACCCTAGAAGATTATATTCTAGACCTAGTACTGACAAATATGGATTGATTGTGTGATGTTGAGGTTGGAGAAAAATTGGGTTATAGTGATCATTAGAGTTGAGCGGACACCTGGATTTTCGGGTTCGGCCGAACTTTGGAAAAAAGTCCGGGTTCCGGACCTGAACTTGACCCCGAACCTGAACCCCATTAAAGTCAATGGGGACCCAAACTTTTCAGTACTAAAATGTCTCTAAAAAAGTAATGGAATGGGCTAGAGGGCTGCAAATGGCAGCAAAATGTTGGGAAGAGCATGGCAAGTACTCTGCAAACAAATGTGGATAGGGAAATAACTTAAAATAACATAAAATACCTAAAAAAATCTTATGATGTAGGAGGTTGAGGTGGAGGTGGTGGTGTAGGTGGAAGCGGTGATAGAGGAAACACTGCAAACACTGGAGGAAACACTGCAAAATATATGTTTTTGCCCTAAATGGGTGTTTTTTGAATAGAAAAATAGAAGAACAGTAGCTAAAGTGTTTATCTTACACGTACAGATATGGAGGAAACACTGCAAACACTGGAGGAAACACTGCAAACACTGGAGGAAACACTGCAAAATATATTTTTTTGTCCTAAATGGGTGTTTTTTTTTAATAGAACAATAGAAGAACAGTAGCTAAAGGGCTAGATTCACGTAGCCCGCCGTAACTTTGTGCGGGCGTAGCGTATCTTGTTTACGCTATGCCGCCGTAAATTAGCGAGGCAAGTGCTGTATTCACCAAGCTAAGTTACGGCGGCGTATCGTAAATGGGCCGGCGTAAGCCCGGGTAATTCAAATGTGGATGAGGTGGGCGTGTTTTATGAAAATGTGTTGTGACCCCACGTTTTTGACGTGGGGTCACGTGCTCCAAATTACGACGCTAAGACGCATTGGTTTCGCCGTGAACATAATTGACGTAAAGCCCCATTCACGGACGAGTTACGCAAATGACGTAAAATCTGAAAAATTTGACGCGGTCCCGACGTCCATACTTAACATTGGCTGCGCCATCTTTTTAGTGGTTTATCTTTACGCCGGAAAACGCCTTACGTAAACAGCGTAACTTTACTGCGTCGGCCAGGCGTCTGTTCTTGAATAGGCGTAGCTCGCTGATTTACATATTCTAGGCGTAAATTAGCGGGAACGCCCCTAGCGGCCAGCGTAAATATACAGTTAAGATACGACGGCGTAATACAATTACGCCGCTCGTATCTTAGCTCAAACCCGGCGTATCTTGTTTTCTGAATACTAAAAATAGATACGCCGGCGCAGTTTAGAAGTTATGCGGCGTATCTCGAGATACGCCGTCGTAACTAATGCTGAATCTGGCCCAAAGTGTTTATCTCACACGTACAGATATGGAGGAAACACTGCAAACACTGGAGGAAACACTGCAATTTTTTTTCCCTAAATGGATGTTTTTTGTATAGCACAATAGAAGAAAAGTATCTAAAGGGTGTATCTCACAGTAACATATGCAGTGCTGGTATAATTTGATTTCTGAAGCAAGAGTGACTCCTATTTCTCTCCCTAAAAGCAAAAGCATGCAGGAACCTTTCCCTAAAGTATATAAAGGGTGCATCTCACAGAAACATATGCAGTGCTAGTATAATTTGATTTCGGAAGCAGAACTGACTCCTATTTCTCTCCCTAAAAGCAAAAGCAGGCAGGAACCTTTCCCTAATGTAATTATCTAAAGCAGAGTGACTTGCTGAGTAATGTGATTTCTGAAGCAGGACAGTCTGACTCCTATCTAATTCTCTCCCTCAGAAGAGCAGCAGCAGCCTTTACCTACCCTATATAAAGCAGAGTGACGAGCTGTGCTATGTGCCTCTAGCTTATATAGAGGCTGGGTCACATGCTGGGTCACATGCTGCACTGGCCAATCACAGCCATGCCATTAGTAGGCATGGCTGTGATGGCTTCTAGGTCACAGGAGTAAAACAAATGGTGATTGGCTGCCCTGCAGCACGCCATTACATTGCTGAACACCGAACCCGAACCTGAACTTACAGTAAATTGTTCCGAACTTACAGTAAATTGTTCGGGTTAGGGTTCGGGTGCAAAAAATCCAAAAGTCCGGTACGAACCCGAACTTTACAGTTCGGGTTCGCTCAACCCTAGTGATCATCAATGACTTAGTTTTGATTTTTTTTTTAAAGGCACCTAGACAGCTCAGACCTCCTCCCGGAATCTCATTCAGTCATGTGTGGCCATATAAAACTAAGGCAAACCATAGTGCTCTCTGCTAATAACATTAATTAAAACTGTAACTTAGGGATAAAATACTTACATACAAATGTGAAAAACATGCATATCATCTGTCATGATGTGAATTGAGAAGACGTCCTGAATGGCATCTCACACCTGTACGCGTTACGCACTCTAATGAGCTTCTTCAGCAATTGAGGAACCGTCAGAAATTAGAGAAATAAATAAACTTCTACCTTAGCATCAATCATCACACAAGTGCGAACACCTTTACACTGAGCTGAGGGGAATCATCATGAGTGACACTGGATTCTGTGTCACGTATCATATCCTCCTCCCTGCTTGATGTATTCTGCCCCACTCCTAAACAGTAAGTGACATATGCCAAATATAAACGTATCACTTGGGGCTAGGATTCTGTGTCTTATGACATCCTATCCTCTTCCACCGTTTGATGTATTTGCCCCACTCCTAAACCACTCCACTGTATTTGCCCCCCTCTTTTGGTCTAGGATTGTGTGTCACATGATATCATATCCTCCTCCTCCCTGCTTGATGTATAACGTGTGGTCACTTCTGTCCCACTCCTAAACAGGAAGTGACATATCCTAGGTTTAAAGAACTGCACTCTATTCCTTCTTTATGCACAGTGTATAAAGAAAGGTAGAAAGAGACCAAACACATTATCAGTGTTGCCAAAGCACAGAAAGTTAAAGAATTTGCTAAATCCGTTAAGAAAAGGGACAAATCGTTTTTAGGTACTGTAAGTCAGTGGCAGAAAGAGAAGTTATCATGGGATCACAAAAATGAAAACTGAGTAGAATACTTATGCTAAGGGGGACCTGGATGTAGCACACCATTTTAACAAATAATAGAGGTAGCAATTAAAAATTAAGGTGATATTACACCCTTATTTTTTCAGCCCTTTCAGCAGCTAGTTTAATCACTTGCTTGGTATGCAGCTTCTTTTTCTTTTAATCCTTGCCTCCTGTTTAAGCTGGTGCTATGACTGCTGCCCCAGATTACCTATTTTAGGGTGGCTATAGTTGTGTCTCCCTACACTGTGTGTATCACTGTAATGCAAAAAAACACAATACATAACCCTTTTTTGAATAAACGATGATGTTACGTTGAGTAAATAGATACCAAACATGTTGTGCTCTACAATTGCGTATATTCGTGCAATAGCGACAACTTATGTACATTTTACTGTCCATATCAGATGCTTTAAAAGCCTTTACAGGTTACCACTTTCGATATATAGGGGAGGTCTGGTGCTAGAATTACTGCCCATGATCTGAGGTTCATGGTGATACCTCACAAGTTTAAGATGACCGCTGTTTGTGATGTGTGGGACCAGCGGGTGTGTTCACCTCTGCACATGAGCATGGGAGGGCTAGGAGGCACTTTAAAAAAAAAAATGTTTTACAAAAAAAAATGTTTACACTGTCGCTTTTATCACATTTATTGCTGTCACAAGGAATGTAAAAATCCCTTGTGACAAAAATAGGCATGTGACAAGTATTCTTTATGAAGAGATCTGTGGTCTATAAGACCTCTGATCCCTCCTCTGCCTTTAAAAGAATTTGATCACACCAAGATCGGTGTGATCAAATGTTTTCATTTTCAAAAACGACTCATCACTTCAGGGTTCCTATATCATAGAGATGATCAAAGCCATTCTGGTCTTTGTTTGCCTCTATGATCAGATGGCTGGTTGATCTGGTGTCCAAGTGGGATGGGACAACCCGATGAAGCTGCGTAAAGTTGCTGGAGGGGGGACGTTTCCTCCCAATACTTATAAAAGCAATCCAGCGGCTAGTTGGCTGCTAGGATTGCATTCACAAGAGGACTCTAAAAAATGGTACCAGGGTGATCCCTGGAGTTGCAGGCATCATCCTGGTGTAACCACTTAAAGTCTAGTGACATACGAATATGGCACTGGTTGGCAAGTTGTTAAGATGTGATATTTAAAACAAATGAATTGTTTTGTATATTTTTTATTTACTTTGTGAAGGCTAAATATTAAAATGTATATTGTTCATATACGAATATGCATATTTTATATGTGTTTATGCGGCTAGCAAGTGAAGCTCTTGTTCCTACTCACAGGTTTTCCCGGCAGGGCATTTTACACACCTGGTCAACTTGGTACAATAGCTTTCGGTAGCTCTTATCCAAATCCTTTGTTTTTAATTAGCTGAAAGCATTGTGCTAAAATTTGTAACAAAATCTTTTATAATTATACAATTACAAAATTGAAGTTAAAGTAAACCTGTCAAGCCCAAGCAGTCCTAGCTTAACATATGATGAAGAAATGCATAAACTGAAATAAGCTTTAGTAAAAACCACATGGTAAAATGATCCGAAAATCCAGTGATAAAGGTAGGTGAATTATATGCAAATCACAATTCTTCATGTAGAGTAGGGGCCAGTGCTTACCCATTCGCCATTTCAGGCCTGATTTCAGCCCGAATTTTTGGCTGATCTCAGAACTGAAATGGACCAGAAGATGCATGGCCGATCCTAGGGTCACAGACACCTGGGTGCAGAAATATTGCTGGCGCCCGCGCATGGGTGTGGTCATCTTAATAACTCCTCCCCTTTACACATGTTTCTATGGCTACGACTCAAACACAGAGATGCTCCCCTAGGAAGTCTTCATTAGTGTCCCCCATTAGAGTCCCCTCCAGCAGGTGTCCCCCCATCAGAGCCCCCCTCCCTACCCGGATTCTGAGGACAGCGGGAGGTATGTGCTCTTGTCAGTTGCCAGCGGCGAGATCAAGTGGGATTGAGAACTGCAGCACCCGCTACATGCACTCCACCTCTGGACACAGACAAGGATAAGTGAGGGGAGCACTTTGGAGCTTCGGCACCCCCACCTCTGCGGCGCCTGGGTGCGGAGCACCCTGCGCACCCTGCCTAAGATCGGCCCTGAGAAGATGCACAGGACTCCTGTGCAATTTGCACTGGAGCCGCTTGGAAGATGTGTGAACCAGCTCCATTGAGAGCCGGTTACAATCTCCTGACATGGGAATTGGATGCAAATAGTGTGAACCCAGCTTAAATGTAACCAGTGAAGTCATTGACCAACATGGAGACTTAAGATGCAAATAGTGTGTTCTACATTTACAGGAAAAGTTGAGATTGACAAAGATTTTAAGCTCATCAAATCAAGCTGATCATTTCAGTCTAAATTGCCCAGATGTGTGGCAGATTTATTTTAAAGGTTTCCTTATCAAGAGACCCTTGTGCCCCCTAATCTGAAACATTTCAAAGGGGAGTGTAATGTGATACAAACACAATGTAAACACAAGTTCATATAGTTCATATCCTTTCCTAGGTTGTTCTAACAGAACTGTTGATGAGGATGCTTGCAAAAGGTAAAAATGAAGACCTCATGAAGTCTCATGCCGCGTACACACAATCATTTTTCAGGTTGTAAAAAACAAAGTTTTTTAAAAAATGTCATTTAAAATGATCGTCTTTGGGCTTCAGAGCATTTTTTTTTCGGGTTCTGAAAAACGGGCACATTTTTTTCCGAACATGCTCTATTTTTTCACGACGTTTTAAACAATGACGTTTTGCGGGTTGTAAAAAATGATCGTGTGTGGGCTTTAACGACGTGAAAAACCCGCGCATGCTCAGAAGCAAGTTATGAGATGGAAACGCTCGTTCTGGTAAAAATACCATTCGTAATAGAGAAAGCAAATTCATCACGCTGTAACAGACAGAAAAGCGCAAATCGTCTTTTACTAACACAAAATCAGCTAAAGCAGCCCATTGGGTGGCGTCATCCGAATGTAACTTCCTCTCTATAGTGCCGTCGTACGTGTTGTACGCCACCGCGCTTTGCTAGAGCATTTTTTTTTTAACAATCGTGTGTAGGCAAGGCCGTTTTAATGATGAAGTTGAAAAAAAATTCTTTTTTTCTAGAGCCTGAAAAATTTAGTTTTTTACAACTCGAAATTTTAGTGAAGACACAAGCCAAGGGGGAAAAAAGTTTCTTGCAAAAACCTATGCACTAAGATAAACCTCTATCCTACTTTGATAAAGGCAAGTAGGTTTTTCACTTTGCAATTTTCACATTGCAAGGGAATTTTCCCTTAGCTTAGTATATCTGGTGAAAATTCACATGCAAAGAATACCCAATTACATGCAAGTAAAATGAAAAACAATATTTTTGCTTTGCTTGCATCGGAAGATAAAAGTGAGCAGTGCTTCACCCCATTCACTAAACAGTGTTAATATTCTCTTTCAAAGGGAAATTTCCCTTGCAAAGTGAGCAGCCTAATTGCCTTAAGTAAATCAATTCCAAAAGGTCATCTTATATAACTGAGACTGCATGTTGCATTTGTCAGTAGGCCACTGTAGGACAGCAACTGAATCATTTGTATTGCCTTGTGTTCAAACAAAGACATAACTTTTTAGATAGTTTAGTAAATTTAGAGTGAATATAGGGAGATGGAATCCTTCAGCAGCTACCTTCAAAGGATGAGAGAGGGCAAGTGGAATTCCACTTTGCAATGCAACTGGGGTGTTAAAATGAATTCTCAGCGGGTCACATACTCATTTGTACTGGCTAGATATAAGTAAATGTCATGTTTTTGCTCATTAATTGCTAATTAAATCAAGCTGCTGGTTCAGTAATTTTATTTTCATCTAACGCTTCAATCAAATTCCTTATCACAACACAAACGCATACCTATTAGCAATCATTAAATGTTTCTTTACCTTATGTAGCAATGTGGGAGCTGTAAAGACAACAATAATTATGTTTTAAGACTCAAAGACCCTAAATAGAATATTCATTAAAATGCAGGATCATGCAGGATCCACATTTTTATTTAATTTATTATATGCTAATCTGTACTTCTTCCCATATAACACTACCAAACGCTGTAATAAAGTCATAACACCAAATCACCAAAATATCAGAAGATACAGTATACAGTATAAATACAATATTCTTATAAATTTATATAAATACATTATAAATATACCATATTATGAACCCTAGCGCGGGACCTTTTTTGGTAAATCAAAATACTATAAAGAAAAATGAAATACACAAATATAAAACAAAATATCCAGAATAGTAAAAGGAGGGCTTGAAGTAGGGGTGCAACGGATCAAAAAATTCACGGTTCGGATCGTTCCTCGGACCAGGAGTCACGGATCGGATAATTTTTCTGATCAGAAAAAAAAATCTCCCCCACTGTAATATCCACATCCCCCCCACTGTAATATCCACATATCTCCCCCCACTGTCATATCCACAGACATCTCCCCCCACTGTAATATCCACAGACATCTCCCCCCCACTGTAATATCCACAGACATCTCCCCCCCTGCAAAAAAAACAGACATCTCCACCCCACTGTAATATCCACAGACACCTTCCCCACTGTAAAATCCACAGACATCTCTCCCCACTGTAATATCCACAGACATCTCCCCCCAACTGTAATATCCACAGACATCTCCCCCACTGTAATATCCACATCATCTCCCCCACTGCTGTAGTATTATCTACGTCATCTCCCCCACTGCTGTAATATCCACGTCATCTCCCCCACTGCTGTAATATCCACGTCATCTCCCCACTGTAATAATATCCACCTTTGCCCCTACTCACTGTAATATATCCACTATTGCCCCCACTCATCACTGTAATATCTAGTCCAACATTGCCCCCACTCATCACTGTAATATCCAGACCAACATTGCGAAAACTCACTGTAATATCCAGTCCAACATTGCCAAAACTCACTGTAATTTTGACACACTCTTGCAGAATAGAAGCCGGCTCGAAGATCCGCGAGCAGTTGAGGGAGGGTTGATGATGTCAGCGCGCACCTAGTCAGCCGCCGCCACCGGGTGTACCAAGATGGCCGACCGCTCTGGAGCTAGGCCGAAGCCACGGCCTTTCCTAAGGCCGAGGCAGCGGAGCTCTCCGTGGATCGCGTTGTGTGCCGATCCAAACGGATCACGGATCGGTCACGATCCGTTGCACCACTAGCTTGAAGTTATACTAAACACACACTGTTTAATTATAATATCCCTAATTTTTATAAAAAAAATTTAAGTACCTTTTTTCATAATCAACATACAGCTGTCAAGTGACCCAGCTCTTTCCCAGCCTGTCTGCAGGGAGACATCAGCAGCTGGAGATTCTAGTCCTTTTGTGCAAAAACATAGTGTGACCTATCTAGACGAAGGCTCTGCCAATCACAGCATGTTTCACGCCCCTCTAGCCTGTGTCTATTGATTGTATGTTCTTAGAAATACAGTGGCCTTCAGGAAATTTAACTCCATTTGGCAGCCCTGGTTGGAGACGCCTGGATTGGCACCACCGAGATGACTCGGCTGTTGCAGATTTAGTCGACATTCTCCACCCGGGTGCCAAATATTTGACCATGTTTGAAGTGTTTATTTCAAGGGGATTTATACTGTGGACAAGAGAGTTTACATTAATGATGGGCAATGGGGGTTTTATTTATTTTTTTGGGCAGACTGTGGAATGCAGACTTTCAGTTGTGGCCCGTTGGCCTAGTCTGTGATTGAGTTGGGGGGCGAGGTGGTTTCTCGCCTGCCCGGCACTGTTTAAATTTTGTCATTGACAGTATATGGTTTCTGTGATCTTCTAGTGCCTCTGTTCTGGCATATGTAAGGTACTATTTTCTTTGTGCTGAAGGTCTGTGATTTGTATATATGCTGATCTGTATTTCTGTATCTTACTTTTTTTTTTTTTTGGCACAATAAACCATTTTACTGATTAAAAAAAAAAAAAGAAAATACAGTGAGGTGGCAGAGCTCGTCACCTCCCTTTCATGACCTGCTGGGCTGCATGCTCGGATAAGGGTTTGGTGTGAATTTTGGGGTGGACCCCACGCCTTTTTTTGTGTTTAATTTTGGCGAGGGGTGCCCCCAAAATCCATACCAGACCCGAAGAGTCTGTTATGCATCGTGGGGGGACCCATTCAGATCTTTTCATTGCCGGTAATACTTTTTTTTTACATTCAGCTGTCAGCTCGTGACTCATCGATTGTGAAAGACACGGCAGCCTCCCATTCCTTAACAACCATGATGTTTAGTAGTTGTTAAGGACAAAGGCGGTCGCCCACTCCTTACCAATGCCTATTTATTAATGACAAAAACAAACAGGCTGCTGCCAGGCATTAAATTATCACGTTTTCACTATGAAAATACCACATAACTTCATAAAATAACTATTTTAGTAACATTTATGGTGAATGCCAAAAAATTGTGTGTTTTCTTACCACATATTCAGATGCAGTAAGATTGTGCTTTGTTAATGGAGCCCTTTATGGCTTGCAGCAACTGTATACTGTATGCAATATATATGTTTTATTTGTTTGCTTTTTTTCCCACAAAAGTGGGGTTACTATACTTATCAAGTGGAACTCAAGCCAAAACATTTTTCTAGTATAAGATGGCGTGGAGAATAGAAAATAAATGGGAAGTCTAATAATGAAACATTTCAACAGAACAAGAGTAAGAAGAAATTCTTTCAAATAGGGATACCTTTTCTGTTGCCTACTGTTAAAGATTGGGTAGATGTCTTCTCATTTCCTATTGTGACTTGGTGTAGGAAGTTTGGAGATATTTTCCCAATGGGGAAACAAACAGCAGAAAAAAACAAAACAGGTGATTGGAAGATTTACCTTTATCTCCAAAATGAAAAACATGTCTTTTAACCTCCCTGGCGGTATGATTCTTTAAGATTTTAGGTGCTGAAAGCGGTACCATTATTTGCAAGGGAATTTGGCGTTTTATACTGTAGGCTTGTAATTCTTAGGAATAACTCACTGAAATCTATCCAAACAAGAGTCTAATAGGCATCCTGGGTATGATTTTTTTTTTTTTCTTATTAAAAATGATAATATAATAAATAATTATAAAAAATTATAACAAATAATAATATAATTATAGTAAAAAATATTCAATAATGTAATCAAATCAAAATCACTGAAATTTGCTCAGTTGCAGAATTTTTGCTGTCATTATTTTTTTTTTTTTATGACGAATTTCCCCACAAATTCTGCAAGTGATTCTGATTTATTATCGCTGTTTTTTAGCTGCTCTAAAACAATTTTTGCCATAAAGGGACACTTTTGGTTGCTATGGGCAATCTACAGTTTGCAGGGAGAAAGAACAGTTTTTATTATATAAAAGGACATGTAGTGTACAGGGCAGACCACTAGGGACATGGGGGGGTGTGTATTTTTTACATACAGTACTGTAATCTATAAGATTACAGTGTACTGTATGTATAGTGTTTGTTTACTTTTTTAAATTTGGCGCCGTTCCCCCCCCTACGTCGCGATGCTCGCAGGGAAGGGAATCGGCGGAACACACAGCATCAGGCGGACATCCGCCCGCCGTGTACTGCGGGGATTCATCGCTGGATCGCAGAGAAAAGGTAAGTAAACTTTTTTCTGCATCCAGCGAGGCAAGTCCGTGTGTGGCACGGGGTTACCGATCGTAGCTTTAAAATCTCACCCCGTGCCACACACGGGAAGACCGCCAGGGAGGTTAAATGATCTAAGTCAATAGTCTTTGAACTGAGACCAGGGGGCCAAATGTGGTCTTTGCTTGCCTTTATCAGGCCCTTGGGTCACTACTCCTGACACTGATACAATGCACTATTCCTTCTACACCAACAATGAGGCATACTTCCTACCACTGGCACCAACTACAGGGCCCTATTCTTCCCACTGAACCCAAGGATGGGGCAGTATTCCTTCCAATGATACCAATGATGGGGCATTATTCATTCCAATGGCACCAATGATGGGACACTATTTCTTCCCCTAATACAACAATGGGTAATATTCCTCCCAAAAGTACCAATGATGGGGCATTGTTTACTGTCATTGACACCAGAGTATTCTCTACTCCCACTGACCACAGTTCAGCCCTTCAAAGTCTGAAGGGCAGTAAACTTGCCCTTTGTTCAGAAAGTTTGGAGACACCTGATCTAAATACATTATGTGTAAACTAAAACAAACAGGTGGTTTGAGTTCCTAAAGCTGTACAGTGCAAAATCTGGTGCAGATATGCATAGAAACCAATCAGCTTCAAGTTTTTTTCCCAAAGCTTAATTGACGAAGCTTTAATAATATATATATATATATGTATATATATCCCCTTTTTTCATTAAAAAAAAGAAAGAAAGAAAAAAAGGGGGGTCACCTGGGGCCCTGGGGATCTCCGGGTCCCTGGGGACCTCCATACCCCTAAAAAATAATAAAAGAAAAAAATTGGCCCTTTAATAAAAAATGAAATAAAAATATATTAAAAAAATATATATCTTTATTAAAAATAAATAAAAAAAGGGGGGGGTTGCAATCTGGGGCCCTGGGGGCCTCCGGGCCCTTGGGGACCTCCGGACCTCTAAAAAATAATAAAATAAAAAAAATTGGCCCTTTAATAAAAAATGAAATAAAAATATATAAAAAAATATATATTTTTATTAAAAAAAGGGGGGGTTGCAATCTGGGGCCCTGGGGGCCTCCGGGCCCTTGGGGACCTCCGGACCTCAAAAAAAAAATAAGAGAAAAAAAATTGGCCCTTTAAGAAATAAAAGAAAAATATATTAAAAATATATATTTTTATAAAAAATAAATAAAAAAAGAGGGGTTGCCACCGGGGCCTCCGGGCCCCTGGGGACCTCCGGACCCCTAAAAAATAATAAAAGAAAAAAAATTGGCCCTTTAATAAAAAATAAAATAAAAATATATTAAAAAATATATATCTTTATAAAAAATAAAGAAAAAAAGAGGGGGTTGCCATCTGGGGCCCTGGGGGCCTCCGGGCCCCTGAGGACCTCCGGACCTCCGGGCCCCTTACAGGTGTAATGCCTGTACCCCCCTGATGGCGGCCCTGCATGGAAGCATATCCATTATTGATAAAGCATGGGGCAAGAATAAAGAAAAATCGAGAGAGTCAGGTTAGGAAATTAACAATAGATATCCAAACCCTGGAAATTCAACATAAAGGTACACAGTCAATTAAAGTAGGAGAAGAACTAGGACACAAAAGGAGGGAGTTAGCGGACCTACTGAGGTATAAAGCTAAAGCGATTATCCAAGTAGGTAGAAGGACAACATATGAATTAGGTGACAAGTGCGGTAAAGTATTAGCGGGGAAATTAAAAGATATTAAGAATACTGTGTACATACCACATATCAAGGGCAAGAACGGTCAGATAATGTCACTCCCTAAAGAAATAGCGCAGAGATTTAGAGAATACTATTCCTCCTTATATAATTTAGAACAAAAAGATATCCCTAGAGGAAGGATTGAGGACTATCTGTCCTCAACACAACTTAAAAGAATACCCTCAACCGAAAGGGAGATCCTCGATAGACCTATCTCAATGGAGGAACTTCAAGGAATTATGAAAATGGTTAAAAAAGGGAAAGCCCCTGGCCCAGATGGGTTTTCTATTCAGTACTACCAGCATTTCTTCCCCATCCTTGGACCATATATGATTGGGTTGTTCAATGGGATCGGCCGCTCTACCGCGTTCCGTCCGGAAGCCCTTATGGCACATATTGCGGTGATCCCCAAAGAAGGGAAGGACCCGGCGGAGTGCGGTAGTTATCGCCCGATCTCATTGTTGAATACAGATCTAAAACTTTTCTCTAAACTAATAGCAGCCCGATTACAACCTTTCCTGACACAGCTAATACACTTAGATCAGGTGGGTTTTATCCCGACCCGGGAAGCCAGGGATAATACCATTAAAGTATTGAACCTGGTACACTGGGCAAGGGAAACCAAAACACCCTCGATCTTCCTCAGTACAGACGCCGAAAAGGCCTTCGACCGAGTTAATTGGAAGTTCATGGCAGGAGTACTGAGACATATTGGATTAGGAGAACATATGTATAGATGGATTATGGGGGTATACACTACACCTCAAGCATCAGTCAAGGTAAATGGAATCCTTTCAGAGCCCATTAAAATATTAAATGGAACAAGACAGGGGTGTCCACTATCCCCGTTACTATACGTATTGACACTGGAACCTCTGCTGAATAGGATTAGGCAAAATCCAGGAGTCCGGGGATTAGATATAGGAGACAGAGAATATAAAATTTCTGCATTTGCAGATGACATGTTGTTTACCATGTCTCATCCCCGGGAGTCGTTACAGAATTTGATGAGAGAAATAGAGGAATATGGGAAATTAGCAAACTTAAAAATTAACTATGAGAAATCAGAAGCTATGAGTGTGGAACTACCGAGGGGCCTACAACAAACCTTGGAACCTAAATTTAAGTTTAAGTGGGTTAAGACAGCCCTGAAATACCTGGGGATTTATATCCCACCAAAACTTGGTAATACTTTTGAAGCAAATTTCCCTCCATTGATGAATATAATCAAAGATAATGTGAAGAGATGGCAGAGGGGATTTCACTCTTGGTTTGGGAGATGTAATGCTATTAAGATGAGTATACTTCCCAGAATACTATATCTCCTTCAAACAATACCAATCAAGATCCCCCCGGCCTTTTTACTTCAAATAAATAGGCTCCTTTTTAAGTTTATTTGGGCTAAGAAAAAACCTAGGATCAGTAGGAGTAGGATGTGCCTACCCAAGAGTAATGGGGGTTTAGCAATACCAGATGTAACCAAATACTATCAAGCGATTCATATGGGAAGGATTATAGAATGGGGCAGGAGGATAGGAACAAAACTATGAGTAGATCTAGAGCAAGAAATTAGCCAAGTCCCACTGCAAAGAGCAATATGGTGCTATCAAACACTGCCGAAACAGTTAAAAAACCACCCAATTATAGGGACGAAGTTAGCAATAGGCCACAAGATATGCCAGTTAGGAAAACATACCTCAAGCTTCTCCCCATTATATCCAGTATTAGGAAACCCTGGTTTCCCACCAGGTATGGAGAAAGGAGCATATAGGAGTCTTAGAGAGAGGGGCCTTACACAGATATCACATTTTTTAGAACAGGATAGATGGCCAACTGTACCCTTATTGGTAATCCAGGAAGGAAAATACGGGATTAAAAATTGGCAAGCGGTACAGTTGTGCCACTTCCTGAACTCTTTGGGACCAACAAGTAGATATAAAAGGGAACTAACACAATTTGAAAGATACTGTGAAAACCAAGAACCCCCGGATAAATTATTATCTAGGTTGTATAGGTTGGGAATAACATCTTTAGAAGGCCAGGAGATACCATCTATAAGAGAATGGGCCAGAGATATGGAGAGGAATTTTTCACAGATCCAGCAAAAGAAAATAATTAATTTAACCTTGAAAACATCAATTAGCACTAGGCTCCAAGAATTAAATTATAAAATATTAAATAGATGGTACTACACACCAGAGAAATTGAGTAGGGCATTTCCGGGAACCCTAGATATTTGTTGGAGATGCAGGGAAGATAGGGGAACTATATATCATTTATTTTGGACATGTCCAAGGATTAGGAAATACTGGGAGGAAGTATTAAGGATAACCCAAAAATTTACAACATATCAACTGCAGGACGACCCAGCTTTCTGTCTGCTGCATCTAACACAGATCCCAATAAAAACATATAAGAAATCGATCATATGCCATATGATTAATGAAGCTAAAGCTGGGATAACTCAAAATTGGAGAAAAAATAATCCCCCTAGGATAACCGACTGGCTCTATAGGGTGAGGAATATTTGTGCAATAGAGGATGTGGTTCTATCAGCCCAAGACAGAAAGGAACAATATAATTTGACCTGGGGAGTGTGGAATGCATTTATGCACTCAGAAGAAGGGAGGAGTTTGATGGGGGGGGAGTGATGGAGGAATGGGAATGAGGGAGGCTCCTAGGGATTGGATGAAGAGCTTGGACCTGGGGGAGGGGAGAGGAGAGAGAGAATTGGTGGGGTTGGTGGGGTTGGTGGGGGGGGGTTCTTTTTTTTTTTTTTTTCTTTTCTTTTTTTGTTGGAGGGGGGAAGGGAAGGGAGGGGAGGGGAGGGAAGAGAGAAAAAAGAGGAAGGAAAGGAAAAGGAGATACGATAATATAAGAGGAATAAATAGCTCGAGAATTTAAGCCTGGAACAGGAACTATAGGAGATAATACAGGGTATTATCATTAGGTCAACCCAGGACGTAAATAACTACCCGCATCTACGTATTTACCCTGTTGTCTCTAAATATAAGCCTGAGGTTTAAATAAGTACAAAGGACTATGAGATAATAAGTGAATGTTTTGTTTTATTTTGTTGATTCTAATGCAATTGTTAAGTAATTTATGTTGTAAAATTAATATTTCCTAAATAAAGAAGGATTAAATAAAAAAAGGGGGGGTTGCAATCTGGGGCCCTGGGGGCCTCCGGGCCCTTGGGGACCTCCGGACCTCTAAAAAATAATAAAATAAAAAAAATTGTCCCTTTAATAAAAAATGAAATAAAAATATATAAAAAAATATATATTTTTATTAAAAAAAGGGGGGTTGCAATCTGGGGCCCTGGGGGCCTCCGGGCCCTTGGGGACCTCCGGACCTCAAAAAAAAAAATAAGAGAAAAAAAATTGGCCCTTTAAGAAATAAAAGAAAAATATATTAAAAATATATATTTTTATAAAAAATAAATAAAAAAAGAGGGGGTTGCCACCGGGGGCCTCCGGGCCCCTGGGGACCTCCGGACCCCTAAAAAATAATAAAAGAAAAAAAATTGGCCCTTTAATAAAAAATAAAATAAAAATATATTAAAAAATATATATCTTTTTAAAAAATAAAGAAAAAAAGAGGGGGTTGCCATCTGGGGCCCTGGGGGCCTCCGGGCCCCTGAGGACCTCCGGACCTCCGGGCCCCTTACAGGTGTAATGCCTGTACCCCCCTGATGGCGGCCCTGCATGGAAGCATATCCATTCCAGTGTGGTCAGTTTTCTAGCTGTACTTCTTAAAAGTTATTGTATATCCCCGTGCAGCTAATGTACACCTGAGTGTCTAGAACCGGCTAGGACTTATACGTGTTTCTCATATATCTACAACTAAATACAAGTCTAAATAATAAAATAGTGCAGCACACTACTAAAATGTGTAAAAGAAAACACCGGTAATACATGAAAAAATTCTCTCTGTCTGCTATACAACAATATACATCTGTGATTTTTCAATGCACAAATCCTCATCCAAAACATTTTCAGAATACTGGTTCCAAAGCCTAAACATTTTTTATCTTAATTTATTCTTTCCATTAAAGGATAAGTTCACTTTTGTTCAACTTTATTTTTTCTTCTAAATTCCAGCTTCCCTATGTACCAATATAGCATCAATGTACTTAATTTGCAAAAAAAAAGCTGTAGGGGGCGCGTGCCTCCAGAGGTGCACGCAAACCACTGGAGGCATGTGCGCGTCGGTGGCGTGACGCCGGAGCCGATGCACGTGGCTGGCAGGCACAATGCATGCTGGCCACCCACGATCACTCCTGACAGAGGCAGAGTGGAGATCTGTCAATGTAAAAAGACAGATGTCCGTTCTGTCAGGGGAGGAAAGACAAATCTCTTGTTCCTACTGATGAGGAACAGCGATTGGTCTCCTCCTCCAGGCAGTCCCATCGCTCCACAGTTACAAACACTCCCTAGGTAACACATTTGACCCCTTGATCGCCCCCTAGTGTTAACCCCTTCCCTGCCAGTGACATTTATACAGTGATCAGTGGCTAGTTTTAGCTCTGATCGCTGTATAGATGTTAATGGTCCCAAAAAAAGTGTCAAAAGTGTCCGATCTGTCTGCCTCAATGTTGCAGCTCTGATAAAAAATCGCAGATCACCGCCATTACAAGTAAAAAAAAAATTATAATAATGCCATAAATCTATTTCCTATTTTTTAAACACTATAACTTTTGCGCAAATGAATCAATATACGCCTATTGTGATTTTTTTTTTTTTTGGGGGGGGGGGTATTTATTATAGCAATAAGTAAAAAATATTGCTTTTTTTTCAAAATTGTCGCTCTTTTTTTTGTTTATAGCGCAAAAAAAAGCACAATACTTCTGCCTTACTTCCTGGTTTTAGATCATAACACAGGAAGGAGTTGACCAGCTGAAATCATTAGCACACACCCTGCATCATCTCCCCTTAGCTGGTCAACTCCTTCCTGTGTCATTAACTAAAGTTTGACCAGCAAGTAAGGCAGAAGTAATCGAGCAGTGTGTTTAAACAGCTATAAAGAAAGTGAGGTAAGCCTGTGTGGAATTAATGGAAAGCGTTTTTTTTTTGCAAAATAAGTACATTAAAGTGGATGTAAACCCATGTCACAATGTAGAGTATAAGATTTCCTATCATCTGTGCCCAGTCTTGCCACACAGAGTTAATCCAGCGCTGAGTAATCCTCTTTTAATGTTCAGTGCAAATTAACAGAATTCCAGATAAAAACTTGCCAAATTATAAAGTCCGTTTCTCTCTTCTTGCTTTCAGTGACACGTTATATACATATCTAGCTTGGACATGTTTATCATAACAAGAGGTGATCAAAAGTTCATTGTATATTACCAGGATGTGTTATGTGGGGGAGGGGTGGATTTCTCACTTTTTATACCTCATGTTATGATAAACATAACATAACATATGATAAACATGTCCAAGCTAGATATGTAAATAACCTGTCACTCAAAGCAAGGAGAGAGAAAACTGACTTTTTATTTAGGCAGGTTTTTATCTGGAAGGCTGTTCATTTTCACTGAACATTAAAAGAGGATTACTCAGATCTGGATTAACTCTGTGTGGCAAGTCTGGGCACAGATGCTAGGAAATCTTATACTCTACATTGTGACATCCAAAAAAAAAAGCTTTGCTGGGGTATCAGGAGCTGTTGGCTCCCAGTGCTGTCAATCAAAGCCAGTGAGGAGGGAGCGGGGGGCAAGGCTGAGTGGTGCCCACCAGTGCCACCTATCAGTGTCCATCAGTGCAGCCTTAGCAGTGACTATCAGTGCAGCCTACCAGTGCCCACCAGTGCCGCCTCATCAGCGCACATCAATGAAGGAGAAAAATTACCTGATTCCAACATTTTATAACAAACCATGAATAAAATGTTATCTGTGTGAAAAAAAATTATAAAAATGTAATTTGGGTATAATATTGCATGACGGCGCAATAGTCATTCAAAGTGTGAGAGCGCGGAAAGCTAAAAATTGGCCTGGGCAGGAAGGGGGTTTAAGTGCCCAGTAAGCAAGTGGTTAAAAAAAACTGTGATTATTGAATACCAACATAAATATGTATCTCCAAAATTAATATAACATTAATTTAGATACTGTGTTGCAGAATGGAGTAATTTTAAGTCAAATTATCACAACACTGAAAACTGAAAAATGGCTTGGCAAAAAATAGATACCGTATTTATCGGCACATATACCGCGCACTTTTTTGCCCTGAAAATCAGGGCAAAATCGTGGGTGCGCGATATACACCGATACCCGCTTTCCCACGCCGAGTTTGAATACTGCACCTGCATATACCGAGCGCTGTACACTCGTGTATAGTCGGGCAGGCTCGGCTCCTCTTGCACTCACGTCCTGGATGTACAGGACGTGAGCGCGAGAGTAGCCAAGCCTGCCCGACTATACACGAGTGTACTGCGCTCGGTATATGCAGGCGCAGTATTCAAACTCGGTTTCGGGAAAGCGGGGATCGAGCGGGGAGGACGCCGCAGAAGGACCCCGGACCCGACGAAGAGGACACCCGAAGCCGCAGACGGACGCCGGACCCGACGAGGCCGCCGATGGACGCCGCACAAGACACCAAAACTGTAAGTACAAAAATCTTTTTTTCCACAGGAATGCGGGTCCACTTTAGGGGTGTGCGCTATACGCCGGAGCGCGCAATACCCCAATAAATACGGTAATACAGGCTCAAGTGGTTAAGCAACTCATGTTGTTTTAATTTACATTTTAGGACACAAGCATACAATTACACTTTCTACCTAATAATCATATATTGTTTTGCCTTTCATAGACTTTCTGTCATCATCCTTGTCATTGCAGTGACAGATGTAGGGCTACATGCATATCATCCACATGAAACTTGTCTAGATAATCACTGTTTAATGATATGTCATTATTTCTGTAACACCTCGCCAATAAAACTTGTTTTAAAAAGTCAGTTACACAGATGTTAAATGTCCCACATTTGTAACACATTGTATAAAGATTACATGTAAACAATATATTATAATGCAAATGCAGAAGTAAATAATTATTTATCCATTAGTGTAATCTCAGACAAAGGACTAATAAAGGCGCGGAAATTGCTAGCTCTAAACAAATCTTCTGCACAAATGTGATGGTTTTTTTTCAATGTTTTATTAAAAGATGTGTACTCAAAATGTTAACAAAATAATGTTAAACATTTTCATGGTATGACTAAAGAGTAATAAAAGGGCTGGCATATTTAATTTTCCCATTCAAGGCTTCTATCAGTGCTTGCCCCGTCTTATGCCCAAGGAACTTTGTCTCTGCAAAGGGAAGAATTTGCCATTCTTAACTCTGATCCTGATTTTAAGCAGAAGTCATGTGAGTTAGAGACCAGACCATCAAATGTGGCCAGCACTGCTTGGAACCGAAAGCAGCTTTCTTTTCCCAGTAAATGTATTTCAGCCCCTTTCATTGTTTTATATGTATCCATCTCAGCAGGAGTGCTAACATTTGAATATTGTTTCACTTTATTTGCAACATGTTATTCTGTAATTTTTTGTAACTAGACTGAGGAAGTACAGTGTAGTACAGTGTGGTGTTATATTATAAAACTGGTTTAAGATGCTAGTATAATAATTATGTATATTTCCCAGCCAGCACTACACAGAGACTAAAAAGCAGCCAGGTATGGTGCATCAGAATTCAGTTTGTTAACCACTTGCTTACTGGGCACATATACCCCCTTCCTGCCCAGGCAAAATTTCAGCTTTCGGCACTGTCACGCTTTGAATTACAATTGCGTGGTCGTGCGACGTGGCTCCCAAGTAAAATTTACGTCCTTTTATTCCCACAAATAGAGCTTTCTTTTGGTGGTATTTGATCACCTCTGTGGTTCTTAGTTTTTGCGCTATAAACAAAAAAAAGACCAACAATTTTGAAAAAAAACACAATATTTTTTACTTTTTGCTATAATAAATATCCCGATTTAAAAAATAAATAAAAAAAATGTTCCTCAGTTTAGGCCAATATGTATCCTTCTACATATTTTTGGTAAAATTATGATTTTTTTAAAATTAATTTTTGTCTGCAATTTTTGTCAGGACTGCGATACTGCGAAAGGGATGGACAGCCGCACTCCAAAAAACTTCTGATTAGTGTGAAACACGTCGAATGCTCTTTTTCCCGATCCTTTTTGCTGTATTTTTGTGATGCATTCCCATTGATTTTACCAGTGCGGCTGTCCATCCCTTTCAAATCTTCACACATGCCTAGTGCATTGCCAGCACCCTTGGTTTCCTGAGAAGTTCCTAATTGCTCATCAGACCCACCTGGAGCGGTGACTCCCTTCCACTGCGATATTGCGGCGGACACTTTTGACACTATTTTGGGACCATTCACATTTATACAGTGAACAGTGCTATAAATCTGGACTGATTACTGTACAGGGAGTGCAGAATTATTAGGCAAATGAGTATTTTGACCACATCATCCTCTTTATGCATGTTGTCTTACTCCAAGCTGTATAGGCTCGAAAGCCTACTACCAATTAAGCATATTAGGTGATGTGCATCTCTGTAATGAGAAGGGGTGTGGTCTAATGACATCAACACCCTGTATCAGGTGTGCATAATTATTGGGCAACTTCCTTTCCTTTGGCAAAATGGGTCAAAAGAAGGACTTGACAGGCTCAGAAAAGTCAAAAATAGTGAGATATCTTGCAGAGGGATGCAGCACTCTTAAAATTGCAAAGCTTCTGAAGCGTGATCATCTAACAATTAAGCGTTTCATTCAAAATAGTCAACAGGGTCGCAAGAAGCGTGTGGAAAAACCAAGGCACAAAATAACTGCCCATGAACTGAGAAAAGTCAAGCGTGCAGCTGCCAAGATGCCACTTGCCACCAGTTTGGCCATATTTCAGAGCTGCAACATCGCTGGAGTGCCCAAAAGCACAGGGTGTGCAATACTCAGAGACATGGCCAAGGTAAGAAAGGCTGAAAGACGACCACCACTGAACAAGACACACAAGCTGAAACGTCAAGACTGGGCCAAGAAATATCTCAAGACTGATTTTTCTAAGGTTTTATGGACTGATGAAATGAGAGTAAGTCTTGATGGGCCAGATGGATGGGCCGTGGCTGGATTGGTAAAGGGCAGAGAGCTCCAGTCCGACTCAGACGCCAGCAAGGTGGAGGTGGAGTACTGGTTTGTGCTGGTATCATCAAAGATGAGCTTGTGGGGCCTTTTCGGGTTGAGGATGGAGTCAAGCTCAACTCCCAGTCCTACTGCCAGTTTCTGGAAGACACCTTCTTCTAGCAGTGGTACAGGAAGAAGTCTGCATCCTTCAAGAAAAACATGATTTTCATGCAGGACAATGCTCCATCACATGCGTCCAAGTACTCCACAGCGTGGCTGGCAAGAAAGGGTATAAAAGAAGAAAAACTAATGACATGGCCTCCTTGTTCACCTGATCTGAACCCCATTGAGAACCTGTGGTCCATCATCAAATGTGAGATTTACAAGGAGGGAAAACAGTACACCTCTCTGAACAGTGTCTGGGAGGCTGTGGTTGCTGCTGCACGCAATGTTGATGGTGAACAGATCAAAACACTGACAGAATCCATGGATGGCAGGCTGCATGAGTGTCCTTGCAAAGAAAGGTGGCTATATTGGTCACTGATTTGTTTTTGTTTTGTTTTTGAATGTCAGAAATGTATATTTGTGAATGTTGAGATGTTATATTGGTTTCACTGGTAAAAATAAATCATTGAAATGGGTATATATTTGTTTTTTGTTAAGTTGCCTAATAATTATGCACAGTAATAGTCACCTGCACACACAGATATCCCCCTAAAATAGCTAAAACTAAAAACAAACTAAAAACTACTTCCAAAAATATTCAGCTTTGATATTAATCAGTTTTTTGGGTTCATTGAGAACATGGTTGTTGTTCAATAATAAAATGAATCCTCAAAAATACAACTTGCCTAATAATTCTGCACTCCCTGTATACATGTGACTGGTAGGGAAGAGGTTAACACTAAGGGGCGATCAAGGGGTTAAATGTGTTCCCTGGGAGTGATTCTTACTGTGGGGGAGGGGGACTGACTGGGAGAGGAGACCGATTTGTGTCCCTATGTACAAGGGACAAACCATCGGTCTCCTTTCCCTGACAGGACGTGGATCTCTGTGTTTACACACAGAGATTTACGTCCCTGGCTCTGTGACTGCCGATCGCGGGTACCTGGTGGACATCGCGGTCGCCAGGCACGCGCATCAGCACCCGCATGACAGGGCGGGCACAGCTTTTCCCCGATGCGCCCCCTCGGCGGCGCGCATCGCAGAAGTAAACAGGAGGCGTCTTTTGTCTATAGCACTGGGGCGCCAAGAGGTTAAAGCAATATTTATTATGTAATTGGACCATAGCTTAACGTGGTTGTAAACCCTTACATACCACTTTTACCTACAGGTAAGCCTATAAGGCTTACCTGTAGGTACTGGAAATATCTACCATATATGCTTGTGCCGACGTTATTGGCACATGCACACAGGTATCCTCTTATCATGTCCGCAACCCGGCGGTGACGTCATACGCCGCAGGGTTGGAAGTGAAATATAAACATTGGAATCACGGCACTATTCATTCTGTTTTTTTCTTTAGAAAAATTATCATTTATATCATCTTCTGCAAACACTGGGAAAGTCCTGTGCACGCATGGAACTTGTATTTCTCTATCTACATTTCAAGTTATATATTGACTAAGAGCTCCCTGTATGCCCACATAACCAGTATTTTGTATACTATTTTCTAAATGCCTGCATGTTTTATATATGCACATAACTCAGTTTCACAAGTTTCTTGTGTTAACTAAAATTAACATGTATTCCAATCTTTTTGTTGTCTATATCATATACAAATGCCACACCGAAATCTCCTGAGGAAGCTCTGTTGAGCGAAACACGTTGAGAGTGTCTGTTAATTATGCCTTTATAGAACAACTGAGGTGGCAACCCTAGCCCAACATCATTGACCTGACATGCACAATCATCATCATCCTATTTGCAATAGGATAAATCTAGACCAGGTAAATTCAACAGTTGGCGAATGGGCGTCAAGTCTCACTTTGTTTATAGCTACATAAACACAACTGTATAAATAAAAAATACATTTAAAATTGCCCCCTCCCCTATTTCCAGAAATAACTAACCAGTGAGCACTGGTATCCCCATAGCAAAGAAGTGTTGAGTACGGCATGCAACCCCCTTCTTATGCTTATACCAATGTTCGTTCCTGGGGCACCCACAGTGCTCAGGGAGTGATGTGAGTAAGAGGGAGCTGCACCACCCCCTTCCAGGTGAACTGGTCACCCCCTCCCTGCTTTAAGAGGGGATTTAGAAAAAAATATAGCAGTTATTGATATTGTGTGATGCATCAAGCCCCTGCACGTTTGTTTATATTATACTGTATAGTTTATAGTTAAAATGTGAAAGAGTGCTTACATCCTGAGTTATATGAATAAAACTGTATTGCTATTTGTTATCACATCTGCCATTTGAAAAACAGTTTGATCATTGCTATCCATGGGTTTTGCCTTAGCGGTCCGCACTTTGCTAGATTTGGACATGTTTCTTAGGGGAAGAAATATAAAACTACAATGAATTTTTTATGAAAAATACATTTTTGTAGATATGACAGGGGTTTTTGAAGACATGAATTCAATGTTCATATGCCTGCTACCTCTAGTCTACAGGAAGAATTACACAGAAAGGAGAAAAAAAAGTCTCCATAGACTAGAGTGAGGCTTCAGAAAGGGCAAGAGGCTGTAGTCCCATCCCATATAGAAGCATTCTAATTTCCCTACATAATAAGCCACTGAAAAGATGATTAAAAATATATCATTTATGTAATTGAGTGGGCTTTCTGGCTTCGGCACAGCTGTATTGCTATTTTCCTGGATTACATGAAAGGTTCTGTGAGTGACATTACTTGCACTTACTGCACTGGAATCTGAAAAGACCACTAGGAATTTCAGGAATGACATCTCTAATTCTTACAGATTTATAGTTTGGAGACTCCAGGATCACATGTGTCACATCATGGCCCCCATTACCAATTAACAAACGTCAGTTCTCACTTCATAGGCATTGAGCAAATTAGCTTGCCACTGATAAAACTACAGTATATAACATTGATTTGGTTTGTTTTCATTAGATATAGCTGTAAAGTAGATATTGATTGTCCTAAAGCAGAAAAAAAAAATGAGCTTCTTTTTTTTTGCATATTTCCCCGTTTCCCCTCTAAGTTGTTACATGAATGGCAGTTACTGCTTCAGTAAGTATCAATCTATATTTCTGGTCTATTAAAGCAAACAAATGTGAATCTCTGCATTTAAATATGTTGGTGCAGCTACAAGATACTTGTTACAGTTAAGTGGTTAAGCATTGAGCATTAATAATGTGAATAATGGAACAGATGTCCATGTTCTGGTTTAAGCTATGTGCATTTTGTGTCCCCAAGGTCATAATTGGAGAATTTTGCCACAAACATATTTTAGAAATAAATTAGGTTAAATAATACCCTATGTGATCTACATTGGAAATTGTTAAAATAGCAATATTACTACTAAAGAAAATGTTTTTTTTAAGTCAGACATAATAACCACTGTCAGACATAATAACCACTGTCCACAAGTCTTTTCCTCTATTCCTTTTCTGTTTAGCCACACTTTGGTACTATGAGCATCCATATTTCACTTCTACCACTTCTACCTCTTATCGGTAAGGATTTAGCTCCACCTTTTGTTTTAATAAAAAATAAATTGCCCATTAGCACAGGCGTGTGCGTGGGGGTGTGCCAGGTGTGCCTGGGCACACCATAATCACTATGTGCCTACTGCCTTGGCTCCCCCCCCCCCCGGCTGCTGCAGGAAGGAGAGCGGGGGAAGGGTGTGTAATTTGCCAGCCCCTTTCTTTTCTAAATGAACAAAGTGGACCCACTCGCTCACTGTGTCCATTCATAATCTTCAAGATTGTAAGCTCTAACGAGCAGGGCCCTCGAATCCCTCCTGTATTGAATTGTATTGTAACTGTACTGTCTGCCCCCATGTTGTAAAGCGCTGCGCAAACTGTTGGCGCTATAAAAATCATGTAAAATAATAATAATAACTGAATCATAGCAAACTGTGTTTACTATGCTTTAGTTTGTGAATGGGCAGGAAGCCACTCAGCCAGGGCTGTCTTAATGAGAGGGCACACCTGAGCACTGCCCAGGGGCCCCAGCTGCATGGGGGCCCCTGCACTTTCCCCAAAGCAGCTGGTCCTTGAGCCCATGCTGCCCGAAATTGGGGGCCCCATGATGCCACTGAGAGTGATAGATACACAGGGGAGGCAGTCTGCCTCCTACCTACTTAATGTCTGTTTACCTGCACTGTTATTGTTGTAGGGGCCCCAGAGCATTTCTTTGCCCAGGGGCCCATGATGCTATTAAGACGGCCATGCACTCAGCACAGAACACTTCCCATTCATTCACTGACCAGTGCAGCTAAGGTTGCAGAGAAAGTCATGTGCGTTTGAGCTTTGGGGTTGTTGCACACTTACAGCTCTGCAATCCAACACCAGTCTTCTTCTAGGTTGAATGATGCACAAAATTATTGTCCCCACTTGTCATGGACATACCCGCTGGGTACACCTTGAAAGAACACTGCTCACACATCATTACATGAATATTGCTCTGTCTAGGTGTAAGGACTGCCCATCACTAGTGCCAGAGGAAAAGAGGACTGATACATGATGTTATGTGACTGGCCCAAAGACTACAGGATTTAACGTATGCATAGGAGATCATCAAAAAATATACTAATACCATTATCAGTAATGTGGTGTAGGGCACGGGGCATGTAGTGTAAATTGATCTTCCAGGTTGAAGATTTAACCTGAAATTGACCATTATGTAACAGGTGGCATTTAATAAATATTACCAATTTGCTGATCTGCTGGTATATATATATATCTATAGATATCTATCTATCTATAGATATATATATTGCGTGATTAATTGTTCTGATGTGCAGCTCATCTCCAAAAATACCAGCTCAGCAGAGGCATGTAGCCTGGTATGCTGATATTAGCATTCAGGGCAGTAGTTTATGGTGGGGGTGTTGAATGATGAAAAGGTTAAGATAGTCTGCTGCTACTCTCCCACCAAGTAAATCTACATGAGTAAAACCTTAGAGTGCTTTCACACCGAGCCACCCCAGGCGTCGGCAGTAAAGCGCCGCTATTTTTAGCAGCACTTTATCGTAGTTTTTGCAGCACTTTTTGGCCACTAGCAGGGTGCGTTTAAACCCTGCTAGCGGCCGAAAAAGGATTTAAAGTGCCTGCAAAGTGCCACTACATTTCAATGGGCAGGGGCACGTTAGGAGCGGTGTATTCACCACTCCTAATGCGCTGCAAAGAAGCTGCTGGCAGGACTTTTTCTGACGCCCTGCCAGCGTACCGCTCCAGTGTGGAAGCCTGGAGTGAATGGAGTCACTCTTTCAGGATGCTTTGCAGGTGCTATTTTTTAAGGAATAGTGCCTGCAAAGCACCTTAGTGTGAAAGGGGTCTAAGATTCACTTTAAACTGAATTATCACTTTTGGGTAGATGACCCCTGCAAATGTCTAAGGAAGCAGCTGTTTTGGATTTGTGAACAAAATATAAACCAGAAATAAACACTGCAGGTTCAAGCTTTCTGAAAGATGACAAAGTGTTTAACCACTTGCCTACTGTGCACCTACACCCCCTTCCTGCCCAGACAAAATTTAAGCTTCCGGCACTGCGTCGTTTTAACTGACAATTGCGCGGTCGTGCGACGTGGCTTCCCAAACAAAATTGGCGTCCTTTTTTTCCCACAAATAGAGCTTTCTTTTGGTGGTATTTGATCACCTCTGCGGTTTTTATTTTTTGCGCTATAAACAAAAATAGAGCGTCAATTTTGAAAAAAAATGCAATATTTTTGACTTTTTGCTATAATGAATAACCCCAAAAATATCTAAAAAAAATATTTTTTTCCTCAGTTTAGGCCGATACGTATTCTTCTACATATTTTTGGTAAAAAAAAAAAAGGCAATAAGCGTTTATCGATTGGTTTGCGCAAAATTTATAGTGTTTACAAAATAGGGGATAGTGTATGGCATTTTTTTTTTTTTTTTACTATTAATGGCGGCGATCTGCGATTTTTTATTGGGACTGCGACGTTATGGCGGACACTTCGGACACTTTTCTGACATTTTTGGGACCATTTACATTTATACAGTGAACAATGCTATAAATATGCATTGATTACTGTATAAATGTGACTGGCAGGAAGGGGTTAACCACTGGGGGCGGGGAAGGGGTTAAATGTGTGTCCTATGAGTGTTCTAACTGTGGGGGGAGGGGGGGGGTTACTGGGGGAGGTGACCGATTGTGTCCCTATGTACAAGGGACACAACCGCTCTCCTCTCTCCCTGACAGGGACGTGCAGCTCTGTGTTTACATACAGAGCTCCACGTCCCCGCTCAGTTACTGGGCAATCGCGTGTGCCCGGCGGCGATCGTTGCCGCCGGGCACTCGCGCCGGGATCCCCGCGTCTTTAAAAAGACATCACGTCATATGACGTGATGTCAGGATAATGGAGTCCTCCGCCCGCCGTCATTTGACGGTGGGCGGTGGACAAGTAGTTAAAAACAGGAGAATAAGTACAGCAATTTTCCTTGTATGTCGTCATTAATAGATACATAGTTACATAGTAGGTGATGTTGAAAAAAGACACAAGTCCATCAAGTCCAACCTATGTGTGTGATTATATGTCAGTATTACATTGTATATCCCTGTATGTTGTGGTCGTTGGGGCACTTATCTAATGTTTTTTTAAACTATTGATGCTCCACGCTGAGACCACCGCCTGTGGAATTAAGTTCCACATCCTTGTCACACTTACACTAAAGAACCCTCTACATAGTTTAAGGTTCAACCTCTTTTCTTCTAATTTTCTTCTTGTTAAACTCCCTTCTGCAAAAAAGTTTTATCCCTATCGCAGGGTCACCAATACGGTATTTGTAAAATTAAATCATATCCCCTCTCAAGCATCTCTTCTCCAGAGACCGCCCGTTCGATCAAACATTTAGAACCTTATTGAAGTCTATGGGACTCGAACGTTTGAATTCAAAAGTGCTCATTTTAAAGCCCAATATTCAAGTTATTGTTGGAAAACGTCTTTGAGAACCCGGGTCTTGCCCGACAGAACATGTATCAATGGAAAAAAAGTTTTAAAACTGTGTTTTTTTCAGGGGCAGGACGTTATCACAGGAAAACTATAGACACCCAGCAGGTACAATATTTAAAGGAATTTTTCATTTTTTTTTATTTAAACATTATTAAAATCACTGCTCCAGGAGCAGTGATTTTAATGATGCTTAAATAAAAAAAAAATGAAAAATTCCTTTCAATATTGTACCTGCTGGGTGTCTATACCTGTGATAACGCCTTTAAATAGCACAATCACCTGCCTGCCAGTAGATTAGGAAGAACTGATCTAGCTAAGCTATACAGTGTATAAATATATGTACAACTCCTAGGGATGTATATATATCCTCTACACGCTGTAAATTAAGCTAAACTGACTAGCCTGCCTGCTCTATCTAGCTATATAAAAAGACTGTGGGCCAGATTCAGAGAGAATTAGATTAGCGTAGAGTAACAGAAATACTCTACGCTGCCGTTTTTTACCTGGCTCTACGTGGAATCCCGGTAGATTTTGTCCAGTAAACGACAGCCATCTACGCGAGTAGGGGGCGTGAAGCATTTAAAATAGGCGCGTTCCCGCGGCGATCGAACTGCGCATGCTCCGTTCAGAAATTTCCCGCCGTGCATTGCGCGAAATCACGTTTTTACGTCATTCGTTGTTTGAGTAGCGTCGTTTACGGACATTTCTATTCCCGAACGACTTACATAAAAAAAAAAAATTAAATTCGACGTGGGAACGACGGCCATACTTAACATGGGCTACGCACCGTTAGACCAGCAAAAAGCTGGTCTAACAGTACGTAAAAAAAAATAGACGTAAGCGATTGCGAAGACCGCTCGTATCTTCGTGGATCGCCGTAAAAACTAATTTGCATATCCCGACGCATGAAAACGACGCAAACTCCTCCCAGCGGCCGCAAAAATATCGCAGCGTAGATCCGAAGGCTTACGAAGACGTAAGCCTCTCGGATCGAAGCCCGAAGCCGCCGTATCATGGTTTGAGGATTCAAACTAGTGATACGGCACGCGAAATTTGAAATTACTCCTGTCTAACACCAGTTAGACAGGCGTAATTGCTCTATGAATCTGGGCCTGTGTCTCTGTCTCTCTGACTGATCTCAGTTCAGCTCTGGAACACACTACATGAGGCCGCCCAGCAGGCGGCCTTATATAGTGTGGGGCGTGTGCTAAAGCCCTGAGCCATAATTGGCCAAAGCCACCCTGGCTTTGGCCAATTATGGCTCTCCATTTTTTGCGCGCTGTGATTGGCCAAGCATGCAGGGTCATAGTGCATGTTTGGCCAATCATCAGCGCGCAAGGCCACAGTGAATTATAGGCCGTTGAGCGTCACTCGAATTTGGCACGAACGAGCCGGTTTGTTCAAAATTTGTCTAACGTACGAACAGACAATGTTCGAGTCGAACATACTTTCGAATCGAATGCAGAGCTCATCCCTACTCTAGACCCTTTATTATCTTGTTGCCCTTCTTTGTACTCACTCCATTTTCAGTACATCCTTCCTGAGGACTGGTGCCCAGAACTGGAAAGAATACTCTAGGTGAGGCCGGACCGGAGTTTTGTATAATGGGAGAATTATCGTTTTATCTCTGGAGTTAAAGGAACACTAAAGGTTTGTTTTTTATTAGATCAACTGATTGCTGTAAGCTAGAGCATTTAAATATCACTTAGCTCGTTTTTCCTTTTGACCTCCAAAATACAGTTATCCAGGTTTGAAAATGCCATTTCCTGTCTCTCTTCTTCTTGCTTTCCACCAGCATCTGAGCCGTTTTGCATGGTGGAAAGCAGAATGTGCTCACCCCCTCCCTATGACTACAGCCCTGCGTGAAGATGCTCTCTTATCCCTCACAGGCATGGAGGCTAAGCCTAATGGGAACTGATGTAGCAAGAATTAATGCACACTGCAAACCAGGAAGTAAGTGAGAATAACGATTTAGGAGTGACGAGGTGAATAAAACAGCTTGATTTCAACAGCTATCAAACTAGTTGTAATGCAAAACATTACTTTTTACTTTATCAGCTACTGTCAGACTTTAATTTAAGAGGAAAATATTTTTGTCTTTACAACCCCTTTAATCCCCTTTAATCCCCTTTTTAATGCATGCCAATATTCTGTTTGCTTTGTTAGGATCAGCTTGGCATTGCATGCCATTGCTGAGCCTATCATCTACTAGGACCCAGGTAATTTTCCATCCTAGATTTCCCCAGAGGTTCAGATCTTTTTGCAAGGTTTCCACATCCTGCGAATAAGTTATTGTCCTGCTTGGCTTGGTATCGTCCGCAAATACAGAGATTGAACTGTTTACCCCATGCTCCAGGTCGTTTATGAACAAATTAAATAGGATTGGTTCCAGCACAGAACACTGTGTATCATCTTTCTGATAGATACATTTATTAGTATCTATTAAGAATTCTATAAAGAGTTTGAGTGATTCATGTTTATAAATGGAGGGCAGACAATACTGTGTCTTTCTTCAACTGCTACAGAAGCTTCATCCAAAGTTCATTGTAAATCGGTGTCAACTGAGGTTTAGGAAGAAGCGAGAGAATAAGGAACAAATAACAAAAATAACAAACCCAAAAAACATTACTGTGGGAATTAGCATACAGGAAATCATTCCTTTCTTATCCCATTTGTATGCAGGTGAAGGCAGCATTTGCAATTTAACAAGTCAATAAAAAGGTTAGCGCTTGTGTCACAATAAGAGGTTTTCATTATGAATGTTCCATTTGTAGAGTGTATGACAGTTTCGAGCATTGTCATGGCAACTGTTAGATGGGCCAGGCTACAAAAGGGAGAATGACTTTGGAAATGGAAGGAAATTGACATCACAAATGTAGAATGGAATACTGAAGAGAACACAGAATGCATTTGGGTCAGCATTTGATGGTACACATCTATATATAGATGGGTTGGATGGATTGCAGCTGCTGCTAGCAATGTATTTAAGAGTCCTTTAACTTGCATTTAAATACAACGTAGGAAATGCTTTTTTTGCTATGATATCTTTTAATTCACTTTCATACCTTTATGGCTATGAAAATGCCTAGTAATGAGAATTGTGACCATTAAATACACTAAATGGAATTTTCAAGTACCTGTACTTTCTTTCCATAGCTCTAAACGTATTGAAACAATTGGATCAACATTACACTCAGACTATTAGCAAATTCAAAAGGAGAGGTTGGCAAAGGCAGCCTCTCGTATTTTACCTGTTACATAAAACAGAACTTGGTGTATGTCCACAGAGCTTACAACATAGTGTCTTCATCCGAACAGTAAACACAGCTGTAAAAATGTCAATTAGCACTGGCCTAATAGAAACTATTGATTTATGCAAGCCTCCAAACACTATGTAAAGAAATGATAATTCTGGTAAGGTTGTGCAGCCTACAGGCTCTGTGATGCAGCAGGGAGACAGTTAAGTAACAGTAAGTAAAATTCACTTTAGAAAAAACATATTTCTGTCCTTTTCAAAGAAGCACAACAAACAAACAAACAAGCATCTCATCAATGCAATTATGTTCCTTGGAAATATCCAATCTCGTTTGCAGTATGCACATTGTGTATTGTCTAAAAGACAAACGAATGTTACGCATTTCACTTGCTTTCACATACAATTTCCCTGTGGATAGAAGAGATCACAAGCAGTCTTATCATGAAAGAGTTTACAAGAAGATAATTAAAGCCTTCGAAAGTGTTGGGTCACCATGGAAATGTGAAGGACGTCAATCCCATATATAGAACCAATGCTACCAGCACTCTGCTTCCATATTATATTCTGCATTACTGCAATTTAGAGGTTTCCTGTTGTAATTCCAATTGTAAACTTTGTATTCCCTGATATTCTTTTTTTTATGATGAAGTATGAAAAGGGAAGCCATGTTTTGGGGTAAACATAGCAGCAGTAATGTAATGTGATGTACATATCCCAGGAAGCACAGTGGGCAAAGAGCAAATTTTTCACCTAAATGAGTTACAAACATGGATGGTAGGCCAGAGCATTTTTCTTTTAAGTTTTAGGCTGGGTTTACACTTGTGCGGATTGAGTGCGGCTTAAACCACATCTAATACGCAGAACATTTCTAAATACAGTGGCCCAGATTCAGGTACATCTGCGCATTATTAGACCAGCGTAGCGCACCGCCTTTACGTTAGACTTGTGGAATTTTGCCGCGTAATCACCCTATTCTCGTAGCTTTTGCGCCGGAAATTGCGCATGCGTAACGTTTTTTCAGAGGCGTAAGGAGGAGTAATACAAATTGGGAAGGACGTGGGTGTGTTAGGCCTCGTACACACGATCGGACATATCCGATGAAAACGGTCCGCAGACCTATTCCATCGGATATGTCCGATCGGGAGTTTGATCCGATGGCGTGTACACACCATCGGATCAAATTCCCCGCCGCCGGACGGCGCGGTGACGCGGCGGTGACGCGGCGGTGACGTTGACGCCGCCACGTCACCGCCACGTCACCGCACCAGGAAGTTAAACACTTCCGCGCATGCGCCGAATCCATTCCGCGGCGGCGCGGCGGCGGTGGGGGACGACATGTCTGCTGGTAAGTGTACTAACCAGCAGACATGTCGGGCGGACAGATTCCACCGGATGGATTTCAAAGCATGCTTTGAAATCTGTCGGGTGGAGAAATCTGTCCGCTGGCCCATACACACGAGCGGAGATGTCTGCTGAAACGGTCCATCGGACCGTTTTCAGCGGACATATCCCCTCGTGTGTACGAGGCCTTACATTGAAATGAGCCGTGACCCCATGCAAATGAAGGGCCGGCCGGCTCGCGCATGCGCGCTTGAACGAGACCATGTCAGCTACGATGTGCGCATGCTCACAACTCGGGAGCGGCGCAATCAGTGAAATTGGAAATGGACTAGGGCAACGTTGTGAACTACGCAAACAGTATAAATAGACAGACACAAACGCACTTCCTTTGCAAAAGTACATCCCTTTGTCCCTTCTCATTTAACCAAGTGCTTTTGTTCTTGTTGTTCGTTGCAGTGTGTTTTGTAGTTGTCAGATTAGTGTTCTGTGTGATCAGGTGTTTGTTAGTAGATTTTTGAAAGTGGTTTTTGATAAGTGTTTGAGAGACTGTTTGATTGATATATTTGTTTTTGTTTCTTTTCCTGCTGTATTTTTGTTTTTTGGGGACTGTTTCTTAGTGAGTAGTTTTCTCTGTGTGTGTGTGTTTTTTTGTGATTGGTTGTGCTTGTTTGTGTGCGTGAATTTTGTTGACTGGGACTGTTTTTTTTTGGAAGGATGACTGAGAGAAAACGAAAGCTGAATTTTACAGTTGTGGAAAAACAGATTCTTGCCCGGGCCATTAGCGAGTATGAGCGTTACCTCCACGGCCCAGAGAGTGCCAACACCACCCCGGCCAGGAGGAGGGAGATTTTGGATAGGATCACTGACCAGGTGAATTCTGCGGGACAGGGGGAGACACGGACCAGGTCTGGGATTGACAAAAAAATCAATGACCTCCGGCGTCTGGTCAAAAAGAAGTTGGCCAGAATGCATGCCCATGCCAGGGGCACAGGAGGGGGCCCACCATGCCGTATTAGCCTGACAGCGGAGGAGCGTGCGGTGGCCCTGACCTTTCATCGGCATGAAGTTGAGGGCCGTACGATGGATCGTACGATTTTTTTGGAGCCGATCACGACCGTTCATCGTATATTATTTGATCGGAAAAGCGCAAAAAAAATTCTCGTACGATGTCAGATCGTTCGATTTTCTCTGGGGCAAGCCTTGGAGTAGGAGACCTGGAAAGGAATCTGGTCTTGTGAAGGATTTTCCTCACTCACTGGGAGGTGTCCAAAGGAACCTAGAAGGCAGCAGTTGTCCTGGGTACTTGAGAGTAATGACCCTGTACTGATTCCTGGTGACTATGTGCTTTCACAATACAAGTGCCAGATGTTGTTCTGACTGAAACCTCTCTAATGGGGGTCTCAGATATTGAACATTACCCTGTCCTCAACAGGACTCTGGACTGTGAGTTTTGTGAAGAATGCTTTGCTGTACTGTGCAGTGTGCTTGAAGTGGCACTGGTTACCTAAAACTGTGCAATTAAGCAGGGTAACCAGGTGCCAAAGAGGTTTGCCTCATGGTCCCCACCTGTGAGGGTTTGAGACTGCTTAGAAAGCTACATCATGGTCCCCAGCTATGAGGGTTTAGACTATCCTCTCATTTATGTTGCAAGCCATTTGACATATTCCATGCTCAAATTGCTCTACAAGCAATAAATTCCAAAAAGACAGTTTATTTGAGCAGTAAATGCACAATTGTTTGGGTGAATGGTGGCCTTTGTATTGTTTGGTGGTGAACCAATTAAAACCAGTGAACCCTGTGGGAAGAGCGCTACACTACTTTTCAGTTCCAGTGCAAATAACGTTGTCACCAAAGGAACCTGTCTCCAGTAACACTGGGACATTCAGCCGACTAATATAGAGATTTCCAACTACCGTATTTGCCGGCATATAAGGCAACTGGGCGTGTAAGACGACCCCCTAATTTTCCAGCGAAAAGGTTGCTTTTGGGATATACTCGCCATATAAGACTGTCAAGACCCCGAGAATTGGAGCATGGCCTGCATTAACAACACGCCTACTGTGCACTTAAACCCCCTTCTGACCAGGCCAATTTTTAGCTTTCAGTGCTGTCACACTTTCAATGACAATAACTCAGTCATGCAACAATGTACCCATATGAATTGTTTGTCCTTTCTTTTATACAAATAGAACTTTCTTTTGGTGGTATTTAATCACCACTGGGCTTTTTATTTTTTGCGCTCTAAAAAAAAAAAAAAAACAGAAAATGTTGTAAAAAATGCATTTTCATTGTTTTTGTTATAAAACTTTGCAAATTAGTAATATTTTTTCCAAATTTTTTACTGCTGCATATCTTTGGAAAAAATAACCCAAATCAGTGTATATTATTTGGTCTTTGTGAAAGTTATTGAGTCTACATCATTATAGTCATTAAGTCTACAGTCTGCCAATCATTGAAAATTGATAACACCTGACGGCCTATCTAATTTCTTGAGACAATAACAAGCCAGGAAAGTACAAATACCCCCAAATGACCCATGTTTGGAAAATAGATATTCCAAGGTATTTAGTAAGAGGCATGGGGATTTTTTTCACATTTTTCTATTTTTTCCCACAATTCTTTGCAAAATGAACATTTATTATTTTTATTTTCAAAATTGTCATATTTACAGGTTGTTTCTCTCTCACATGCATACTTACAACTACACCCAAAAAAATTCTGCTACTCCTTCTGAGTATATCGATACCACATGTGTGGTCCATGTCCATGAGGCATAATAAGTATTTTTTTCCACAAGTTTTTTTAAAAATGCAGAAAGAAAACTCTGTGGCACTGTAGAGCACCAATGTGGCACTGATGGGGCACTGATGTGCACCAATGTGGCACTCTAGTCTAGGACATTGATGTGCACTGATGGGGCACTGTAGACAACTGCTGGGCACTGATGGGGCACAGATGTGCACTGATGTGGCCAGTGGCGGCTGGTGCTCAAAATCTTTGGGGGGGGTGCAAACAAACTAAAAAATTCTGAAAAAAACATCAATTGCAGCCTCACTGTGCCTATTAATTGCAGAATCACTGTGCCCATTAATTGCAGCCACTGTATCATCGAACGCAGCCACTGTGCCCATCAAATGCAGCCACTGTGCCATCAAACGCAATCACTGTGCCATCAAACGCAGACACTGTGCCCATCAAATGCAGCCACTGTGCCATCAAACGCAATCACTGTGCCATCAAACGCAGACACTGTGCCCATCAAATGCAGCCACTGTGCCATCAAACGCAATCACTGTGCCATCAAACGCAGTCACTGTGCCCTTCAATTCCAGCCATTTTGCCCATCAAATGCAGCCAAAGTGCCAATAAATCGCAGCCACTGTGCCCATCAGTTGTATCCACTGTGCCGATCAAACGCAGCCACTGTGCTCATAAAACGCAGTTACTGTACCATCAAATGGATACTGTGCCATCAAACGTAGCTACTGTGCTCATCAATTGCAGCCACTGTGCCCAACAAAATGCAGCCATTGTGCCCATCAAATACTGCCACTGTGCCCATCAAATGCTGACACTGTGCCATTAAATACTGCCACTGTGCCCATCAAATGCTGCCACCAAATGCTGCCCCTGTGCCAATCAAATGCTGTCACTGTGCCCATCAAATGCTGCCACTGTGCTTATCGAATGCCGCCACTGTGCCCATCAAATGCCGCCAGTGTGCCCATCAAATGCCGCCAGTGTGCCCATCAAATGCCATCACTGTGGCTGCCACTGTGACCCCCCCGTCTGCCTGATTGGCGGAGATGCGGTTTAGTGTTAGGAAAGCAAAATTTTATTCGCTTTTCTAATACACCTGGGTGAACTGTGAGCGCAATGCTTTGCGCTTGCAGTTCACCTTTTTTGAAGCCTATTAGAACCTATGGCTCTAATCAAGTGCTTGCATGAATCTATCCATTGGTCATAGAGGGGTGGCTGGAGAGAGGGGGCTGCACCCATGCACCCTTAATGGACGCGCCGTTCACCTTTTTTGAAGCCTATTAGAACCTATGGCTCTAATGAAGTGCTATGCATGAATCTATCTATTGGTCATAGAGGGGTGGCTGGAGAGAGGGGGCTGCACCCATGCACCCTTAATGGACGCGCCGCCACTGGATGTGGCACTGCTGGGCACTGATGGGGCACTGAAGTGGCAATGATGGGGCACTATAGAGCACTGTTGGGGCACAGATGTTGCTCTGCTGGGCACAGATGTGGCTCTGCTAGGGCACAGATGTGCACTGATGGGGCACTGTAGAGCACTGTTGTGGCACTGATGGGGGACTGCTGGGGCACAGGTGTGGTACTGCTGGCGCACAAATGTGCACTGATGGGGAACGGATGTGGCACTGCTGGGGCACTGCTAGGCACTTGCAATGAATAAATAATACCTCAAGCAGCCTCACGCTGCAGCTTCTCCCTCCTCTGCTCACATGATCGGTGTGAGCAGTGGAGAGAATCAGACATGACGCCGATTTGTTGACAGTGATCGCTCCATCATTGGATGGAGCGATCACGCCGTCAATTGGCTATGGCCCGGTCGGCAAATGGTTAAGCACATCCTCAGTTATATTCCTAACAGGAAATATAACTACACTAATACTTAGTTAAAACAATGAAAACATTTTAAAGCACACTATTCCTTTAATAAATGTAACTACTGAGGACACAGAGATCCTAACAACTGTACAAGCGACAAAGAAGGACAATGCCCACCCAGTCTCCCTGAGAAAAGTGAGTATTCAGTGCTCTGTCTAATGGTGTCTTGTCTTCCTAGCACCCAGATACAACATGAAATCAAGGTAAATAGTAGGCAACTCGTCATCCCAAGCAAATATGTTTATTATTGCAGATGGAGTACAGTTGTACAAAGGCATTTCAGCTACAAAGCCTTAATCATAGCCATAAGGCTGAAACGCATAAGTCTTTGTACAACTGTACTCCACCTGCAATTACAAACATATTCACTTTGCATAACGATTTGCTGGCTATTCAACTTTATTTCAGCCTAACAACCATGTTTACAGAAAGAGCTAGGGCAATGGCATCCCTTAAATTTCTCAGTACACACATTTATTTTGTAAGATTAAAGTGCATTGAAATTACAGTTTTTATTGTGCCCTTACAATAGAGTTTAAAAAAATACTTGAAAAAGTATTATAAATCTGTGAATATTAGACAGAAATCTGAAAAAAAATATCCTTTCAGCTACCTTAACAATTAGCATGCTTTTATGAGCAGAACTTGCCATTTATTAAACATTACCAAAGTTTTTACCTTTTACATAAATTAATAAATCTGAGGCATCGTACACACGATCAGTCCAAACCGATGAAAACGGACTGAAGTTCAGTTTCATCGGTCCAAACCGACCGTGTGTAGGCCCCATCAATCTGTTGTCCTTCGGTCCAAAAACAGAGAACTTGCTTTAAATTGGACCGATGGACGCCTGACCGATAGGTCAAAACCGATGGTTAGTACGCAAAAGCATCAGTTCCAAACGCGCGCATGCTCAGAATCAAGTCGACGCATGCTTGGAAGCATTGAATTTCATTTTTTTCAGCACGTTGTGTGTTTTACGTCACCGCGTTCTGACGCGATCGGTTTTTGAACTGATGGTGTGTACGGCACACCATCATTCTGCTTTATCGGTGAACCGATGAAACTGAACTTCAGTCTGTTTTCATCAGTTTGGACTGATCGTGTGTACAGGGCCTGACAGTTAGGCTGTATTCACACCTGAGCTAAGTGATTTTCCGGCATTTTATTTTAATATCTGTACCTTTTGTTGCACACCTAAAAAAGTGTATTTGGAGTCTATTCTAAGAGTTAACATGCATATATATATTCAAATTTCAAACATTTGTGTTTTAGCCAATGGAAAGCAGTAAGGGTAAGTGACCGATTCTAATAGGCTAAATAAGCCCAGAATAAGCCTTAAAAACCTGCGAATAAGCAGGTTTGTTTGATCCGCTCATTTACCGGTGTTACTATTCATGGCTATGAGGCAAAAACTCCCAATTTCATCTCAAACGTAGCTTAGGTAGCTTTGGGGGCATAAGGGGTCAAGCTACAGGTGTTTGAATGCTTAAATGTGCATGGCCACCTGTTAATTACATAGGATATTGTTTGTTAAGAGTTTTGTAGCATTGAGCTACAAGCTACAAAATGTTTAGTTGGGAATGGGGCCTTAGGCCCCTTTTCCCATGGGGCGGATCCACACAGCGGACTCCGCTAGCTCAGCAGACAGATGACAGGTATGCCTCTGCTCACTGTGCAGGGACAAACCTGTCAGAGCTCCGCTGTCCTCTATGGTGAGATCGGATGAAAACAGACGTCCTGTCCATTTTCATCTGATTCCATCCAATCTGATCTGCTGGACGGGTGGCGCATGTATCGCCATCCGTCTGTTTTGAGCGGATCTTGACGGATCGGAAGGCAGGCAGCTGTCAGCGGACACATCTCCAATGACATCCACTACCCATTTACAGTAAGTCAGTGGGGGCCCGCTCAGATACCAGATAGGCGGATCTTTGTGGGCCGATGAACGAATGAAAACTTATATAGCGCAGGCACATGCAAACGTAATCGCCTCTGGGCGCTTGTTGTTCCTGTCTCCTTTGGTATCAAAAAAGATAAGTCTTGATCTTTCTCCTGAACGCTAAATGGTTCTCGTCCAACCGAATGCTGGTTGGTAAAGCGTTCCATAGTCTGGGACCTTGGACCACGAATCTCCTTTCTCCTTTGGACTTGTACTTGGCTTTCGGTATCTGGAGAAGATTTTGATGGATGGATCGCAAAACGCGATTGGGATTATGAGCTTTTATTTTTTCGCATAGATAATGGGGGGCATTCCCATGGATTCATCTATGCGTTAGACAGAGTGCTTTAAAAGTGATTCTGTCTTTTACTGGTAACCAGTGAAGGGTTCTCAGTGAAGGTGAGATGGATTCCCAAGGTTTTTTCCAATCCCGATCATGTGAAAGGGGCCTAAAAGGCCTTTTTTTTCTAAATTCCAGCTCACCTATGTACCAAGAGGGCCAGATTCAGGTAGAGTTACTCTGGAGTATCAGTGATACTCCAGCCTAACTCTCACTTTGAGCCGGCGTTTCTGTTTTCAGTAAGCAGAAAACAAGAAACGCCGGATTGGAGTTCCTATACGAGCGGCGTAATTGTATTTCGCCATCGTATCGGAACTGCAATTTTAAAAATGGCGCTCGGGGCGTTCCTGCTGATTAACGCCGAGAATATGTTAATCAGCGAGAAACGGCAATTCACGATCGTATTCGGGCACGACGCAGTGACTTTCCGACGTTTCCGTAAGAGATACGCGGCGTAAAGAAAAACCAGCCCCCTAGTGGAGTATCCTATGTTAAGTATGGCCGTCGTCATTGCGTCGAATACATTTTTTTTCGAGTCGTTTGCGTAAAACGTCCGTGAATGGGGATTGACATCATTGACGTTCACTGACAGAATTTGGAGCATGCGCACTGACAGTCGACGCATGCGCAGTACGTTCGCCGCGGGATCGCGCCTATTCTACACGCCCCCTACCTGCCCAATTTGAATTCCGCCGGCTCATTTTCGCTACACCGCCGCAACTTTAGGAGCAAGTGGTTTGTGAATACAGTACTTGCTCCTAAAGTTTCGGCGGAGTAACGTAAATGAGAAAAGTTACTCCAAAATAAAGATTCGCCCATCTACCTGAATCTGGCCCATAGCATTCATGTACTATGTTTGCAAAAATATCAAAGCTTTCCATTAAATCTACAGACACTTATTTCACTTGTCCTCATCCATGTTTCCAAACATATGCATTGCTTCTGCCTTATTTCCTGGTCATGCTTTAGGTAATGACACAAGAAGGAGTTGACCAGCTGACCCCATTAGCACACACCCTGCATCATCCACCCTCCCACTTCCAGCTGCATGTTTTTTTAAAAGAAATGCAATCAGTGATCACCCTTCTCACTAAATACACAGGGCCAGATTCAGGAACACTTGCGCTGGAGTATTTCGATATGCGCCGCGTAACTGTGATGATGCGCCGTCGTTTCTATGTGCCCGTACCCACCAAACTAGATGCGCCCAGTAATGGGTCATTTGCGACCGGCGGAACGTTCCGACGCCAGAGTATCGTCAGCGCATTAATTTCGCTGGGCGCATCAGTCGCGCCTATTGATTTCCCTGCAAATATGCAAATGAGGGAGATTTTCCCAATTCACGCAACGGATTAGCACCATACGCTGGCTACATGCGCCGCGCGTATCTGATCCGTCCGTCGCAAAGTTATTTCTACAAATGGCTGCTTTATCTTTACTCCAGACGGCCACAGGTCAGCAGGAGAGCAGCTCCAGCAGCAGCGCTTACCGACGAAACTAGGAGCAAGCTGAACAACCACCACGTTGCAAGGACAACACCTCTGTGTGCCAACATGCCAGGGGCAATCGTGGTCCTAGAACTACTGATGGGTCCCCTGGAACGAAAAAGCGGGCACGTGAGAGGATATACCGCACTCGTATGAGCCTCTTTGGCATGGGGGATGAGGAGGTGTATCGCCTCTTCAGATTCAGCCCTGATGCAATACTTGAACTAACCACAACCCTGCAGGGTGACATCACCAGCCCAAGACACACCGCTCACAAGCAGTGCAGCCACTGGTGAAGGTACCTGGCAACACTTCATTTCCTTGCAAGTGGATCATTCCAGCGTACAAGTGGAGTGGTGGCTGGGATGTCACAATCCTCCATGAAGCAGATGTGTGCACCAGGTTGTCCCTGCAATCCTCAGACGCATGTCCAACCAGTTCATCAGACCCACCACTGAGGAGCTGCGGCTGAAGGCAATGACAGATTTCTACAGCATTGCCAGGATTCCCACGCACTGTGGGGGCCATTGATTGCACACATGTGGCCCTACAGCCCCCCAGTGCCACAGAGCACATATACCGCAATCGGAAGCATTGGCATTCCATCAACGTACAGGTGATAGCCGATGCCCAACGCCTCATATGGCACGTCCGTGCCAAACACCCCGGGTCCAGCCATGACAGCTTCATATACCGTCAGAGTCCCATCCCAGCAGAATTTAACGAGCAGAACATGTATGGGGACAGCTGGCTGGTTGGTGAGTGACATGGGAGTCAGGCATGACTATCCCCTCCCGTGATGCACAACAAAATCGCACATGCATGACTAACATTCTCCTGTCTTTTCCCTTACCAGGTGACTCTGCATATGCACTGGGACCCCATCTAATGACTCCTTTCCGGAACCCCCAAACCAGAGGAGAGAGAAAATACAATGAAGCACACATCAAAACCCGTGCAGTGGTGGAGCAAACATTTGGGCTCCTGAAGTCCTGTTTCCGCTGCCTGGATAAGTCTGGGGGGACCCTATTGTATTCCCCTACCTTTGTGTGTCAGATCATCGGTGCATGTTGCATACTACATAACTTTGCTATGAGAAAAAGGCCTGCAGATTGACATACGTGATGACCTGACCCCCGACCCACACAGTCCCCACCTGCCAGAGGAGAACCAGTCTGCTGATGGAAGAGCAGTCAGGAGGGTCCTCGCCGTAGGCATCTTTGGACACTAAACCAAAACATTTAATTACACAGACAGTGCACGCGTGTACACCACTGATGTCCCTAGATCACACACACCACATGCACATCGCATTGGATTAGCCCAAGTCCAGCATGTAGGAGTTGGGAGCAGTAACGCCAGCGTCAAGGCCCCAATGATGTCACTGTCCATTCATACACCTTTCACACGTCATTCATTCAGCCGTGGGGTTCACTTCACCACCACGGCCGAGGGTGACACCCCTTACTTTCAGGAGTGCCACCCTCTCACATTCACACACCATTCACACTGTCCCCTGTCCTGACCGTGTGCAGTATCAAAAAATAAATTAAAAGATCATATCCTGAGTCAATAAAAGAAAAATAATCTCAAACCTGAGAAAAATAAAAAATAAACTCATAACCTGAGTATGTGAAATCCAAATAAAATAAAAAGCCACATAAAAAAAGGCCTCATCGGGGATGCCGGGGGCTTCTTCTGGGGGCCCCTCTCTGGCTCCGCAGCTGCCTGGATGGAGTGGGTGGGGGTGGGGGGGCACTGGAGGTGGCTGATCCCCAGGTGGGCCACTCCTGGCAGGTGTGGCCTGCGTGCCCTCCAAGGCCCTGGCTATCCGTCCGAAGGTAACTGTTGGTATGGGCCTGCATCCTGGAGCTGACGGGTGACCTGATAATGCTGGGCCCGCCGACTCAGCCTCCCCTGGTCCCGGATGGCAGCACTGTTTCCCTGGATGGCAGCAGTGTTTGGCCTGTACGGCTGCAGCCAGGTGCCTGGATATCCCCCTGCACCTCCCCCAAACTGGTCACCACTGCAGCGCAATTAGCAGCTCACATCCTGCACTGCGTTGCTGAGGTCTGGCAACGGAGCCCAGGCTGTCCGACACTTTCTGCAAGTGGTCCGCTATGGCCCCCATTTGTTCTGTCTGTCTGGCGTGATCCCTCGCCAACTGGTCCTGGACACCATCAGACACCCCCCTGGTCTTCTGGGTCGCCTTCCTGGGGCCAGAAGATGGTTGTCCTCGGGTGGGATGGAGTCGCCCTTGAGGGGCTTCCAAGGATGGGGGAGGGGATGACAGACGGCCCAGGAGAAGGGGAGGAGTCCTCCAACAAAACCAAGGAAAAGTCCTGCTCTGCCACAGCAGGATCCTCCACAACCACCTCGGCAGGTGTGATGTGGGCCACTCTCCTCCTCCACAACTCGGTGTCTTCACCACCCAGTGGCTCGGGCACATGATGGCGTTGGGGGGATGGGGTGGACTGGCAGGCTGACAGATGATGGCCCAGCTCCGTCATCTGTGGATGACACAAAGCAGACACATGTTGGTGGTCCCACACACTTGGCACATGTACCCTCCCCCCCCAATGCAACAACATCAAATAGGGGATAAAAAACACTTACCTGTCCTGGTGCCTTCCTCCACGGAGTCATATCCAGGGACCCCCTCCACCTGCTCCCTGTCCAGGCAGCGAGCGACCACCTCCTCCTCTGCGGTCAGGCTGACAGGACAGGGGGGACCACCACCTGTGCCACTCTCATGCCTCCTGATGGAGGCCACCTTGCCCTCGGACCTTGCGCCGCAGGTCATTTACCTTTTTTTTGTATGTCCCCAGCAGTCCGGGTGGAGTACCCTAGCACATTCACCCTGCTGGCAATGGACTCCAGGATGGCCCTGCTTCCTCTCCCGGCTGGTCTTCCGACTTTTTTTGCCATGGAGGAAATTCATTAAATGTCTCCATAGCCGGAAATGATCACAGAGACCTCCTGGGCATTAAAGTTGAGGTTCCTCCTCTCTCTGGGGGTAGCGGGAGCAGCCATCACAGCAGCAAAAGTATCTTCCCTGGGGTGGGGGGAAACGGAAATACTTTTGCGCCGAAATGGCGTTTCCGCTAGCGCTTTTAAACGCACAGCGGAACACATTGCGCTGACGTTTGCCCAGTGAAGTGGTGCCGACGGAAGTTGTGAGCATGCGCACAAGGGGGCGAGTGGAGCCTCACTCACTGCGCATGCTCCGTGGATGATGCGCTGAACGTAAGCCTCTGCGCTGGGCTCCGCCCATCATTTACATATGATCACACCCACTTCCACTTGCGTCGGGTTACGCCAGCGCATTATCGTTACTCTGGCGCAAGTTTACGCGCAACTGCTATGTGAATAACAGTACTTGCGCTGAAAGTGGTCTTCAGAGTAACGTAAATGAGAAGCGTTACTCCGGAGTAAAGAAACTCCCATCTACCTGAATCTGGCCCCATGTTTCCAAACATATGCATTGCTTCTGCCTTATTTCCTGGTCATGCTTTAGGTAATGACACAGAAAGGAGTTGACCAGCAAACCTCATTAGCACACACCCTGCATCATCCACCCTCCCACGTCCAGCTGCATGTTTTTTTTAAAGAAATGCAATCAGTGATCATCCTTCTCACTAAATACACAATATACAACCAGATTGCATAGTAAATGGTCACCTTTATACACTTAAAATTACTAGTTGCCCTTTCAGTGTCATTAATTGTTAACAGCACACCGAACACAGAAGCAAACACACATTTTTCCATGTGAAAAAATGGGTGGCAAATGCCGCACAGTAAAATACATGTAACCCACAAAATGCAATTTGAAATCAACAGGCTGCCCTATACTTTACAAAGGAAAAACGAGCCACAAAATGAGCGCGCCCACTATGCTAGATGTGAATGGGGCCTGAAAGTGAAATTGGTGCGTTAACACAAGAATAATGAGGCTCCATTCACATCTGTGCGTATCCTTGCATTTCAGAAATGCGCTGCACCAATAATCCCATAAAAAAACACACCAAGCTCCACTGTAAAAAAAAAAAAATCTGAAGCTTCGTTGGGTCAATTGCTGTGTGCAGCACAGCCCATTGAGGGGGTTGGGCTGCCCTATGGCCGCGTACACACGAGGGGATATGTCCGCTGAAAACGGTCCGATGGACTGTTTCAGCAGACATCTCCGCTCGTGTGTATGGGCTAGCGGACAGATTTCTCCACCCGACAGATTTCAAAGCAAGCTTTGAAATCTATCCGGTGGGAATCTGTCCGCCCGACATGTCTGCTGGTTAGTACACTTACCAGCAGACATGTCGGCCCCCACCGCCGCCGCGCCGCCGCCGAATGGATTCGGCGCATGCGCGGAAGTGTTTTACTTCCTGGTGCGGTGACGTGGCGGTGACGCGGCGGCGTCAACGTCACCGCCGCGTCACCGCCACGTCACCGCTATGTCACCGCGCCGTCCGGCGGCGGGGAATTTGATCCGATGGTGTGTACACGCCATCGGATCAAACTCCCGATCGGACATATCCGATGGAAATGGTCCGCGGACCGTTTTCATCGGATATGTCCGATCGTGTGTATGGGGCCTAAGTGTGATGAGTGGAAATGCTCCAAAACGACTTCTCCCCTCACTAAAAAAAAACAAAAAAAAAACACAGTGGGAGTGCAAGCTCCCGCTATGCAGAGACGTGAACGTGGCTTGACAGCTGTTTCTGTCTGTAACGGTTACCACCGCTTACAACCTTCCATCCAACCACGACAAGCTTATCCGACACACCAACAACCAGGCAGACATGATCCATTCCATTTCCCAGAATAAACGAGACAGCGCTCCGTTCTCTTAGTTTCCAAAAAATGTATGAACAACTTTATTGCTTCTTAGCTTGCTTATATCCAGTACAACATAATGCAGTTAATCACAGGACAATGTAATCTCCACCCCCCTATTCACTCACTGAGGATAATTCTTTAATTGGTAGCTAGACATGACGGCACCGTATTATCAATAGGGTTCAATTAACCTTGAATAGTAACACAGACATCTGTTGAATAAGTTCTCTATACAGCTTTGTCACACAATGGCAGTGAGAGTGGGTGTCTTTACATTGAATAGCCAACACCTTAGGATATTTCAATAGCCTATTATACAAAAGGTATGACTCACTGGCTGACCTGGTCATGTCATCATGACTCCTTGTGATATCTCAGTCCTGCAATATGAAGTATTATTAATGTCCCATCTCATGTAATATGAATTATGATTCTTTGTCACCCTATGTACAAAAGTGACTCCTGTAACACTGTCCACCCCCTCCTATGTACTTGTATAAAGATGGCCATACACTATGCAATCTGATTGTATGTTATTTATTTAGTGAGAAGGATGAACACTGATTGCATTTCATTTAATTAATGTGCACCTGGGAATGGGTGGTAAGTAGGATGGTGTTTGCTAATGAGGTCAGCTGGTCAACTTCTTTCTGTGTTATAACCTAAAGCCTGACCAGGAAGTAAGGCAGAAGCAAGTTAGGGGGGAATGGGAGAGTTAATTTGGCTGTTGCCAATTTAGAACTTTCTTGTAGGTCAGACTGCGCTCCAGGAGTGTGTTATCACTCATGGGTGACAGTTGGCGCTAGAGGGGTTCTGACGGATCCACTCCCCCCCAGCCGCCAATCAGGGAAGCGGTTTCCCTCTCTGGACAGGCTGGAGAGGAGCGTATATCTGCGGCAGCCGCCATTTGGGTCCATTCTGTGCGAGGCCCGAGTTCCAGGTGCGGCATCCACCTTCAGGGTGCGCGCATCCATGGGCCCGCCGCCAAGGCCTGGAGTTGAGAGGGGCCCCTAGCGACTTGCTGGGTCCCAGATCCTAAGCTGAAGGCTGTGCGATTTGGGATTGGCTCGGGAGGACCTAGAGATAGAGGTTGTCCGGGAGGCCTAGGCGAACCATCGGGGATCCGGTCACCACGCTGTATGACAGGTACACTTCAACTGTCAATTGATGGCCCTAAATTGGACTTACTGGGAGGATTTGTTAGTTCTACTCTTTGACAACTGGAAAATTCACTGAGCCTGTGGCAGAGGCCCTGTTTCCTCCCAGTGACTTTTGCAAGTGGCCCTCCGGTTGCCAGGTACGAGTTAATTGCCTGTTCAGGGGCACTTTACCCACTCTGGCGGGAGTGGCGGCATTTGAAATTGACTGTGCTGAGAGCAGGCTTGCTCTCTTTCATATCCAAGGCCTGATACTACTTCTCTCCTTGCTCATCAACCTTTCTCTATTGTGTGCCATGTTGATGTTGGCCACGTTGGGCCTTTGAATAAAGCACTGAAAACTCAAGCTGATGTCTGGACACTTGCTCTTTATCCACACTCACAAGTTTCACCCCTAGACAAGAATACAAAGGTAACTTAATACGCCGGTCTCAAACTATCCAGCGGCCCCTTCGGGGTGAGCGCTACACTATATTGGTATGTAGGGGAGCTGGAATTTTGAAAAAAAAAAGGTAAACAAAAGAAAACTTATGCTTTAACTACTTGCCACCCATCCACCCTCAAATGGCCGCGGGACGGTGCGGGTCTCATTCTCTCCATATGACAGCATCCCAGAACAGCCGATGTAGGACACGGCGTGACTCCAATCTCTGTAAAGAGTCACATCTGCGGCTCTTTAACCACTTAAACCCCGCCACACGACCTCTATATGTCCTCTTTTTGAAGAGGGATATCTCGGTAACGGCAGAAGCTGCTGCCACAACCGAGATATCCATCTCTTCAGGTAACGGTGCTGTAAACGAAAATGGTTGTCTCCGCGGTGGATTTTGGTGGCGGGAGAGAGCCATTTGTAGGAACGGAGGCGATCGGGTCCTTCTCCCACTGTGGCATGGATACGAGTGAGGGCAAGATGGCCCCCACCCATCTCCATACCATAGCAGGGCGGAAGAGACATCAAAACGTCACTTTTTACAAGTAAAAAATCTAAAAATGTTGTCTTTTTTTTTTTTAGTGATTAAATACCACCAAAAGAAATCTCTATTTGTGTGAAGAAAATTATAAAAATTTTGATTGGGTACAGTGTAGCATGACCGGGCAATTGTTATTCAAATTGCTGAATGCTGAAAAATGGCCTGGGCAAGTGGTTAAAAAAAAGTTTTTATAATGTTTTAGATAAACATGTAAATGTACAAGAGATCAACATGGTGTAAACAATTTTATTGATATGTGTTCTTAATTTAAAAGTCTTGTTTCTATGTAATATTTCCTATGGGGCAGCCATGTCTAAGCCATGCTTTGTACTTTGCAGTACTATGCTGCATTGTACTTTCATGCTCCTTCTCTCAGTGTGAGTCAGTCAATTTCGTGTATAATCACACCAGCTTGGTCTGGTGCATTAAATGTGTTTTATTATACATTAAATCGCAATACGTCAATTCATTTAATCCACTGCAGTGGACCAAAAGCACTGTGCAGCGCATGTCATAGTATAGGACAGCGCATTGAATTTGGCTTCAGTACAGGTGCACTAAAAAAAGGTGTGTTGAGGTAAAATTCGAAATAAATCTGTTTGCATCAAAATGTTACAGTGTTGCGTGCAATTTTACAGCACACTGGTGTGAAGGGCCCCTATTGCAAACAATGCACTCCCTATAGATAGATTTTGGTATACAGTGACCTGACACACACTATAAAACACATGGCGGCCTCCATCCCTAATTTGGTTGGTAGGAAGAAGTTTGTGGGACTTTAAATGAGGCACCGCCATGTTAGGTAAAAATAATAGCATAGAAATTAAATTACAGTACATGATTTATTTATTACAATCTGGAATTTATATCAGATATTTTGTATCAAATAGATAGGTAGTCACATGACTTACACTAAATATGCTGCTCATAGCATTCAATACAAATGGAAAATAGACACATGGGCCCAGATTCACGTAGATCAGCGTATGTTTATGCCAGTGTTGCGCATCGTCTTTACGCTACGCCGGCACAATGTTGAGAGGCAAGCATGCTATTTACAAAGAATATGCGCTCAACATTGCGCCGGCGTAGCGTATAGTTGCCGGTGTAAGCCAACGTAAGTCAAAGTAGGTGGAAGTGGGCTGGAAGTGGGCGTGATATATTATAATGAAGCGTGACCCCATGCAAATGATGGGCTGAGCTTCAAAAAACGAACTGCACATGTGTCGTCTCTTGGACGCATCCCAGTGCGCATGCTCACAGTTACGTTGAAATAGCTGCCTAAGATACATCAATGCACTGCCTACCACGTGAACGTAACCTACGCACAGCCCTATTCACGTAGTACTACGTAAACGATGTAACATACGACGGCTGTTCCCTGGTCCATACCTTTTTAATGGGTTGCTCCACCTATATGGTGGAATAACTTTACGCCGGATGTAAGCCTTACGCAAAACGCGTATATAAAGCGGCCGGGCGCATCTACGTTCGTGAAACGGTGTATCTTACTCATTTGCATATTTAAAATGGGAACGCCAAATGCGTCCAGCATAACTATGCGCCCACGATACGCCGGCGTAGGCAAGTTACGTCGGGCGGCTGAAGCCTTGCTTTTCGACGTATCTAGCTTTGTGAATCGGCGCAGAGATGCTACGGCGCACATTTGTACTTACAACTGCGTATCTTTAGATACGTCGGCATAAGTCCATCGTGAATCCGGGACAATATATGTACATGATGAAATAAATCGATTAAAGAACATGTATAATTAAAACAAGTAACTGTTGGCATCTGGCACTCAACACGTTTCTTGGCATTACACCCATTCATTAGGAGTGTTATGAAGTAATAGACTGAAAAGAAAAATGGACAGGGGTTAATGATAATGCCCTTAGAGTAAGGGAGGACAAGATTGGGAAACTCACTGAACAGCCTCAAGGTCAAGTTCAGTGTCCGCCAAGGAAATCGGGGGGTGACGGCATGATGTCCCCCGGTGTGGTTGAGTCAAGCAAATGAACCATCGGTCACTCCAAGGCTAACTATATACTCCCATTCCCAGGAGGGTACTATTGTAATTCGGAAATTCAGATACATCAGAATCTCCAAAAAACTAAAATTCATCCAAATTTTAACTCAGTATGAAACGTACCGCACATGTCTACTGCCTCTTCTACACCTGCTTACACACAGAAACTGTTGTTGACAGCGTTGGACCGGCCAAGAGCATCTTCAGAAAAGGTATGTATTTTTGCTTTACAGGGCTAGATAGGCTAGTTTTAGTGGCTGCAAGTGGATTTAGAGATTTTGGCCCAGATTCACAGAGCAATTACGCCTGTCTAACTGGTGTTAGACAGGAGTAATTTCAAATTTCGCGTGCTGTATCACTAGTTTGAATCCTCAAACCATGATACGGCGGCTTCGGGCTTCGATCCGAGAGGCTTACGTCCTCGTAAGCCTTCGGATCTACACTGCGATATTTTTGCGGCCGCTGGGAGGAGTTTGCGTCGTTTTCATGCGTCGGGATATGCAAATGAGTTTTTACGGCGATCCACGAAGGTACGAGTGTCCCTTGCAATCGCCTACGTCATTTTTTGGCTACGTAATGTTAGAGGAGCTTTTTGCTGGTCTAACAGTGGGTAACCCATGTAAAGTATGGCCGTCGTTCCCACGTCGATTTGAAAATATATATTTTTTTTTAACGTAACTCGTTCGGGAATAGGAATGTACGTAAACGACGCTACTACGACGTGACGACGTGATTTCGCGCAATGCACGGCGGGAAATTTGCGAACGGAGCATGCGCAGTTCGATCGCCGCGGGAACGTGCCTATTTTAAATGCTTCACGCCCCCTACTCGCGCAGATGGATTGCGAGGGGAGAAATACACTACGCCGCCGTCGTTTACTGGACAAAATCTACCTGGATTCCACGTAGAGCCAGGTAAAAAACGGCGGCGTAGTGTATTTCTGATACTCTACGATAATCTAATTCTCTGTGAATCTGCCCCTTTGGTTTTAGTCTGAACTTCTACTTTAACAGTTTATGCTATTTAAAATTTCACAAACCATTAGATTTAGATAGGAATTGTGATTTTTAATTGAGCTCTACGGGATATCTTCTAAGGCCTCATGCGCAAGAACATTTAATAGCTCCTCTGTCCTCAGGCAAAAAAGTCACAGGTGGCATATACAGCTACCAATAAAGTGAATGTACATGGAGGTACTTGAGCGTTTACACAAGTATGACCACATGTAGCCACTTCACTTGTATTAGGGCCTTTACTGTAGGGCCTGCACCTTGAAGCTCTCTGGGTGCATTATTAACCCTTTAGATAAATTGGGCCTCATGCACATTTTTTTTAATAGCTTCTGTGTACTCAAGCATAAAATCCTCGACCCTCATCTGCACCCAGGTAGTCCATACACCGAGATACAGAAATCACTAATAGGATCAGCAGAATACCAGGGTGTGATGCTGAGGCTCCGCCTCCTTAATCACCTATTAGCTACTACTCAAATAGAATGAGTGTCTCTATGGTTAGAGATTGAGAGTTTCAGAAAAGAGTAGGCGCTGGACCACCAAGCTTAACCACTTGTCCACCGCCCACCGTCAAATGACGGCGGGCGGAGGACTCCAATCTCCTGACTGCACGTCATATGACGTCCAGTCATTTAAATAGGGAATGCACGCGATCACGTGCGCGCATCCCTATACTGTCGGTAGCGGCATGTCATGGAGACACCGCTCGTTACCGACAGGGGTGAACAGCGGCGTGGATGCGCTGTTAACCACATGATCGGCCGTGATGAAGTCACGGCTGATCACGCATTGGCAACACCCCCATAGTGCACGGCGCGTGTTCGCGATCGCGCCGCGCATGCCCGTCGGTGGCAGCGTGTTCCCGGGAACACTGCTCGTCACCGACAATGGTACACAGCCATTGGTCAGGGCTGTGTACCACGTGATCAGCTCTGATCACTAAGTGTAAACAAAGAGCTGTAACTAACTGTTACCAGCTCTTCTCCCCTCACACATCGTTTCCAGTGTGAGGAGAGAAGAGCTAGAAGCAGTGAGTTACAGTTCTGTGTTACTGTAGTGTCTGCACAAACACCACATCTGTCCCTTTGCCCCCCCCAATTGTCACCAGTCACCCATAAAGTGCACCTGTCACATAAAGAGACTGCCATCAGCGGTGCAACCGTCACCCACCAGTGACTGTACCCTGTCACAGTCACCCATCTGTGACCTGCCCTGTGTCACGTACCTTACCAGAGGCCGAAGTGCTGAGAGGGCTTCCCTTGCGACTCGAGTGCAGGACGTCCCCCTGGAGGTGAGACAGGGGACGCGATGCCCAGGGGTGCAGGAGTTGCCGGCTGAGACTTGCTGGAGCAAAGCCAGAGAACAGATGAGCACCAGGATATGTAGTCCGGCAGGAGTACCACGGAAGTACCAATAGATTGGCAGGAAACCCAGGGGCGGAGTCAGGAGCCGAGCCCATACACGGGAAGCAGGAAGTAACTGGAACAGGTCAGGAGGCAAGCCGAGGTCATACACTGGAGGCAAGAAGTAACTGGAAACAGGTCAGGAGGCAAGCCGAGGTCATACACAGAAAGCAGGAACAAGGAATCAGCATCAGGTCAAGGACTGAAGATCATGCAGCAGTTTGGTGACTGCTGCAACCAGGTTTAAATAGGCACTGACGCCTGGAGTCCCGCCCGTATTGCGTGCGTAACGGTGCGTGCGCATGCACAGTAAAGAGCAGCGTATTCACTGTGTTGTTGCCCGTATGCGCGCGCATGCGCCTGGTGCTCGTATTTGCGGGCATTGTGCTCGTATGCGCACGCATGCGCCTTGTGCTCGTATTCGCGGGCATTGTGCTCGTATGTGCGTGCATGACGCGTCTGCCAGTTATTTCACGGCCAATTCTCTGACACCCTGTCACCCGTCACCAACCAGTGACCTGCCCTGTCACCTGTTTATGAAGAAAAAATACAAATTTGCTAAATTTTATGACAGAAACAAAGAAAAATGAAATTTTTTCACAAAATATACAGTTTTTTTTTATTTATAGCGCAAAAAATAAAAAACCCACGAGTGATTAAATACCACCAAAAGAAAGCTATATTAGTGTGAAAAAAAGGACGCAATTTTTATTTGGGTACAGTGTTGCATGACTGAGTAATTGTCATTCAAAGTGTGAGAGCACCGAAAGCTGAAATTTGGTCTGGGTAAGAAGGGGGTTTAAGTGCACTGTATTGAAGTGGTTAAGAAGGCTTGTATTACCACAACTGTAGCTCTGATACAGGCTCCCAACCTTTATAGCCTGGCCCATCTACTGCACTAGAGATTATCATTCTCTCCCCTGCAGCTGCCTCTGGTTGGCACAGGGTATCACATGCCTGGACCAGATCAGGGTAAAAATAGATAAGTATATACATCTTTTTTTTTTTTTTTTTTTTTCTTTTTTTTTTTTAAAGTGTATTTTTGTGCGTGAACTCGAGAGAGAGGAGCCGGACTGCAGGAGTTGGGAGTAGGCAGACCCTCCCCCCGGAGGCAATCGCCATCCTTCTCCATGCCCCTGGTGGCAATGGCGGGTGTGAAGGGGGGCCTCCCACTCACCCCGCCCTACCTGCTCCTCTTGGAGCCCAACTGGGGCCCAACGGGACCCCAATGGGGCAGAGGGACTCCCCCTATGAGGGAGTGAGGGGGCCTAGCCCACCCAGCCAGCCCCGTAGGTCCTTCGCCTCTCTTTATTTTAAGAGACCGCATGGCCAAAGTGCATGTGTTTTAAACCAATTTTGTGTGCGTGCAAGTGTGGTGTTTTTTTGTGGGGGGGGGGGGGTGGGCGTACTAAGCACAGGCGTACCTTGCATAGCACACCCACCGGGAGCGGGGCTGAGACCACCAAACTCAATTCACATGTAGCCGAGCCCGGGATCCGAACCCTTGGCTGCAGAGGTGAATGGCTTGTCAGCGCAGTGCCAATCACGTTGAGCCACCACAGCTCCCTTATACATCTTTTTTTACAGAGGTTACTCAGAATAGGTGTTAGATGGGGAAGGGGACATTTTTAAGGCAAGTTAACTTTAGATTTTAATTCTATTTCAAACACACAGGCAAGAGCAAAACCAGAGGGGTGGGTGCTGCAACCCCCAATGAAGGTAGAGAAAACAAATTTATGGTAAGTACAAAAAAAATCCTATTTTCTCTTTCGTTCATTGGGGGACACAGCTCTGGTTTGGACCCGTAACACTGGAACACCCCAAAGAAAACAAAACTGAAAACCAGACCAGAAAACGATACAGGCCTGTAGGCAGGTACAGTTTATTTTCTCCACTGCAGGTGGTGCTCAACTGCATTAACTCTTGGGTCAGACAGAGCCTCTTTGAGGCCCTGGCTCCTGGGTTTTGGCACACTTATGCAAATGGGTAGTGCAGGAAAAGATACCCCATCTGTCAAAGACAGTACTAGCAGTAGGGAAAGGTTCCTCATGAGAAGGGAATGCCTCTCTTCTGGATATCTTCCCAATTTACATACATGGCCAGCATTCTGCTGCTCTCTGTCATTCTGGCTGGGACCAGCTCTATTCACGTCGCTGAAACCTTGAGTGCACCCGGGAAGGCAGTCTTTCCACTCGGTTTGTTGTGAACTTTTGCTGCATTACAAGTTTATTATTGCACCCGACTGTGCGTGTTAATGCCGCTGAACCAAGCTACTTTAAGGCCAGTCAGACTGACACTTCCACACAGTTATGCCTGAAACCAGTGCTGATGCTGCTAAATCCATCTTGTACAACTTGGTGAACTTATGAATAAACAAGCAATAATGCTGACTCTTGATGCTTGATAGCATATGCATTGACAATAATTTGCCAGATTCAGCCTGAGTTGGTAGTATTGAACACTGTATGGCCATATTGAGGGCCCTCTACATCCACCCACTGATAATCGGACCTGCAAAACCTAGACATGGCATTAAAATACACCCTAATCACCCTGAATATATGCAAAGAATGTAAAGCAATGAGAACACAATGGCCCGTATTCAGGAAACACTTACGCTAACGTATCTTGAGATATGCAGCGTAAGTGCACAGATGCGCCGTCGTATCTATGCACCTGATTCTTAATACAAGATACGCCTGAAATTTGGCTTCATACGACCAACGTAAGTGAACTACGCTGTTGTATCTTGGGCGCATATTTACGCTGGCCGCAAGGGGCGCTTCCATTGATTTACGCGCCAAATATGTAAATGACCGAGATACGCCTATTCACGAACGTTCTTGCACCATTTACGCCGTTTACGTAAGGCGTACGTCCGGCATTCAGGTTACGTTCAGTGATTCGACGTATCTTAGGCGTTCGTTCCGATGTGATTCTGAGCATGCGCACTGGGAAGCGTCCACTTCCACCTACTTAGAATTAGGCCGGCTTACACCGACGATTTTACGCAACGCTGGCGCAACGTAGGGAGCGAGTGCTTTGTGAATATTCTTCTTGGCTCTCTGTGTTATGTCGGTGTAGCGCATATGAGATGCGCTACGCCGGCAGAAAGATGCGTCGCTCTATGTGAATCTGGCCCATTGTCTTAATTTTAGTGTAAACTCTATATCAGCTTAGGCAGAAAGGAATGTCTTGAATGCAGAAGCTATTTAAACTAAAGGAAGGCCAAACAGGAAGGCTTGCAAGACAACACTGCCCGCTTCAAAGTAATGACTTCTAGAAAAAGCCACTTTCTTAAAGGTGGTTAATAGCAGGATCACTTTAGTATACTTAAAACATGTTTTTTGCAATATTCACAACACCAAGTTAAGGCCTTATGTTGACAACAATGGCCTGACCGGAGGGCTCACAGATGAAACACCCTAAATAAAGGTGCATACATTCAGAAGCAATGCCAGAGGATGATGAAATAGGAGCACTAACACTAAAATCTGACCCTTAAATGTGCTCCATCCCATGCTACAGAAAAGCCAGGAGATGGGCAACAGTGGAAAGAAATGTACTCATGGAGACTCACACCATTGCAAAATACTCCTTTCAAGTACGATAATCCATTTTGCGAGACATGGGTTTAAGCATTGTGTGGAAGATTGTACCCCTCCCCTTCCATGGCCTTCGATATTTTCAAAAGGAGAGGTCAACAATGTCATCTACCATATTTCACTCACTAAACGTTTCCTTTAATGCCATAGAAACTATTTTTTGTATATTTTCTGTGCTACAATTTGGCAACTAAAATATGTCCCTAAATTTGCAAAAATGCATCCATCTAATTGAATCTAGAAACAGCATATTCATTTATAGCACAAATCAGTGTTTAGTAATAAAATGATTAATATGTGCCTTTCAGATTGAAAAATACATACTGTAGTTCAGAGGGAGCTGGTTTGCTTATTGTTAAACCATTGACCTTAAAGTAAAATGCTCTTCTGACCTTATCAGAACAGAAAAATATGTATAGGTTTCAATGCCACTGAGTATTCCTGATCTTATTAAGCTTCTCAGAACAAAACGTGACTATGCTATAAAATGCTTGATATCTATTTCTCGGTTTAAAAAGTAGACATAAAGCCTAAAAGCCAATAATAAAGTAAGTGTATAGTGAGTGCATATTTTGAGGTACTTTGTAGTCTGTACCTTAAAGTAATTTTTGACTTCATATCCTGTAAAATTGTTCTTCCATAATTGTATCTTTTTTTTTGTAATTCTTTATTTAGACAAAACACACGGAAATACAGAAACCATTTGATTTGCATACAGAACATGGAGCACTTCTTAAGACCAAAAATATGATCACCACTATCACACAGTAGTGCCAAGTGGAACTATGTTTGAAGAAAATACCTGAGCTCCAGTGTCTAGGAAGTCTCTGTAGGCGCATGACAGTTTGTTTGGTAAACACCGTTAATATATAGAATATAAAATGACCCAAGGGGGCAAAAGTCAAGAAAGAGGAAGAAGAGAATGAGAAAAGAAAAAAAAGGGGGGGCTAGGAGTTAAAATAGCCATCAGTCAATCCCTCCAGCCTCCAATATGTCCTAGGGAGTTTAAGTCAACATAACTGCATACTCCTTAGAATAACCAAACTCATGCCAATAAATCAATTTTTTTAGAAATTTCTCCCGGGGGCCCTTCTCCGAGCCACCAAGTCCTCCATTGCGTTAAGCTTTGCTAACTTTTTTCAACCTGACGGTGGCCGACAGGCGCTGTGTCTGCTTCCAAGCCAACGCGATGCAGCTCTTTGCAGATGTGGTAAAACGGATCTTCTATAGATCTTGCTTGGAATTTTGTGATGGTGTAAAATGAAAAATGTGTGATTCTGCGTTAGCTCTCGATCTGTGAACTTCTGGGTAATGCAGCGGACCTCTGTCCAAAAGGCCCCTTAATTGTATCTTAGGTCCTTTTCACACAGGCATTGAACATGCTGCACTGAACTGTACTGGAACATTGTAAAGTGCATCAAAACACACCAAAAACACACTAGAACACATACGTCCTTATTTTGGATAAAGAAAGAAGAGGGGGGAAAATACACCAGAACGCATCAAAAATGCGTATGCAGAAAAGCATCCGGAGTGCATCCGGACTGTGTTTCTATGGTGTGAACTGGCCCTTAAAAAAAAAAAGAAAATGAATGCAGCCACCACATCTAATGACACCTACACACAATCGGACATTCCGACAACAAGCTCCCATCGAACATTTGTTGTCAGAAATTCCGAGTGTGTGTACGCGGCATGAGGATTGGTAAATTGTGATATATCACTTTTTTGTTTTCAGGTTTAATGCTGGTTTAAATAAACCACATATTTTTGTAAATTTTCCTTTTAGCTGTTTATTGCAACAAGTAGTTGCCTTAGGCCGCGTACACACGATCAAATCAGTCTGCTGGAAACGGTCTGCCAGACCGTCCCAGCAGACAGATTCGATCGTGTGTACGGGCGAGCCGACGGATTTGGCCAGCCGACAGATTTGAAAGCATACTTTCAAATCTGTCGGCTGGGAACCCGTCCGCCCGATATGTCTGCTGGTTAGTACGCTAACCAGCAGACATGTCTTCTCGCACACGCGTCGAATGGTTTTGATGCATGCGCGGAAGTGTTTTACTTCCTGGTGCGGTGACGTGGCGGCGTCAACGTCACCGCGCCGTCTGCCGGCGGGGATTTTTGTTTGATCGTGTGTACACGATCAAACCAATACGTCCCCAGCAGACAGATTTGTTCAAATCGGTCTTTCCGACCGATTTGAACAAATCTGTCTGCTCGTGTGTATGGGGCCTCAAAGGAAGAGACTTCACAGAGGACAGACCTGCTGTTTGCAAGTGGTATATATGAAATATTTAACATTTCATGGCTACTTGATTAAAAGCAAAAAGAAAAATATTTTTTTCTTCATTTTATATTTTACAACAGAAGCTAAAGGTATAAAAAAAAATAAGGTATGTTACTTTAGAAAAAAAAAAAAAAACACTGAAGGTTTCATTGAAATTGATTCTTTTATATTCTCTTATGAGTTTTAGCTCTGCTGTACTCAACAGTTCCAGCTGACATTATATTACTTCTTCTGTCACAATGGTAACACACATTTTTCTGTAACAAGAACACACTCTTCTTTTTCTTTTGTAACAACTCTTTGGCAACCCTAGTAACATGCATTTTTGTAACAAGAACAAAGGCTTTTTACACTAGTAATATTTTGTCAGCTCAAGGAGCTGCTTGTCTGAAATAGAACTGTAACCACAACAGTCTTTGTAGTTATGCACAGAGAATATAATAGTCCCCATGTGATAGAACTTGTTGCTAATTGAGAAAATAATGAGGAATAGTAGGGGTGACAGCCACTTATATTATCACCTGTTTTGTGGTGTATTGCTGTGCTGCTTTATTGTCTATTTTAATATACTGTACAAATGCTTGCCTTTACACAGACCTTGATCTGGACCCAGATTTGTACCCAGGAACAAAAACAGGTTAAGGCAGATTGGGGCCCTAGGCAAAGTAGCAGCTTTGGGCCCCATCTTTTCTTTTCATATTAATAAAGCTAGCAATAAACCCCATTTGCATTGCTGGTTCTGGCATGGCCCCATCCAACACCAACAGTTTATAAGAATTATCTCATTTAAGGCCGCGTACATACGATCAGACAGGTCCGATGAAACTGGTCTGCAGACCGGTTTCATTGGACCAGTTAAATGGTGTGTACAGCCCATCAGACCGCTGTTCGTCGGACCAAAGTTTTAAAACATGCTTTAAAACCTGTCTGATAGACACCTGTCCGTCGGACAGGTTCAATGATTAGTACACAAAAGCATCGGACCAAAAACCCTGCGCATGCTCAGAATCAAGTCGACACATGCTTGGAAGCATTGAACTTCGTTTTTTCATCACGTCGTTGTGTTCTACGTCACCGCGTTCTGGTCTGATCGGATTTTGGTCAGATGGTGTGTAGGCACATCAGACCATCAGACAAGTTCAGAGTTGTCTGTTGAAAACGGTCTGTCGGACAAGTTTCATCAGACCGGTCTGATCGTGTGTACGTGGCATTAGATGTGATAGGCAGGTGCAAAGCTTTGACCGACTATGCTATCACTTTGGTTTACTGAAAGGGTAAGGCGCCGTACACACGGCCGAGGTTCTCGCTGAAAACCAGCGAGAACCTCGCTGGAATGCACATTCCAGCGAGGACCTCGGCCGTGTGTACGGTCTCAGCGAGCTTCCCGTCGGGAAGCCCGTCGAGCCGAAATAGAGAGCACGCTCTCTATTTCCTCGACGGCCCGCCTGGAAGAATGGCTGGTTGCCATTCCCGACGGGCGGGTCGCCGAATTCGACGGCCGGGAGAGAACCTCGACGGGCGGAACGATGTGTTCTGCCCGTCGAGGTTCTCTGCCGTGTGTACGGCACCTAACTCCACATTCGTGGGATAAAAAATATAAAATAAAGAAAAAATAATATAGCGTATACAATTGTGAGACAAGTCATATTGTAATTGAATGTTATTAAAAATTACCTTTCCTTTTCAATCTGCCGCTCTGTAATATTCTGAGAACGCAATGCAATATGGCTAGCTGGAGCTGTTCTGTACACAGAATGTGTACTGAACACACCCCAGAAACATAATTTCCTGCTTGTGTGATTGGCTCACCAATTTTCCCAGAAGTCTGCCCTAAGATGTACAGTAAGTCAGATTTCAGGCTTTTTTCTCAACAAAAGAGTTACGCTTGAAGGAAAATGAAGGTTGCAGCTGGACCACCTAGACATCCACCAGACATGGTCTCCAGTCCAGGTTGTCTTGCTGATGATTTGGCTCTGCCGAAGAACACTCCTGATAATTCAAGGAAGCCATCACCTACTTTTTGGCTCTGCTCTAGCAGCCTGCTCCCCTTTAGCTAGGATACTATATTACTTAGGAAAGTAAAAAAAAACGTGCCCTGCCTCCATAATGGAAGAGCTTTTCTTTAACATCGGCAGTTGGTGACTCAACTCCTCAAAAGCTCTATTAACTTCCTGTCATGCTATTAGGCACACGCATACACCATGTGCAACTAATTGATGTGCCTTACTCCAGGGCCGTGGCCTTTCTGCAACCGGGCCATGGGTTCGGGGAGCCGGCATGAGACACCTCGGCGGTCAGGTGGGTGGCATGAGACCTAGAGCGATGGATGGGTGCATAAGAAGAAGCAAGCAAGCAAGCAGAGATTACATCATCTCTCCGCCCCCGCATCACCGCTCTTCCACCCCCAAAGCCGGTGCCCTGTCAGCCTCAGTGTCGGAGGTGGAGCAGGTAGCAGAGAGATGACATCATGTCTCCCTGCCCACCCTGCATCACTGCTCTCCTGCCTTCATTCTGAACCCACCACTGCTAAATGGACCAGTGTTGCCACCAATGCAGTGGCAAAAGACATTCAACTGTGTGTGAGTTCACAGCGACAGATCAAATTACAGCCTATTCACATGAAAGTGGTAAAAATACTCAGCAAAGGTTGTGGAGACCTAAGGCTGGTCATACATGGTGCAAATAAATTTGCGCAATTCCCCTATCAACACAGACAGACAGGGGAATCAGCAATTGCCTGCTACCGGTGGGGGGGAAGCCGCCCCTGCCAGGAGAAGACATTGATTAGCACTAGCGGCTTTAGCAGCTGCTTACGATAATTGCAAGTGAATCTGGCAGGCTGGTTGTACCCAAGTTAATCAATCAATCAACTTGGTACTTTCAAGCTGCCCATTAACGGTTGGAATCTTGGCTGGTTTCTAGCTGATCCAGCCTAGATTCGAAATGTGTAGACGGCTACTCAATTCCACCTCTTGCTAGCTGCAGATGATAAAAATCATACACAATTGGTATGCGATAATTCATGTTTACCTAACTAAAAAGCATACACTGTTTTGTCCTTAGTGTTAGAAACAATAAACAAGGAAAATACTGTATATTGTGATCTTGGTAGGTTATTATCTCAGTGCTAATAGCAATTTTGAAGCACCCTGAAGCACAGGCCCGGTCTGCTGTCTCCTGAGTGCAGCACCTATTGTAACAGAAGCCCTCCTCTGTTCATTAATTCCTGTCTCCTGGATAAAGTACACGCTTCCTGAAGGGAGCTCTAAGCTATGCCCAAGTCCTTTATTATGAGGGCTGTGTGCACTTGAAAATAAACCCTGTTGGTCTACACTGCAGCAAGACCCAAACACTAGGCTGGAGATTTCTTCCCTCCCAAAGCATTTTAAAATCTCCAAACTCCCGAGCCCAATCTGAGAATACCAAAAACCGGAGAAAGCTGTAAAAATGTTTTCTTCTCTCAGGACTGATATCCTGGAGTGCTGCATTTTGCATTTGTGTGAAACCTGTGTCCTTTTTACTCCCATTTGCACATCCATTTTATGGATATCTTTAAGAAATGTCTTTCTTCTTGCCACTCTTCCATAAAGCCCAGATTTGTGCAGTATACGACTGATTGTTGACCTATGGACAGAGTCTACCACCTCAGCTTTAGGTCTCTGCAGTTCATCCAGAGTGATCATGGGCCTCTTGGCTGCATCTCTGATCAGTCTTCTCCTTGTATGAGCTGAAAGTTTAGAGGGACGGCCAGGTCTTCGTAGATTTGCAGTGGTCTGATACTCCTTCCATTTCAATATTATCGCTTGCACAGTGCTCCTTAGGATGTTTAAAGCTTGGGAAATCTTTTTGTATCCAAATCCGGCTTTAAACTTCTCCACAACAGCATCTTAGACCTGCCTGGTATGTTCCTTGTTCTTCATGATGCTCTCTGCGCTTTAAACGGACCTCTGAGACTATCACAGTGTAGGTCCATTTATACAGAGACTTGATTACACACAGGTGGATTCTATTTATCATCATTAGTCATTTAGGTCAACATTGGATTATTCAGAGATCCTCACTGAACTTCTGGAGAGAGTTTGCTGCACTGAAAGTAAAGGGGCTGAATAATTTTGCACGCCCAATTTTTCAGTTTTTTATTTGTTAAAAAAGTTTGAAATATCCACTTCATGATTGTGTCCCACTTGTTGTTTCTTCACAAAAAATGACAGTTTTATATCTTTATTTTTGAAGCCTGAAATGTGGCAAAAGGTCGCAAAGTTCAAGGGGGCCAAATACTTTTGCAAAGGCACTGTAAAATCCCCAAAAAATAAATGTATGTTTTTGGTTGTAACATGACAAAATGTGAAAAATTTCAAGGGGTATGAATCCCAGGTCCCATCCCACGTCCTCCACTGTATCTAAGCCTATCAGATCATTGAAGCGCCACTGAGGTCGCCGTCACCGAGGTTATCCGTCCGTTGTATCTTCAGGAAGGTCCGCGGCTTCAGCTTAGTCTCCGGAGCAGCAGCCATCTTGCTACATCTGGTGACGGCTCCAGCAGAGTCCAGCTTCCTCTTGGAACGGCCCCCGGACAGCCTGGAAGTATTTCTGCTGCGCCCCCTCATCCAGCAGCTGAATAAAGACCGAGGCTCCGGCCTTGCTCCTGGAACGGCGGGCATCTTGCTGCATCCGGCAACGGCCTAGGCAAGTTCACAGCAAGTGCACAGCTCAGTTATACACATGGTCCAGCGGAACGAACGTGTGTGCCAGAGCTTACCGCCGCATCATCCGCATCGGCCATCTTGGTACACCCTAGCGATCTCGCCACCTGTACCCTGATACCTCCTCCACCCCCCCATTATCCTTAACCTTACCCTCCTCATCTCTGCAATACCATCAGCCAGGTAAGTTACAGTGGGCGCAAGTTACTTAGTCAGTTGATCCAGGGTGCACTGATCGGGGATCAGGAAGGAATTTTTCCCCAAGCAGTTGCAATTGGCAGGCTTGGCGTTTTTTTTTCGCCTTCCTCTGGATCAACGCCCCCCCCCCCCGTTGATCCAGAGGAAGGCAGAAAAAACCCAGTTAGGTCAGTCTTGGGTTTTTATCCTCTGTTTGCATCATCACCACCACCATCGTGTTCTGCACCATCTTCGCCATCCTATCGGCAGCCATACAGTGCGGAAAATAAGTATTTGAACACCCTGCTATTTTGCAAGTTCTCCCACTTGGAAATCATGGAGGTGTCTGAAATTGTTATCGTAGGTGCATGTCCACTGTGAGAGACATAATCAAAAAAAAAAAATCCAGAAATCACAATGTATGATTTTTTTTAACTATTTATTTGTATGATACAGCTGCAAATAAGTATTTGAACACCTGAGAAAATCAATGTTAATATTTGGTACAGTAGCCTTTGTTTGCAATTACAGAGGTCAAACGTTTCTTGTAGTTTTTTTGCCAGGTTTGCACACACTGGAGGATGGAATTTTGGCCCACTCCTCCACACAGATCTTCTCTAGATCAGTCAGGTTTCTGGGCTGTCGCTGAGAAACACGGAGTTTGAGCTCCCTCCAAAGATTCTCTATTGGGTTTAGGTCTGGAGACTGGCTAGGCCACGCCAGAACCTTGATATGCTTCTTACAGAGCCACTCCTTGGTTATCCTGGCTGTGTGCTTCGGGTCATTGTCATGTTGGAAGACCCAGCCTCGACCCATCTTCAAAGCTCTAACTGAGGGAAGGAGGTTGTTTCCCAAAATCTCGCAATACATGGCCCCGGTCATCCTCTCCTTAATACAGTGCAGTCGCCCTGTCCCATGTGCAGAAAAACACCCCCAAAGCATGATGCTACCACCCCCATGCTTCACAGTAGGGATTGTGTTCTTGTGATGGTACTCATCATTCTTCTTCCTCCAAACACGGTTAGTGGAATTATGACCAAAAAGTTCTATTTTGGTCTCATCTGACCACATGACTTTCTCCCATGACTCCTCTGGATCATCCAAATGGTCATTGGCAAACTTAAGACGGGCCTTGACATGTGCTGGTTTAAGCAGGGGAACCTTCCGTGCCATGCATGATTTCAAACCATGACGTCTTAGTGTATTACCAACAGTAACCTTGGAAGCGGTGGTCCCAGCTCTTTTCAGGTCATTGACCAGCTCCTCCCGTGTAGTCCTGGACTGATTTCTCACCTTTCTTAGGATCATTGAGACCCCACGAGGTGAGATTTTGCATGGAGCCCCAGTCTGAGGGAGATTGACAGTCATGTTTAGCTTCTTCCATTTTCTAATGATTGCTCCAACAGTGGACCTTTTTTCACCAAGCTGCTTGGCAATTTCCCCGCAGCCCTTTCCAGCCTTGTGGAGGTGTACAATTTTGTCTCTAGTGTCTTTGGACAGCTCTTTGGTCTTGGCCATGTTAGTAGTTGGATTCTTACTGATTGTATGGGGTGGACAGGTGTCTTTATGCATCTAATTTAGGATAATAAATGGAGTGGAGGTGGACATTTTAAAGGCAGACAAACAGGTCTTTGAGGGTCAGAATTCTAGCTGATAGACAGGTGTTCAAATACTTCTTTGCAGCTGTATCATACAAATAAATAGTTAAAAAATCATACATTGTGATTTCTGGATTTTTTTTTTTTATTATGTCTCTCACAGTGGACATGCACCTACGATAACAATTTCAGACCCCTCCATGATTTCCAAGTGGGAGAACTTGCAAAATAGCAGGGTGTTCAAATACTTATTTTCCGCACTGTATCTCCGTGATCATCGTCGTTCTCGGCACCTTTACCATCTTCATCAGCATTTCATAAGTAACAGCATTGCATCATCCCAGCACTATCAACGGTTCTTTCAACCATGTGCTACATCAAGTATTCAGCGGACACATTCCACAGCCTAAGGAACACCACCTTAGCCACCACTACAAACCTCCAACCAAAAAATACTACAGAAAGAATAACTTCTAAGAATCGATCGACAAATCAACCACCAAAAATAGTAAGGCTTCACTTTAACTACAACACTTATCATGCGCCTTGATCAACACTAGATTTGCAGTCAAGCACAGACAGGAAATCTACGACTTCATCACCCACAGCAACACTGACTGCCTCTTTGTCACGGAAACCTGGCTAACACCCGATTGTAACACCATCCTAACAGAATTGATGCCTGAGAACTACTGCATCCAAACCGAGCATAGAATAGGACAAAGAGGAGGAGGCCTAGCAGTGATCTACAAATCCCACCTCTCTATCATCAAACCAACTCATTGCCATTCATGGAAACACTCACTCTACAACTTCAAACAACACCCCAGGACACAATCCACATACTATTATACAGACCACCGGGATCAAAGATACATTTACTCACACCTTTCACCGAATTCATCTCGACATACACCTTGAAAACCAAAATCCTTCTGTTACTCAGGGATTTCAACCTCTGGGCTAACTCCACCCAGGAACTCATCGCTACCTCCTGCATCAACCAACTGGAAGAACTAGGTCTGCAGCAACTGATAGATGCTCCCACGCATGGGTCAGGGCACAAGAGCGACCACATCTTCAAACAAAATTTGGACATCAACACACTGGATAACATGCCTTTACTATGGACGGACCACCATGCAATTAAAAATAAAATTACCACCAACACCATCTCACAAAAAAACAGAAAACTCAATAACAACACACTGGACAAGATCACAGAAGAAACTACACTCAGAACTTTTCAAAAACACGCTATCGGAGAAAATAGAAATGCCAAATCAAAACCACTCAATGGAACAAACACTAAATTTCTTAAACAAAGCACTACTACAAACAGCAGACGCAGTCACCCCGGAACGCAGAGTACTCATCTGCAAAAACAACTTTGGCTGGTTTAACGACACTCTCACGCTACTGAAGCAAGAACGCGGAAGAGCTGAAAGAACCTGGAGAAGAAACCCTACAAAGGAAAAAACATACAAACTACAAAGCACTCACCAAGAAATACCACAAAGCAATCTTCAAAGCAAAAAAAGAACAGTTCTCATACACCATCTCAAAAGCCATAAACCGACCCCGTGAACTTTTCAAATTAATCGCTCAGACTATGAACCCTACCTGCCTTGAGCCGCCGGAAAAAGACACTTAAGAATTCTGCAATGAATTATGGGATTTCTTTATCAACAAAATCAAAAACCTTCTGGAAATCATTCAACAGAAAAAATCAAGTCACCCTTGTCAGTCAAAGCAAGAAGAGGAAAACAATACATATATTCTACAATCGATGAATTTCTCGCTGGTCCCAAACACTGTCGACATCACAAAAAACATCAGAAGCCTCAAAGACAGCACATGACCAGGTGACATCATTTCCACAATACTACTGAAAGAATGTATTGATATTTTGGCACCCACCATGTGACAGACTCAGATTCTCTATGTCTAAATCATCCTATGACCACTAGGGCCATAGGATGAATGGAAGAATGATATCTTGGACTACCTGAGATAGGATTATTAGGTATGGATTATCCACATTATATTCTGAGAGATCTGTAGGGCTATTTTAAGTTTGTTAATTCTGAGCTCAAAGGGTTAATTGTAGAGTGACTCTTTCATACTGTAAATGCTAATGCCCTCTTCTCCAGCTAATTGACTTTTGTGTATTGTACTACAATAGAGTCAGTCTCCTGTCAGGTGTATTGAATTAGCATGTCAATTATGTTCAGGGGAGCTTGACAAGCTATGCGGTGCCGAAATGTCTAGCTACTGATTAGATAATTAGTTCATGTTGATTATTGTTCTAGTTGCCTCCTCTTGCTGTATATAAGATTGTGGTCCTATTAAACATTTCATACTTAGCACACATACAAGTGTCGTCTCGTTGTGTGTTTTAAGGCAGCTGAAATATCTGGTATCTATGTCGAGACTATGGGAAGCAGTATCTGACGGAAGCATTTAGTCTGGATGCGGGGACCTTCCATGACACACTATAACACATTTTGTAAATCAATCTTTTAAAGAAGGTATTGTTCCGATCTCCCTAAAGCAAGGTATAATCAAACCCCTGCTAAAAAAAAAAAAAAACAATCTCGACCCTAAAGACCCAAACCACAGTAGACCAATAACAAGCCTGAACACCCTCTCCAAAATCATGAAGAAAGCAGTAGTACAGCAGCTACAACTCCATTTGGACACCCACAAACTCTTGGACCCACTACAATTAGGCTTCCGCCCAGGCCATGACACAGAAATGGCACTGCTCAAAATATTGAATGATGCCCTCGAAGCAGCAGATGATGGAGAATCATGCCTACTGGTGCTACTGGACCTTAGTGCAGCATTCGACACAGTAGATCACAAAACTCTACTCATTCATCTCAAAGAAGTAGCCTGAATTACAGACTCAGATCTACCCTGGTTCGCATTCTTCCTAGGAAATCGTTTGTAAACTGTGAAACTAGGAATTTTCACCTCGGAAACACGCATCATTTCTTGCGAAGTCCCTCAAGGATCACCCCTGTCACCCGTGCTTTTCAACATCTACCTCCGCTATCTCCTTAAAATCATCAGCGAACAAGATTTGTGCTACCACTCCAATGCGGATGACACTCAACTTTACTTTCGGATCACAGGAAAAACGACCGATATCACGGATTAGAAAAATGCCTGGCATTGATCGACGAGTGGATGACTGAGAGCTCCCTCAAACTCAACGGATCCAAAACAGAACTTCTCCTCCACGCAAAGCGAAAAACTAAAGCTAGGGTCTCATGGACACCACCCACCATCCTTGGACAGATCATCACCCCAAGTACCAAGGCCAGAAGCCTCAAAGTAACCTTAGACTCAGAGATGTCGATGGATGCGCAAATAGGATCAGTAGTCAGCGGATCCCATTACATCCCCTTCATCCCGGAAGAGGATACAGCGGTAGTAGTCAAAACAATTATCAATTCTCGACTCCATTACGCAAACTCCCTCTACTTAGGACTATCAAAATACTGTATTTCGTGCCTACAAGTCATCCAGAACACGGCAGCCAGGCTGGTAACGGGAAAAAAAATCTGGGAATTCATCACCCCATCCCTGAGGACCCTTCATTGGTTAACAGTAAAGGATCGGGCAGGGGCGGACTGACCATTGACTCACTTGGGCACTGCCTGAGGGCCCCATGCCACTAGGGGGCCCCATCAGTGTTGCCAGGCTCAGTAAAACCAGGAACAGTATGTAAAAATCTGTGTTTTTTTACATCTGTCCCTGATATGTCCGAAACTGACATGCTTTTGATGTGGAAAGCCAGAGATTTGAGCTGCCCCGCCTCTGCACTGCCTCCTGGCGTGGTGGCCATCTGTAAGCCTGGGGGCCCCATAATCTTCTATTGCCTGGGGGCCCCATGAGTTGTCAGTCCGCCCCTGGGATCGGGTCACATTCAAGACCCTCTGCCTCACCCACAAATGCACACAAGGAAAGGCTCCTCAATACTTATGCGAGAAAATAAAACACTACACCCCCAATCGCATTTTCCGATCATCTAACCAAAACCTCCTCTACATCCCGAAGTCCCACTACAAGGGAGAACTAAGATTTGCAGTCCAAGGACCACGGCTTTGGAACGCGCTACCACTGAACATCCGCATGGAAGAAAACCATCGGGCCTTCGGGGAAAAAACTTAAGATCTACCTGTTTTGAAGAATGAGGATGACACTGAATGGAAAAAGTGTATTTGTAGCGCTATACAAGTTATTTACTCACTCACTCACTCATGAATACTTTTTTAAGGCAATGTACAGACATTTCTTATTGGGGATGTTGGCATTTATGTCACTGTGCTATTGTTGGGGTAGCGCCCTTTCAGGTCATAAATAATGTTTCCTAAACATGGATCTATATCTATACAGTTCTAGATTTCCTACTATGTTTAAAGAACATAGTTTGGGGCCAAGAGTGCCTGTTGACCCCAATCATATAGTGTATGAACTGAAGGTCAATCCAACAGCATACACCAGAGTACCTATGTATTCCCTGACACTTTGGGCTCATATTTAGATAGTCTTTTGTGGTATTTGTGGATGAGGCTCTTTATCTTCTCCGATGGTAAAGCTGCCCATTCCTCTTGGCAAAAAGCCTCCAGCTCCTGTAAATTCTTGCGCTGTCTTGCAGGAACTCCACATTTAAGATCTCCCCAGAGTGGCTTAATGATATTGAGGTCAGGAGACTGAGATGGCCACTCCAGAACCTTCACTTTATTCTGCTGTAGCCAATGACAGGTGGGCTTGGCCTTGTGTTTTGGATCATTGTCATGTTGGTATGTCCAAGTACGTCCCATGTGCAGCTTCCTGGCTGATGAATTCAAATGTTCCTCCAGTATTTTTTTATAACATACTGCATGTAGCATTTTTGGTTGTGGCCAAAAAGCTAAATTTTGGTCTCATCACTCCAAATGACTTTGCGCCAGAAGGTTTGAGGCTTATCTCTGTGCTGTTTGGTGTATTGTAAGTGGGATACTTTGTAGCATTTGCATAGTAATGGCTTTCTTCTGGCAACTCGACCATGCAGCCCATCTTTCTTTAAGTGCCTCCTTATTGTGCATCTTGAAACAGCCACACCACATGTTTTCAGAGTCCTGTATTTCATCTGAAGTTATTTGTGTGTTTTTCTTTGTATCCCGAACAATTTTCCTGGCAGTTGTGGTTGAATTTTTAGTTGGTCTACCTGACCATGCTTTGGTTTCAACAGAACCCCTCATTTTCCACTTCTTGATTCGAGTTTGAACACTGCTGATTGGCATTCTCAATTCCTTGGATGTCTTTTTATATATTCCTTTCCTGTTTTGGACAGTATAACTAGCTTTTCCCGCAGATCCTTTGACAATACTTTTTCTTTCCCCATGTCTCAGAATCCAGAAACGTCAGTGCAGCACTGGATGAAAGATGCAAAGGTCTGTCAGGAGTTCAGAAACTCATTGAACTTTTATACACACACACACACACTAATTACAAGCAAACAGATCACAGGTGAGGATGGTTACCTTTAATAGCCATTCATACCCCTTTGTGTCAACTTGTGTGCATGTTATCTGGCCAAAATCACCAGGGTATGTAAACTTTTGATTAGGGTTATTTGGGTAGTTTCTGTTGCCATTATTATTTACAGGGCTGGACTGGGACCAAAGTTTGGCCCTGGACTTCATCCAGACTGGCCCACTTTGACAGGTCTCTCCCATGGCGGCTGGACAACTCCCGTATCCCCCCCCCCCTCCGGCCACCCAAGCCCCCTCTCTACTTAATTAGAGTAGAATGGCTGGTACTGGTACTCTTATATGCAGTACCAGTGGGGAAGCTAGACATTATTTCACCCGGAGGGAGAGGATGTGAGCACTGCGGGAAGGGAGAGACAGAGGAGCGGAGGGGGGCAGCGGTCCGCTGTCACTGAAGCCGGCCCACTAAGCCATCGGCCCACCGGGAAACTCCCTGTAGTCCCAATGGCCAGTCCATCCCTGATTATTTAAAACGAGTAAACACAGTTGATTGATAATATATGGCTTCAGTCAAACACTAACCACGAGTGAAAGAAATGTTATTGTGTTATCATTCATATTCTCTGAAAAATTGCCAAAAAATCATACATTCTGCCAGGGTGTGTAAACTGTGTATGAGCACAACTGTATGTGTATGTTTATCTGACATTTTGGGAGAGATTACTTTGTGAGCCTTTGATGCTTCCTCCCACTCCTCATCTAATTCACCAATTAAATTTTTTTTTGTGTGTGTTATTGATAAAGCGGATAAACAGTAACACATTTTTCCTAAAATGGAAATCAGCACATAATAATAAAATAAAAAGGCTAAAAACCTGTACAAATCTTGTGGTTTTATAAAACTGTCTGTTTTCTTTTACCTTCCAGGGTGCACTGGCACATCATGGCAAATACATGCTTGACTTTTCTTTTGTTCAGTGTTTTATGTACTAGTAAATCCCCAGTTATAAAAAAATCCTATTCAAATATGCTTTATTTGTTCTTCAGACAAAAGCAGCCATGATGTGACAATACTGTATGTAAGTAATGGTTTCCTACAAATTGCAGACAATTCCAGACATAGAATGTTACCACTTCACAGCACACCGCTTCCTGTTCTGTTCAGTTTCTTATTTTTCTTTTTACGATATACTGACCGATCAATGGTCATCAGCTAAATGGAAGAAATGTATTAGGATCACTGAGCAAAACAATCAAAGTGTATTCAAGTGTTCACATTTAGAGAAAAACACAGCATTTCAGAAAATCAAATGAAGGCAGATTGTAACTGCATTGCAGTGATGTTTATAAATTAACCTTTGTCACTGCCTCGAGATGGCTACTCAAATATAATTAAAATGGTTGCAGGTTTGAGCATTCATCTCCGCCAAAAATGTGACAGCACTCATTATTTTTTTATGTCTACTGCCCACACACATAACCTCATAAAGCTGAGCACTTTTCTGTGGGGAGGAAAGGTTTATAAAAGAAAGAATGAATAATAAGGGAATTGAATAGAACTAGCATAAATTGCTGGTGGTGAAGAATAATCAAAGTGTCTTAAGGTTAAGCTTTGTCTAACAAGAGGTACTAAAGGCAATCTGTCATGTGGACAAATACATTTGACCTCCTCCAACCTCACTACACCAGCCAGATACATATTCTAAGTCAGTTTGGCTGATTACTGGGCCTGTCATGGAAGTATTTGGTGGAGGGCTGGAGGAAGTCATGCCCGTAACCTAAACAGCCCATTCATGTTCTTCTGCATTTCATTAACTCTCGTTGTGTCATGAAAATAGAAATATATATTTGACTTTCAGGGTTCAATAACAGAACAAATAATGAGTTAAAATAATACTTTTTATTATTCAATATGTAAAAATACTTTTAATGTGCAATGCATTATTTACAGAAATACAGAAAATATATTTAGACCTCTGTTAGAACAGAATCGGGTGGGACTTTACATGTACCTTGTAGGGTCTAATGAATAAAAAAAACATTGGAAATTAAAATTGAGCAAGTCTTTATTGTACACATACAGATATATATTTTTTTATATTAAATGAGACAGAACTGGTTAAAATCACATTTACAATTAAGTTGTTCAGGGTGATGTTATCCTGGCTGAAGAATCTGGAAAAAATGGGCCACGCATTTCATGGGATAACCCACTTCATCAGGGCCTCAGATTTTAGCAAAAATGTTATATATGTGTAGCAAGGTGTTGCTTTAGAGCATAGCTGATAGACTACAGTTTGTGACTAAAAGGAACTCAGCTCCCTTAGCTATTCTGGAACAATGCATAATGGACATTGTAGTACAGAGAGACAGAGACTTCATTACTGTGGGTCAGAAATAGACTATGATTCCCACCAGGGCCGTCTTTAATATGGATTGGACCCTGGGCAAACATTTTCTGCCCATGAAATTTAGCTCTCCACCCCAACATCTCAAAAAACAAACACACACATAGAATTAAAAAAAAACTTTAATAATGTATACATAAAGAACTAGTCCACAAGCAAGTCAGGTTCTTAGCTAGATCTGTAACAGTAAGTACTCGTCAACTTAATACCTTTTAGTAAAAGAGTGCAAATCAACATTATGTTTTTGTGTAAAACAAATAGCTATGTTGTCTAGTAACACAAAAATAAATATTAATAAATGAAATAACAATTAACAACAATACACAGCAGATAAATAAACAATATCAAAACTTATAACCGTAGAATCCAAAAAATAAAGTGCTTATGTTCCTGGCCATCTCAGCTCGCTCTGATCAGTGGCTGCCTGAGCTGCCTCACTCACAGAAGCACTATGCTGTCGGCTCCACTGCGCAGTCCAACTCCTACCTCCCCGAGGCCTCCCGCCGTGTAGCACACACACCATTCACGGCAAGGGGCGGGTCAGAGCGTCAGTGGAGCTCAAGGCCCCGCCCACTCCTCTCTCCTCGCCTAAAGTCAATAGAGCGGATCGCCTAGTCCGAGAGGGATCCGTGTTCTTTATCAACAATCCACAGCACCTGGAGTCGCCTATCCACCAGCACCTTGTTAACGGCTGCGCGGAGGACCAGGGACTGCAAGCTGCAAAGAGGCTGAGAACTGAGAGATTCCAGACAGAACGCACCGGCGAAGCCTCATTTGGTGAGAGGGCACCTGCTCATCAACATAAATAACTGTGTTACAGGAAGGCGGTTCTCATAGACTCACTTACACTTTTGAAAGTTGCAGTGCCACGTGCAGTGTCACATTGCATCTGGTAGTGTCATTGTATTGAGAGGATTAGCGCTTTTGTTGCCAACACGCTACATACTTTGAGAGTTTTTTTTCTCTTATCTTCATATCTCCCGTTGGATTACAAATTACCAAAGTGCACCAACGAAAGCTAGCAGAAGATTATCCGTAACCTTAAGGAACAATTGTAAATTCAGTTTGTTTGAGCTGACACAGCAGGACACGTGTTGGTGGAATTGTCCGCTAGAGGGAGCCAAAGAGCATATAGACTCACATATATGGTATAACTGTCTGCATTCATTTGTATAGTCGTTTGTTATTTCTGGGAGCTGGGTGAGACCTCAGACCTGGTGGAGAGGTACTCCAGTGCTGGCATTATCGCATTGGGGGATTTCTCCACTGCGTACTTACTTAGGTCTGATCTCAGGTCGTGTTTGTCTAGGCCATTTGTTTAGCTTAATACTGACCCTATTATTTAATCCCATACCATTGACTCTTACAGGGCACTGTTTGAAGTCAACTGTTACTGTTTAATCCTGCTCTATTTGTTTTTCTTCACCAAATAAACGTGTTATTCTTGGTTAAACTATATCTTGTGTGGAATCTTCTCTGTTACAACTGTGGGCAGGTGACCAGTATAAGGTAATAATATTCAGTTGCCTATATAGTACTGTATGGTATCATTGTGGTTCCCAACTGCCAGTGGGTTCCACAATCACAGTGTTGTCCAGTTGTGCCAAGGGAGGGTTCGAGCCAAACTTCTGGGGTTGATAGGCAGAGCGTAGACCCAAATCTAAACCAGCAGCTCCTACGGGGGTAGTGCTACATATGTGTGTGCCATATATATATGTGCCATGCCATATAGCCACTGTGCCATATAGCCACTTTGCCATATATATATAGACGCAGCCACTATATATACTGTAATGATAGCAAGTCATTAGCACAAAAATTCATATTGAAATTAGGAAGCCCCAAATTGGAGATTGGAGAACATCCCAGCAGGTTTTACATACAATAATGGATATTCCAAGGAGAAGATGGAGAACACTCCCAGCAGTATAATATAAGGCTAATGGATGGGTGTCAATATCTCGGACATATCTGCTGGGAATTTTAATATGCGATCCACACCCATTCAGAGCATTAATAATGCTGGGACTTGTATTTATTAAGTGGAGAACTACAGACTCTTACTAAAATGGATTATGAGTGCATAATTTACACCGCTTGTTGCATGCATAGAGAAAATCCATGACAGAGTAGCGCAGCACAGAGGTGGGGGGGAGGTTTTTTTTTCAGCCCTTCCGCCTGGTTGGCTGGTGTTTCCCGCCAAAAGAGGGTGAGGACATGGTTCCAGTTATCCATGTCATTAAAGTGCTTGTTTTTGAGTTCTTTTCTCCCTATGTTCTTTTTACTCCACCCCCTGTGTAAAACAGAAGATTCATTTTTCTGTTTGCAGACAGGAAGCGAGCACTTTCTTGTGCAGAAACAGGAAACTGAATCCACCGCGCGGTTTATAAGAGGAAGGAAGAGGAGCTCAGCCACGTCCAGGGAACGGGGAGGGCAAGAGAGGCAGCAGTTCAGGCAGTGGGTTGCTATCTACAAAAGACTGGGGCTAGCCATGCAGAAGTAAAAGAAAGTCATATGCAATTTACACATGACACACACATGCAGTGCGGACATGTGGCAGAGGCTGCGGATGGCAGGGGTCAGAGCTGAGCACAGAGGCTGACAGGCTGACCCCCACCACTTCAGGGGTCACCCCTGCAGTAATGAGGCTGGGACATAGGGGTCAGAGGCTCATACGTCAGAGGCTGCGGATTTCCAAAAGACAACCTCTGCATATGACCCTCAGCACGTGCACTCAACTTCTTTAGTCTTTCACCATGCCTGCCCTGCTGAGGTACAGGACATTTAAAGTACATATCAATACAGTGAGGCAGAGCTGTTCACAGGAGAAGAATGAGTGGATCTTGGTTTGGGGACCTGTCCTCTATAGTAGCAATATCGCCACTGTGCTGTCCTGCTTGCTTTGTCCTCCCCCCAGGGAGGGGAGGGGGAGACCGCTGTACACACACACAGGCATGGTCTTGGCCACCATGCTGCTGCTCAATTTCAGGGTCTGGGCAATCGTCTTAAACCCTAGGTCATTTTTATGTAGAGCAACAATTTTTCGCCCGGTGCATTTTTTTCAGATCCTCGGAGAGTTCTTTCTAACAATAACATATCTAATTTTAATATTTTTTAATAATAATTTATTAAGCCATGAGGTGCCATGTTGAAAAAAGAGGGTGAGGACTTTCAGTGACCAGTATGATCCACTTTATAAGAGGCTTCCTTCTGGGAATGAGAATGATAGTGTGTGGCACACCACATGACCCCCACCACTTAACCCCTGTTTGGTAGCAATGTCTATTTCCAAAAGACAACCTATTGACCCTAGCACGTTAACTTCTTTAGGTTGAGGCCTTAGTGGAACCTGTCCTGTTAAAGATTCTTGGCCAATGCTGCTGCTCAATTTCAGGGTCTGGGCAAGATAAAGTACAACATTATTTTTTTCAGTTCGGAGAGTCTTTGCCAAGAGACAAAGTATGAGAGAATGAGAATGATAACACCACATTTAGTTTCAATGGTATTTATTAAGGTTTTACAAAGATTAAAGAAGATAAAGTACAACATGTTTCAAGAGACAAACAGATTGGCATAAACTTTCATTCTCAAAGAAGTATGAAACACACTGTGCCACCATGACTATGACCCAATGAATATCGTCAGTCTCGAGCCTGAAGATACGGTCCACCCACCGGGAGGAGCCCTTTCTCCATCCAATTATCGGGGAGTACGTTATAACCTGACAAAAGTGGAAGATAAAATGGCTCCACATATATAATAAAAATAATATTGTACCCTAATACTCAACATGAGTAAGTGAGAAAGAATAGAGAGGATGGAGGAAAAGTTTAAAGGGAAGAACAAGAAGAGGAAACTAGGGGGAAGTAAGGGGGAGGGAGGAAAAAAAAGACTCCGTGCTCAATGACTCATCTCTGAAAACAACAGAACAAGAAAAAAATCTAAACGGCGAGCGTCCTGGGGTCGTTTGTCAGGTAGTTATTCCATGGATCCCATATTTTGTGAAACAACTTCATCCTGTCCTGTACTAATGCATCTTTCGTTCAGCATTAGCCATGACAATTTGTGTTTGAGCTGGTTGAAAGGCAGGGCAGCAGACCTCCAGTTTCTGGCAATCGTTATCCTTGCTGAGACAAAAATAAATGTAAAAAGTCGTCTTTGGGCCCTAGAGGCTTCTGCCACCCTGCCACCTAGGAGTGCGGTTTCACGGATTTCGACAGATTAATCTGGTTAAAGGTATATATAAAGTTGTAGACCCTAATCCAGAACCTCCTGACTTTGGGGCATGTCCACCATATGTGAAAGGTGGAACCCACTTAGCCACAACCTCTAAAGCATCCCGTGGTGGCTCCAGGTATAAACGTGGCCAGTCTGGCCGGGACCATATACCATCGTAATAAGACCTTATAATTAGCCTCTATAATTGACGTATTAAGGAGTGACCTAAATGCTGCATCAGATATCGCATGCCATTCCTCCAACTCAAGGGTTTTATGAATATCTTGCTCCCATTGAAGCATATAACTCAATTTGGTTGAGACATTCGTCAAGATTGTATATACAGCAGAAATGTGGCCCCTGAGTTTATCATGTTGTCTGCACAAATGCTCCATGGGAGTCATTGACGCTAAATCACCCTTACGTGCTATTGTTTGTATATAATGATGTATTTGTGCATATCTATAATTTTCAGAGGATGGCATTTGATATTTTTCAACCAGCGAGCTTTCAGAAAGAATACCCCTATGATCACAAAGATCTGCTATCCGTATTAATACCTTATTGGTCCACCATTCAAAAGCAAGGGGAGAGAGGCCCGGGGTGAATTCCTTATTCCCCAATAAAGGTGTTAGTGGATTATGGGGTGACCTAAATTTCGGAGTTCGAGAAAATCTATCCCAAATTCCCAGTGAAAAGGAGAGGGTAGGGCATAATATGGTCCGTCTCTCCTTCATTGGGAGCCACATAATAATTGAAATTGGTGCAGGGCGACCGGAATATGATTTCATTGACATCCATATTGCTTGGGGACGTTGGGAATTAAATCTGATAAGATGAGCTAATTGGGCCACGTTAAAGTATTTTGATAGATCAGGTACACCAAGTCCCCCTTTTCTTTTCAGAGTGTACATAGTCCGCTTGTTCACCCTGGGCTTCTTATCTCCCCAAATATACTGGAGAATTTTATTTTGAAAGGCTGTAATTTCAGTTTGAACTAGTGGCACAGGAATTGTACGAAACAAATACAAGACCTTTGATAATATGTTCATTTTAATAGAGTGTAGTCTGCCAAACCACGATGGGGGCTGGATCTGCCACCTGGCCAGATCATCGGTCAGTCTTTTGAATAGGGCCGTGTAGTTTTGTTTATACAGCGTTTGTATAGACGCAGTCAGAAGTATCCCCAGATATAAAAGAGCCTCCGACTCCCAAGAGAATTGGTAGGACTGTTCTAGCGTTTTCTGAGTGGTGCTCAGTAAGGAGAGATTCAAGGCTCTGGATTTGCTATGATTAATGTGCAGACCTGAAATTTCGGAGAATGGTCGTAAAATTGCGAATAGATTAGGGAGGGAAGTGATCGTGATGTCAAAGCCAATAGCATGTCATCGGCAAAAAGGAGGCACTTATGTTTGTCGTCTCCCCAAACTATACCTCTAATATCCGGGCAGGCGCGAATCTTCATCGCCAAGGGCTCTATCACCAGAACGAATAACAGCGGGGACAACGGGCAACCCTGCCTAGTGCCCCTCCTAATGGCAAGGGGTTGGGAGGAGTAACCCCTAGACATTAATAAAGCTGTCGGGGTGTCATACGTCTGAAGGAGAGACAGAAAATGTTCACCAAAGCCAAAGCGATGCAACACGTCAAATAAATAATCCCAGGAGAGGGAATCGAACACCTTCTGGATGTCCAAGGAAAGCAGCATGCCCCGTCTCAGTCCCTTGCTATCCCAATCAGATTAAAGCGCCGATATTAGATTTATTATCCTACGAGTCTGATCAGATGACTTGCGGTTTCGGGACAAAGCCTGCCTGGTCCATATGCACATAGCATGAAAGGAAAGAGTTCAATCTAATCGCTAATACTTTTGTTAGTATTTTTAAGTCTGTGTTAATCAATAAAATTGGGCGATAATTGGCACAGTCTCCATGATCCCCACCCGGTTTCGGTATAACGTGTATATAAGCTGCGTTCTCGTTATTGGGGATCCTATTGCCTCGTCTCAGGTCATTAAAGTAGGAGCATAAATGAGGGAGAAGGACCTCCAGAAATGTTTTATAATAATGTCCCGGGGCTTTTGAAGAGTGGATAGTTTTTATGGCCATAGCAGATAACACCACATTTAACACACCTTCTCCCCATTCACACCTGAGACCTTGTACCGCTAACAAGTCACACAATACAGGGGAGGATGAAGGGCTTATTGGGCCTAATATGGAGATTTTCACTTAGGAGTGTACTCACTTTTGTTGCCACCGGTTTAGACATTATTGGCTGTGTGTTGAGTATTTTGATGCGACAGTAAATTTACACTGTTATACAAGCTGTACACTCACTACTTTAGATTGTAGAAATATGTAATTTCTTCAGTGTTGTCACATAATAAAATATTTACAAAAATGTGAGGGGAGTACTCACTTTTGTGGGATACAGTATATACGACAGCCCTGCAACTTGAAAATTCAAAAGGAATTATTAACAAGAGTTCCCATGTTTCTGTATTGAAAGTTTTTTTTTTTTTCTTAAATTATCATTGAGAGCTTTGGATGAATTTGTGTTTTTGCCAATATAGAGAGAAGCAACAGGTCCACTTAAAAGCCTACCATGTGGTCTGCTTACACTTACCTTTCTTTTGTTTCCCCAGTGTTCTGTTTGGCCATGGCAGCAAAGAGGAGAGGCTCTGAGAATTCTTTATGTGACTTTGATTCAAACTTACCCTGTACATTTTCTCTCATCCAAAGTGACCCCTTAGGCACTCTATTATACTATATACTGAGATGAAATGGATGAATTCACATGTTCCACATAGCTAAACAAAGTAGTGGGAGAACAAAGGGAAAGTGAGTATTTGCATCGGGGAAGGATGGTGATCTCTACACAAAACAGTTCATTTGTCCTGCAGGAACAACACACAGATAATCTTTATTAGTAATGTATGTAAACCTGTTTTGAAATAAAGGGACTGCCATTGTTTGCCCTTCTCTGAAAATTCAAGTTGCCTGGTTGTCATCCAGATGCTCTGGCTTTAATATTTGCAGATACACTCTTCCAGAACAGTTATGCAGATCAAGAAAGTCAGAGATAAATCAGAATTATATATTTGTATACATATTCTGGGTCAGTGACTCAACATATTAAAGTAAGAGGGTCAGCATGACAGCCAAGCAATTGGCATTTTTAAAAGGGTAGTTCAGCAATAGATGCCTTTACATTTCTATTATAACAGGTTTTCTTTGAGCAAATGACAATTCCTGAATGAACTAATAAGGCAGTGAAAACATTGGTACATTGGGCAATAGTTAGTAAGTAGTTAGTAAGTATTGGGCAATAGCCAGGGACACCTAAATGATGCAAGCTCTACTCCTTGTGGCATGTGATGGTTTTTAGCAACTGTTACATGCTAGAATGTCCCATTGGAGAGAGTATGAGGTCTGCTTGAGATGTAGGGCTGCTTTTTTGCTGTAGCTCCGCTCCTCTCCCCCCCTCTCCTGCCAGCATCTTCATTCTAAGTGTGGGCACCCAGCCGCGACAGCTTTCGGCTTCACGGATGGGCACCCACTGCACATGTGCGAGTGGCGCTGCGCCATCTGATTGGACAAGCGATCGCCTGGGACCTGTCATGTGTCCCAGGCGATCGCCTACAGGGAGGGGCTGCCAAAAGGCGATATGACTATTCGCCTTAGCAGCCCCTCGGCGGAAGGAGGAAGTGGGACAGGAAGTCCCACTGCTCCTGAAGCCCCCTATCTCCTCCCAAAAATATTACATGCCAAATGTGGCATGTAAGGGGGCGAGGAGTGGAATAAGCAGAAATTCCACTTTTGGGTGGAACTCCGCTTTAACACAGCTCTGGCAACACTCCATCTGAACCTGCTATGGAAGTCTACACTTTGCACATTGCCTTTTCAAATAAGCCTTTAAGGCCACGTACACACGATCGATCTAAACCGATGAAAATGGACTGAAGTTCAGTTTCATCGGTCCAAACCGTCGATGTGTACGGCCCATCGGTCTGTTGTCCTTCGGACCAAAGTTTTAAAACTTGCTTTAAAATCGGACTGATGGACGCCTGACCATCGGTCCAAACTGATCGTTAGTACGCAAAAGCATTGGTTCAAAGACCCGCGCATGCTTAGAATCAAGTCGACGCATGCTTGGAAGCATTGAACTTCGTTTTTTTCAGCACGTTGTTGTGTTTTACGTCACTGCGTTCTGACACGATCGGTTTTTGAACTGATGGTGTGTGTAGGCACATCAGGCCATCAGGCCACTTCAGCGGTGACCCGATGAAAACGGTCCGTCGGCCCATTCTCATCGGATGGACCGATCGTGTGTACGCGGCCTTACAGGCAGAGAGTATGGGGTTGATTTACTAAAGGCAAACAGTGCAGTTGCCCTCTGCAAGTGCAGTTGCTCCAGAGCTTAGTAAATGAGGTAACGCTTCACTTAACAAAGAATACCCTATCACGTGCAAGGAAAATAAAAGAAAATGCATTTTTGCTTGTACGTGATTGGATGATGGTAGTCAGCAAAGCTTCTGCTCCTTTACTAAGCTCGTTTTACTCCCTTTACTTTGCAAAGTGCACAGCCTATTTGCCTTTAATAAATCAATCCCTATGTGTAAAGTGAAGGAACATATAACAACCAATAAACATTCATGTTTTGTTATTCTGATGAAAGCAAAAAGTAGATGAATTCATCTGAAAATGGCCACTGTGGGAAGAACAAGAAGGAAAAGAAAAATAAGAAATGAAAAGAATAAAAAGGCAGCAATTATCTATTACTGTATATAAGTATCGGCGTGCAGATTGCCACATTAGATACCTCCAGCGGGGAGATGTCAGCTTCCCCGGCTGTGCTACGTTGTTCCATCTGCTGTTCACTGCAAGACACAGAGACCAATGGAAGAAACTTCAGAGATCAGTGGGGTACCAAACATCCAATACACCTGGAAGTTTTTCGGATGCTAAAGATCTTTGAGCAACATAATCTCTTCAAAGAAGATTTCAGCGGCGCGGGCAATGGTACAGCTGAGTATTAAGTGCTTGCTTTGCAGGAACAGCAGTGTTCAACTTTTAAAAATAGGGACATTTTCAGCAACATTTCAGTAAAATGCTTGTATCAATTAAAGCACAAATACAGATTACATCGTTATTCTACTTTAACATTTTATACAACACCTACCTGGTCAATAAGTGTTACCTCAAACGAGAAGGGAAAGCTAATATGGAAAAGCAGCAGGCAGGCCACGATAGTATTGCCTGCCATATTCTAAATATAGCATTCTTTTTTACTTTAATGTAATATAGCATGGCCTAATGCACCTTTTTAACCGAGGCCTTGGAATAATACTTGCCAAGTATGCACCAGGAGATCCCTCCTGTCCCTGTGCATATTATTCAATGATGAAAACTTGCACATAACTCATGACATTTGACATAATATGATACAGTAGCTGCAATGCTGGAATAAGCTGAAAAAGAACAGCATTTCATTTTCATGATAAAATCTCCCAGTATTATACTGCACCAAAACGAACGACGCAGACGTGTAATTAACTGTTTGCTGCTGGGAACTATTTGTACCAAGAATTTAATTTGCTCAAGGGTTTCTTTTTATAGGTTCAAGCTTACAATAAAAAGAATGGAAAAAATGTATCACACAACCCATTCTTTCATTCATCTCATTTCATGTGATGCCCACAGAGACGAAGGCTGATAAGTTAGACTCACAAGCGTCATACCTGGCAGGCAATTTGGAAGGCTCATCAAGCAAGATGTAGCAGGCTGCAATCATGTGCTGGGAGTCTGCAAACTCTTATGCTGTGTCAGATGACATAACAATGAACAATCACTTGACCAGAAGGCTAAAGGAGAAGTTTCTTCACATAGAAAGAAAAGGGCTCTGTATTCTCAAAATACAAACTATACCTATGCTTTCTGGTTTTATTATTTTATTCTCCATATGTCACAATGGAAACAAACTCTTACAAACCTTTACAGGTCTAGTGAAAGCCCAGCTTCACAAAAAAAATCTTAATTAGTAGAACAGACCCAGAGACATTGAGCTAAAAAATGCCCTGAACAGCGTCTTACATAAAAAAAAATACCATCATTTCATTTAGGGTCTGTCTAGACTTCCTCTTCGTGGTAAAATATGCATCAATGCATGTCAAAATCAATGTAGATGCCTTCCAAAGAAGGAAATGGGCATCTGGGTGTGCTTTTTGTAGTGTTTTATCATGTGTTAATCAGGGGCGGATCCAGAGTCTAGTGTCGGGAGGGGCACTGTCAGAAAATAAGGTGTTGCTTACAGAACTGTATTTAACATATCATACCATCCTAATTGGACATAGGGGGAGCCAATCAGTGGGTCCGGCGGAAGTGATGTCCGCCACCCACGATCGCTCTCCACAGAGATAGAATGGTGGTCTGCCTATGTACACAAGGCAGACCGCCATTCTGTCAGAGATGAACAGAGTGATCTTATGTTCCTGCTAACCAGGAACATGGAGCACTCTGTTCATCTAGTGAATCCACCCCACACACAGTTAGCAAGCACCCCCTAGGGATATAGTTAACCCTTTGATCACCCCTGATGTTAACCCCTTCCCTGCCAGTGTCATTAGTACAGTGACAGTGCACATCTTTTAGCACTGATTACTGTATTAGTGTCACTGGTCCCCAAAAAGTGTCCAATTTGTCTGCTGCTGAACGCCGCCATTACTAGTAAAAAAAAATGTTTTTAAATTTTAGATGCTATAACTTTTGTGCAAACCAATCAATATACGTTATTGTGATTTTTTTTTTACCAAAAATATGTAGAAGAATATATATCTCCCTTAACTGATGAAGAAATTGATTTATAAAAATTGGGATATTTAATATAGCAAAAAGTAAAAAGTTTTATTTTTTCAAAATTGACCCTTTTGTTTATAGCACAAAAAAATTAAACTGCAGAGGTGATCAAATACCACCAAAAGAAAGCTCTATTTGTGGGAAAAAATGTGCATTTTCTTTGTACGTTAACATGTATTTTAACACATATTTTCAATGCAGTTTTTAATATTTGTAGTTGGTTGGGTTAACAGCCATTGACCAAGGCTTGTTACCGACACATCAAAAAAGCATTAAATGATTGAAAAGCAGCACCAATGACATGCTTCTGATCAATAGCCAGTTCGAAGGCTGGGTGCTGGGTCACTAACAATAAACATGTTAGAAGGGCTTTCCTGATGGGTGGAGAGTCATCTGAAGCCATTTTGGCATCATTTGTTTTGTGATTCACTATAATTGGTGTGTGGTTCAGGTAAAAAGTTGTGGCTGCATCAAAATGCATGGTACATGGTCAACACAGTGGATTAGAGGATAGCACTTGTGCCTTGTAGCACTAGGATTCCCAGTTTGAACTCCAGTTAAGACACATTGGTCATGCCGCTAGGTTAATTGGCTCCTTTTCAAATTTGTCTCAGTATGCATGTGTGATAGAGATCTTAGATCAGGGATATGCAATTAGCGGACCTCCAGCTGTTGCAAAATTATAAGTCCCATCATGCCTCTGCCTCTGACTGTGAGGCCGCATACACACGAGGGGATATGTCCGCTGAAAACGGTCCGATGGACCGTTTCAGCAGACATCTCCGCTCGTGTGTATGGGCTAGCGGACAGATTTGTCCACCCGACAGATTTCAAAGCAAGCTTTGAAATCTATCCGGTGGGGATCTGTCCGCCCGACATGTCTGCTGGTTAGTACACTTACCAGCAGACATGTCGTCCCCCACCGCCGCCGCGCCGCTGCCGAATGGATTCGGCGCATGCGCGGAAGTGTTTTACTTCCTGGTGCGGTGACGTGGCGGTGACGCGGCGGCTTCAACGTCACCGCCACGTCACCGCCACGTCCGGCGGCGGGGAATTTGATCCGATGGTGTGTACACGCCATCGGATCAAACTCCCGATCGGACATATCCGATGGAAATGGTCCGCGGACCGTTTTCATCGGATATGTCCGATTGTGTGTACGAGGCCTGATACTTGTGGCTGTCAAGAGTCTTGCTATGCCTCATGGGACCTGTAGTTCTGCAACAGCTGGAGGTCCGCTAATTGCATATCCCTGTCTTAGATTGTAACCTCTATGAGAGCAGAGGCTGATGTAAATGTACCATATGTAAAGTGCTGCATAAATTGTTGGTGCTATATAAATACCTAAGTAAGTGAGGTACTCACTATGCATTCTGATGCACTGCCATTGACTTCTATAGGCCTCCAAGTGCACTAAATCTATATAAAAACTGATATGTTATATTTTACAAATCAGAAACACTATTTTTATTATGGCTGTTTTATTGTAGGTTGCCCTGTAAGTCATTTACTCTTTATGTTTTTTTGTATATCACTTACTTTGTACAACATCCTGTACTTTACTTACCCATCCTATACATAACTTACTCTGTACGCCTTCCCATAGATCACTTATGCCCTGTACACACGATCGGTTCGTTGGATGAAAACGAACCAATGGATTTTTTCATCAGATATCCGATGAAGCTGAATTTCATCAGTCTTGCCTACACACCATCGGTTAAAAATCGGATCGTGTCCAACGCGGTGACGTAAAACACAACGACGTGCAGAGAAAAATTAAGTTCAATGCTTCCAAGCATGCGTCGACTTGATTCTGAGCATGCGTGGATTTTTGACCGATGGATTTCCCCACAGACGATGTTTTTTTTTTAACCATACGAAAAATGTAAAACAGGTTGGGCTAGATTCAGATAGAATAACGTATCTTTGTGCAGGCAAGTGCTGTATTCACAAAGCACTTGCTCCGTTAATTGCGGCGGCGTAGCGTAAATTTTGCCGGCGTAAGTGCGCGTAATTCAAATTAGGCATGTAGGGGGCGTTTTGTATTGAAATCAACCGCGACCCCACGTAAATGACGCGCCAAACGAACTGTGAATGCATCGGCCGTGGACGTATCCCAGTGCGCATGTTTAAAATTCCCCCGCAAACACTCATTGGTTTCGACGTGAACGTAACTTACGCAAAGCCCTATTCACGAACGTTTTACGCAAACAACGTAAACGACGGAAGATTCTACGCCCACCCGACGTCCATACTTAACATTACGTAGGCCTCATATATCAGGGGTAACTTTACGCCGGACTTACGCTAATGCAAACGACGTAAAAAAATACGCTCGGTCGCAAGTACGTTCGTGAATCGTCGTATCTACCTCATTTGCATATTCAATGCGTAAATCGAAAACGCCACCTAGCGGCCAGCGTAAATATGCAACTACGATACGACGGCGTAAGAGACTTGCGCTGGTCGGATTTAAGACAAATCTATGCGTAACTGATTCTATGAATCAGGCGCATAGATACGACGCCGCTCACTCAGAGTTGCGACAGCGTATCTGGAGATACGCCAGCGTTACTCGTTCCTGAATCTGGGCCGTTGTATTTTTTTTCACCGATGGGAAAAAAACTGATGGGGTCCACACACGATCGGTTCGTCTGATGAAAACGGTCAATCGGTCCATTTTCATCAGACGAACCAATCGTGTGTACAGGGCGTTACTCTTTTTATATCTTGAACATCACTAATCCTGTTTGCCATCCTGTACTTCACTTACTCCATATGCCGTCTTGTACCTCATGTACTTTGTATGTGATCCTGAAAATCGCTTACCCTACAGCTTTCACATACCTATTTTTCTGTACTGTGAACAAAAGGAATCAGTGAGTATTTAATGATTTAATGAAGCAGCGGTTCTGCGCATTCTTATATAGATTCAAACAACACTAAAGTGGCCATTGGGTAATATATAAAGAATATCCCATCCTAAACTGCAAAAGTACAGTTAGGCTTTCATTTCTACCAGTGTTCCACACAGTCTCTTCACAGGAACTTCTCTTGGCCATCAAATAGAAGATGCACAAAAATTAGCTGCTCTGCCTCTTTACCAAGCTAAATAAAGTAACTAAGGTCCAATAAACTCCTCCTGATGAAATGTGCTTAAATGTTTCTCTACCCTAAATGCCTAACTATTGTTAAATATTTGCCTTTGGGTAACAAGTCTGTTAGCAAAACTGCAAATGCCAGAACCAAAGTTGAACAGGTCAAATGTGCTCTAGAAACTCCCACATCTGTGTCTTATGCCGCGTACACACGGTCGTTTTTTGTGATGAAATAAAACGACTTTTTAAAAAACGTCATTTAAAATGATCATGTGTGGGCAAAACGTTGTTTTATGTCGTCTGAAAAACGACAAAAAAAAATTCGAACATGCTTCAATTTTTTATGTCGTTTTTCAGAATATCGTTTTTTGTGTCATAAAAAATGATCGTGTGTGACCAAAACAACGTTTAAAATGTCGTTTTTAAACCCGCGCATGCTCAGAAGCAAGTTATGACGCAAGCTTTTATGGAACAGAGTGCCGTGGTACGTGTTGTACGTAACCGCGCTTTGCAAGAGCATTTTCAGAAAACGATGGTGTGGAGGCAATGTCGTTTTTTAAAATGAAGTTTGAAAAACGTTGGCCCAGATTCACAGAGCGATTACGCCTGCGCATCAGGAGATGCGCGGCATAAGTCGAAATGTGCGCGTGCGTTTCGATGCACGGCATCCCCAGAACGAGATACGCAAAAAATCTACTTTTTTTTGTCCAGCGTAATTTCGTTAGACTGGCGCATCCGTCCGCACAAAAGTGCGCTAGACAGACCATTGATTTGCTAGTCAAATATGCTAATGAGGGACTTACGGGGATCCACAAAAGAACGTTGGGGCAGCGCAGGCTACGCAGTGTGCGCAACAGCAAAATGTCCTGTCTAAAATTAGAGCATATAAAAGCTGGTCTAAAAAGAGAAAAAAAGTCTACTTGTTAGATAAAGCAACACTGTTAGTGAGGAGCTCAGCAGTCACACGTGTTGCACAACAATCTGTATGCCAACATGCCAGGGGCATCGTCGCACATAGCTATACTACTGACTTTAGATGAACAAAGAAGGATGAGGGCACGGAGGATGGCACGGAGGATGGCATGGGAGAGGATATACCGCACCCACATAGACCTGTTTGGCATGAGTGATTCTGAGGTGTATCACATCTTCAGATTCACCCCTCATGTCACCCTGGAATTAACCACAACCCTGCAGGAGGACATCCCCAGCCCAACACACCGCTCACATGCAGTGCAGCCACTGGTCAAGGTCATGGCAACACTCCATTTCCTTGCCAGAGGCTCTTTTCAGCGTACAAGTGGAGTGGTGGCTGGGATGTCACAATCCTCCATGAGCAGATGTGTGCACCAGGTTGTCCCTGCAATCCTCAGACGCATGGCCAACCAAATCATCAAACCCACCACTGAGGAGCTGCGGCTGAAGGCAATGACAGATTTCTACAGAATTGCCAGATTCCCACGCACCATCGGGGCCATTGATTGCACACATGTGGCACTCCAGCCCCCCCAGGAGACAGAGCACATGTACCGCAATCGGAAGCATTGGCATTCCATCAACGTACAGGTGATAGTCGATGCCCAAGGCCTCATATGGCGCGTCCGTGCCAAACACCCAGGGTCCAGCCATGACAGCTACATATACAATCAATGCCACATCCGAATGGAATTCGATCAGAACGTGTATGGGGACACCTGGCTGGTTGGTGAGTGACATGGGAGTCAGGCATGACTATCCCCTCCCATGATGCACACATCACAAGGGGCACATGCATGACTAACATCCTCCTGTCTTTTCCCTTACAGGTGACTCAGCATATCCACTGGGACCCCATCTCATGACTCCTATCCGGAACCCCCAAACCCCAGGAGAGGAAAGATACAATGAAGCACATGCCCAAACACGAGCAGTGGTGGAGCGCACCTTTGGCCTCCTAAAGTCACGTTTCTGATGCCTGGATAAGTCTGGGGGTACCCTCTTGTATTCCCCAAACTTCGTGTGCCAGATCATCGGTGCATGTTGCATGCTGCACAACTTCGCAGAAAGAAAGGGCCTGCAGATTGACCTACGTGATGACCTGACCCCTGAACCAGACAATCCCCCCCTAACCGAGGGTCCCCCGTCTTCTGAGGGAAGAGCAGCCAGGAGACAGCTCACATTGGGCATCTTTGCACGTTAAACACACACATTAATCATGGCACAATGAGAATGCATGCATGCACACCACTGTGGTCCCTAGCACACACACCCCACATCCACATAAAATTGGATTGGCACCAGTCCACCATGCAGGACTTGTGAGCAGCAACGCCACGCCAAGGCTCCAATTATGTCACTGTACATTCATACACCATTCACACGGACCTGGGGATCACTTCTCCCTGGTCCTGGGGAACTCTTCTCCACCAAAATTGAGGGTGACACCCCTTTTCCGGCAGGAATGTCACCCCCACATTCAAACAGCATTCACAACCCAAAAAAAAACAAAAAAAAATTACCAGCAAAATCAAAAAATGTCCAGCAAAAAAAAAATCAAAAAGGGGAAAAAAAATGATTGCCCTTTACGCGAGCCACGCCTGGGGCGCCCCCGGCCACGGCCCCGGCTCCTCAGGGGAGACTCATGGGGGAGGGGCAAAACCAGGGAAGGAGGAGCAGCCCCTGATCTCTGCCCACCTGGCGGCCTGCCCTCCAAGGCCACGGCTATTCTGTCCAGGGCAGCACCAAGTGTTGCCGTGTTGGCCTGGATAGCCTGGGTGAGGGCCCTCACATCCTGCCCAACACCTGCTGATGTAGTCTGCAGGTTGTTTAGGCAGGTTGTGAAAGCCCGGGAGTGGGAGTCCAGGTTCCCCAGCGTATCCTTGATGGAGGACAGGCTCTCCTCCATCCACACCAATGTCTGGCTGACCTGTCCCAGATGGCGGGTCTGAAGGGCCTGGTCCCTTCTCAGAGTGGCGGGCAGGAGATCGGCCAACCCCCTGGTGTTCTGGGACGAAATCCTGCCTCCAGCTGATGCTTGTGGCCGGGGAGAAGGGGAGGCCCTTGGGAGGGGAGCCATGTTGGGGGAGGAGGGGGGGGCTCCCCCTTAGGGAGGGCTGCCTGCTGCCAGCCAGAGGGGAAGAGTCCTCAAAAACCAAACGTCCAGTGCCTGACATGGACTCCTCCTCCTCATGATTCTCCTCCTCCTCTTGAACCTCCTCCGCGGACTCCGGCCTTGTTGGGGGGGCCTCATTAGGCTGCTGTCCTGGGGATGGTGCGGTCAGGCCAGATGGCCCTGCACCCTCCTGCACATCTGTGGATGACACAAAACATTCACAGGTTGGAGGATCCACACACTTGCCACATATTCCCTTTCACCCCCTCCCCCACACATGCTACACACCTGATATTAAAAAAAATACTTACCTGGCACCACGGGCTCCGGACTTGAGTCAAAGCCGGGCAGGCCCTCAACTTCATGCCGATGAAAGGTCAGGGCCACTGCACGCTCCTCCGCTGTCAGCCTAATACGGCATGGTGGGCCCCCTCCTGTGCCCCTGGCATGGGCATGCATTTTGGACAGCTTCTGTTTGAACAGACGCCGGGGGTCATTAATTTTTTTGTCAATCCCAGACCGGGTCCGTGTCTCCCCCTCCCCCGCTGAATTGACCTGCTCAGTAATGAGGTCCAAAATCTCCCTCCTCCTGGCCGGGGTGGTGTTGGCACTGTCTGGGCCGTGGAGGAAACGCCCATAATCACTAATGGCCCGGGCAAGAATTCTTTTTTCCCCCACAGTAAAATTGAGCTTTCGCTTTCTCTCTGTCATACTTCCAAAAAAAAACACTCCCAGTCAACAAAAATCACTCACAAAAACAAGCACAACCAATCAAGCAAGAACACACACAAAGAGAAAACTAACACCCAAAAAAGCACACAAGCACTCAGCAAGAAACAGTCACAAAAACAAACAGCAAAAAATCAGCAAGAAAACAAACGAACAGAAATATATCAAACAAACAGTCTCTCAAACACTTATCAAAAAACACTTTCAAAGATCTACTAACAAACACTTGATCACACAGAACACTAATCTGACAACTACAAAACACAACGCAACGAACAACAGGACAAAAGCACTTGGTTAAATGGGAAGGGACAAAGGGATGTACTTTTGCAATGCAAGTGCGCAAAAGCTATGAGAATAGGGTGATTACGCTGCAAAATTGCGCAAGTCTAACGTAAAGGCGGTGCGCTACGCCGGTCCAATAATGCGCAGATGTACGTGAATCTGGGCCGTTGTTTTTTTTCATGAGAAAAAACATTGTTTTTTTACAAGACAAAAAACGACCGTGTGTACGCGGCATTAGATGTCCAGCCCTGAGTTTGGAAGCTTCTGAAGACAATGATTTAGATGTCCCTAATCATCCTCCTGGCCGTTTTCTCAATTTTGAAGAATTATTGAAAATAAGAACATTACTGCAATGAAAGGTGACCTTGGATATGTGATAACACAACAAGAAGATCTGGAATTAACATATCTCATTCAGCTACTTTTGAGAAACTTTAAAACGTTTTAATCAATAGACATATAATTAAACCAAAACTATAGTTTATAAAATGTGTAGAGTACATACAATTCATACTACAAAAAAAAAATCTGTCAAACATATTTAAATTATTTACAGGGATATAAGTGATTAATCCTCATAGCCATAAAGCATTTTTTCCATATTTTTTTTTTTTAAAGTCCATCAAATATATAGTCTCAAATCCTTCTTATTCCCTGCACAATCAACACAATCCCTGCACAATCAACGGCAAACAGTGTTTGAGATCCAGAACACTCACCAGATATTCATGACCCTTTATCTCTAAATAGGTCATAAAATGCTTAGTCAACAGATTAGAACACTGTTTGCCCCCCTTCTCTTGTCATCTTCTTCATTTCCACATATTATATTTAAGTCCCAGTACTCCTTACTTCACTATGTGCTAAATACAGAAAGTCACTATAGGGTAAAACTTCAACAGTTCAACTCACCACCACTTTGAGCATATTAAAGTGGTGGTGAGTTGAACTGTTGAAATACTAGTTGAACTGTTGAAGTTTTACCCTATAGTGAGCATATTACATGTGACGTCATTACCAAAATCTGACGTCACATGTGCATCCGTCTTCAATTAGTTTTGTCGCAATAAATTCCTTGGCATTAGACAGAACCTCTCACTTAATTTAGAAAACCAGAAGAGTCATGCTCCACTCAACAATCTATGAATGTGCAGCCTTCTAGAAGCATCAAGTGATCACTATCTCCAGTCTGCACTCTGAGGTATGCCTAACACAGCAATCCACATAGGTTGACTTCACAGAGCTCTCCATACTTGAAGTCAGTTCTAGAAATATTGAAACAGCAGAATATACAATACAGACAAGGATTCCCTTTTAGTTTAATTGCCTCAATTCTCCATGATCTGGATGATACTCTGACATTTTGTGAGAAATTAGAAACGCCACACTTGTTCTTCCAGAACTGTTAGAGCCTTTCAAATCCCTCCAGGTTCTAGAGAATTTTTATTGGCAAATCGAAAAACATGGCAATGAGGGTCTGACAGTACTTCATATTAAAGAGATCATTCTGCCGCAATATTTCTAATTGAACAAGAATGTTGGAAATTTTCACTTTGATCGGCTTCATAAATCATTATATTACACTGTGTAATACAATAGCACAGCGATAGGATTCCTCCATCCACCTCGAATGTGTATATAGAGGAATTCATTATTTTTTTGATCAGCCTGCTAAATAAATCTTGTCAAAACAAAAACCCTTTCAACTTACTAAACTAAGAATTAAACTACAGATATATGTACTACAAGACAATATGTGTTTACTAGAGTCACATATTTTTAATATGCACTAAGCAATAAATACAGAAAGCAGATCAAAATCTTTTCTCTCAGCTTTTTTTTTGGTGCCCCTTAATGGTTTTATGCAGGTCAATGCTGTGGCTTTGTCTAAATAGAGCCTGATTGGGTGGTTTTACAGAAAAGGGGGAGGGCAATGCTGTAGAGACAATCTGATAATTCTCAACTCTTCTGAAGACCAGGCTGACATCTGTTGTCACCACCGTCCAGGACATGGGATGAATGACTTTCCTGACTCCAGTACAGGCTGGAGATCCACCATGCCAGGGAGATAATTGTGTGCCTGGATAGATGAGTAGAACCTCCAGGGAGTGGATCTGTTTGTTCCATGAGGTGAAAATGTTGAGTTGAAGATTACTGGAGTGAATCTGGGCAAAAGAGGCAACCATTATGCCCAGTAGTGCCATAATGCGGAAGTGAACCAAGCAATGCCTTGGTGTTAGGATCGAAGAGCAGACTTTGGAAAGTTGGTTTACCAGGTAAAGGTTTGAAAAAACTGAATGGTGTTTTGGACATTGGATAACAATGTTTTGGAAAAGTTCTTTAGTAGGTTGTCCAAGTATCCTGTGACCTGGATGCCCTGTGTCCTAAGAAGAGCAAGAAGTGGAACCATAACTTTTGTGAACACTTGGGTTGCTGGGGAGAGCCCCAATGATAGTGTTACAAATCTGCAGTGCTGGTCTCCCACATGAAAGTGTATAAAGTGTTTGTGTGAAGAAAAGATAGTGGTATATAGATAAGTATACTCATGCCAGAAAATCCTCTTGTCTGAGAGAAGTAATCAGAGATCCTTTATTGAGTGGATGCCTCCATTTGGTTCAGAGACTATAAATAGGTTTATTTAACCCAGGGGTGCCCAACCAGTGGCCCGGGGGCCATGTGTGGCCCGCGGAGCCCTCTGATATGGCCCGCGACCTCGGGCTCTGGGATGGAATAAAATAGAATAGTGTTAATAAAGGTAAGATTATTACTAAAATCACAGTGTATATATGGGCATATCTGTTCTGCAGTGGTTACTGGGCTGCTTTCAAACTGATCCACAGGTGCAGAGAAGAGCACCTTTGGGTTACCTACACTGAGCCATAGACCTCTATTACCTGTAAGTTTGGTGTGCTGAGAGTAGAGTGGGCTCTATAGAGCCAAGTGGGCTGCCATCCACCCGCTCCGCTCATTGTGGCCCGCGACCAGTTACCAAGTTGCTTAAGTGGCCCTCGCTCTTCAAAAGGTTGGGCACCCCTGATTTAACCCCTTAAGTGCCGCCGCATGTACATATACGTCGGCAGAATGGCACGTACAGGCACAATAGAGTACCTGTACGTCCCTGCCTAGACGTGGGTCGGGGGTCTGATCGGGACCCCCCCCCGGTACTTGCGGTGGTCCCCGTGGCTGTGCGAGCGATCCGAGATGAGGGAGCAGCTGTTAGTTTTTGTCCGCCCCCTCCGGATCACTCCCAGCCAATGCGCGTCCTCCCCCGCCCTCTTCCTGTGTAAACACAGGAAGGGGGAAGTTACATAGTTAGTCAGGTTGAAAAAAGACACAAGTCCATCCAGTTCAACCATAAAAAAATAAATAAAAATAAAACAAAGTAAAACACAGTACATCCTCCCATACACCCAACTCCATACCCACAGTTGATCCAGAGGAAGGCAAAAAAAAACAGCAGAGCGATGATCTAATTTGCTACCGGAGGGGAAAAAATTCCTTCCTGATCCCCCGAAAGGCAATCGGATTTACCCCGGATCAACTTTACCTACAAAACTTAGTACTCAGTTATATTATGTGCATTTAGGAAAGAATCCAGGCCTCTCTTAAAGCAATCTACTGAGCTGGCCAGAACCACCTCTGAAGGGAGTCTGTTCCACATTTTCACAGCTCTTACTGTGAAGAAACCTTTCCGTATTTGGAGGTGAAATCTCTTTTCCTCCAGACGTAAAGAGTGCCCCCTTGTCCTCAGTGTTGACCTTAAAGTGAATAACTCAACACCAAGTTCACTATATGGACCTCTTATGTATTTGTACATGTTGATCATATCCCCCCTTATTCTCTTCTTCTCAAGAGTGAATAAATTCAGTTCCTCTAATCTTTCCTCATAGCCGAGCTCCTCCATGCCTCTTATCAGTTTAGTTGCCCTTCTCTGCACTTTCTCCAGTTCTCCGATATCCTTTTTGAGAACTGGTGCCCAAAACTGGACTGCATATTCCAGATGAGGTCTTACTAATGATTTGTACAGGGGCAAAATTATATCTCTATCTCTGGAGTCCATACCTCTCTTAATACAAGAAAGGACTTTGCTCGCTTTGGAAACCGCAGCTTGGCATTGCATGCCATTATTGAGCTTATGATCAACTAAAACCCCCAGATCCTTCTCCACTACAGATCCCCCCAGTTGTACTCCCCCTAGCATGTATGATGCATGCATATTCTTAGCCCCCAAGTGCATAACTTTACATTTATCAACATTAAAGCTCATCTGCCACTTAGTCGCCCAATTAGACAGAGCATTGAGGTCGGCTTGTAAATTGGAGACATCCTGCAAGGACATTATTCCACTGCATAGCTTGGTGTCATCTGCAAAAACAGAAATGTTACTTTTGATCTCAGACCCAATATCATTTATAAATATATTGAAAAGTAAGGGACCCAACACTGAACCTTGGGGTACACCGCTGATAACCTTGGACCATTCAGAGTAAGAATCATTAACCACAACTCTCTGAATTCTGTCTTTCAGCCAGTTTTCTATCCATTTACAAACTGATATATCCAATCCTGTAGACATGAGCCGTGTGTGGGGAACTGTATCGAACGCTTTTGCAAAATCCAAGTATACCACATCCACTGCTACGCCTCTGTCCAGGGTTTTACTTACCTCTTCATAAAAGGAAATCAGGTTTGTCTGACAACTTCTGTCTTTAATAAATCCATGCTGTCTGCTGCTTAAATAGTTTGTTTCCAGCAAGAACTCATCCACGTGGTGTAATCTCTCCTCTCGGCTGTATTTTTAACCGTGGCTGAGGAGAGAAGACACCACATAGTGAGTCTGCACAACACTACACTGACACCAGTACACATAGGCACATTTAACCCCCAGATTACCCCCCTGTCACAGTCTCACTGAATGCAGTGATCATATATTTACTGATCACTGCATTTAGTGTCAGTGTGACAGTTAGGCTGCGTACACACGATCGAATTTATCTGCTGAAAACAGTCCGACGGACCCTTTTGAGCAGACAAATTCGATAGTGTGTACGGGCGAGCAGACAGGTTTTTCCAGCAGACAAATTTTAAAGCATGCTTTAAAATCTGTCTGCTGGGAACCCGTCCGCCCGAAATGTCTGCTGGTTAGTACACTAACCAGCGGACATATCTGCCCGCACATGCGTCGAATGGATTCGACGCATGCGTGGAAGTTTTTTATTTCCTGGTGCGGTGACGTGGCAGCGTCAACGTCACGTCACCGCGCTGTCTACCGGTGGGGATATTGGTTTGATCGTGTGTACACGATCAAACCAATATATCCCAGCAGACAAATCCGATCAAAACGGTCTGTCAGACCGATTTGACCGAATTTATTTAGTCGTGTGTACGCGGCCTTAGTGTGATAGGCAGTTAGTGTTAGGTCCAGGGTAGCCCCTGTACCCCCCCTAATAAAGTTTTAACCCCTCGATCACCGCCCTAGTTAACCCTTTCACCCCCTATTGCCAGTGTCACTAAGCGATCATTATTCTGATCGCTGTATTAGTGTCACTGTTGCCGCTAGGTAGCTAGTTTTTTTTTATTGCGATTTTTTTTTACTAAAGACATGTGACTGAATGCATTTTGGCCTAAATGTTTGACTAAAATGTAGTTTATTCGATTTTTCTTATAACAAAGAGTAAAAAATATAGATTTTTTTTTCAAAAATGTCACTCTATTTTTGTATATAGCGCAAAAAATAAAAATCGCAGAGGTGATCAAATACCACCAAAAGAAAGCTCTATTTGTGGGAAGAAAAGGACACAAATTTTGTTTGGGAGCCACGTTGCACGACCGCGCAATTGTCTGTTAAATCGACGCAGTGCCGAATTGTAAAAACGCCTCTGGGCATTTAGCAGCATATTGGTCCGGTCCTTAAGTGGTTAAAAACCTCAAACCCTTTCCCCTGACGGAACTGGTACAACCACCCCTTGTGGTAGAAGCTGTTTCAAAGAGGGCAGGAAATCTTGTTTTCCAGCTGATGCAGAGTGGAGGGTAGTCAGCAAGGAGGGGGGCAAAGATGTTCATTCTATTTATACTCCATTGAAATGACAGATTGAAACCAGAGGTCCATGATGTTTCAGATCCAGGCCTGAGAAAGAGGCAAATAGACGTTGCTTCAATGTGAGGAGGGCTCCCGGGTAGGTTTGGTGGGCTTAGTGAACCAGGGCTTTCAATAAAATAAAGTACTAATACTTTGTTTTGAAGTTGACACTTGGGAAGAGCAAAAAGGCCCCTCTGCTGAGCAAAAGTAGTTGCCTTGGGAGTAGGAGATTTAGGCTTCTTTTATAGCCTTCCCCCTCAGTGATTTCTTTGACTAATGTATCAAGGAAGTCCCCTAACAGTCATTCACTGTCAAAGAGCATAAAAAAAGCAGGTTCAGCAGATCAAGCTTTTAAGCACAAAATCATGTGCATGCTCTCTAGTCATTATAGAGACTTGGTAAATTAATAATAAATCAATTACAGCCCAGATGCTTAACACTTGTAGCTTTGGGAGCGTTGGAGCATGTGATAAGCAATGAGGGGAATGGAGGTTAAATCTAATTTCCATGACAATTGGGGGGATTACTTTCACTGCCATGATCACCAATATGGCGGAGTTAACTTTCACTGCCATGACCACCAAAGTCCGGCCCGGGGGCCAAATGCGCCCCCCCCTGTTGATTTAATATGCCCCCCCTGGGGATATAGATATATATATTGTTTGTGGCCCCCAGGGCCACAAAAGATATATACTGTATTTATTGGCGCTGCCTTGGAGAGGACAGGGAGGAGGCAGAACGAGCGCCGTCAGATTACATGAAGAGAATCTCCTGTTTACTCAGCAGCGTCTCTATTGGAAGTCCTGTCTCCTGGGATGCCATTGGACGACTGTTCTGTCTATAATAGGAGGCGGGACTTTGTATTAAAGAGGCCACAGGGTAAACAAGAGATTCTCCTGTTTGCAATCTGTTGGCACTCCTCCCGCCCCCCCTCCCTCTGCCCTCCGAGGCTTCAGATGGGCATTGTTCAGGCTGCACTGATGGCAAAGGTAAGGCTGAATTCATGGCACACGTGAGGCTGCATTTATGGCAAATGTGAGGCTGCATTGGTTGCAATGGTAAGGTTGCATTGGTTGCAATGGTAAGGCTGCATTCATGGCACATGTGAGGCTGCATTCATGGCACATGTGAGGCTGCATTCATGGCACATGTGAGGCTGCATTCATGGCAATGGTGAGGCTGCATTCATGGCAATGGAAAGCCTGTGCGTGTTATACGCCGATAAATAAGGTATATAAAATAACACACCCAGCGCTCTGGGATTCATTGGGGCCACAAAAGAAATATATACAGTATATCCAAATAACACGCCCAAGCACATCTCTTCACCACACACAGCCACAAAGGCAGGATAATTCTTGTTGAGCAGTGTTTTAGTGCTCAGCCAAACACACAACCAAATTTTAATGGTTTAATGGTTCAAAGAATGTCAGGCAAAATAGTCGGCCCTCGCGCATGTTCACTTAATCAAATCTGGCCCTCTTTGAAAAAAGTTTGGACACCGCTGGACTAGGGGGTCGCCTTTCATTGCCAGTGTCTAACAATGAGGGATCAAATGGATGAAATTTTACTGCCAGGGACCACCAATGTGAAGGGCTTAATAGTAGGGACAATAGTGATTATTAATGTGTTCACAAGTGTTGGGGATTGGTATTACATACACTGACACCAATGGTGGGGGCTAATTTTATATTTTATAATTTATAATTTTATAATTTGATATTCATTGAATCAATTCTGGGGGTTATTATTGCACTCACTGTCACCAGTGATGAGGGTTATTGTATTACATCTTCTTCAATGTGCAAAAAATACAACAGGACTAAAAATTTAGGGCATTGAGGGGCCCTATTGTGTGGCCCACTGGAAGTGTCTAGGGCTGCATTTATATCAGAAAAATTCAACATAGTTGGGGGTTCAAAGGATCCCCCTTCATCAAGGCTAGTTACTACTGAACAAAGTGTGTAATGGGCTGATAAAATCAATGGTATCCTGAGGCAAAATTAGTATGATCCCTGCAGATGCTGATAATGGGTGTTACAAAGATATCTCAGTTAAATGCAAATAAGTGGGTTTACGGGACCGTCCCATGGTTTTTGTTGGGATACTGGTAGTCCCGAAGGGTGGCATTTCTGGCTGCCTTTGGTGCCCTTGGTGTGCGGAGGGGAGCAGGGGGTGGTTTGCTGGAGGCCTATGTGCCCCCCCCTGCCCCAGCTGCGGACCGTGGTCCCACGCACTCTGAACTTTTCTCCGTAGGCGACCCCCTGCCCTGTTTTCATGGAGGCAGGGGACCCTACGAGAGGGTTATCACGCTATATGCTTTAACTGAACCCCACTGCCTGCATCATGGGATGTTTCCCCTGATTCCTGACACATGCCCCGGTCCGGAGCGGACCTTACATATCTTGTTTGATGCTCACCATACCTGCACGGAAGGATCTTGCTTTGTCTGTTCAATTTGCCTGGTTACGATGTTATTGTTCTTTCGGCCCTGCGCGGTCGACACTATCTTTTTCTTTCCCTATACCATTGCTGTTGGACGTGTCTTGTATATGTTATTTTTGAAAATTGATAATAAAACGGATTATACAAAAAAAAAAATGCAAATAAGTGCAAATATTTTCAGAAAATCCCTAGTTCATAGTAAAGGGCCTCTTTGTATAATGTCAGTATTACCAGCTCCCTTGCAAAAAATAAATAGATGTTGATAAAAACAGCATTGTAAGCTTAATGGTATTGTCTTCATTCCTATATCACAGTGTATATTTCTACAATATATACTTTATTTTTTTGGTTGGTTGTTTTTTTTTTTTACTTTAGGATTTGTTATAGTTCTGCTTTAGAGGTGAGACTGTTTTAAAAAAAAAATTTGATTGATTTCCCACTTATTATTCTTAGTAATAAAATTCTTAGTCACTTTTCACTGTATGTACATGCCTCTCTTAAAAGTCCTGCAGTTCTCCTCTGTAGTGATGAGCGGAATACGCCATATTCGATTTCGCGATATTTCGCGAATATTTCGAAGAATATTCGCGAATATTCGTTAATATCGAATATTCGTGATATTTTATAAAAAAAAAAAAATTGCGAATTTTCGCCAATGCGAATTTTCGCTAATGCGAATTTTCGCTAATGCGAAATTTCGCGATTTTTTTTTTTTTTTATAAAATGTCACGAATATTCGATATTTACGAATATTCGGTATATTTTATAAAAAAAAAAGCGAAATTTCACATATGCGGTCGCGAATATTCGTTAATATCGAATATTCGTGATATTTTATAAAAAAAAATTGCGAATTTTCGCCAATGCTAATGCAAAATTTCGCGATTTTTTTTTTTTTTTATAAAATATCACGAATATTCGATATTTACGAATATTCGCTATATTTTATAAAAAAAAAAAAGTTGCGAAATTTTGCTATTGCGAAATTCGCGAATGCGAAATTGATTGCGATTTTAAAATACGAATATTCGAAATAGCGAATATTCGCCGCGATATTCGAGATATTCGCGAATACTCGAATATGCAATATTCGTAGCGAATATTCGCAATGCGAATATTCGTGAGCAACACTAACTCCTCTGTACTGTTGGGTTGTGAAATGTAGGCTCTAGCTGCTGTCACTGACAAAATTATTATGAATCAATCAGGGCCGATCTAGTCTTTTTGATTTGGGGGTGTAGTAAAAAAAGTCAGAGGGGCATACTGTCAACATACGCTCATCTTATCCGCTCAAGCTATCTCCTCTCTATTTTTCTGTCTCTCCAGCAATCCTCACTGGCACTGGCTGTGTGTGAGTCACTGACAGTATGTCACATAGTGTGACACAGTGTGACAGAGATACAGGGAACCAATATTCCCTGTTCACTCTGTATGCATCAGTACCATGAGTCACGTCACAGAAGTAACACCAGGGAACGCTAGTTCTCGGGCGTCTCTACATGGCTGCGACAAAAAATACATGTGTTAAGCCTGTGCTTCTTAACCTTTTTTCAGTCAAAGCACGCTTTAAACGTATGCAAAATCATGAGGATCCCAAGGCCAATTTGTATTTATTAGGCTGAAAAACACTGACATCTGTAGCAGATGATGATATCACCCTCTCCTTGGTGACACATGGACAGGGGAGGACTGGCAGCCTTAGGCCTGGGGGGCAAGTCCAGTCAAGTGGCCCACTGAACCACAAATTAGCTCGCCATCCATGTCCACATGGTTTTATAACGGATGATTGATGTTATTAAGCAAGACAAATATGATACAATGCAGTAATTAAAAAAGTGCAGATAGTGCCTGTTAATGCATCCTGATCAGTGCCCATCAGTGCAGCCTGATCATTGTCCATTAATGCAGTGCAGTTCCCATCAGTGCAGCCTGATCAGTGCAGACAGTGCCCGTTAATGCATCCTGATCAGTGCCCATCAATGCAGCCACACCAGTGCAGTGCCCATCAACGCAGCCTGATCAGTGCAGACAGTGCCCGTTAATACATCCTGATCAGTGCCCATCAATGCAGCCACACCAGTGCAATGCCCATCAGTGCAGCATGATCAGTACCCATCAATGCAGCCTAATCATTGCCCATGGCATGTGGGGGTCAGCTGGGGGTATCAGGGTCTGTCTCAACTGAGCAGGCCCGGTTGCCACCCACTATATGCAGTGGATAGATTCTTGCATAGCATGAATCTATCCACTGCTGCCCCATATTCATGCATCTGGCGCCTTCCGGGTTACTGGGCACATGAAGTACAGCGGCCAGGTTTTATTAATAACCTGATTAGAGCTAGGTGATGGGCTAAGTTGTCGGCAGACAGTGGGCAGGGGTCCTCCTGGATCAGTCGGCTCCACTAACCGGATTCTGGCTGAGTCTGCTGGGGGGGGGGGGGTGGTTCTGGCTGAGTCTGCTGGCGGGGGGGGGGGGGGGGTTGGAGGTTCTGGCTGAGTCTGCTGGCCGGGGGGGGGGGGGGGGACTGGCTGAATCCGCTGGATGGCTTCTATGGAGAGATGAAGGAGATACAGTACTAAAGAGGCAGGTCATCATCAATCATCATTATCATTCACATCACCTTACTTTACTTTCAATTCAGTGCAGTGCAGTCTCTCTCGCAGTCTCATTGACTCTTCTCTGCAGCCAGCCCACGAGTCACAGAGATGTATGGTGCGGTGCTCGTGCCCTGACATGCCACATGACCTTCCTACAACTCCCACAATGCAGCGCGGCAGCAGCCAGCCAATCGGCGGCCGCCTCTGCTGAGTAGGGCTGCGCATCTTCACCGGTCTCACGATTCGATGCGATGCGATTCTGCGATGCATCACGATTGCAGCGCAAGTGCGCATGGCTCTCCCCCCAAAATACTAAAGGAGATGGTCAGAGACTGCAGACATAGTACAGGAGATGGTCAGAGACTGCAGACATAGTACAGGAGATGGTCAGAGACTGCAGACATAGTACAGGAGATGGTCAGAGACTGCAGACATAGTACAGGAGATGGTCAGAGACTGCAGACATAGTACAGGAGATGGTCAGAGACTGCAGACATAGTACAGGAGATGGTCAGAGACTGCAGACATAGTACAGGAGATGGTCAGAGACTGCAGACATGGTACAGGAGATGGTCAGAGACTGCGGACATGGTACAGGAGATGGTCAGAGACTGCAGACATAGTACAGGAGATGGTCAGAGACTGCAGACATAGTACAGGAGATGGTCAGAGACTGCAGACATAGTACAGGAGATGGTCAGAGACTGCGGACATGGTACAGGAGATGGTCAGAGACTGCGGACATGGTACAGGAGATGGTCAGAGACTGCGGACATGGTACAGGAGATGGTCAGAGACTGCAGACATAGTACAGGAGATGGTCAGAGACTGCAGACATGGTACAGGAGATGGTCAGAGACTGCGGACATGGTACAGGAGATGGTCAGAGACTGCGGACATGGTACAGGAGATGGTCAGACTGCGGACATGGTACAGGAGATGGTCAGAGACTGCAGACATGGTACAGGAGATGGTCAGAGACTGCGGACATGGTACAGGAGATGGTCAGAGACTGCGGACATGGTACAGGAGATGGTCAGAGACTGCGGACATGGTACAGGAGATGGTCAGACTGCGGACATGGTACAGGAGATGGTCAGAGACTGCAGACATGGTACAGGAGATGGTCAGAGACTGCGGACATGGTACAGGAGATGGTCAGAGACTGCGGACATGGTACAGGAGATGGTCAGACTGCGGACATGGTACAGGAGATGGTCAGAGACTGCAGACATAGTACAGGAGATGGTCAGAGACTGCGGACATGGTACAGGAGATGGTCAGAGACTGCAGACATGGTACAGGAGATGGTCAGAGACTGCGGACATGGTACAGGAGATGGTCAGAGACTGTAGACATAATACAGGGGATGATCAGAGACTGCAGACATAGTACAGGAGATGATCAGAGACTGCGGACGTGGTACAGGCGATGGTTGCACATGTTAAAGAACCCTAATTGGTGCACAGACAGCAGTTCAGTTCTACTTCAATAGTTCCCAGATTCAGTCCCAGGAAGCTGAAATCTGATGGGTAACACTGCCCGCTGCACTTTACCCACCGATTTTTTTTTTTCAGGCCCCACTAACACCTATGCAGGTGCAACAGAGCAGTTTTATGGATCACGCTTAGGGCAGCTTGAAAAAAAAAAAATATCGCACAAAAGTGCGTGATGCTTTATAATTCATAGCACACCAAAACGCATGACACTTTATCACACACTTTGTGTGCCTGAAAAAAAAAAGTTTTGCCTTGGACAATTCCCTACAAATCCCATCATATAACATGTATTATGAAGATATTCAGTGTAAAAGTAACAGCCTGCTGGTGGACAATACAACCCTGTGTTCCTGAATAATAACCTGCATTGGATAGAGAGGAGGACATTACCAGAGGAGGTATAGAGTACACATAGGAGGGGGTCATATGGCAGGACAATAGGAGGTGATGGAGGAGATCACACACTGATGATGAAGCCTCTCTGACCTGTACACAACGCTGGGACAGTCTCTCCCCTCCAAGATCCAGGAAGGAGCCGTTCTTCACTCACTGACAATGCTGCTCTACAGTGTCCACTCACCAGGGGGACTCAGGTTACAGGTCCTGGCAGATCCGTAGATGTTATCATGGTACAAGCTATAGGAAAAGCTCTGTGCAGAATGTTGTAAGTACACTACAGATTATAAAAAATAAGTACATCGCTATCAGTTATTGTATAAATAACTGATAGCGATGTATTTATTTTTTATAATACACAGTCTATATTTGTTAGTAGTTTATAGGACAGGAGCTGACAGGACCTGCCTCTTCTAGCAGGCTGCGACCTACTGAGCAGAGAGAAGGTAATATCTGAACAGCGCGCTCTCCCGGGACCCTCCCCTGACGTGCCACATGACCTTCCTAGTTCCTACAACTCCCACAATGCAGCGCGGCAGCAGCCAACCAATCGGCGGCCGCCGCTGCCGAGTTTTAGGGAAAAAAAAAAAAAAAAAAACAGCGCTGCGGACCGCGGCCGTTTTAAATATAATGTGAGCGGCCTGGGGGGCAATCTCCATTTTTCCACCTGGCCCAGTCCGCCCCTGCACATGGGGCAGCCCCTTTATCACATCACAGTCAGTCCCCTTCACATCAGAATCCCAAACACATCAAAGTCCCCCTTTAACACCAGAGCAGGACTTCCACCCTATTCTAAATCCCTGCCTAGGATCAATGATTTGACTGGCTGTGTGCTGTCATCTGGCCTCTCAATTTCCAAAAACAATTGTTACTGTTCCTTTGGGGGCACAGCTTTCCCAAGCAACTTCCTAGATCTGGCCATGTTAGGAATTCTTTATTTTACTGTAGACTTTATTGATTGATGCTCTCTTCATACCTAAGAAGCCTTTAGTGCTTGTTCACAAGGTGGATCGCTTTTCACACAGTAGTGCAGGAGTATCTGACAGGAATTCAGAAGGCAATAGTGCAGCCTCCTAATTGCCTTTTGTTTTAACAGCTGAACAGGCTTTTTGAATAGAACTATCTATCATGCCATAACCATGAGCATTGCTTTCTCTGAAATTTCTAGTTACCTGGCTGCTATACTGATCCAATGGATTCAACACATTCTGAGATACTGACAAGTACAATGGGAAGTCAGAACTCCAGATGCATATTAGGTCCCAAAAAAAACAAGCTGATAGAATATGGAATCTGACTTCTACTGGAAATGCTAGTTGTCTTTCTGCCATACCAGTAATTGACTTCAGTATTTTTGAGGCGCTGACCAGGAGCTAGTATTCAGATCAAAAGCTTTGACTTTCTAAAGCATCGTACACATGCTTAGATTTTCGGACGACCAAACATCGTTTTTTTTCTGTGGAATGCTAGTCTCATGTCGAAAGTGAAGAAGTTTTCGTACGACAGAATACAACGTCAGAAGTGGCACAAATTATTGTATGTATTTTTTTGCATGGGGAGTCTTGCTCTTATGATTTTTTTCATACAAAACCGTACTAATGAAATGAAAATCGAACTTTAAGTTCAAATCCAACAAAAATGTTATAGTCTGCACATCCAGCTTTTGCCTGACGAAAAAAGCGTAAACGGCTGTCGAAAGCACCGGACTAACGATCCAAAAATCGACAAACAGCTCGACATTTTTGCATTCGATTTTCGTATCGTGTGTAGCGGCCTTAATCCTAATGAATTTTCCACAACAGTTTCTAAGAAAGTATTGAAGCCAGAAAAATCTAGGCATTCTACCATTCTACCAGAATCTAGGTATTCTACCAATCTAGGTATCTAGATCTAGAATCTAGAATCTAGGTATTCTACCAGATTTATATGTAGTGCTCAGCATAAACGAGTACACCCCAACAGATTTGTCAGGAAAACTTTACTTTACCTTTCAGAATCAACATTTTCTTTAGGACACTATACGTATTACAAAATACTCCCACAAATGCAGGCCAATGATTGCAACAAAGATTTGTTAATTTGCACACACAAAAAAGTTTTTTTCCTAAAAAATTAATTCAAGATAATGTTGTAAAAATGAATACACCCCAATGAAAGTCTTTGGAGCAAAGCTAAATTTTAGACAACAAAATTCTAATTAACAAGAATTCAACTACAGGCGAGTCTAATTATTCATTAAACAGATGTTCAGGAGACAGTTGATTGTAAAAGGGTGTTACTTAACAAAGAAAACCCCTACTCATTTCATGCTGTCAGCAATAGCACCACATGGAAGAGAAATGTCACAAGGTCTGAGAAAAAAATATTTTTTTTACACAAAAAAGTGAAGGCTATGGGAAGATCAGCAAAGCTTTACTTATCAGTCAGAAAAATGGTAACAAAAGTGATACAAAAATGTAACAATGATGGAACTGCAACCATCTCACAAAGAAGTCCAGGCTGTCCATGGAAATTAACACCTCAACAGGAGCCTCTTCTGATGAGAAGGGTTAAAGAAAATCACAATGTAGGTTCACTGCAGTTAGCTAAAGAAGTAGAAAGCCACACTGGGGTGATTGCTTTCCATGACACAATACAACGTATACTGCAGAGGAATGGCATGCATGGGTGTCCTCAATGAAGGAAGTCTCTCCTAAATCCCATGCACAAAAAAGCCTACCTAGAATTTGCCAAGCCCATACTTAAACAAAGAATACTAAGAGATGCTCCTTTTCACCGACTGATGCGAAACATATATTTTAGGAATGCCAGTAGATAAAGACGTTTTGGGGGAGGTGGCTTCCTGCATAGAAACAATTCTACAGGTGCCCATTCCTTTGACAGTACAGGTGTGTCTTTTGGGTTTGGTGGAGGGGGTAGTCCCCTCCAGGGCCCTTAGGACCCTGTTGAATATATTCTTCGTTTATGGGAGGAAGGCCATTCTACTTAAATGGAAATCACCTGATTCCCCAAGTGTAGCATTTTGGAAGGGGCTTGTGAACTCCATGATCCCATTCTATAAGGCAACATACCTTTCCAGGGGATGTGAGAAGAAGTTCGACAAGGTGTGGCAGGCATGGTACATTTCGGACGCTACTGTGGGTTAGGAGGGCCGGCTGTGTAACTTAAAATGATTTGTGTTCCATTGGTTCTAACTTGGGGGGCCTGTTGGTATAGTCCTATTGGGTTTGGGGGTGGAGGCACTGATACCCATTGGTCTATCCCCTGATTGTACTGCTCGGTCCGCTGGGGTTGAATGTTGATTGTTTTTTCTAAAATGTCATTATTTTGTAGCTGCACATGCCTGTTATGGTTGGAGGACTCGTATAACCATGTCTTTTTTTGAAGCTGTTGTCCGAGGGTGGTGGTGAACTGAGTTTTGGGTTGTTGGGGGAGGGGGGTGGGTTGTGGGATGGGGTTGCTGTGTTCAGTAAGGACAGTCAGAAGCTTAGGTTAAGTAGACTGCAGGGGCGTAACTAGAAATCACAGGGCCCCATAGCAAAATGTTGTATGGAGCCCCCCCTCCAAAAAAAATGAACTAATGCTATTGAACAACACATTACTACACTCATGTGGCACAGTACCCAAGCAACAGCTTATATTAATTTTGAACAGCAAAACAAAAATTTAAATAACCATATAATAAATAAAATGCAAAATTCAAAAAGTATTGTGTGCACTACTTTACTCTTTTATACTCACGATTTGTAAAGGGCAAACAAGGCAAACTGCGGTGGTTTAAGAGGAAGATTAACAAGATGACAACCTTGTAAGGGAAGGAATAAATTAGGTCTTACATTCTAATCTATGCACTTTAACTTGGCATTAAAATCTTCGGCCCAGATTCATAAAGCAATTACGCCTGTCTAACTGGTGTTAGACAGGAGTAATTTCAAATTTTGCGCGCCGTATCACTAGTTTGAATCCTCAAACCATGATACGGCGGCTTGGGGCTTCGATCCGAGAGGCTTACGTCTTCGTAAGCCTTCGGATCTACGCTGCGATATTTTTGCGGCCGCTGGGAGGAGTTTGCGTTGTTTTGATGCGTCGGGATATGCAAATGTGTTTTTACGGCGATCCACGAAGATACGAGCGATCTTCGCAATTGCTTACGTCTGGTTTTTTTTACGTACTGTTAGACCAGCTTTTTGCTGGTCTAACGGTGCGTAGCCCATGTTAAGTATGGCCGTCGTTCCCGCGTCGAATTTAATTTTTATTTTATTTTTTTACGTAACTCGTTCGGGAATAGAAATGTCCGTAAACGACGCTACTCAAACAACGAATGACGTAACAACGTGATTTCACGCAATGCACGGCGGGAAATTTGCGAACGGAGCATGCGCAGTTCGATCGCCGCGGGAACGCGCCTATTTTAAATCCTTCACGCCCCCTACTCGCGTAGATGGATTGCGACGGGAGAAATACACTACGCCGCCGTCGTTTACTGGACAAAATCTACCTGGATTCCACGTAGAGCCAGGTAAAAAACGGCGGCGTAGTGTATTTCTGATACGCTACGAGAATCTAATTCTCTATGAATCTGGGCCTTCATTTTTGAGTTTACACCTACTTGATTTAGACCTTAATGCTTAAAGCGGTGGTTCACCCTAAAACTACTCTGTCCCATAGCATTCAGCATACTGGCGTCAGCGCCAGTATGCTGTTTTTTTTTTAATCGCTGTACTTAGTGTTAAATGAAGAATTTTCATTTCTGTCCACCGTGGGTGAATGGCGTGGCTATGTCACGTCACGCCTTCCGAAAATAGCCGATTTAGAACTCGGCTCTTTCCGGGGCTATACGGCGCCTGCGCACAGACCTAGGAGCTGACTGTGAAGGGATAAATGTAGCGCTGTGAAACCAAGAAGACAGTGATGTCTATGGGTGAGTGAAATCGAAAATCACTGAAATAAGACAATGATAACAAAAATGAAAAACAAAATCAACAGTGATGAGTGAAGTCCTTGCGTGAAATAGTGCTGTGATAACACAAGTACGAACCAAACATAAATGAATAGTAATAGTCCATCCACAATAATAAAGTGAGTAGATGTGGAGTGACCTCGTAGATCCTCAGAGATGGAATGGCACTTGAATCAAATGAAGATAAAATGCGCTTACCAGAAATGTTGGACCTATCTTTCATGGGCAGCAGATCGATAAAGCATGAAAACTCCCATGGCACAATCAGCTGGGCTCGCTCAAACTAGATGAAGATGATCCAAATCCTTAATGGAGGGCCAAAAGTGCACGGTATCCTGAACTGGTAACCTTTTAGAAGTCCATCTAGGACGAAATGCGTAGGGGTTGGTTTTTTACCTTTTCCCACATTGCCTTTTATTATATTTGTGATCACTTTTATGTACATTGGTTTTATTCCATTAAAGCCTTTATTTTTTGACCTGCACCACTGGGGTTGCGTTTTTCTTTTTTTCTCTCCCCTACGGTGCTCGGAGTCATCTAGTTCCTCCCATCCCACCCTTCCAAGGGTTGTATTATCACCCCTCCACACTTTCCTTGAGAACGGGCCGCTTGGAAACAAGGTTACCAGTTCAGGATACCGTGCACTTTTGGCCCTCCATTAAGGATTTGGATCATCTTCATCTAGTTCGAGCGAGCCCAGCTGATTGTGCCATGGAAGTTTTCATGCTTTATCGATCTGCTGTCCATGACGGACAGGTCCAACATTTCTGGTAAGCGCATTTTATCTTGAGTTGATTCAAGTGCCATGCCATCTCTGAAGATCTACGAGGTCACCCCACATCTACTCACTTTATTATTGTGGATGGACTATTACTATTCATTTATGTTTGGTTCGGACTTGTGTTATCACAGCACTATTTCACGCAAGGAATTCACTCCTCACTGTTGATTTTGTTTTTCATTTTTGTTATTATTGTCTTATTTCAGTGATTTCACTCACCCATAGACATCACTGTCTTTTTGGTTTTACAGCGCTACATTTATCCCATTCACATTACTATTCAATATTCGTCACATTGTAGTGTAGCTGCTTTAGTTTTCATTTCACATTTAGTTTTTTGTTATTTTTGTCAGCGCAATATTTTCTATAATTTTTTGTACTCTAGGAGCTGACTGCGCAGGTGCCGTATATAGCCGAGTTCTATTTCGGCTTTTTTCGGAGGGCGTGATGCGCCATAGCCATAGAACTCGGCTATATACGGCACCTGCGCAGTCAGCTCCTAGGTCTGTGCGCACCTCTCCTCACACTCTACACGGCGCGCCGCTTCCTCGTCCGGCACATTCCTATCACACTCACTCACAAGCACGCTCCGGCTCAGGGAACTCCGAGGAAGGACTACACTGCCTCTAATATTTTTTTTATAATTGCAGGCTGGGAGGAGCGCGGCTCTGACTAGGAGGAAGCCTCCCCCTCCTCCTCCTTACAGTGCCCTCCCGCCTCACGCTGCCCGCGGTCGTCACGTGCTCCTTGCTCACCGGGGTGATGGCGTCCATCCTCAGCGCTTCCGCTCGGACATTGGTCCGCGTTCCAGAGCCAGGCGCTGCCTGTGGACGCGCATACCACGTTACCCCCCTCCCTTTGATTCAGCGCTCGGCACGCCCACTCGGGCCATCCCCGCTCGCTAATTGGTCTTGCCGTACTTCTTTCCATGACGTCTCGCCCTGCGCATCGTCTATGTGTGAGGATGCATGCGGGCACCAGCCAGAGCGGCGGATCGATGGCTCGGGGGAGTGCACGAGGGCCTAAGTCACAGGAGACAGGCTGTCACCGGGCCCACTCGGCTGCGGGCCCCATAGCGCCCGCGTGGGTCGCTATGGCGGTAGTTCCGCCACTGGTAGACTGGCTATGTGGTTGACCATGTTGGTCGCGGAGGGGCCGGGTGTTTTGCCATGGCACCCTCTTTTTCAATGTTCGTATGTCTTGTTTAAAAATCTTTAATACAAATAATAAAAAATAAAAAAAAGAATAATACTGGGACTCTGTACTCTGGAGTTATGAGACAAAGATAAATGTTTTTGGAACTGATGGCTTCAAAACTGTAAGGCGTTGCAAAGGTGAGGAGTACAAAGAAAAAAGCATGGTGCCTACAGTGGTGGTGGCAGTGTCCTTCTGTGGGGATGCATGAGTGCTGCTGGTGTCAGGGAGCTGCATTTCATTGAAGTTTTTGGATTTAAAGATGTACAGCTCTAGATTCAAAGAGAATATGCTACCATCACTCTGTGCCCTTGGTCGTCATACACTTTTCCAACATGACAATGATCCAAAACACACATTTATGGCCACTGTTAGATTTCTGAAGAAGAACAAGGTGAACGTTATTCAGTGGCCAAGTATGTCTTCTGATCTAAATTCAGTAGTTGAGATAAAACCAGTGCATTGGGATATCACTGGTAAACAGCAAAACACATGGGTCTGATTGTCCCCGAGGACATGACCATCCTTTGCGGCTGATGACACCTCGCCACTCAGCGCCACCACTGTACTTGGAAGGACATGCATATGCAACAACCTGTGATCCAGACACCAAGGCTACCACACTGACCCAAGGCTCCCATCGAGCCTACCACATTTACTCGAGGCTCCCCCTGAAGCTACCACACTGACCCAAGGCTCCCAATTCCACACCTTTTAACTCTGGGAAACAACGTTGCTGGAAGGTCAATCCCATATATAGGGGAGTGCACGGACCGATTGTTTGCACCCACCTGTTGCTGCTCCAGGAACCGTGAGTTATCCCCAGCAGGGAAACGTGCCACTTATTCACGTGTCAGACTAATGTGATTTGATGGTCACAAGCATTGCTAGTGTGAACCCAGTCAGGAAACCTGCTGCACCTGGGGGCAGTCTCCCTTCATTAATGGCACTGTATGAGTTTAGCCTTAATCCACCAGGATTTGCATGTTTTAGTGGACTTTTAGCCACCATCCACCAGGATTTGTATGTGTTTACATGCACAAACATAGACTGCCATGGGCCAGACCAATAAACTTACACCACACAGGACTGCCGATACTTACACCTGTAATTTGCATAATGGGTTCATAGCCACTAGATCTGGTTCATCTTAGCTGCTACCCACACTTTCAATAAACTATATCTGACAATTGCAGGAACATCAGTGTATACTGTGACATACAATTCCCTGCCCAGCTGATCTGGTCTATTTGGGGAATTAAGAGGCCCAGATGTCCACTGTGAGTTTTAGAGCTGTCTAAGGTCTGACACCAGGGCAGAGACCTGGGGCTCCTTCAGACCCCACACACAGTTTTTTACCTTTGAGCTGGCATAGTCAGTACCCCAGATTTATGTGGTATTACAATGTGCTTGGCTTTGGATGTGGCTGTACACCTGGGCATGTCTTTTATGTATGACAACATTGTCGACTTTTAATTATTGTCTATTGCCTATTAACTATTATTATACCTTTTCTATATACTGATCAATAAGGTTTTTTCAAGGAGAAACCACTGGCTGCACTATTCCCTCTTTATACTTTTTGAAATACTTATAGGTCCTTCCTATTTCCTTTGTTACTCCTGATCTGAACCCAGTCAAACACCTATGGGGAATTCTAAAGAGACTCTCCATCCAGCATGCAGGCTCTAAAAGAGGTTTTTCTTGAAGAATGGAAAAAGATAGATGTTGCAATATGTCACCAACATGTTCATTCCATGCCTAGAAGACATGGTGCTGTCCTTACAAATCATAGTGGTCATACACAATATACTAGATGTAGTTTTTGTTGTGGGGTGTATTAATTTTTGCATCAACTTATTTAGAGTAAGACTGAAGATTTTGTAACCTAAGGCCTCGTACACATGATAGGTTAAACAGAGGACAACGGTCTGATGGACCGTTTTCATCGGTCAAAACCGATCGTGTGTGGGCCCCATAGGTTATTTAACCATCGGTTAAAAAAAAGACAACTTGCTTTAAATTTAACCGATGGATTCCTAACCGATAGGTCAAAACCGATTGTTAGTAGGCACGACCATCGGTTAGAAATCCACGCATGCTTGGAAGTCGACACATGCTTGGAAGCATTGAACTTAATTTTTTTCAGCACGTTGTGTTTTACGTCACCACGTTCTGACGCAATCGTTTTTTTAACCGATGGTGTGTAGGCGCGATGGACCATCAGTCAGCGTCATCGGTTAACCGATGAAAACGACCAATCAGACCGTTCTCATCGGATGGACTGATCGTGTGTACGCGGCTTATGTTATATTGTTAAGCTTATGTTCATGTCATGAGCTAAACAAATGTTCTATAAAACTCAGTTTTGTAAAAAAATAAAACAAAAAATAATTGTTCTTGTGTTCATTGAGATATTGGTTAAAATCATACTTTTTAAAAGGGATGTACTCATTTATGCTGAACACACAAGGTTAGCAATGTAAGTTTCTGTGTTTTACTCAGTATGGTTTTACTTTAAAGCATACCTAACCCCAAACACAAAACTGAAGTATGTTTGAGCTTACTAGTACTAGAAGTGGCTTCATTCATTTCTAGAGAGGAGAAACGTAGACATGTTGGCAGTCCAGTCTGTGTGACAGCCATGGCTTGCTATGCTGATACAGTGCAGAAAAAACATGTAGGCATGAGGGGATAGGCAGTGCTATTTGCATATTTACCAGGTTAAAAAATGGGGGGGGGGGGGGAATCTGAAAAAATGTAATCCAAGCAGTCATCTGGTAAGCTGCAACATAGAAAGGCATTCAGTGCCCTCTTGTGTTCTTATATAGGTTCTGAATACTTAAAAATGTATCTTTTATATTAGCAACCAGTTTACATGCACCAGATATTCCTAGTGTCTAAACAGCTTCACTGAATGATGGAAACACTAGTGTATCTGGATGGTCTATCCACTTTGGCATTTACTACGTTATACAGATTGTAACACTTGTACACTGTACATAAATGTATAACAATTTTTTAAAGTTCACTATATAAATAAATAGATATATTATTGTATAGGGGATTTACAATATACAGTATGTGTTGGGTAGTGTTTGTACTAGAATTTTTCCACTACCTATATTGTTTAATTTGGATGTGGAATGCAACATATGAAGAAAGGTTCACATCTAAAATTCTGGGTTAAATGCTTGTTGCTTGAAAAGCAGTTTTACTTACTCAATCCCCACTCCCCCACCAGCCAGCAAACCCCTATGCTCTGGTGGTAGACTGGTGGTGGTCCTTACATCCAATGAAGGACTTTGGACCCTGCATTGTACTAGATGACATCAGTTGACCTGCAACCACAGTAACATAGTCGAGAAGAGGTTCTGGGGACAAGTCTAGCAGTGTGGAGGGAGCCTGTGGATGTAGAAGATCAAGACCTAAACAAGCATTTCATTCCTGCAGTGCAGGGGCAGCCCCATTTCAACAGAGGATTTTTATTTTCCCTTTTTGCTTTAAGCTAGCCATACACACATGGCAGGTTCTTTCCTGCTGGCTATTGTATTTTGACAGCTGTCTCCAGCGGCTGTCAGATTACCTGAATAATGCCTGCATCTTGTTGAATGCAGCAATGTTCCAATTGTTTCCTTTGACAAAAATCATTTGAGTAATCAACTCATGTCGGCAGTTGGGAGCTGCGGACAAGGACACATAGGGCTTGAATTTAAGCCAATTCACCATAAATTAGACAGAATTTGTGTTGTGAGCTTCTGAGAAAGTCTAGGCTATGCACTCTATACCCATTCCCACATGACAAGATTTGGATCTAGCAATTGGCTCACCCAAAAGTACTGGCTATTCCTTCAGGCTCCATGGGGCAGAACAAAATAAAATAATTTTTTAGGAAATGTAAAGGGGATGTAAACCTTGTCAATAATCTCATCTTATTTGGTCCCCTTTGTTCTGTTACATATACCATAGAAAGTGTGTTGTTATGATGATGGTTACAGTGCTCCTGCAAAGTAAATAACTGGTAGGTGAAATATACAGTGCCTTGAAAAATTATTTATACCCCTTGAAAGTTTCCACATTTTGTCATGTTACAACAAAAAACATAAATGTATTCTATGTGACAGACCAACACAAAGTGGCACATACTTGTGAAATGGAAGGAAGATGATAAATGGTTTTCAAAATGTTGTACAAATAAATATCTGAAAAGTGTGGCGTGCATTTTTATGCAGCTCCCTTTACTATGATACCTCTAACTAAAATCTAGTCGAACCAATTGCTTTCAGAAGTCACCTAATGAGTAAATAGAGCGCACCTGTGTGTAATATAATCTCAGTATAAATACAGCTTTTCTGTGAAGCCCTCAGAGGTTTGTTAGAGAACCTTAGTGAACAAACAGCATCATGAAGGCATTTGAACACACCAGACAAGTCAGGGATAAAGTTGTGGAGAAGTTTAAAGCACGGTTAGGTTATAAAAAAAACTCAAGCTTTGAACATCTCACAAAGCACTATTTAATCCATCATCTAAGAATGGAAAGAAGTTGTCACAACTGCAAACCTACCAAGACAAGGCCGTCCACCTAAACTGACAGGCCAGGCAAGGAGAGCATTGATCAGAGAAGCAGCCAAGAGGCCCATGGTAACTCTGAAGCAGCTTCAGAGATCCACAGCTCAGGTGGGAGAATCTGTCCACAAATTTAGCCTTTATGGAAGAGTGGCACGAAGAAAGCCATTGTTGAAAGAAAGCCATAAGAATTCCTGTTTGCAGTTTGCGGGGGACACACAGCAAACATGTGGAAGAAGTTGCTCTCGTCAAATGAGACCAAAATTGAACTTTTTGGCCTAAAAGCAAAGTGCTATGTGAGGCAGAAAACTAACACTACACATCACCCTGAACACACCATCTATCCCATGGTGGTGGCAGTATAATGTTTTGGGGATGCTTTTCTTCAGCTGGTACAGGGAAGCTGGTAAGGGTCAATGGGAAGATGGATTGAGCCAAATACAGTAGATGGAGCCAAATACACGAGTAGAGGTTCACTTCCCAGCAGGACAATTACCCTAAACATACAGCCAGAGCTACAATAGAATGATTTAGATCAAAGCATATTCATGTGTTAGAATGGCCAAGTCAAAGGTCCAACTGAGAAATTGTCCAAAGACTTGAAAATTGCTGTTCACAGATGCTCTCCATCCAATCTGACAAAGATTGAGCTATTTTGCAAAGAAGAATGTGCAAAAATGTCACTTTCTAGATGTTCAAAGCTGGTAGAGACATCCCCAAACGACTTGCAGCTGTAATTGCAGTGAAAGGTGGTTCTACAAAGTATTGACTCAGGGGGGCTGAATACAAATTTTGAAAACCATGTATCATTTTCCTTCCACTTCACAATTATGTGCCACTTTGTGTAGGAATCCACATAGAATCCAAATAAAATGTATTCATATTTGTGGCTGTAATATGACAAAATGTGGAAAATTTTAAGGGGTATGAATACTTTTTCAATGAACTGTAGGATTACTTTAAGTTTTTAAACAAGACATGGATTTTTCTGTTGTGGGGTAAGCATAAAAAAACTTTCTCAAAATAGGTTCAATAAAAAACTACTGTATATAGCATACTACGGATTATTCATAACAATATTTTTTTATCAATACATTTTTTATTTTTTATTTTTCCATTTCATGAAGGATTATAGTTACCACATGCACAATGTTTGAACAGTTGTTTGGTATTTTGTATGTATAAGCCAATTTATAAGGATTATCATACATGTTATGGCTCCTTAAATGAATATCCTCAGGCTAGAGATAACTGTGCATTCAGTGAGGAAACAGGAAAAGTAGCTGTTTGACGTGGTTATAAGGATAGCACTTTGTTAAACAAAATAATGACTTATAGGAAAATAAGGCTTTCAACCGTTACATTTTGTTTCATAAAACAAAATAATTATTCCACACCTACGTGATATTTCACTGAATTGGACAGTTTTAGAGGAAAATTATTCTGGGATAAAATAATGAATGGAGTTAAAACTCATCTATCCTAGTGAATTAAGGTTAAAGCCTTTGTCAAACATGTCACAAGTGCATTTACAATCTGTTTCCATAGAGCTCTGTTCACATAGCTCAGCTGCCCACACTGATCCAGATCCATCTGAAAAATGCACTGCAAAAAACTATTATTTTGAACATATTTGTTACACACAAAAATAAAATATTTAAAGGATAACATTTACAACACATTCACTTTGTGGATATACTGCATATATCTATCCATTGTCTCTAAACACCTTTGCAGATAAACCTCTTAGGCCTCGTACACACGATCGAATTTGTCCGCTGAAAACGGTCCGATGGACCGTTCCAGCAGACATCTCCGATCGTGTGTATGGGCTAGCGGACAGATTTGTCCACCCGACAGATTTCAAAGCATGCTTTGAAATCTATCCGGTGGGAATCTGTCCGCCCGACATGTCTGCTGGTTAGTACACTTACCAGCAGACATGTCGTCCCGCTCCGCCGCCGCACCGCCGCCGAATGGATTTGGCGCATGCGCGGAAGTGTTTTACTTCCTGGTGCGGTGACGTGGCGGCGTCTACGTCACCGCCACGTCACCGACACGTCAGCGCGGTCTCTGCTGGCGGGGATTTTGGTTTGCTCGTGTGTACACGCGAGCAAACCAAAATCCCAGCAGACAGATTTGTTCAAATCTGTCGGACGGACAGATTTGAACAAATCTGTCCGCTCGTGTGTATGGGGCCTTAGAACCAGACCAGTGTAAACATTGCTTTATTTGCATTTTCTCTGTTTGCATTCTGCATCTTTTGGAATACAGAAGGCAACTCAATTATAGGTCAGGACCAAAAACAACAACAAAGGTATGTACTATACCCATCTGTTTGATTAAAGCAGAGTTCCATCCTCATTTACTTATTTTTTTCACAGGCACCTGTTCTGTTGTTATTAATGTCATTGTCTAAATTATATTTTCAAGAAAACCGTTTTGTATTTTTTTTTTAAAACTAACCTTTATGTTTTCTTTCTCAAACACTTCCATCTTGCTTGCCTGCATGTGAAGCCCACTAGGATTCTTTTTCGGGAGAAGGGGCTGCCTACCCAGTATGCACCTCCCGATCTCACACATGCGCATTAAACACACGGCACAGCACGATGCTAAGAGGCAGCAATGCCCACTGACTCCTGAGAATCATGACTAGGGATGAGCTTCGAGTTCGAGTAGAACTCATGTTCGACTCGAACATTGCCTGTTCGCCAAACAGCGAACTATTTGGGGTGTTCGCGGCAAGTTCGTGTGAACTTTAGAACCCTGTTAAAGTCTATGGGACTCGAACGTTTGAAATCTAAAGTGCAAATTTTAAAGGCTAATATGCAAGTTATTGTAATAAAAAGTGTTTGGGGACCTGGATCCTTCCCAGGGGACATGTATCAATGCAAAAAAAAAGTTTTAAAAACTGCAGTTTTTTTGGCAGCAGTGATTTTAATAATTCCTTTAAGTGAAACAATAAAATTGAAATATTCCTTTAAATTTCGTACCGGGGGGGGAGGGGGGGTGTATAGTATGCCTGTAAAGTAGCGCTTGTTTCCCATGGTTAGAACTGTCTCTGCACAAAGTGTCATTTCTGAAGGAAAAAAAGTAATTTAAAATCACTCGCGGCTATAATGAATTGTCGGCTCCCGGCAATACAGAGAAAAGTCATTCATAAAAAAAAAATGTGTGCGGGTCCACGGCATTTTTTTTTAATTTGGGGTGGAGTTCCCCTTAAAATCCATACCAGACCTGAAGGGTCTGGAATGGAAATTTGGGGGGAACCCCACATCATTTTTTTTTTATTTGACGCAGGGTTCCCCTTAATATCCATACCAGACCCTAAGGTGAGCGATTTTAAATGACTTTTTTCCCTCAGAAATGACACTTTGTGCAGGGACAGTTCTAAGCACAGGAAACAAACGCTACTTTACAGGCATACTATACACCCCCCTAGGTATGAAATTTAAAGGAATATTTCAATTTTATTGTTTTACTTTAAGCATTATTAAAATCGCTGCTCCTGAAAAAACTGACGTTTTTTAAAACTTTTTTTGCATTGATACATGTCCCCTGGGGCAGGACCCAGGTCCCCAAACACCTTTTAGGACAATAACTTGCATATTAGCCTTTAAAATTAGTACTTTAGATTTCAAACGTCCGAGTCCCATAGACTTTAACAGGGTTCTAAAGTTCACACAAACTGTTGGTCTGTTCGCAGGTTCTGGTGTGAACCGAACCCAGGGGTGTTCGGCTCATCCCTAATCATGACACACATCTCCCAGGAGCCAGTGCACCGCAGGAAATTACGTACATCGCTGTGGAGGGAGGAAACAGGAAGAGATAAAGAAAGCCTTTGAAACAAGGTAAGGAAAGAGAAAAAAATGCCTAATGTTTTTATGGTCAGTTCAGAAGCAGATGATGTAAAGATTAAAAAGTGTGTGGAACTTTGCTTTAATATCCAGGGGCCTAAATGATAAATGAAGAAATAGATCACAAATAGCAAAAGACTGGAGCTTCTGCCCATTTCTTCATCCTAAAAAATTATAATAAATATATTATTAGATCGATCCCTGATGACTTTCATGTCCTCATTCCTAGTCTACAAACATACTGATTCCTACATTGTAGGGTGAAGCCTGCAGAAGACTGTAAACAAAGCAACGTTCTGCCCGCAGTCTACCCGCAGACTGTGTGGCCGGAAGTGGGTGCAAATACCTGTCTTTTACATTTTATTTACAGTGGGAGTTCCACTTTAGGATGGAGCTCCGCTTTAAGTCCAAGGAGATTCATGCTACCTGATGGACTTTTACATTTTATTTTCAATTTACCATTTTTACTAACCCCCGGGAGTAGAGCTATCACTATACTTCCAGTACTCTGACAGGAGAGATACCTACACAGCAGCTGCACTGCCTGTTCATATCCCTTTGCTGAAGATGAGTTTACATAATACAAAACCTACTTTGGACAAGCAGAGAGGAGGGATGGGCAGAGTGGCTAAAAACAATGGAGCAGAAATATATACATGATTAACAGCACCACCCAATGGCAAGTGGAAGCTGCAAATGAAAACAAAATTTCAGCATTTCCCCCCCTGCTCCCCTGCTGAAGCATAATTTAATCAGTAAATTGTTTAATATTGAACTTATGATAATTTTCCCTGATTCGTGTACCAACTGTTTGTCCCAATTAATATTCTCTATTAACAATTGTTGTACTTTTGTTTGAACCATCTTTCATATCCTTGTTTTAACACAGTGTAGTAAGTTCCAAACCTTTCAAGAAGCTCCACAGAGCGAAACATGTCGGTTGAACTTGAACTACCAAGAGCTTTCCCAGACTGTTGAAGCCTGTGATATTTGTGATATTTAACACAATGGATGTTTTTTATCTACATACTTGTGTATAAACCCAATAAAATTATTTTGTATTTTATCAGTGTTTCGTTACACTCTATTATCACCGCCTCATAGTCCCAGGGTCCTCAGGTACCCGTTTTTCCCCAAGTATTTGCTTTCAAATTTACCTACACGGGATGAGGTGCTTTAATTTAGAGTAACTGTTTGTCCACACTCAACTGTTTTTGCTGAAGCCATGAGATTGATCCCTATGGCTGTTTCACTTCCTGACTAAAGACTTAAGTGGCTGGATGGCTTTGTTATAAACTATATTAATGTTTGGCCAGTAGGTGGCGCAAGCATAACAGCCAATCTGGAACAAACATAATTTAGTCCGCTCGGATAATGGCGGAATGCTCATTAAGGAATAACAGGAAGTGAGAATTTCAGAAAAATAAAAAAAAAATTAGAAGGGAAATCGAAGGGAAAGGTAAGTGAAGCAACAATGACAATGCACTAGCTTAACCACTTAAGACCCGGACCAAAATGCAGGTAAAGGACCTTGCCCCTTTTTGCGATTTGGCACTGCGTCGCTTTAACTGACAATTGCGCGGTCGTGCGACGTGGCTCCCAAACAAAATTGGCGTCCTTTTTTCCCCACAAATAGAGCTTTCTTTTGGTGGTATTTGATCACCTCTGCGGTTTTTATTTTTTGCGCTATAAACAAAAATAGAGCGACAATTTAAAAAAAAATGCAATATTTTTTACTTTTTGCTATAATAAAAATCCCCCAAAAATATATAAAAAAACATTTTTTTTCCTCAGTTTAGGCCGATACGTATTCTTCTACCTATTTTTGGTAAAAAAAATCGCAATAAGTGTGTATCGGTTGGTTTTCGCAAAATTTATAGCGTTTACAAAATAAGGAATAGTTTTATTGCATTTTTATTAATTTTTTTTTTTTTACTACTAATAGCGGCGATCAGCGATTTTTTTTGTGACTGCGACAATATGGCGGACACTTCGGACAATTTTGACACATTTTTGGGACAATTGTCATTTTCACAGCAAAAAATGCATTTAAATTTGCATTGTTTACTGTGGAAATGACAGTTGCAGTTTGGGAGTTAACCACAGGTGGCGCTGTAGGGGATGTGTGGCTATGTGCTTTGTTTACAACTGTAGGGGGGTGTGGCTGTAGGTGTGACGTCATCGATCGCGTCCCCCTATTACAGGGATGACGCGATCGATGCTACGGCCACAGAGAAGCACGGGGAAGCCGTGTGTACACACGGCTCTCCCCGTTCTTCCGCTCCAGGGACGGATCGCCGCACTGCAGCGGCGTTCGGGTCCGCGAATCCCGCGGTCCCGGTCCCGGAGCTTCGGACCGGGTCGCGGGTGCGCGCCCGCGGGCGCGCGCCCGCGACCCACGGCTGGGTACTAAAATCAACGTATATATACGTTGATGTGCCCAGCCGTGCCATTCTGCCAACGTAAATGTGCAGTAGGCGGTCCTTAAGTGGTTAAATGAACCTATTTAGAAAATAAAAAACAAACCTTTACAACCCCTTTAATAATGCAACATCACAATATACAAATTAAATGACAATGGGAATTCTCTTTTCTGAACCTCAGGAGAGAGAAAGGTATGCTGGAGACATAACAAGGGGACATCAGTAGTATATAAAAGAAGCTTTTCCACCAGTTTAGCCAGGGTTCTTTATATCAAGACTGTTTAAAATCTGCATTTTTTTTTATTATTTGAAGTAGTTTTATTATATAAAGTAGCAATGTCTAAGAGAGCAATACTATGATCCAGAGAATTGATTAGTATTATCCACAGAGGAGGGGTTGTCTTCTTCTTTACCAAAGTTGTGAGGAAGGTGAACCTTATGGAAATCAGTCTTTTATCATCCCTACATATATATATATACACTATTTCAAAATACGCCTCAACTGCTCCGACAAGCAGGAGATTTATTCTCTTGATAATCAAACCAATTCAAAGGGATCCTGGGGCGAAATGCTCTTGCAGATATTATCGCCATCCTTTTGCATCTCCTTACTTAGTGTTGCTACAAACAGCATATGGCTCCATCCTTGTCAAAATAACCAATAGCACAATTACCTTATGCTTTGCAGGTGTAAAAAAACACCATAGAGAAGTATTAAAATACATACTGTAAATGTTAAAAAGGTTAGTCAAATGACTTGCCTTTAATTATCAGAACTCCAGAATCAACCTGGCGCAGAAATTCAAGAAGGCTACAAGGTTTATCTAAAACATACTAGTGTAGTAACTGCTGGCACGTGTTGTCCCTGGTACGAAAAAGGTTGGGAATCGCTGATATAAAGTATTCCTTAAGGTCTTAAGATAAAATATTAATGTCATCATCACTCAGTATGTCAGTGTTATCTGAACAAATAACATGCTGCCAAGGTTAAAGTTGTCCACCTCTCTTTAAATTCATCAGCGAATCCTTCATTTGTAGCAATTACAGCTTGGCACATCTTTGACATCTAGTGGTTGTGTCTGTCAGTCCATCAGATACAGCACTCCACGTTCCCAGTAAATTGATTTTTTTTCAAAGGTTAGAAGTGAAATGCCATTTTATTGACCCTCGGCAGATAAAGCTAAATAATGACCTTCAGTTCACTTGCAAATACATTGCAAATGTCCTAGGACCACTTATTCGGCAATACTTGCCTCAGGTACATTTCTCTGTGGGTATAGTTCTTGTCTATGGCTGGTTAGAAAGATGGGTGACAGTCACTTTTTTTAGATTTTAAAAGATTTTATTGCACCAATGTGTAGGAAAGTGGAAGGGTCACAGACCTGGGGGTTCTATTTAAAATAGAAGTACAGCCAAAGCTTGTTTGGCTGTACTACTTCTGTGGATCACTGGAGTGCAGTTCAGTCCGCCCACTGTCAACTGATGACATAGAGCTGGTCCAGGCTGGGGCAAGATCACGATAATGAAGTCAGGATCTGCCCACATGCCTGGACCAGCACCTGGCTCAGCATCTCTCTGAGAGCCTAAACCGCCAGCTCCCATCCCTTCACAGCACAACACATCAGTGAGCGATGGGGGCAGAGCAGATAGCGGTGACTGACAGTGATTAGCTCTCTGCTCACAGAGCTCTGAGAACTGAGCTATTATCGGCCTTTGATCGCTTATTTCTCAGTCTTAGAACCAGCAGGAGACAGATGCCTAGGTAATTACGATTCTAAAAAAAAAATCTCTTTAAAACACAATGCTTGGTCTTTTGTGTGTCTTTCTAAATTTCTGCATCCCTATCTTACAGGGCTATACTGGCTGACCCTTGATTGTTGCATTGGCTCCATGACAAATGAGATTTAAGTGGTATCTAATTCGTAGTATTCGTAGTATTCTAGGCAGCAGTGAAAATTTCCTGTGTTGTTTTCCAACTAAGTCAGTCCACAGTTCTTCTAGGTCCAAAAGTAGCACCCCACAGCATCCAGTATTGTTGGGGTTTTCCCAGTAGGGAAGATCCTTGTAGTTTTCCATATTCCTAGGCAAGGCAGATGTCACAGGCACCTCAGATCTTTATTATCTTTCCCAACATTAATAGCAGGCTTCCACTGATTTTAATGGGTAGAGGTGCTTTAGGAGCGGTTATGTCATTTTGTAGCAAAAAAATTATGATTTTTACAGAGAAATATCAGAATTGGCAAGTGATTAAATATATAAGGGATCCATATAGTGAACTTGGTGTTGAGTTATTTCCTTTAAGGTCATCACAGAGGACAAGGGGGCATTTTTCAGATCTAGAGGAAAAGAGATTTCATCTCCAGATACAGAAAGGTTTCCTCACAGTAAGAGCTGTGAAAATGTGGAATAGACTCCCTCCAGAGGTGGTTCTGGCCAACTCAGTAGATTGCTTGAAAAAAGGCCTGGATACTTTCCTAGGTGTACATAATATAACTGGATACTAACATTTATATATAGTCGGAATAAGACATCAAGGATAGCAGAAGACAACCACAGATTATCACCATTATGGACATTTTGTGCTATTTATTGTTTTTATTGCATATTGTAAGATTGTTTTCATTTCACTGGTAATTTTTAACATTAGATTGCACTTGTTATCTTTATCCACTTAACGATTGCGCTCATCACTTTACACTTTATGTACCACACAGCCAGTACTTGCCACATGTTCCTGCAGCTACTTTAATGTTGCTGTTGGCCTCTTCGTAGCCTTACTGACCAGTTTTCTTATACAATTTTGGAGGGATGTCCAGTTCTTGGTAATGTCACTATTGTGCCATATTTTCTCCACTTGATGATGACCTTCCTCGCTGTGTTCCATGGTATATCTAATGCCTTAGAAATTATTTTGTACCATTCTCCTGACTGATATCATTTAACAATGAGATCCCTCTGATGCTTTGGAAGCTCTCTGCGGACCATGGCTTGTGCTGTAGGATGCGACTAAGAAAATGTTAGGAAAGACCTACTAGAACAGCTAAACTTTCTTTGGGGTTAATCAGAGGCACGTTAAATAATGGCAGGTGTTTACTGACTCCTATTTAACATGAGTTTGAATGTGTTTGCTTATTTCTGAACACAGCTACATCCCCAGTTATAAGAGGGTGTGCACACTTATGCAACCACATTATTTAATTTTACTTCCCCCCTAAAAGATTTCAGTTTGTTATTCGAGTGGATGGTGTACAGTTTATAGGTGACATTAAAGGTGGAAAAAGTTCTGAAATTATTTATATTTGTCTATTTTTTTACATCACAGAAACCTGGCATTTCACAGGGGTGTGTAGACTTTTTATATCCACTGTACATTTCTCATATTATCTCTCTTTAGCATAAACCAGAGGAAAGAGCAAGCAGTTGAATGTCATGTTAAATCCTCCTTACCTGCTATAGCGAGACAATACAGATGATGTGCTCACTCAACTGTGCCTAGTTAAATAATTTCCTATGCTGCAGTTCATTATTATATGCTCATAGTTATATGCTCACAATATTACACGTTTTTTGTATTTGCTGCAGTGACCAAATCCCAATCCACATCAAATCCTTGTGTACAAGTGTCTTTCTTTGATTCGAAAAAATTGTGTTTTAACCCAACATTACCATTTTCTATGCATTACTGATTTTGTTCCCTTGATAATTATTAGTGTATGGGAGAAATTGCTTTCTGTGCCAGCTCATTACCTGCTTCTTGGAACTCATTTTAAACTTCCATGATGTTATGGCAGACAGGAGACTTGAAACATTCTTGTGTTCACATTTCACCTCCTAAAACCCACTAGCAATGTAAAGGAAGCTTAGAAATGCAGGAAAAAATGCGTTCGGCCAACCTTCCAAACCCTCATTTAAAGTCAGTATATCAATCAGACTTGCAGTGCCTGACTTGTGGAAGCAATTCAGAATAGTTATTTCCTTTAAACCTAATCGCGTACTGAGATTTGATTCTACAAAAAAGACTGATTGGCAATTTATTTTAGTCTATTTCTGTAAGTGAAGTATTTCCTTAAATTAATTTAGTCACAGATGAGTGTTGTTTAGCACAAGGCAGCAGGATTTTCTTTTTTTATGTTTGTTTTTTTCTTTATTTGTAATGGAAAATCAGAAGCCATCAATGTGCAACAGCTGTCACGTTTTGCAAATACTTCTTCATCTTCTGAGTAGACTGAGACTTAACCAAAACAACGAGGTCAAAGGATGATAGGAATGGCTTTACAAAGCAAAAGGGGACAAGTATGTCTTAGGACTCATGCACACTCGGCTCTTCTGAACGCTTCTTTCTCCTTGGAAGAGAAAAGTTTAAACCCGTTCAGGCACATTGATCGTTTGAACATTTATTCATTGATCGAATCAATGAATGAATGCTCAATTGCCTAAAAGTGCCTAACTTTTAGACACATTTTGATGCATTAAGGCCCATTGTGTGTTTTTTCTCCCCAAGCTTTGGAAGTTTAAATTTGGCCTGGATTAGAAGGGATATAAAGCATTTAGACTTGAAGTAGTTAAGGGCCCATTTACAGTATACCCATTTATACCTATTGGTTTTATTAATTATGCACATTAGCTCATATACAAACAAAGTTTTGTCACTGTCTCCTCATTGGTACGGTCATTTATAGTACTGTATAAATTATTATTAAAATTGTTACTCACTTTGTCCATTGAAGGGTAAGGGCCAGACAGTTATCCCTCATGTTTAAACTTGAAGAGTATGTATTTGGACCTCTCTGATAGCAGTTGCTCTGGACTAGATCACTAAAGGTACAAGCACACCACCTTTCCTTACATTATATTACAATGCTTTATTGAGAGGAAGGGGCATTGTTTATTTTGAAGTTCTATTTCTGATCTGGATCTTGATCACTAAGATAATATTTAAGCTACGAGTAAACACTAAAGTTAGTGTAAAACGCGTCAGCTGTCCTAGGTTCCGTTGCTGTGATTTGTAGTGCCTGTTTCCAGTTTTTTTTACAATAAAGCTACGTTGGATTGGAGTGCGGCTGTCCTAATTATCTTTAATTTATAATATTTAATGTTAAGATTAACCAATAAAGTGCTAAATCCCATTTACTCACAATAAAGTTGTAGTTGTCCGGTTATTGGTATTGTTTAAATGTGTCAATAGATTTGGTGCTGCCTACAGTTCCTTGCACCTTAACGTATCAGAGCACAGTTGTAACTCCCACATTTCTATCCTGAAACATTCTCTTTAAAGTACTTTTTTTTTTATTTTGCAGTTTACCAGAGGTTTTGGGACAAGGCAAAAAACATATTTTTTAAATTGATCGCCTGGTTTTAAAAAAGGCAATTGTTTAATAAACGTAGATACAGGCATAGTCTAGAGTAAGCGTAAGACAATGAATTTCTATCAAGTGAAATTCTCATTACTGAAGTAATATAAGATATGACAAAATAACTCAACGGACTGTGTTAATTCACTCCTGTTGAGGATTCTTTACAGAAATGCTACTTCACCTCCAGCCTAATTATCCAATATAACTGCAGGTGAATATTCTCACAGCTGCAAACAAATGTGGAATTGTATCGTTTCAATGTAAAACGCAGAATATGCCAATGTATTTGCCTTAATTGGCACCTGCAAGGCCTTTTAAATTTGCATGAAGTATAAATAACGCATGCAGTCAAAAATTCCGTTCACCTTTGCCATCTGCTCTCTGTGTGTACAATGAGCAAGCAGTATTTATGCCAACTGGTCTGTCATGTTCACAAAGTACTCCATACTGAAACCGAAAATTAGACAGATATTTTTAAGAGTCATTCTACTTTCTTTTTTTTTTTTATTATTCTATGCTGAATATGTCTGACATCCAGGTAGGCATCAGAACTTGGGCCAGCATCATCAAACACTTTACTCAGTTCTTTGGCAAACTGTCATGGGAAATGTACTTCAGAAATGTATAAAACACAAATATACGTAATAGTCAAATGCCCTGCAGGATGTTCAATGGTGATCCTGGATGGATGCTAAAACATATTGGGGTTTGTTTACTAAACTAGCGTGCAAAATCTAGTGCACCTCTGCATAGAAACCAATCAGCTTCCAGGTTTTATTGTCAAAGCTTAATTGAACAAGCTGAAATTAGAAGCTGATTGGCCACCATGCACAGCTGCATCAGATTTTACACTCTTAAGTATTAGTAAATAAACCACACTATGTGTAAGCATCTTATTCATATTCATATACTCCCAAATATAGCACACACTAAAATCAGGTCTGGATACATCCATAATATACCATTTAGATTAGTGGATATGCTTTTGAAATACATAAATCATACCTTCCAACCTTCTGAAATGATAGAAGGAATCATAGGCATAGGTGTGCGCAGCCTATTGCATTAGGGTGTGCACCCCAAAGATCAAACCCATAGTAGAAATCACTCACGATGAAAGGGAAGGGGCCGGTAAGTTACATATTTACCGACCCTTCCCACACTCATCCTAAAACATAGTGAGGAGGTTCTTTGAAGACTACTGAGCGGTAATTTTTCTCTCTACATCCTAAAACATACCCGCAGCAACAGCTGGAGGGAGAGGAGAGTAGGGAAGCCGAAAGCGCTCCGGGGGAAAGGAGGTGGGAACCAGGGCAGTAGGGGGAATCTGTGCTGCACAGGGTGATTAGGGTGTGCCTGGGCACACCAGGCACACCCTGTGCGCACGCCTATGATCATAGGTGTTTTTATTTAGGAGCCCCATTGGGGGGCTTTGGTAAAATATCAGAAGGGGGAATTTGCATCACACAGGGATAGGGACACATTTTAGCACACAGTGTGAATGCAAAGGATGCATCCCTGCTATGGGCCCAGTTACACAGACCCCAAAAATCTAAAATACAGAACATTATTGGCTAAGCCACTAAAGTGATTTTTTCCCCCCTCTATTGCTCATTTGATTGGGCTTTCAAAAAGGGACCATGCCTGCCTCATACAGAAATTAACAGAAATAAGGAATGCTGTGTTAAAAATTAAAGTGACTACTCAGATTGGGACATATCTGAATATGCCGAGGAGAATGTAAAGGCGAACCAGCAGGTCCATATCTTATGTGAAGTAGAGGCCTGATCTTTAAATTCATTTGTAAGATCTTCCATATGATAATTATGATCTACAACTTGCAGCCATTGTCGTAATGTCGGGATGGTGGTCTGTTTCCAATATCCATGTATCAGATGATTTTGCCCCATTAAGAAGGTGTGTGATAATGCACTTTTTTATAACGGCCTACTTATTCGCCCGTACAATTGAACAACACAACCTATGGATCATCAACAACTGATAAACCTTGTATCCAGTATAAAACAGATGACCAATTTGGGCACTGCCACCAAATATGAGCATGTGTGGCTACCGCACCACAACCTCTCCAACAAAGAGTAGAGATATCTGGAAAAACTTTATAAGAGAACAGCAGATGTGTAGTGCCATTTGGTCAGAAGTTTATAACTGGTCTCTGAAACTTTAGAAGAGATGGAAGAAATGTGAGCCCTGTCACACTCAACTCTCGCATAACCGTTTGTGCACGTCACCCCTCCCATCCACCAAACGAGAATCTCAATCTGGGAAAGCCTGCTGAGTAGCTGATGGGCATCAGTGGAGCCTGGTGTCTAAATTTTGCCTAAGGCCTCACAAAGCCTAGAGCCGCCACTGTTGGGCTGTGGGGGAGATATATAGCGCTGAGATCTGCTTAGCATGTTAGACCCTATGCCTAGAAAAGATAAGGTCGACATTAGATGTTCCCAGTCCACCCTATCAAAAGCTTTTTCAGCATCAGTGGAGAGTAGAGGGGAGGGCTGGGAAGATCCATGCACGTGTGATATTAGGGATAGGGTGCGTTAAGAGTTATCACAAGCTTCTCTACAAGGGAAGACAACTTTGTGCCTGTATTTAACCACTTGAGGCCCGCGCTACCGTCAGATGACGGCAACAGCGCGGACCTCAATATCCAACATGCCGTCATTTGACGGCATGTCTTTCTGGCGTTCCCAGCGCGCGCTGTACAGCGCGCTGCGGGGAAGCCCTGTGTTGTCCGTGTCCCTTGGACACGGCCAATCACAGATCGCGGCAAACGGCCAATCAGAGCGGCCGTTTGCAATGCGATCTGTGGGCGAATGAGAGATGATCTCTCATAGATCATCTCTCATTGCCGGCTCACACAGAGACAATGTCCTGTCTCTGGAAGGGAGGAGCCCGATCTGTGTTCCTTCCTACATAGGGACACAAATCGGTCACCCCCCCAGTCACCCCCCCCTCCCCCTACAGTTAGAACACACCTAGCATACACATTTAACCCCTTCCTCACCCCCTAGTGTTAACCCCTTCAATGCCAGTCACATTTATACTGTAATTAGTGCATATTTATATCACTGATCGCAGTATAAATGTGAATGGTGCCAAAAATGTGTCAAAAGTGTCCGATGTGTCCGCCATAACGTCGCAGTAACAATAAAAATCGCAGATCGCCGCCATTTCTAGTAAAAAAAAAATAATAAAAAATAATAATTCTCTCCCCTATTTTGTAAGCGCTATAACTTTTGCGCAAACCAGTCGCTTATTGCGATTTTTTTTTTTTTTTTTTACCAAAAATATGTAGAAGAATACGTATCGCCCTAAACTGAGAAAAAAAATGTGTTTTTTTTTTTAATTGGGATATTTATTATAGCAACAAGTAAAAAATATTGTATTTTTCTTCAAAATTGTCGCTCTTTTTTGTTTATAGCGCAAAAAATAAAAATCGCACAGGCGATCAAATACCACCAAAAGAAAGCTCTACTTGTGGGGAAAAAAGGACGTAAATTTTGTTTGGGAGCCACGTCGCACGACCGCGCAATTGTCAGTTAAAGCGACGCAGTGCCGGAAGCTGAAATTTCACCTGGGCAGGAGGGGGGTGTAAGTGCACAGTAAGCAAGTGGTTAAAAGGGAAATCGGCCTAAAGCGCCCACAAAGACTGGGGTCTTTCACAGGTTTGGAGAGAATCGTAATATGTGCGTGAAGTGTTTCTGGTCGTAAAGCACCACCCTCAGAGATATTATTAGCATATGCCAGTAGGCGGGAAGGTTGCAACTTGTCCTGAGATGCATGGTATTATGCTATATTTAAGCCATCTGGACTGTTGCCCATGGATTTGAGCACTGAGCACATTTCAGAGGTGGTAATTTTACATACCAAAGAATCCGAGGATGTCTTCATTTTAGCAATAAAAGAGGCAGATTTTTTTCTGTTGCATCGATCAAGCTAAATAAGGACAAGGTTAGTCACCCCACTCATAGATGCATTGAGAAATGTAACAATTTTTTTTTCTGCTCTGAGTGGAAAAGGGCTTTTAGTTCTTCTCTTTTTACAGGCAAAGAATGTAATAGTGTCGGGGATTGTTGAGTTTTATGATTCTTTTCTAGATAAGTAATTTCTTGGAGAAGCACAGATTGGAGATGAGTATGTTCCCTTTTCTTCTGTGTACCTAACTCAATAAGCTTCCCTCGGATAGGGGCCGTATGGGCCTTCCAGAGAACACCAGATGAGATCTCCAGATCCTTACTTTCTCTAAAGAAGGGAGAGATAGTTTTTAATCCTCGCTTTATCCACTAAGTCTGAATTAAGGGAATCATTTAATTTCCAATTGTTAGCTTTAAGAGGGAGTGAGGGAACATTTAAATTAAGACAAAGGAGTGAAGAGTAAGTTCTAAGTAATGGTGATGATTGAATATGTAGTCTATGCTAGAATAGGATCAATGAAGATGCGAATAGTATGAATACTCCCTTTCCTTTGGGTGAATCACCTGCCATGTATCCATGAGCTATGTATCATGGAGGTGTTTACAGATAAATGCTGCACATTCATGGGAAAGGTAGGATGTTTGTTGAGATGTGTACATTTTAGATTCTAGAGGGGTATTGAAATCCTGTGCAAGAATAATACATCCATGTGCAAATTCTTTCAATTTGGATAGAGTTGAAGATAGGAACCCTGCCTGGTCATGGTTAGGAGGGTAGATATTTGCCAGCGTACATGGTAAAGTGCCTTTTAGTAATATATATCTACCACAGTAATCTATCTAAGAAGTTTCATAAGAGAAAAAGGTTCCCATGTAAAATCCAATGGCGACACCCTTCGCTTTACTCGCATCTGAAAGACTATAATGCCAGGTCGGGTAAGTTGGCGAAGAAAGCTTAAAGCGGATCTCCACCCTAAAGTGAAGATCCGCTGATCCGAACACTCCCCCCCTCCGGTGTCACAATTGACATCTTTCAGGGGGGAGGGGGGTGCAGATAGACAGGTATCTGCACCCACTTCCGGCCCAGCATTCACGGGCAAAAGACGGGCATTGCATCACATCCCGTCGCCCCCCCCCCGTTGTGTGCTGGGAACACTCGGCTCCCAACACACAGCTGGAGCCAATCGGCGGGCGCAGCGCGACTCGCGCATGCGCCGTAGGGAACCGGGCAGTGAAGCCGCAGCGCTTCACTTCCTGGTTCCCTCACCGTGGATGGAGTGGGCAACAGCAGAGAGACGAGCGATCGCTCATCCTCTGCTGCGGACGGCGCTGGACTCCAGGACAGGTAAGTGTCCTAATATTAAAAGTCAGCAGCTGCAGTATTTGTTGCTGCTGGCTTTTAATATTTTTTGTTTTGTGAACCATCCGCTTTAACCAAAGTGGTATGGAAGAGGTGGGTTTCCTTGGAGACATTTAAGTTCTCTGAATAGTAGACATGTGCATTCGTTTTTGTTAGAAGTAACGAAAACCGAAAGATCCGACATAAAAAATGCTTTATTTTCATTTTCGTTGCAGTAAAAATTCGATATAGAGATTCAACATTATAGGGAAAAGATTCGACATTATAGAGAAAAGACTTGACACTATAAAAATAATGGATTCGACATTACAGAGATTAGATTTCGATTTATGAGAAAATAGATTTGACATTATTACTAGTCATACAACATTAGAATTCTTGTAGGCGGAATATTCGAACGGAAATGTACGATTCGGCGTAAAAATTCGATGTTCCGTCGAATATTCTTTTGACCATTCAACAGAAACCAAGTATTATTGGATTTTCGGACGAAAGCTATTTCCCAACGAAAAACAAAATAAATTAAAACAATTTTCGGGAGTAACTAAATAAATTTATTTTCCAAACGAAAACGAAAAAACAAAACGAAATATTCCAGTCTGCACATGTCTACTGAATAGATTAAGGGCCAGATTCTCAGCTGAGATACGATGGTGTATCTCAGATACACCGTCGTATCTCAGTTTTTTTCAATGGGTATCTATGTGTGTGATTCCTAGAATCACTTACGCATAGATACACTAAAGATCCTACAGGTGTAAAACAATTACACTGTCGGATCGTAGATGTAATGACAACGGCAGCCGCTAGGTGGCCTTTACGTTTTCTCATTTGCCTATGCAAATGAGCCTAATACGCCGATTCCCGAACGTTTTTACACCGCCCCGTCGTCGTTTATGTCGTTTCCGTAAGGTTTTTCCTGCGTAAAGATAAAGCAGCCCAAAGATGGCGCATCCTATGTTAAGTATGGACGCCGTGAGCGCGGGAAATTTGAAAGTTTTTACGTTGTTTGTGTAACTCGCCCGTGAATGGGGATTTACGTCGATTACGTTCACGTCAAAAACACTGGCATAATTTGGAGCATGCGCACTGCGATTTTACTATGGCCGGCGCATGCGCAGTACGTTCGGCGCGTGGACGAGCCTAATTTAAATAGGCGACGCCCCCTACCCTCCTATTTTGAATTAGGCCGCCCAATTTACGCCGCCGCAACTGAACACGCAAGTGCTTTGTGAATACAGCACTGGCGTGTTAAGTTGCGGCGGCGTAACGTAAATAAGAAAAGTTACGCCGCCGCAACTTAAAGCGCAGCTACGAGAATCTGGCCCTATGTTTTTTTCCGGGAGTATGTAAACCTCTAACATTAAGGAAAACCCTAGACAACCCTAGACATTTTGTCATGGACATGCAATAATGTCTGGCAGCTTACCTTCTCATCCATGTGTCCAGTAGAGGCCTGACTCTCTTTCTGGTTGCCGTTTATCATCACCTCCCTGTATGGCTCCAACCCCAGGCAGTCTATATTAACTGTTGCACTGCAGGTCTGCTTTGCTGTTCAACTTTGTTAGCTTGTGTTCCTGTCTGCCGTGTGCTACGTTTACCTTTCTGTGTACTGATTTTTGCTCGTCTCGGACTACTCCTGTTTGCCTGTGACACTGACCTTTGGCCTGTCCCATGGTTATCCTTGTCTGCCTGTTGCCCCGACCTCGGCTTACACATCACCATCCCTTGTGTCCTCAGTGGCTGCTTCCCCTCTCTCCCTACGGAGCGTGACCTGGGGGACCCCAGGGGCCGCGACCTGGGTTTAGTTGCAGCGAAGGCCATCCTCACCACTAAAGGCTCTGGTGAACACCTGCTGGACCTTAGACTACGCGCCCTGGGGAATCTTGGGTTCACATTTCCTGTCCATCCGCAGCAGTCTGCTATTGTGTTCACTACCTTGCAGTGCAACCCTGTTTCCATCGGGGTGCATTTGTCACCTGGCCACAGGTGACCTGACACATTTACTGTTGTGGCAGGGGGAGAGCAGGGAGGATAGAATCAGAGAAAGAGAGATAATGGGAGAAAGGGAAAAAAAGAGATAGAAAAGTTATTTTTGAGCAAAGTAAAACACAGAGATGTGGATGGATGGGTGAGCTTGTTTCAAATATTTAAAATGAATTGAATTGTGTTTTTGGTTTGGTGTGTGAAGAGGTTGTGTATCAGTGATCATCTATCGTTAGAACTTTCCCCATAACAGGATATAGATACAAATTTCTAACATCTTGGTGGCCTTGATCTGGAGACAAGTTTGTTCTTCAGAGGGTCCCGTGACTCGTATATAAAAATTCATAAATTTTAGATTCAAGAGTACTTATTTATCTTGATTACCCCCAAAAAAATTAAAGCACAAATGAATTGCAATTGCTCAAAGCTGTAGAATTCTACAGTTGTTCTTCACCTAGTTTAGCATAACATTTGAGTAGTTGAGTAGTATACTAAACGACACAGAACATTTCTCCTTAATGTGGCAGAACTTATCATATGGCACCTATGGTAGAGATCCCTGGCCCCCAATATTTAACACTACCCTATATTTCGTTATTTTTTTATCTTCCTTTCTGGATCCTTGGAACGTCCACTGTGAGCTCATAAACCCCTTTCCCCCCCTACACACTACAAATCCCATAGTTCATAGTCCCTAGTCCAGTGATGGCTAACCTTGGCAGCCCAGATGTTTTGGAACTATATTTCCCATGATGCTCAACTACACTACAGAGTGCATGAGCATCATGGGAAATGTAGTTCCAAAACATCTGGGGCGCCAAGGTTCGCCATCACTGCTCTAGTCCATCTTAGGTGCATGCGAGAGAGGGCGATTATGGCTTCACAAAGCACTTACGCCAAAGTAAATCACTGACGTATTGCAAATGTGCACCCGGCGTATGTGTGCGCCAGAGTCACAAACCAACATACGTCTAAAAACAGGCCATCCTACCCCGACGTATCTTGCTTACGCCGGCGTTGTGTGGGCGCAAATATGGTTTGGACGCATGTTGCTTCTCCCATTGATTAGGCATTCAAATATACAAATGAGGGAAATACGGCGATTCACGAACGAATGTACGTGCGCCCGACGCATCTATGCGATGTTTGTGTACGTTGTATGTCCGGCGTAAAGGTCTCCCCCATAGATGAGGCGCAACCCAGCAATAGACATGCAAAGGTCTGCCCCAGAGAACACAGGCTGGCGTATTGGGCGTACATTACGTTCACGGTGTACGTAGTGATCCGGCGTAGCTTAGGCAGTTGTGCCGGCGTAGTTGTGAGCATGCGCATAAGGGTGCAGTTTCATGCGTCCACCTCACGACGCATGCGCATTCGTGATACGCCGGGCCTAAAACACTGCACCATGCTCAGACCATCATTTGCATGGGGTCACTCCCACTTCCACTTACGCTGGCCTGCGCCTTCGAAAATACGCTACACTGGCGTATCTTGGTGAGCAATAGCTTGCTGAATACAGTGCATGCCTCACCGTGCTGCGCCGGCGTAGTGTATGTGTGTGCGATATGCCGGCGTAAATGTACGCCCACTCTCTGTGAATCCGGGCCTTCATTTATATATATATATATATAGTGGGACCATGGAGAACGAACATACCCACCCACTAACTGGAAGTAAGATAGCAATAGAAGGTACCTTTCTGAGTTAAAGTGTTACTTAACACAGACCCTGCATTTATAATATCTGGTCTCAGCACACAGAACATGGAAGCGCAATAATATTAGTAAATTTAAACTGCTAAAAAAATGTCATCAACAATATATAGCAGTCTTGTGACTTCTATCAGTGTCTGGTTAAAGGATGAGTTTTCATTATCCTCTGACTGTCCTAAGAGACTGCAGGACCCCTGACCCTCTGTCTGGACAGTGCTGATTAGTCATGTGCTGATTACATGCATCCTCATGAGGGAAAAAAAACCTCTAGCAATACACACCAAACTGAGCATGTGCAGAGTAACTCCAAAGGCTCCGTCTTATCAGGAGATGGATTGGGGACTGTGGAAGAAGGGGAGGATCAGAAAAGACAGGATCAAGGCTTTTTATACAATGCAGATGATGAACCCCTTAGGTTCCACAGTGAGTATAACAAGTATGCTTTACTGCATATACAGACTGATTTTACTGCTGTGGGTTTGGTAACACTTTAAGAATACATGCTTGAATTGATTGGTTTTTAAAACAGAGTTTATTGTCACTTTAACTACAGAGTTTACTTTACTTGGTTTTTACATCATTGTGTCTATTACTACAGGTATGACAAGTGCTCTTCCACTAGGATAATTTATGTTTAAGTTGTCAGCAGCATTAAAACCTTATCTGAGCTTTTACACGTTAAATCAGATTTCATAACAAACTGGCACAGCATTTAGTAGCATTTCATTTTGGTTGAGCAGTCACATAAAAGTTGAGTGATGCCAACAGCTGCTTATGTAAAATATTTAATTAAGAGAGGTTATATCTGTCTGCGGTAGATAAGTCTCTACAATGACAAATTAAACTCATGACTAAACTTTCCGGGTCTATTTTCATGTTGGCTTACTGGTGCATTGCATAATTGCACTTTCTTTGCACATTAGAGTGCATTGCATTAAAGAGGAACTGCAGTCTGCTCACATAACTTGTAATAAAAACAGCGTTGCCTCCAACCACTTTGCATATTATATTATATATACTGTGATTCTGTACTTGCCAACTATGCTGCAGAAATCCTTCCTTCACTGAGTCTGGCTGCAGCCATTGTAACTGTGGGCAGCTAAAACTGCTGCCTGTTCACTTCCTGGAGTTACACAGAAACACAGAGACATACCTCCAGCTCTACAGATTTCATTGGCCCTCTCATGAATCATCCCCCCTTTCTTCCTGGCAAACTGACAAGAGTGAGAGAGAGTGAACTGTGCATGATGTCCTAAGCCTAGACTAATGACCAGACAAGAAACAGGAAGTGGGCTGTATATGGTATTTACTGGCAGAAACAAAATGTTCTACTATCCAAAGCAGGAGCCTCACACATCTCAGTCTAGGAAGACCACAACACTTCCAAGCCACGCTTCTGGCCAATGAGAGCTTCAGTTGGGACTCAGCCTCACCCTCACCCAGGCCCCCCAGGTATAATCAAATTGTACTAGGTAAGACTGCATCAACCAGTTGACCTCCATTGTCAGACTGTCGGTGGGGCAGCTAATTTCCATTTAAACAAGATGGTTTTCTTGGCATAGAAGGCTGTGTAAAAAGTAAACAGTTGTTTGTGCTTGTTGGGTTTAACAGTATCACATATACCCAGTAGGAGAACCCTAGGCTCAACAGGCACATGTAGCCCTCCAATCTCATTGACCTCTCCCACCACATTTAGAATTCCTGTATCAGAGGACAAGTCCAAACCACATGGAAAAAAGGTCCCTACGTCACTCAGACATTTGGGGCTAGGCATGTGCATTTAGTTTCGTTCCGAATCGAAATTCGGACACATTTTTCATTATTCGGATGCATACGAATTCCTGAATTGCAATATTAATGAATTTACCGAATCCGAACAAACGTTTTCGATTCCGATCGGAATTAGAAAAAAAATTATATTCTAATTGAATTCGAAAAAAAATTCTATGCGTAAAGAGACCATTTGTTTTCTAATCCGGTCGAAATATTTTCGATTTCGACCAGATTTTTCAAAATTCGGTCGAAAACGAACGAATTCCGAAAACAAATTCAACACATGTAACAAGCCTAACTTAACGAAATTAATTAAATTGCGAATTGAAACGAAACAAAACAATTTTTTTTACTTTTGCACATGCCTATTTGGGGCAGCGGTCTGACTGTGTAGGGTATATCCTAACCAGTCTTTGAGGGGTATAGTAAGCTTTGTGTAGAAACTTGAGCTGGATATATCGGTCTCTAGCAGAGATCATAAGAGGTATGTATTGTTGGATCCCCTTATCCCAATCTTCAGAGTCAATGGTCGGGATGTCACTCTGCCAGCTGTGGAAGAGTTGTGTGTTTTTATTTGTATCCTTGGAGGAGATTCTCAGGTATAGGAACGAGAGAATTCTATCTGCATTGTGAGACGTCAAGTTGGATTCTACCACGTGGGAGGCAACAGTCGGGGGCTGTGGGAATTGTGATTGGAGTGCATTTCGGAGCTGCAGTAATCTAAAAAACATCCAGGAGGGTAGATGGTAATTTACTACCATTTGATGCCCTCAAAACCAAATTCCATCTGGCATCACATGTATTTTAGTGATGCCAAATCTGGCTCATATACTGGCAATCGGGAATTGTGCGTAGGTGTGGGGCGTGGGGGGAGATCATCTGTGAGGGACAAACATTTGGCCATTTGGTCCCATACCTTAACCGTGGTTGTCATTGGTATAGTCATAGTGTCATCCACCTTCAGCCCTCTAAACACCAGGTTGCTTAGTGACGCATAGGACCCTAGTATGGCTGCCTCCAAGTTAACTGCAGGGTTTGTTTACACTTGTGCAAACCACCAACCTCAGACATTAAAAATGAACAAAGCATATCCCTCTATAGTGTGTACTTGTGCATGGCAGCCAATCAGTTTGTAACCTCAGCTTGTTCAATTAAGCGTTGACAAAAACCGGGAAGCCAATTGGTTTCTATGCAGAGCTGCATCAGATTATGCACTCTTTCGTTTCAGAAAAAACAACCCTTAAATTAGAACTATAGGCAAAACTTTTTATTTTATTTCGGACAGAGTAAGGGAGGGTTATAACATGTGTAAAATAGTTTTTAACAATCTGTGTTCCATTGTGAAGATTTTCCTTTACTTCCTGTGTCATAGCCAAACAGGAAACAAGAAGAAATCCCTGCAAATTAACGGGAATTACTTGGGGACCCCCAGGTCACCAGAACTAGTGTTCCCATTGGAAGATTTCTCCTCTATTACTTTTCTGGGGACAACCCAAAATTTGGGATTTTATTTTACTTACAGTGATAATGGTAAACCAGACAAATAGAGGGATAATCTCCTTAACAGGGGCACATACAGCAATAAAAAACTGTCAGGTGCTCCAATTCCTAGACAAGAAAAATTGGGATAGTGGCACTGTCAGATAGTATGTATAATAATACACGAGTCCATCAAGTAAGTCCTTTTAGTGGAGTACTTATACCAGCCCTCAAAATTTTCAACCGCCTACTAGCATTTGGCGAGTGGATTTAAGCTGGGGGCGAGTGATGACAGGGCTGCATGACCAATCTTGCTCCAATCTGTGCCTACACTTAAGAGTCCTGATGAGATTGGCGGCCGAAGAGGAAAGGTGCATGCTCGGGAAAAGTAGTCTGGTGAGACACGCACAGGCAGTGCAGTACACAGGTGCTCTCCTTACAATTCTCATTAAGCCATGGGACCTTCTCTCCTCACTGCCAGCCTGAATAAAAGGGGGAAGTGGGGACATGCAAGCGTAGAGCCGCACACACAGGCTCCTGATGATGAGATGAATAGGAGAGGGGGAGAGAGAGAGAGTGAGAGAGTTGCAGAGGAGACAGCAAGAGAATGGGGAAGAGACCCAGTTCTAGTGCCCTGTCCCTCTGGTCTGCCCCCAGTGCCCTGTCCCTCTGGTCTGCCCCCAGTGCCCTGTCCTATTTTGTTAACGTTGTTGTTGGTAATATTTAATTTTGTAACTTGATTCTGCATAAAACATTTAACAGTGTCATTCCATGAGATAATCTACGAGGACGTGTTTACGGGTGCAATTAGGCGCAGGGCTGTGTGTGAATTAGGTGGGGCAACTGGTGGCGAGTAACTCTTAAGGCCTGGCTAGTAGCTCAGGACTTGAAATTTTGAGCCCTGCTTATACTATATACAAGTCTCCCTTCTCAATCTCAGACCTTCTATGCATTTATACTAATAGTCCAGAAAACGGGGCAAGCCTTTGTAGTGGAGGTTGACTCCAAATATGCAAAGAGAAGAGAAACAGGCAGCTTCTAGGTTAGAACTGTAACATTTTAATATAATACGGGTACATTATCCACTTACGTAGAAGTTAGAGAGGTAAGGCACATGTTCATCCACACTGGCATGGCGTCCGTCCCTGCGCAACAGCATTCTCACAGCTTACCTTAGCTTGGAGGAGGGGGATCCTGACCGGCGGGATCTCTGCAGCCAGAGAGATGGAAACGAGGCATGGATTTGGCTGATTGTTGATGTGGAGGGCTGGAACGTGGCGACGGTCGTGATGACGTCACTAGTAGGTCGCAGCGACCTGAGAAGGAGCAGAGGGAGTCCAGCTTCGTTAGGAGAGAGTTAAATTGGCCGGGCTGCTCACCTCTCCTCACAAAGCCAGATGGACATGTGCCTTACCTCCCTTCCGCTGGAGAAATCCGGCCAAAACTGTCCATTTGCCCCTACAGACGAGGGGATTTTTCGGCTGAAATGGTCCGTCGGACCATTTTCAGCGGATTTATTCCCTCGTGTGTACAAGGCCTTACAGGATTTTTTTTCTAAGATTGCCCTGTATTTGGCTCCATCCATCTCCCCATCAAATCTGAACATCTTCCCTGTCCCTACCCCACTTTCAGAAAGCTCACAAAACTTGCAGGTAATAACAGAAGTCTATGGCTCAGTGCAGGTAACCCACAGGTGCACTGTTCTGCAACCACAGATCAGTTTGAAAGCAGCCCAGTAACCACTGCACCACTCAGGAGGTCACGGGCCACATCAGAGGGCTCCGCAGGCCACATGTGGCCCCGGGCCACTGGTTGGGCACCCCTAGTCTAAGGTTATCAGTGGTGTACCCAAAGGTTCAGTGTTGGGACCCTTACTTTTCAATATCTTTATAAATGATATTGGGTCCGAGATCAAAAGTAACATTTCTGTCTTTGCAGATGACACCAAGCTATGCAGTGGAATATCTTACAGGATGTCGTCAATTTACAAGCCGACCTCAATGCTCTGTCTAATAGGGCGACTATGTGGCAGATGAGGTTTAATGTTGATAAATGTAAAGTTATGCACTTAGGGGCTAAGAATATTCATGCATCATATATACTAGGAGGAGTAGAACTGGGGGGATCCGTAGTGGAGAAGGATCTGGGGGTTTTGGTAGATCATAAGCTCAATAATGGTATTTCACCTCCATATACGGAAAGGTTTCTTCACAGTAAGAGCTGTGAAAATGTGGAATAGACTCCCTCCAGAGGTGGTTCAGGCCAACTCAGTAAAGTGCTTTAAGAAAGGCCTGGATTATTTCCTAAATGTACATAATATAACTGTGTACTGACATTTATAGGTAAAGTTGATCCGGGCAATATCCGATTGCCTCTCGGGCGATAAGGAAGGAATTTTTTCCAATGCCGTAGCAAATTGGATCATGCTTTGCTGTTTTTTTTTTGCCTTCCTCTGGATCAACTGTGGGTATAGAATTGGGTATATGCGATTGAATGATATTATTATTTTATTTCCTATGGTTGAACTTTTCAACCTGACTAACTATGTCATGGTAGGTTTAAAGTTGTGCCATACTCTTTCCATTTTCAGATGATGGATTGAACAGTGCTCCGTGAGATGTTCAAAGCTTGGGATATAAAATATGGAACATGTCAAGGGGTATGAATATTTTTTCAAAGTACTGTAATTGACAGCATTGTCTGTCATAGATCGACTCCTCTTCAACAGGAACAGACATAGATGAATTGAAATTTAACTGGTCCCCACTGAACCGGCAGAGCTTTGATCCACCTATGGTCAGCTTTTGGTAAATAATCAGGTTTTATAGAAATGATTCATATTCAGCAATGAAGTACACTCTAGTGTGACCATACACATTTGTTCCAAAGGCAGTGCAAATTAAAATTTCTCTTAGGGCAGGTTCACACAAGTGTTTCTAAAAAGACAGACAAAAACTCACATGCTTTTTTACTTGCTTTTTTTGAGCGTTTATAGACAAAAGACAAAAGTGCGCAACAATGTAACATATATAAAAAAATGTGTGTTAGTGCTTCCACAACAACCTAATAATGATGGAAGAAAAATTAAATAGAAATATATAAGTGCAAATACAAAGAAGTGCAATGTCCCAAATAAGATTCCAATTAATGGGTGTAGAAAAACTTATTTCATAAAAAGCCTTTGAAAACACAGTTCATAGGGAATTTCCAATGTAGTATTTGCAGAGAATTCCAATAATGTTGCTTAGCTGTTCCTATGTAGGTTAGTAATAGGTGGCCGCTTACCGCAATGTTGGACCCTTCCAGGGGTCAGTAAGGCATTCAGAAACACTTATCCCAAGCTGGGTCCTGAAGATCCCTCCACTGCTGACAGCTCAAAAAATACTTCGGACAGCTGAAAGGATTTTCCACTCCAAAGGGTTAACTCACTCCAAATTGTGGCTCAAGCTTTTAGCTTGTTAAGGATATCGTGGAAGATAAAGAAAAAAAGGGACTCCATAGTGTAACAAGTTTAAAAGAAAACGACCCTGTGGGAAAATGATTGCCTTTTTTCCCGAGGGGAGCCCCGCCTCCTATTTTGGCGGCGCTACATTGATGATGCCTTCTTTCTGTGGAAGGGGGATACACCTTCCTTGGTGGACTTCATGTCTAGTCTCAATAATAACAACTGGGGTATTAAATTTACACATGAGTCTAGCCCAGTGTCTGTCAATTTCCTTGATTTAGTAATCTTTAGAGAACAGAATTCCCTCCTCACTAAGGCTTTTTTTAAAACCACGGACCGGAATGGTTACATTCCCAGGGATAGTGGTCATCATCCTAACTGGCTTAAAGCTATTCCAAAAAGCCAGTTTCAAAGAATCAGGAGGAATTGCTCTAAAACAGAAGATTACCATTCCCAAGTCCAAATTCTCAAGCAACGGTTTGAGGAAAAAGGGTACGTGACAGAGGTCTTAGAGAAGGACATTAAGGAAGTGGCCGCTATGGACAGAGCAGATATGCTAGTCCCTAAAGCTAGTAAAATAGAGACAAGCAGAGATTCTTTTGAGTGGGCTTTTCTGACCACCTTTTCATTGCAACATTGGTGGGTCAGAAAAATAATGAAGAAACACTGGGCAGTTCTGAAAAGCGATAAGATCATGGGCCCCCGGCTTCCTGACACCCCAAAAGTTTTGTTCAGGAGAAATAAAAATCTAAAGGACCTACTGGCACCCAGTGTAGTTGACCCCCCACCAAAAGTGGTTATGTTTGGGAATCTGAAAGGTTTCTACCTGTGCAAGAGATGTAAAGTTTGTGCCTCTTGTAAGACAACTAGAACATCTGCATTCACCTCACACGTAACTTCTAGAACATATTCTATTTCGGAATTCATTACCTGTGATACAGTGGGGGTGATCTACCTTTTGGGGTGCCCTTGCGGGCTCCAATACGTTGGGAGAACATGTAGGGCCCTGAAGATAAGGATAGGGGAACACCTCTCTCGCATACGTAGCGGTTTTACCGAACACAGTGTGTGTCTACATTTTGACCAACACCATAATCGTGACCCCTCCGGACTCAAAGTCATTGGTATTGAAAAATACACCCCACACTGGAGGGGGAGCGACCTAGTACGGCAAATATCCCGCAGAGAAACACGCTGGATCTTTGATATGGCCTGTTACAGCCCCCTAGGTTTCAACATAGAATGGGACGTCAACTGTTACATAGATAACAGCTGAGTCCCATTGACACTTTTTCCTCCTCTCAGCCTTCCCCTTTAATATGCAGTCACATGTAACAATATACGTTGACCCCCTCCCCCATCCTCCTATTGGGTTTGTCCCATAGTGAATGTAATGTGGCATCCTATGTTTGTTATTATGTGATATTAGGCTGCACATTCAGTAATGGTTCATATGTCTATTTTTATGTATTATTTTATTCTATATTTTATATATTTTTTGTCTTTTAAAAATAACAGATATTTTTCCTCAAACTATATACCTTCCCAGGTAGCATTATGTTGTTGTTTACAGTAATTTGTTTTCTAACAACATGATGCACTGATTCCCATTGATGGTTTTGCTGTGAGTGACGTCTCGCTTCTTTTATGTAGAGATCTCGCTCCTATACAAAACCAAGTTGGTTGCAGAGTAGAGCAGATCCCGGCATTTGCTTGTTCCGGTGTCACTCTCCTGCGTGATCGCATAAATAAGAACGAGGTGTGTGACGTCCGACACTTGAGCTTTTCCCCGTAGAAGCCCGTTTGGATGAAACGCCGCGTCGGGTGGAGCTAAGTATCGCAGACGTCACCACGTTCATGAGCTTGCCAGCTGGCTGATCTGATCGTTTGCACGCCTAGCTGGAAGCATCTGCACATTGCTTTTTGTATCTATGCCGAGAAATTTGGATATATGCAGGATGAAGGACTGTCTGTTTTTTAATCATGTCAGTGTCAACTGAATAAAACTGTCAGTTTCTTTTAAACTTGTTAATATGGAGTCCCTTTTTTTCTTTACTTCCACATATTCTAAACAAGCTGAAAGCTTGAGCACAATTTGGAGTGATAACCCTTTGGAGTGGAAAATCCTTTCAGTGTCCGAGATTTTTTGAGCTGTCAGCAGTGGAGGGATCTTCAGGACCCAGCTGGGATCAGTGTTTCTGAATGCCTTACTGCCCCTGGAAGGGTCCAACATTGCGGTAAGCGGCCACCTATACTAACCTACATAGGAACAGCTAAGCAACATATTGGAATTCTCTGCAATACTACATTGAAATTCCCTATGAACTGTGTTTTCAAAGGCTTTTTATGAAATAAGTTTTTCTACACCCATTAATTGGAATCTTATTTGGGACATTGCACTTCTTTGTATTTGCACTTATATATTTCTATTTAATTTTTCTTCCATCATTATTAGGTTGTTGTGGAAGCACTAACACACATTTTTTTATATATGTTACATTGTTGCGCACTTTTGTCTTTTGTCTATATATGTTTTGTGGAGCCTTATATTGGGCTTCTTTGTATTAAGGTGCAGCATTTTTTCATTTATTATTGTTCACGTTTTCATGATTTTTATATCCATATATTAATTAGTCTTAGGGGTCTAGCGCGGATTGTCTTTTGTTTTTTTTGAGCGTTTACCTCGTGTTTTTATTTTTTTTACCTTTCACATATTGCATTTAGCTGCGTTTTGTTCATTTCTTTTTTTTTTTTAGGAAGTTGTCACTGTACAGACCAGTCCCTCTGCTAGTGATCAATGTTTTGTTCTTTACATTCTGCCGTGTTGGTTTACTGGCATTTTATGTGCTGAAAAATCCAGTCATGTTAAAGTTTTCTGCAACCATCAACCCTGCAGTGTGAACTGAGCACAAGAAAACCATTGTTTTCTATGTGTTTACCTGCAGAGAGCAGTGTTTTTCTTCCATACAAATGACGGGTCTCAGCATAGGTGTGAACCTACCGTAAAAGCAGCTAAACAGAACCCACCTAAACAAACGGTAAGCGCACAGAGTTAATTGCAAAAATGAAATGTCATTACATGCATTTAGAAATGTCCTCTAAGCATGTATAAAAGCATGTTTGACAATGCTAGCATGAATACGGCCTTAATATACTCTGTTCCTTCTTACCTGTGTTTAACAATGGAATGTTCATGTAGTCACAAGCTTGGATCAAACAAGTTAGCCAAAATATGTTAGCATTTTTATGTAGCAAAACCAATAAGGGAATATTACTTACAGCATTCACTTCAATAAAAGTAGAGTATGCATGAGTAGAGCTGGCTATATACTGTTAGTAATAGATTCCAAAAACGAGTTGGACGGAAGATTCCGCCTGGCAGAACATTGACCACTGACAGCGGTACCTGCAATACACTGATCAGCATCTGCCAGCTGCAAACCGATGCAACATTTTCCAACATATCCTTTGACAAAAGTAAATTAAACAATCAATTTCTGTCCAGCCAGGGGAGCCCACACACTGCTTGGAATTTGGTCAGCCCTGCTACCGGATTTAATCCGTGTATAGGCAACCATTACACTTTAAATCCAATTTTTCCTCAGAGTATATCAGTTCTGTCATGATCAACCATATACCACTGCAAAAATTAAGAAAATGTGATGAGCTCATCTGGACAGAGGCTTTTGGAGGGGACTGAATGCTGGCCTCTAGCCTACTGATGAGCCCTGGATTTTGGTGAAACAGTGCTCTTTGTGAGCTGTATGCCAGGGGACCCTTGAGATGATGTTACTTTGGATTCAGGTCCATGTCCCCCCCAAGACACATAGACTCTGGGAACTCTGTACATGCCATATTAGAAATAGTGACCGATTCATACTGTTGGGACACATAGATGCTGATGTTGTCAACTCCAGCCACCTGTCTGTTGTCTGCTATAATTTGCTTATTGTAAATAAGTCTAGTATGGCTTTTAAGAGTCTTTTACCTATTGTTGCTTGTGCCAATTAACTCTGCTATTGTGTGAAAGAGTTCTGTGTTGATATTTACGATAATGTATATTGTATAGTCGGTGAGCTAGGAGATGTCAAGGCTGCCCTGAAAGGTCATATCGTCTGGTTAAAGGATTAGCTAATTAGCTAATGTTAATTAATTACAGTTTGCATTGTCATCCTGGTGTATATATTTGTGTGAGATGTCAAATAAATCGGGTTATTTCAGACTCGTGTTGTCTGGTTCTTGGGGGGTTACTATAGCCAGATCCATTGGTCTCGTGTTTCAGGACTTAGGAAGCGATATACTGATGGGAGCACTCAAGCCAAGTGTGGGACGTCCCGTCACAAATGTTTTTTGATATTTTCCTAGCTGCTTCTGTTGTGTAGATACTGCAATGAGCCATTTCAAGCCAATTTACAAACTCTCAAAATAATTGCTCAGCAGGCGGTTTAGTCTTTACGAATAAATGATTAGTTTGTATGTATGCATGGCATTCTAGTGTAAGAAACATGTCATCAACATTATGATCAATGCAATATGGGCTATATAAACTGAAAGTTTATGCAAATTCCAAATATTTTTCTTTAATAGTTTTGGATAGTATTGGGAGGGGTTAGAATAGCTGTCAGGATTTTATTTCTGCATGTTTCAAATAAACACTTCCAAAATTACATTAAAAAAAACACTTTGGCTATAGATCTACTTAACCACTTCCCGCCCGGCCAATAGCCGATTTACGGCCGGGAAGTGGTTATGAAATCGTGACAGGCCGTTCTCAAACGGCCTGCACGATTTCATGCCGCACGCGCCCGTGGGGGCGCGCAGCGCGGCGATCGGTGATGCGGGGTGTCAGTCAGACACCCTGCACCTCCGATCTCGGTAACGAGTCTCCGGCGGAGCCTCGTTACCACGTGATCAGCCGTGTCCAATCACGGCTGATCACGATGTAAACAGGAAGAGCCGCCGACGGCTCTTCCTCACTCGCGTCTGACAGACGCGTGTAGAGGAGAGCCGATCAGCGGCTCTCCTGACAGGGGGGGTTCGCGCTGATTGTTTATCAGCGCAGCCCCCCCTCGGATCGCCACACTAGACCACCAGGGAACTAAAAAAAGCAAAAAAAAGGGCAAAAAAAAAAAAAAAGACAAAAAAAAAAATAAGTCAGCAAAAAAAAAAAAAAAAGGGGGCAGTAAAAAAAAAAGATGCCAATCAGTGCCCACACATGGGCACTGATTGGCAACATTGATCCATCAGTGCCACCCCTCAGTGATCATCAGTGCCACCCCAGTGTCTGTCAGTGCCACCCCACAGTGCCAATCCATGCCCAGTGCCCACCTATCAGTGCCCACCTGTGCCGCCTATCAGTGCCCACCTGTGCCGCCTATCAGTGCCCACCTGTGCCGCCTATGAGTGCCCACCTGTGCCGCCTATGAGTGCCCATCTGTGCTGCCTATGAGTGCCCATCAGTGCCGCCCATGAGTGCCCATCAGTGCCGCCCATGAGTGCCCCATACCAGCGCCGCCTATCAGTGCCCATCAGTGCTACCTAATCGGTGCCCATCAGAACTACCTCATCGGTGCCCATCAGTGCCACCATATCAGTGCCCGTAATTGAAAGAGAAAACATACTCATTTACAAAAAAATTAACAGAAAAAAATAAAAACTTTTTTTTTTTTCAAAATCTTCGCTCTATTTTTAGTTGTTGCGCAAAAAAAAAAAAACGCAGAGGTGATCAAATACCACCAAAAGAAAGCTCTATTTGTGGGGAAAAAAGGACGCCAATTTTGTTTGGGTGCAGTGTAGCATGACCGCGCAATTGTCATTCAAATTGCGACAGTGCTGAAAGCTGAAAATTGGCTTGGGCGGGAAGGTGCGTAAGTGCCTGGTATGGAAGTGGTTAAGGTCTGTGCAGATTGTCAGAGAAAGCAGCAACCCATGTACAGGAGCAGAAGATAAAGATTCTCAGAAATCCTATTAAAAGGTTGCCATGACTGCTGTAAAATCATGGCTGGCAGCACATTAAAGCAGAAAGGCATTCTTTTAATAGCATTATATTACACAATGGCTTTTGTAAAAATTCAATAAAGTGATTTCTAAAGGATACGTTTTAAAAACAGTGTTTCTTTTTAATAGAATAAAGGACAGAATGCGAAATTGCAAACAGATTCTATTTAATATTTTCTTTTATTATGCTTTGAGTGTGTAATATTGCTTTAGTTACAGCATGTTTGTCTGCAACCTGCACTGTAACTGTAGACAAGGATTGATCACAAGCAATCTATATTCCTCACAATTAGTGTGGTGTTGCTCTGAAGACTGCCGCTGCCTCTCTCCAGTCCATGGGCACACACTCCTCAGGGGTCTGCTCTTCCCAAAAACCACACACATGTAGTGCTGCTCACCACTTCCATAAAACAAACTTTATTATACTAGAACATTCACAGAAACCCCACCCAGGTGCCCCTCTCTGATCTATTTAATCGTAGATCAATCTACACTACAAAGGTGGACCAAATTCTGATTCAGGCTGATTCACCAAGTACATTTTCCACTTAAACGTACAATAGGTATTTACAGTATATAGGGCTGATCATTTAAGCTGTGCTTTACACAATATATATTCACATCAGTCCCATCACTCACTGAGCTTACAATCTAAGGTCTCTATTGCACATGGGAACATAGTGTCCTGAAAAAAGTTAATCAAAGAGTGCTGGCTACATACAAAAAAGTCAACTTTACACTCTCAATATTGAAAAGGATTTTTTTTTTTTTTTTAAGGAAATGATGCAAACACTTGACCAAAGGATGCTATGGCCTGGATAGACGCTCGTTTTGGTAAACAACCTTAGGCAATGTCGCAATTGATGCTGTACTCCATAGTTTTTCTTCCACTCTGCCTCACTACTCATCTCTCCTGAGGCAAGCTAGAGCACCTGTGGGTCGGCCTATCCTTCCTTTTGCCTCCTACACTCCATTGCTACAGATGACCTGAGGACTGCACCCCACCCTTTTTTTGCCGCTATATGTTACCCCACTGACCAAGATCAGATCAGCCCCAATTCTTGCACCTTCACACCTCAGATCAGCCCAATTCCTGCACCTTCACACCTCAGCTATGCCCCAATTGCTGCATTTACACACCTCAGATCAGCCCCAATTCCTGCACCATCACATCATATCACCCAAATTTCTGCACCTTTACACCACATATCAGTTTCAATTCCTGCACCTCCACACCTCAGTTTACAGAAATTCCTGCACATGCACACCTTAGATCACCAAAGTTCCTGTGCCATCACATCTCATTGGCCCCAATACCTGATTCACATATGAGATCACCCCAATTCCCGCACCATCACACCTCAGTTCACCCCAATTCTTGTACCTTCACACTTCAGATCACCCTAAATCCTGCAAATTCACACCTCAAATCACTGATAACTCCACCTTCACCCTTTAGATCACTCCAATTCCAGCACCACATATCAGATCACCTGCCATTTCAGCACCTTCACACCTCAGTTTTAATACCTTCACCTCTAAATTAGTAGTTCCCAATAGCTACTTAATTACCAGACCAACAATAACAGGCAGCTTGGGGCATTTGACAACTCCAGGATCTGGAGGTAACTGGCTATTGTAGTTGTGCGGCTTTTCCAATATGAGAACTGTAACAGTCAGCTACAGTCACACTGTGCAGATCAAAGATGTTTGTAAAACAATTGGATCTCAGCTGTGTGCAGTATGAGGAGCAGCAGCTCCACTACATTGTCCACTGAAGAGACTGCGAGACTGAAGAGACTGCGTGCCCTCCGGGGCTGAGAGTGAGAGCTTACCGACCCTGGCAGACAGTTTGCATGGGAGGAAGGGATCCGGCTTTGCTCACCACTCAAACATTACTTAAGTGTCGGCAAGTTGGGTGGGAACAGAGTTAGGCTGAAAATGGGCTGGGAAAGAACCAGCTGTGCTCCCTCCTGTATAGTCAGCCACAACCAACAGTCCGCTTTGCTAAAAGAAGTGGGTGCCCTAGACTTCCCTCGCATGCAATTACAAATGCAGCTGCATGCCATGTCTGGCATGTGTGCCGGGGGTTGTCGACCCTTATACTAGGGTCATTTTGGATTAGAGACAATAATCCTACCAGCATGTCTTTAAAGTGTGGGAGGAGAGACCTATCTTTTTCAGTGGAAATATCCTTTTTAAACATACCAACCCCAACTCTATATTGCCAAAGTCCATAATTAGCATTTGAAGATCACAGATTGCTAGATGCAGGCAGACTTTCAATAAGTTTAGCTAACTTCCCCTCACACCAATTACATGCGATTCAAAACAAATACAGAGAAATCCCTGGTGAGAATACCTTGTCCTTAGTCCTGGTCAAGAGATAACAGAAAACAGCTCCTGATGGTGTAGACATAAAAGTTGATTTAATAAAACATGAGGCGGTTTAGCTAGAAAAGTGAATTTCTACTGGCAATGCTAATAAATGAGGTGAACCTGTGTGGCTATAGCCAGCAGCACTGATTATTGGATTCTGCCAGCCAAGAAGGCTCCCTGCTGGCAGAATACAGTAGCTCAGCGGGAGTGCTTTCCCCCATTCACACTGAAAGGAGAGGAAATCTTGTTTTTTTGTTTTTTTAATCGCTCAACCTGCTGCTTGAACAAAAGGGGGAAAATAAAAAAAAGAAAGAAAGATGTATGGCCTGTTTATGTGGTGCAAATGCTAAACAGAAACACATTAGGATGACCTGGGTTCGTGATCACCTCTCTCAAAATACAGGGGAAAAAAATGCAGAGGTAAGAGGTTATATTTACGATGTCGCTTGCTATATATGAATATAATAAAAGATCCAACGTGTTTTTTTAGCACAGACATCCATCCATGAAAACAGGAGTTTTCCTTTAAATGAGCACCAACATAAAGCCCCGTCATCTATATTCAGTTTTGCTGGGACCTGCCATCTCACTATTAACAAGAGGTACGCTTTGATTTAAAGAAGCTGAAATTCCTATTAAGCTCTAACAAAGAAAAATTCAGGTTACAAGATTACGGATTTCATTATTTAGAACGGTTATTATTGTGACTGACCTAAATTATACTCCTTTTCCTTATCAAGTGTTACTCCTTTTGTGTCCATGCTTATATATCATCTGATCCTAGGTCTACAATGATACTGCAGAAAGAAGGCCCAGATTGTAACACCAGTTCAGTCCACCTTTGATCAGCATGGCGATAAATTTTGTTAATTTGATCAAAACACTATATAATAATATGTGCCAAAAATGTGCTTCAGCACTCAGTGTTTGGGCACATTAGCACACCCCACTGACCATAATCCATTACTCACTGCAAGGCTGCCAAGATGTGCCAAGTCTAAAATAAAAGGGATTTTTTTCAATAGTAAAAACAAAAAAAAAAAACATCCTACCAAATAAGACACAAAAAGAAGTGAGACAATCAGGGGCAGACTGTTAACTCATGGGGCTCCCGGGCAACAGGAGATCATTGGGTCCCCTGTACTCCCACCCACACAAAGCCCCACCTCCCAGTTTGCACTGCATGAACACCTCAATTCTGGGTTGAACCTGAGATAAACAGTGCACTGGGGGCGGCAGGGCGGAGCATTGGATGTCAATCAAGCACAGTACACAAGGGGCAGCAGGGCAGAGCATGGGGGAACCATGACAAAGTACAAAAGTCAGCAGGTCATAGCACAGGGGGGTCAGGAGGGAACAATGTGTGTGTGTGAGGGGAAGGAGGGCACACTACATGTAAAGCAGCAGGGCACATTATGGGGCACACCAGGGAGGGGCACAGTTGGGGGGGCACAGTAGGACACATTACATGGGGGGCAGCAGGGAACATTATAGGGCACATTACATGGGGGAGGCAAGAACATTACATGGGGCATGAGGGAACATTATAGGGTACCGCAGAGTATATTACATAGGGGCATGAGGGCACAATATGGGGCACAATAGGGCCCATTATGTGGCATATTACATGGGGACAAGAGGGCACATAATAGGACACAGCAGGGCATATTACATGGTGGCATGAGGGCACAGCAGCGCACATTAGGAGTGATAAAATCTCATATTATGGGGGCATAGCAGGGCATATTACATGGGGGCAAGAGTATACATTATGGGGCACAGCAGGGGATATTACATGGAGCAAGAGGACACATATAGGGCACAATATGGTGCACACAGAAGAGCACACTATGGAGCACTGAATGATGCATGAAGGAGCACGCACCAGGGCACATCATGGGGCATACAGTATGGCTCAGGGCACAAGGCCCACTGGAGGGAATTGGGCACACAGTATGACACATCATAGGGCACAAACCACAAGGGAATACGGTAGAGCACATCATGGGGCACACAGTAGGTCATTGGACACATCACAGGGCACACACAGCAGGGCATGGGCCACAAAAAAAACAACATTCAACATTTTCTAACATGCTTTAAGAAATCATATGGGTTCCACACAGCATACTAGATGAAATGAAAATGGCTATTGCTCAACAGACACAGTCAGTTTCTTCTACCTACACATAAGGGCTGCAATCAACCTGTGTTCTATAAGCAGCATATGTGCTTTTTTTCCACCAATTTTTAGTCATAAGGCTCTCTAATCTCCCAAGGATCACTCATTGTGCTACCAATTAGAAAATAACCTTTGAAATGTTCTGCAGTGCATTGTGGCAGTCTGCAGATTAATTATGGCTTATTTTTACTTCACATAAGTAGTACTCAAAGCACGGACAGAAAATAAGAAAAAAAAAAAAACACGCACTGCCGTTAATCACAATATACAAAAGAAAGCAGACGAAAAGCTGAGAAGGTGATGAGGTATTTTTAAAAACGTTCAATGACAGTTCTGTCTTCTTTTTTGCAATTTTGTTTACTTCGAAATAAATTAATCCTTAAAACTGTGTTTGCATAAAGATTCAGATTAAAATACATGGGTGATCTATTTCAGATCCTAAAATTGTATTATGGACTACAGCAAGGTGTAGGCAAAAAAATAAGGCTGGCTTCACACTTGTGCGATCACAGACATCACATGAGATTCACACTGCATTGCTGTGCAGATCACATGAAATGTCTGTGCGATGCAAATTTGCATTTCATTTACACCAAAATTGTGCAGGACCTGTGGTGGAAGGAAAGAAAATCTACTCATCTATCGGCTGCCTCACACATACAGTATCTCACAAAAGTGAGTACACCCCTCACATTTTTGTAAATATTTTAACTGCACATATACAGTATGTTGCTGGACAGCCAATGTTTCTGCACTGAGAGCGCACTCCTAGCACAGGGACCAATCTGTGAAAGACAGCTCTTGGTCTCGCTAATGATACTCTCTCTAAAAATGTTGAACGCCAGGAGGCAGAAAAGATTTGCCAATCATGTGAACATTGTCATTGTCATTAACTGTCACAGTGGTCACATGATCAGAAAGGGGCCAAGACAGATTTAGATAATATATGCACGGTGTAGCTGTATCTTGTCCTTGAGGGACTATGAGACCTTATAAAACTTTATTACCCATTATTAAGGATCTTGGGAATGGCAGCTAAACCACAAAGGGGGTTGCTTTTGACCATTAGCATAGCAAGCCTTAAGCCTAGTACACACCAGTAGTTAGGCTGAACGAAAAAAAAAAAACCTGACAGCTGGAGGAGCCGATGTGCTAACTATTCAACATTAGGACAGCAATCTTCCCTGTTCTATTGTGTTATGACAGGGAGACTGCCCCTCCCCGCCAGAACAATCCAATCATTAAAGTTTGTGGACCCTGGTGGTGCTGACAGGGCTGCCCAGGGCCGATCCAAGAGTCACAGACGCCTGGGTGCAGAAATATTTCTGGGCGTGGTCATCTTACCAACTCCTCCCCTTTACACATGTTTCTATGGCTACAACTCAAACACAGACATGCTCCCCCATCAGTGCCCCCCCACAGCAGGTGTCCCCCATCAGAGCCCCCCCCCCCCCACAGCAGGTGTCCCCATAGATCAGTACCTGTCCAATAGATCCCTGTAGCTCGGGCACACTGGGAGCAGAAGCACATTACAGGGGGCGGGGCATATGTGGCATCTTTGGTTACTTGGAGGGTGGAATTCGTAGAGCATTTCTGGGAGTGCACAGGATGATTGGCAGCAGCGCAGGCCAACCCAGAAGCCTCTCATTACACCGCCTATGGGAGAAGAGCCGACACACGCAGAGGGGGCTGAGCAGACAGGAGACCGCTCCATGCACACTGGACAGAATTTATTAGTGAAGGCCTAGTGCCGGAACGTGTTCCGGTACTAGGCTCCGCTGTGGTACCCAGCCCGGATTCCGGGGACAGCGGGAGGTGTGCGCTGTTGTCAGTTGCTAGCGAAGAGAGCAAGCAGGATGGGGAACCGCAGCACCCGCTATATGCGCTCTGCTGCGCCTGAGAGAGAGAGAAAGAGAGCGAGAGAGAGAGAGAGAGAGGGAGAGAGAGAGAGAGAGAGAGAGAGATTGGGAAATGTCTCGCAGCCCGTGATTAGTGCAGTGCCGACTTCCTGGCGGGCTGTGCACCAATGGCCAACATTAGCCATCAATTAACCTAATGATAGTCATCTGCACTCTGTGGGTGACTACATGTGGATTATGAGAGAACATTACGGCTTTTTAATATGTAAAAAAATAAAATATAAAAAAAAGTACGCCAAAGTTGAATTCCTATTTTTGACCAAACTACCAACAAAATAATTTCAGACATCACGAAAAAGCACAATAGTTGTGACATCTTTTATTTCAGAGGGAGACTGTTTGCATATGAAGTGGGACTATTCAGTTATATACACACACTTTTCATGAAACATACTGACTGTTGCAAGAGTCCACTGAACGCATAATGTGCGAATTTCAATATACAAAGAGAACTAGAGTTAGGAAAATGCAGGGACATCCCTCTTTTTTCTAATTTACATGTAACGCTATGGAATACTGATTAGTCGCTCCTGAAAACATTTTAATAAGCAGGTTGCAAGGAGAGGGAAATGAAAATGATTAATACTTTCATGTTCTCCACAACCATCAAAAACGTACACAGGAACACAACTCTAAAAAAAAAAAAAAAAAGAAGAAAAATCTATTGCACTCACGTGTAAAAGGCCATGAGGCCCCATATGTTTGACACTGCACTATTTTTTGTAATAAACATTTACAACACGTTTAATAAAACACAATAGAAGTGCAGTGTAATCAGGAATAGGCACCTACTCACAATGTAAAAGTTCAAATAAGTCTCTTCATATTTTCATAAGGTCTACTGCTAAGCTTTGGGCTTTCTGGTTCCCTTAATCCTCAGTGCATTAGGAGAGGCAGGTTTTTTTTTTGGCTACACTTCCTTAGTGACCCGTTAGGTAGTCCTGTGTAGAGTCAGAAGCAAAAGAATCTGCATCTTCGTTATCCGAGTCATCACTGCTGTCATCTGCGGCTGGTTCGCCAGTTAGTGCAATCCGTGCATAGTCATCCGTGTCTATGGATTTGCAGAAGTGAATAGCATATTTTAGCTTCTCCTCAAGAACCTGCTTGCAGGAATATCTAGGAAGCTTCAGCAGAAAGAAGCACGTGTACGATTCTGGAAGGAAATGATCTGGAGGATTGTACTTGTCTAAAACCTGTCAAGAAAGGAAACAAGATGAAACCTAAAATCATACTTCCAGAATTCACTTAATGAAAAGTGTGTACAAATGTTGATCAATTCACAAATTTTAACTCCCTTCGTTTGTAAACACTTCACAGTGCTGTGAATTGCATTGTGAGAAGTTCATTGTAAAGTTATTGTAAATGTAAGGTTTTTTACCTTAAGGCATTTTCTGCATTAGGGTAAAGAACTTTTTAACGGTGGCACATCCCCTATATTCAAGTATTCACATATTTATAATAAGCAATAAGTGTTTTTAAACAAGCCATTACTGACCTCTGTAACTACAGGCACTGTGGAACAATTGGAAAGTTTTCCGCTTTTGTGGAGCACCTTCACTTTCTTGCAGTACCTCGGCTCACTCTGCCATTTCCATCCTGCAATTACTGCACAGCGTTCCAGTTATCTAATCTCCAAAGTAGGCAAATGGCATGTGCTCTGGGAGATGGAAGCATAGGGAGACATAGCCACCCAGAGTTTTTGTTATATTTACCCGCTTTGTGCAGTAGTTTTGCACAGAGCAGCCCAGATTCCCCTTTTCTCCGGTCCCTCTTTGGTGCTCCTCGCCCCTCCCTCCTGCTGAATGCCCACACAGCAAGCTATGGGGGCACCCAAGCTGACCGGGGCTGCAGCTCCCTGTGTCTATTCAGCAATGGGCCGACCCAGCCCCCTCTCCTCATTGGCTCACTGACTTTAAAAAGGAGGTCTGTCAAAAAAAAAAAAAAATGATGTTGGCACTGCAGCTTATGGGCCAGATTCAGGAACAGTTAGGCTGGCGGACCCAGTGATCCGCCAGCCTAACTGTGACTTTGAGCCGGCGTTTCTGTTTTCTGTAACCAGAAAACAAGAAACGCTGGGTTGAAGCTCCGATGCGAGCAGCGTAACTGAGTTTCGCCATCGCATCGTTACTTCAACTTAAAAATGGCGCCGGTTTACGCTCAAAAAATATGTTAATGAGCGGAAATCGGCAATTCACGATCGAATTCCGGCGCGACGCAATGACGGTACGACGTTTCCGGACGGGATACGCGGCGCATAGATATACCTACATGGGGTTGGAGTATCCTATGTTAGGTATAGGCGTCGTCATCGCGTCGGGAAAAAAAAAAATCACGTCGCTTGCGTAAAAAGTTCATGAATGGGAATGTGACGTCATTGACGTTCATTCACAGAATTTGGAGCATGCGCACGGGGATGTTTGGACACTCGACGCATGCGCAGTATGTTGGCGGCGGGATCGCGCTTAGTTAGAATACTACACGCCCCGTACCCGCCCAATTTGAATTCCGCCGGCTCATTTGTGATGCGCTGCCGCAACTTTAGGAGCAAGTGCTTCATGAATAACAGCACTTGCTCCTAAAATTTCAGCAGCGTAACGCAAATGAGATGCGTTACTCCAGAGCAAAGATTCTCTGCTCTACCTGAATCTGGCTGTATGTTTCCATCAGCTGTCGGGTGCTGCTGCTGCTGCTATTGCAGGCACTTCGCTGCTGTCCCGGGCAGACAAATTTCTCGTGCTGAATCGAAATGGAGCTTAGGTAAGTATTAGAAGGGCTGCTGCACAGTGAATGTTTTTTTATCCTAATGCATAGAATGCATTAAGATAAAAAAAAACTTCCGCCTTTACAACCACTTTTAATTTGACTGCTTCTTTTGTTATATTTGAGGATGAATTCCTCTTCAGTCTGCTCACATAATTGGTAATAAAAGCATCTTTTGCATTCTGAAGCTTCCCTCCAACCACTTTGCATATTATTTTATATATACAGTGATTCTGTACTTGCCAAATATGCTGCAGAAATCTTCCTTCACGGAGTCTGGCTACAGCTGCCTGTTTACTTCCTGGATTTACACAGACACACACCTTCAGCTCTCATTGGCCCACTTATGACTCACACCCCCCCCTCCCTTCCTAGCAAACGCTAACAAGAGTGAAAGAGTGCTGTGCATGAGGTCATAAGCCTATATATTTTTCTATCCAAAGTTAAAACAAGGGCAGACGATTTAATAGATGGAAAGTTGAAAAAAATTACAGAAGATCCGCTTTAAGAATATGTTAAATTGTGTAAATTCTCGACAGTCAATTTAGGAATCAAAGTAGTAGGTATAGAATAGTTTATGGTTTGAAGAGTTTTAACAAGCTGATGCACGATTAAAATAGACACTGTTAAGCCAAAAAGGAGTACAGTGGAACCTGGGATTGCGAGTAACACAGTTAACGAGCGTTTCGCAACACAAGCATTGTATTTAAAAAAATAAAACCCTAATTCGGTTTGTGAGTGTTGTCTCGCAAAACGAGTAGGATTCAGGCCAGTACCACGTTTGGCCTAAGGTTGGGGGTGCCGGAGCCAAGTCAAACGGAAATGCACAGAAAGGCCAGAGGACAGCTCTGCTGACCTCGTGAACGGAGTCTTTCCGAGGTTTGCCGAGGTGTCCTAAGGCCTTTCTGTCCGTTTCTGAGGCTCTCCAGCGACCCCACCTCTGGCCGCATGCGTTATTGTATGCCATGAAAGTCAATGCAGAACCAATTACTTTCATTTCCATTGACTTCAATGGAGAAGTTCGCTTTGATATGCGCGTACTTTGTTCCAGGAGAATGCTCGTAATCCAGATTATGCTTGTAATCCGAGGTTCCACTGTAATTTTTTTTTGTATGGACCCAACAGTAAGTAATAAGTAAGAATAGCAAAAAAAATTAACGTGCAAGAGGCAAAAACAAATTAAGAATTACCTGAATGACAAAGTCTCGACCTCTAAAGTCAGCTATCGTCCTTGGCAGCCTTGTTCTGCCCCACACAAAGCGAAGAAACAGGGAGCGCTCCGTGTTAGAAAAGGACTCCATTACGTCCCAAAACCACTGAATGAGAGAGGCAGTGGGCTCAATCCCCTTGTATGTGGCTACCGATTTCAGAAGGTGGAGAGGAATATCCGGACTGCCACACACCTAAAGAAAAAGGAAAGATTTCAATGGATTTTTCTTCTATACGTTTCTTCCTCAGACTGCAAACTAGGGCAGCATACAGAAATGTTCAGAAGGGGTCATGCAAAGAACCAAACTGTCAAGCACAAGACTTTTAGATGACAATCCACAAGATTACTTGCCCACAAAAGTGCAGGCTACAAAATGTATCAAATGCATTTTGTAGCCTGACAACCAACTTGCTTTCCAGTAGTTCCCCATTTACATTTTCAGCACGCAACAGTGATTTGATTAGAAGATGGTTGTAGAAATTTGGTGAGGTATTCATGTTACAATACTATTAACGTCCTATGTAAGTATATTCTCACATTAATATTCCATTAATACAGTCTAGCTGTCAAGTTAGGGCCCTGTCCACTGCTACAGTAAGCTTTACCCACTTTAGTCAAAACATCAGTCACTGAAAGTGGGTAAAAACTTTATAAAAATACTTAAGGCTTTCATACCACTGACCAAACAATTCACACATATGCTCTGCTGGCTAGTGTAATAATCTTAGCAACAGTGATACCGAATGCAGGTCACAACTGATCTTCCAGCACTGCAGTGATCAGAGGCTCCAAAAAGTCACACCCCCACTAGCCTCCCGTCCTGTCCCCTCGACCATTCACAAAGCTCCTAGGATTATTTTCTCAGAACACAACGCATTCTGCAAATGGAGGAAGAGTAAATGAATGACAGGACTGCTCTTCATTTCACTCATTCTATAAAAATAATACTGTGAATGGCAAAGAGTATATGAAAGGGAGGAAGGGTAGCGCAGCCTCTCACCCCCAAAACATCACAGCTGTGGGGAGTATCTGGTATCACTGAGGGTTAAGATTATAACACTAACCAGTAGCCAGCAGAAAATGGGATGCGCTTAATTAAAGCTACATTAAACCAGTGATGTACCGTATGAACAAGTTTGAACATGTCCTTTTTACCACACAGAAACAACTATGTGGAATACATTAATATTTTTTTATGTTTAGCAACCAGAAACACTCTAGCCATGGATTGGAAAAGGCAAACAAAGTGTTTTCAAATTACTAACTTAAAGCGGAGTTCCGGCAATACAGTCAGCTACAAATACTGCAGCTGCTGACTTTTAATATATGGACACTTTACCTGTCATGGGCGCCTGTGATGTCGGCACACAGAGCCCATCTGTCTCTCGGCTCTCAGGTGCTGTTGCCGTCGACTTTGGTAAGAGAATCAGGAAGTGAACCTTGCGGCTCCATTTCCTGGTTCCCTACTGCGTTCCCTACTGATCACACTGGTTCCTGCTGTCTTCTGGGGCCTGTGTGTCTCCTAGAAAACAGCGGGGGGTGGGGGGTGGGGGCCGAGAAGGTGCCTGACGTGACAACCTATGCCCGAAAGTGGGAGCAAATACCTGGATTACACAGGAATCTGCCCCCTCCTTCCCCTGAAAGGTGTCAAATGTCAGGATTCCAAAAAGCGGAAGTTCCATTTTTGCGTGGAAATCCGCTTTAAGAAGTACCACAGCCATGATACAACAATAGAGCGAAACATGCATACCATAGTTTCAAGTTCATAACCCGTAAAGAGAGAGAGAAGAGGCACAGGAACAACACGTGCCATCCCTTCACGGACTGCTGCAACCTGTTCATCAAACTCATGCAACCTGAAATAGAAAAAATGTGCAATATTATGTTTAACAAGCTCATTTTAAAGCAAAATACACATCCAGTAGATGAAATATCTAGGCAATGACGAAGGCTGATCAAACTAGGTAAGGCTAAATATATTTGCTTTTTAAGGGTCATCAATGCGACAAATGAAAATATGAAAAAGTGCACCAACCAGAATACAGGTTTATTGTCGTCAGATGCATTCTGAATGCAGTAACCAACATAATCTATTTTGTATACGGCTTTAATAAATAAAACAAAAAAAGGTGCTGATGCAGCATGGCCCAGATTATGCTGTACAGATGCATAATTTGTGGCAACTTTTTGGGTCTGTTTTTATCAACACTATAATGAAAATGCCTTGAGGCAATACACAAAGCAGCAATCGCTCTATGCTGCTACTGTGAATATGTACTTTTGTCTCCATCCAGTGACAGTGCTATTAAAATGCATCTGCTCTCAAGCGCTACCCAGGACTAATGCATAGTTTTTTATCCCAATGTCACTTGCCAACATCAGTTTGTGTAGAAGTCTGATAAAAAGCAAGAGATGGTAAAAGATGCAGACAGCAAATGAAGAGAAACCCATTGCAGATTGTAAGAAAACTACAAGGAAAGGATTAACCGTCTTTGCCCTATAAAACAATTTAGTAAAAAGGGCTCATCTAAAAAGCCTTCGATTTACACTATGCCAGGGCACCGCTGCTCTTTCAAGTCAATATGCCTAATGTGGAAAAATGCCTACTAGGATGCTGATGGCACGCTTACATATTAAAAGAAAGAAAATTATCTGACCACCCAGCATCATAAGCACCCCGATGTGAACACTAAAAGATTTCAATTTATAAAGGAAATCGTCCAGTTAAACAAGACTAATGAAAAAGCAGAAGGGCGTGCAGGCTTCTGGAAAAAAAGAGCTTGAAAATGAGACCAGAGAATCTAAAGTTCCTCCTGGGTAATGACAACATTAGCTTGAGACGATATAGCAAGACAAAGGTTACATAGATTTATGATGGTTTAGTATCCACCGAAACCCTAACGCAATTAGTGATGCATTTTATTTGACAGAGCCCTCACTGGCTGTTCCCTACACAGGAGATCTTGTCATACATAATTATTATTATTTTTTCTGTCCAGGCTGAATGGACAAAGAATCCTCAATGCATGCCAACAGTGCAGATGGACGACTTTTTTGCTACGGCAATTGTATTTTGACATTCAGCCCCACCAACTGTTACAATACCTAAACCGTGGCTGCATCTGACTGAAAGCAGGCAAGGTTTGGCCTACAATTTCCTGACTGGCTCAGATTTTTTTTCAATGGAGGGATGTCCGACAGGAAAGGACTGCCAGGACAAACCAAACCACTAAACAAATTTCGTAACTAGGCCAGAACCAGAACGAAATTCACTTAATGTATGGCCAGTATTAGTATCCCACAATAGGGATGCCACAAGAAAACAGGAGGGCTCAGGAACAGTCAGCTCCATAGGCTTCTAAAGCTGGATATACAGACGTGCTCATACGTTTACATATCCTGGCAGAATGCATGATTTCTTGGCCATTTTTCAGAGAATATGAACAAAAAAACATTATTCTTTCACATATACATACACAAACATATACACACAAAGGCCAATGAGTTTCTGGACTCCGGACAGACCCTTGCATCTTTCATCCAGTGCTGCACTGATGTTTCTGGATTCTGAGTCGTGGGGAAAGCAAAAGAATTGTCAAATGATCTGCGGGAAAGGGTAGGTGAACTGTATAAAGCAGGAAAGGAATATAAAAAGATATCCGAAGAATTGGCATTCTCAATCAGCAGTGTTCAAACTAATCAAGAAGTGGAAAATGAGGGATTCTGTTGAAATCAAACCACGGTCACGTAGACCAACTAAAATTTCAGCCACAACTGCCAGGAAAATTGTTTGGGATGCAAAGAAAAACCCACAAATAACTTCAGGTGAAATACAGGACTCTATGAAAACATGTGGTGTGGCTATTTCAAGATGCACAATAAGGAGGCACTTTAAGAAAGATGGCTGCATGGTCAAGTCGCTAGAAGAAAGCCATTACTATGCAAATGACACAAAGTATGCTGCTTACAATACGCCAAACACCACAGAGGCGACCCTTAAACCTGGCACAAAGTCATTTGGAGTGATGACACAAAATTGTAGCCTTTTGGCCACAACCATTAACACTACATTTAGAGAAGAGTCAACTAGGCCTGTGATGAAAGGTACGGAGATAGGATCGCTCATGTTTTTGGGATTTGTGAGCTACAAAAAGGCACAGGAAATTTGGTCAAAATTGTTGGAAAGATGAATGCAGTATGTTATCAAAAAAATACTGGAGGAACATTTGCATTCATTAGCCAGGAAGCTGCACATGGGATGTACTTCAACATTCCAACATGACAATGATCCAAAAAACAAGGTCAAGTTGACCTGTCATTGGCTCAAACGTGCAGTTCATGCAAGACAGCCCAAAGAATTTACAGGAACTGGAGGCTTTTTGCCAAGAGGAATGGGCAGCTTTACCACCTGAGGAGATAAAGATCCTCATCCACAAATACCACAAAAAGACTTCAAGCTGTCATTGATGCTAAAAGGGAGCAATACACGATAATAAGAACTGGGGTGTGTAAACTTTTGATCAGGGTCATTTGGGTAGTTTCTGATGTGATTATGATTTAAAAAGGGTAAACATAGTTGATTTATAATAAATGGCTTCAGCCAAACACTAACCATGAGTGAAAAAAGTTTGCGTGTTATCATTCATATTCTCTGAAAAATGGCCAAGTAATCTAATTCTGCCAGGGTATGTAAACTTATGAGCACAACTGTACATGTACAGTTTTTTTCGTTCTGCCAACAAGTTGAATGGAAATAAAAATGGCTAGATCCTAGCATCAACACAAACTATGTGTGCTGTATTCTGACAGTGGGACACCCCTGTTTGACAGAAGCCGGTCGATGGACTGCCTTCTGTTGAACAGATAGCGGTACACACATACCAAACAAATTTTGGTACGTGTGTACCGGGGGTTTACTTTGGGGAAAAATGGTCTCGCTAGCCACCAGTATCACCTGTAATAAAGTTATCATGAGCACATGCAAGAAGTGAGACTGGAGGCTTCCGGAAGGTCTACATACATTTTTTTTTTTAAAGTGGGTGTAAAGGGAAAGTCTTTGTAAACTTAGAACTGTAGGGGTAGATACAACAGACTGATCCTCTAGCTTTCCATTGGTGTGCACTACATTAACCACTTCCATACTGGGCACTTAAACACCCTCCTGACCAGACCAATTTTCAGCTTTCAGTGCTCTCACACTTTGAATGACAATTGATGTTGAATGCAACACTGTACCCAAATGATTTTTTTGTCCTTTTTTCCCACAAATAGAGCTTTCTTTTGGTGGTATTTGATCACCTCTGCGGTTTTTATTTTTTGCGCTATTAATGAAAAAAGACCGAAAATTTGGGGAAAAAATGTTTTCTTAGTTTCTGTGATAAAATTTTGCAAACTATTAATTTTTCTTCATAAATTTTGGCCATAATTTATACTGCTACATATCTTTGATAAAAATAACCCAAAGTTTTTGGAAATTTTTTGGTCTGTGTGAAAGTTTTAGAGTCTACAAGGTATAGTGCAAATCATAAAAAATTATCACATCTGATCACACCTGATGTACTGAAGGCCTCTCTCATTTTTTGAGACCCTAACAAGCCAGGAAAGTACAAATGCCCACAGAGGGCACTGAGGCGGCACAGATGGCACTGAGGCGGCACTGAGGTGGCACAGATGGCACTGAGATGGGTACTGATGTGCTCCGATGAGGCATGTGTACTGGTGGACACAGGTGGGCACTGAGACGGCACAGATGGCACTAATGAGGCGGCACAGATGGCACTAATGAGGCGGCACAGATGGCACTAATGAGGCGGCACAGATGGCACTGAGATGGGTACTGATGAGATGGGTACTGATGTGCACTGATTGACTGCGGCACAGGTAGGCACTGATGAGGTGGCACAGGTGGGCACTGATTGCAGATGGGCACAGGTGGTACTGGTGGCACAGGTTGGTACCGATGGGCACGGTGGTACTGATGGGCACGGTGGGCACAGGTGCACATGGTGGTACTAGTGGGGCACACGGTGGTACGGGGGGGCACACGGTGGTACGGGGGGGCACAGATGGTCGACTTTTTTTTTTCTTCCCCCACAGCGCTGTAGCTCCGTTCGCTCTCCCTCCTCACACGCGCTGTCTGTGTGAGGAGGGAGAGTCGACAATGAGAGATGATCTCATATGTTTACATATGAGATCATCTCTCATTGGCCGCACAGATCACGCTGTAAATAGGCCGCTGTGATTGGCTATTTACCGCGATCTGTGTTTGGCTGTGTCCGAGGGACACGGCCAGCACAGGAGTTCCCCGCTGCGTGCTCGGGAGCGCGCGCAGGGAACGCCAAAAGGGGCGGACGAGAAAACTCATTCAGTCAGAGTAGTAGAGCTGCGCTGCGGCTGTACAAACTCGTACGGCCCGTCAGCAAGTGGTTAATAAGAGCGGAAACAGTCATTTAATTTAGGAGTAATAGCAGATGGCTGCAGACATCAATGCCATCAGTAGGTGCACTGCAAGCAGCCATTGGACATTAGTATAAAAGTGAGGGGGCGTCTGATTGTAGGCACAGTTCTAATTTACCAGGCATGTTGCTGGAGTTGTGCAGTAAAGCAACATAAAAAGGTAAAGGGCAAGTCAAAGCCTCAAGGAAACCTGGACAGCTGGTAGCAAGTGAAGGTTAGATGGCTAGAGATGAACCAAGTCACTGTAAGCAGGTAGCAGGAAAGGATCAAGATATTTTTCTTGGAGGCAATATGACGTAAAACAGGGGTGGCAAACACAAGGCCCGCGGGCCGAATCCGGCCCGCCAGACCCTGTAATGTGGCCCGCGCAGCGGCAAGCCAGCCTCCATGTCCTCTTTTCACAGCCGCTATCTGCTGCTAACACAGGTCTCCTTGGCAACCGGAGTAAACACTTCCTCCCTCTCCTCCTCAGTACTGTGTGTAGCCGTCGCTGAGCGCATGCAGTGGATCCAGCATGTACCTCCCCCAGCAGTTTTCCAGCCTATCTCCTGCAGGCTGCTGCTTGAGTGGAAGGGAAAGGGATGTGCCTGACCCCTGAGGCCATGCCCGCCTGGAAGAGGGAGGTGTGAGCAGATTAGCAGAGGGAGCCGAGTGACTGAACTTCCTGGAAGGTAAGCTCAGCAAGCAGTACATCGTGGATTTGTTTACAAGCACCTCAGCATAAAGGAGCTGTTAGCTGACAAATCAGATTGAACTTTTTCATGTGACACAGTGAGAAATTGGGCTCAATAAAGCATTGTACCCCCCCCCCCCAGTGTGTGCTGTCCTCACCTAACTGGTGCATGATTTCCTGACCTCCCTGGTGTGTGCTCTCCTCGCCTAACTGGTGCATGATTTCCTGACCTCCCTGGTGTGTGCTCTCCTCGCCTAACTGGTGCATGATTTCCTGATCTCCCTGGTGTGTGCTCTCCTCGCCTAACTGGTGTATGATTTCCTGACCTCCCTGGTGTGTGCTCTCCTCGCCTAACTGGTGCATGATTTCCTGACCTCCCTGGTGTGTGCTCTCCTCGCCTAACTGGTGTATGATTTCCTGACCTCCCTGGTGTGTGCTCTCCTCGCCTAACTGGTGCATGATTTCCTGACCTCCCTGGTGTGTGCTCTCCTCGCCTAACTGGTGCATGATTTCCTGACCTCCCTGGTGTGTGCGCTCCTCGCCTAACTGGTGCATGATTTCCTGACCTCCCTGGTGTGTGCTCTCCTCGCCTAACTGGTGCATGATTTCCTGACCTCCCTGGTGTGTGCACTCCTCGCCTAACTGGTGCATGATTTCCAGATCTCCCTGCTGTGTGCTCTCCTCGCCTAACTGGTGCATGATTTCCTGATCTCCCTGGTGTGTGCTCTCCTCGCCTAACTGGTGTATGATTTCCTGACCTCCCTGGTGTGTGCTCTCCTCGCCTAACTGGTGCATGATTTCCTGACCTCCCTGGTGTGTGCTCTCCTCGCCTAACTGGTGCATGATTTCCTGACCTCCCTGGTGTGTGCGCTCCTCGCCTAACTGGTGCATGATTTCCTGACCTCCCTGGTGTGTGCTCTCCTCGCCTAACTGGTGCATGATTTCCTGACCTCCCTGGTGTGTGCGCTCCTCGCCTAACTGGTGCATGATTTCCTGACCTCCCTGGTGTGTGCTCTCCTCGCCTAACTGGTGCATGATTTCCAGATCTCCCTGGTGTGTGCTCTCCTCGCCTAACTGGTGCATGATTTCCTGACCTCCCTGGTGTGTGCGCTCCTCGCCTAACTGGTGCATGATTTCCTGACCTCCCTGGTGTGTGCTCTCCTCGCCTAACTGGTGCATGATTTCCTGACCTCCCTGGTGTGTGCGCTCCTCGCCTAACTGGTGCATGATTTCCAGATCTCCCTGGTGTGTGCTCTCCTCGCCTAACTGGTGCATGATTTCCTGATCTCCCTGGTGTGTGCTCTCCTCGCCTAACTGGTGCATGATTTCCTGACCTCCCTGGTGTGTGCTCTCCTCGCCTAACTGGTGCATGATTTCCTGATCTCCCTGGTGTGTGCTCTCCTCGCCTAACTGGTGCATGATTTCCTGACCTCCCTGGTGTGTGCTCTCCTCGCCTAACTGGTGCATGATTTCCTGACCTCCCTGGTATGTGCGCTCCTCGCCTCCCTGGTGCATGCTCTTCTTACCTGCCTGGTTTGCTTTGGGAGGTGGGGGGACTGTGGAGGTGTGTAGAAAGATGCAGTTAGAGGTGGGAGTTGGGGACAGAGTGCTGGGTGCAGGGGTCAGAACCCCGGAGTAGGGGAGAAAGTGAGATGTTGCACATTGGGCAAGCCCACCCACAAGCTCTGCCTTCTGCACATAGCACACCCCTGAATTTCTTCGTACACACGCCTAAATTTGTAGCACACCCCTGAATTTCTGTATGTCGCACACCCCTGAATTCCTACCCTCTGTACATAATGCACTGCTAAACCCTGCACTCTGTATGTAGCGTAATCCTAAACTCTGCACTCTGTATGTAGTGCGACCCAGATACAACTGGCCCTTTGAGGGCCACCACACTGCTGATGCGGCCCTCGACAAAATTGAGTTTGACACCCCTGACGTAAAAGATCACAGAGGAGGGCAAGAAACTCCACTGAGCAAATGGCATCCTTGTTCAGCCCCACAGCATTAACCTCTTTGGAAGTAAAAATTGGTAAGTAGCTCAGTAAGTAATTGCTCAGCTTGATCAGCCTATACACCGAGTGTGCCTTTGGAGACAGGGAAAGAGCTTGGCCAACGCTCTATAACTTGAATAGGCGCTGCAACTAATGTTTACCAGATCCAAGTCTTGGTAGTGCTCTCTCTCTATCTCTTAATCAGAAGTGACTTATTAAAAGATCAATATAATTTCAGAGACCTCAAGCACAACTTAGTGACAAGTTAAAAGATTAATTTCATTTCAGAGATAATAAGTTGGAATTAAATTAATTCACTTTTTTTAATGAACGATGGAAAGGATGAGGAGTAAACACTTTTGGTTTAAGAAAACAATGATCTGCTTCACAATAGTCCCATTTGCTCCCAAGCCCTTCAGCTCAGAGCTATGGCTTCCTTGTGTTGCACCTAGGAGAACTGTAGAAAAAAACATTTGCATGCAAAATAGATAAATGGTTCTATAATTGCAGTTCAGTAGATCACTGGAGCGTGAAACAATTATGAATTAAGGACTTTTCACTACCTATTGAGCTAAAATAAAAAAATAAAACCATCTAACATTTCTGAGGGAACTGATATGTGATTATGTTCTTAAGAAGGTAAAGCTGTTACTGAAAAGAGTGCAGATAAAAGTCTCGTTTCAATAAGGCAAAGAATCTTTTGTGTACAATAATTTTGTACAGCCACAAAAGCTTATTACCTTCTTTGGAACTTTTACATGTCCTATTCCTTACAAAAACACACACTGCATTCTTATGCAGGATAAAGGATCTGTAACCTAAATGTGCATTCCTGTATGAATATATATTGTTGAACTTGGAGACTGCACTAAATTTTGGACTCTCAAATCTCTGCTCTTTGGTGTTCACATTATACACTAGACAGCTTCATATTGGCAGAATGTGAGACAGTGTACAGTTAAAAGCTGAGCATCCCAACTTTGTACTATTTCCATCATATAACTCAACTATCTATCATTTACCATTGTCTGTTACATTCAACACACAGAAAAGTCCTTGTGAATATTGTAAAATACTTACCTGTAGCCGATCGCAAGCCTTACATATTCTGCTCGATTGTCCAGTGTAATATGTGTGTGCTTGGAGCTCAGTTGGATATCTTGACCACTTGCACTTGGCACTGTAAAGGGAAGGATCATAGCCTCGAATTCCTCGGAGGTGGCCTCATTGTCCCTTATGTACATAAGTCCAGGGATAAAGTCTTTATCCACCTTAAAACATGGGAACATCATTTACAAAAACATGTATGTACAAACTTAGGGATTAAACAAAGGTCGCTGGTATTGCGGCTACCCTTTAATGGCATTCAGATATTGTAAACTGTATAAAACAGAGCGTCATTATGATCCTGCTTATGGTATTCAAGTAAAATACTGTTTAAATTAAATTATTAATGAACAGTGTTTTGTTTTGTTGCAGTTCTCTACTTTGCTTTTGAATGTCTAATTAACCTTTAGCATTACCATAAATCTGAAGGGCCAATGAAGGGATCCTATTAGCCAAATATTCCCTAAGAGTGGCCAGAAAGACTTTCAAGTGGTAAACCACCAAAAAACAAAAAAATACCTGCAAGACAAAAAGGAATAATATGCTCCAGGGCTGTAATTTGCCAGAGCCGTAATGACGTCACTCCCACATGTGGCGGGAGCTGCCGGTAACGGCACATCAGCTGAAGCAACCACACGAACGAAGCCATTGCTTCAGTGCGCATGTGCTGATGTCGGCACAGGGGATATCTCATAAACCGTTTTAACAGGTTTAGGAGATAATCACAGTAGCTACAGGTAAGCCTCATTATAGGCTTACCTGTAGTGAAAAGTGGTCTGCAAGGGTTTACAACCACTTTAAAACATGGGCAGTTGCCTCAATGAGAATGATAAGACTAAACTAGGAGTCCATCCACAAATTTGTTGTTTACTATCAACCTCTTCTGCAGCTTTTATATGAGAACAAGGAAGTATTAGAGAAGCTGAAAAAAATCATAGCTAGGTCCCTGATGGGGAAGGAGGGATGGAGCAGGAGTTAAAATTTCACTGCAGAAATAAATATCAAATTCATCTTGTTGCGGTCGAACTTCATACAGTGGTTTGTGCATAAGTGTTGGATTCTTACAGAGATCAGAGGGCTTTTTTGTGAATTAGGGAAAGCCTATGGTACAGTTGGCCGTTTTGATCAGGTCACAGATTGCCACACTTGCACCCATCAGCATTCAACAGCAATATTTTACTGGATAAATAAGAGCCCATCTTCTAGTATTCATGTATTAAAATTATATAGTAGAAGTTGGCCACATCTGGACTTGTTCAGTAATGCTGGCCACGACTGGACTTGTTCTGTAATGCTGAAGAGGTTGTGTAGCTTATCAAACCACTTCTTCGGTTCCTAGAGTGTCAGGAAGAAACCACAGCATTTATATTCACACCACAGGACACCTCAATCCAACCACCATGGAATTTGTAAACGTCAATTGTCCAAGAGGAGGATGGGAGTTGTGGTACCAACGTGTCCTAGCTGTATGACCCAAGTTTGTGTCAGGAAGCCTACGTAGAAACGAACACTTACGCAGGCTTCCCAACACATTCCGACCCCCTATCCTGCTCCTGGGTAAGCTTCAAAACATCTTCAACACTGAAGAACAAATCCAGTTGAATAGTGACCAATTACTATTAGATATACCACAACTTGGATAAATGCAAACCCTCCCAGACATGTATAGAATTACCTCACTCAGGTCTGCAATTGTCAGATTCATGCCTGCTAGCTGCTTCCACACTGGTTCAGCCAGATTAAGACTTAGCGGACTCCCTGTCCGAATGGCAATTCCTAGAAGCACACCTAGAATGTAAAATGACACATTTAATATTGGATGAGCCACTCGCGTTTAAGCAGTTCAAGATATTTTCCCATGACAAAACATTGTAAGCAGTTGGTCATCTGAAACTGTGTATCCTCAAACACAAAGTAATACTAAAAGGGAGGATGGGAAAGAAGATTGAACAGTGACAATTCTGCCTTATATCATTCTCTTGCATATGTCCTACAGAGTAGCAGACCTGAAAAGGTCTGAGCTTTACAAAGTTCCCTCTGCTAAAACAGATCGTCATAAAAAGTACATAGGGTGACAAGCAGAAAGTGAAAAAAGGTGCCAGCTTCTGCCCCTGAGAAGAAATATACTAAAGGAAAAATCAACTGATGTAACACTAAGGACATTTTCTCTGTAATCAAACCACGCACAAACTAATTGGTCCACAAATGACATGGTAAAATAGGGGAAATATTAACACTGAAAGTTTAGAAGGTATGTATTTTAGCAACTCAACTTAGTAGGTTTGGGTATCCAAAGCCAAATAGAATATGCAAAGAAAAGAAAACAACCAAGCAAGTTTGTAAAGGGGCTTCAGTATGGAACTCACAGTGGCATGGATGCAAAGTTTATTAATAGAAAATAAACAAATTCCAATAATGTATGACTATTAGCCACAAAAAACAGTAAAACCTTCACCAATGTTAAAAAATGACAACATTGACGCAATAAAAGTGAAAAACATAGCAGCCTGGGATCACTTGCACACACAAACACTCAGCACACATGCGGGGGGAGGGGTGGGTGTTAGACTCAATGTTCAACATCCAAAATCTGCCTCCAGTGACAGCAGGTATGGATATACCAAAAAAAAAAAAAAACAGGAATCTCCCGAGTATAGAAGTAGTCGTGGTGTCACAGTAGGAAAACCAGAAATGTCAATCCTGAAAATCAGTGAGATAATACAGTCAGCCGTGAAGAGGATAATCCAGCATATATAGTTCAAATTTACTGACATATGTATGGATAAGCTTCAAAATATGATAGGCATCTAGACTTGGCTATAGTGTGATCTAGGTCTTTGGCCCCTGGTACAAGAAGCTGCCACAGCCAGATGGCACAGGATTTAGCATATGCAATGCATGGAGAGAAACGTAAATGATGGGACTGTAGCGTCCCTGGCACAATTTCTCCCCCACCGTACTGCTTGCTTCCTTAATCCGCTACCGATTGACTCCTCAGATGTCCACAAAAAAGCTAGTCTCTGAGACGGTTCAGGTAGTGGAAGCAGTCATGCTTTGCCTGGCTATAGATGTACACCGATTCCTCAGTAGTGTCCCCGCTTTGTGCGGAGATGAGTGAAGAAAGCTCACACAGCTGAGCGAAATGCATAGACACCATGGTGTTTAGCAGCCCGGTCTTGGAGCCACACAAATGTAGCGTATATCCGCTCCACTCAATGCACAAAGCGGGGGGCACTACAAAGAATCAGTGTACAGATGGTGGATTATAGAATTTTACAAGCATTTTAAACTAGGGCTAATTTTCGGGGTAGGGCTTATATTGCAGCCCTCCTGGAAAATAACGCTAGGTCTTATTTTTGGTTGTTTATTTTTTAATTCCCGGCGGTCTTTTTCCCAGAAGTTTTCCTATAGGGAAACATTGCGGTGGAGCATACACACGGCCGGTTTCTTGGCCAAAGCTCTCACCGCAGGTTTCCTGATGGAAAAACCTCTGGTGTGTACACAGGGAAATTGACCGAGCATGGTTCTCGGTTTTCCCCCCGGGATTCCCAGCAGACTTTTTACCACCGGGAATCCCGATCGTGTGTACGGGGCATCATACTCAGAAGATTCCTGCTTTTTTGGTATATCCATACCTGTTGTCCCTGGATACTGATTTTAGACTTTCAACACTGGAGTCTAACACCCACCCCTCCCCCGCATGTGTGCCGAGTGTTTATGTGTGGGTGCGCGCAAGCGAGCCCGGGCTGCTATGTTTTTCACTTTTATTGTGAAAGCGTTGTCATGATTTTTTAACATTGGTGAAGGTTTTACTAGTTTTTGCAAAAGCAGGAATGGCAATAGAGAGCTGGCAATGTGTGCATGATAGGCTTGGGGAAGGCACCAACATTTTTCTGAATGGGTAAGGTGACAGTGTCTTTTTAAGCCTATTAAACTATCTAGTTCAGTGATGGGGAACCTTGGCACCCCAGATGTTTTGGAACTACATTTCCCATGATGCCCAACACCACTAAAGAGTTCATGAGCATCAAGGGAAATGTAGTTCCAAAACATCTGGGGTGCCAAGGTTCGCCATCACTGATCTAGTTAAACTGCAAGAATAATGAGCAGAAAATAACAAAACAGGGTATATGAAACGTGCTTACCTAAAAATCTAAACATGTTCATGTGGAGAGGTGTCTTGGATGCTGGATTTAATAGGAAGCAGTCTCGATTAGCCCCAGACTCATCCCGTCCATTAGGTGTCACAATGAGAAGAGGAGTGAGGCCATTCTGAAGTTCTTCACACATTTCTGCAATGGATTCACTGTAACCACCACCACAATCATCTACAGACTCACCTAGAAAATAAAAATCATTTATAGACATCAGCCAGACCTGGTAAAAATACACTCCATCTGTTTCACACTACTACTGTTTAAATGAAAACCTCACATACAAATGCATGCAGACTGCATAGAAGAAAGCATTTATAGCTTCCCAAATCGAAGATGTAGTAGCTTAAAGCGGAGTTCCACCCAAAATTGGAACTTCCGCTCAACCCACTCCCCTCCCCCTTACATGCCACATTTGGCATGTAATTTTTTTTTGGGGGGGGGGGGGGGAGTGGGGGCTTCAAGAGTAGTGGGACTTCCTGTCCCACTTCCTGCTTCCGCCGAGGGGCTGGTTAGGCGATTAAGCTTAATCGCTTACAGCAGACCCCTCCCTGTAGGCGATCGCATGGGACACTGACAGGTCCCATGCGATCGCCTTTCCAATCAGCGACGGGCCTCGCCGCTCGCGCAGCGCAGTGCCGCTCACACATGCGCAGTGGGTGCCCGGCCGTGAAGCCGAAGGCTGTCACAGTCGGGTGCCCACACTTAGGATGAAGACGCCGGCCGGGGAGGGGGGGAGAGGAGCGGACCCCCCGGCCGGCGCGTCGCTGGATCGTGGAGCAGGTGAGTGTGTGTTTATTAAAAGCCAGCAGCTACACTTTTTGTAGCTGCTGACTTTTAACCACTTCAGCCCCGAGCCTGTTTTTCAGATTCGGTGCTTACGAGACTAAAACAGTTTTTTTTGCTAGAAAATTATTTAAAACCCCCAAACATTATATATTTTTTTTTCCTAACACCCTAGAGAATAAAATGGCGGTCATTGCAATACTTTTTCTCACACCGTATTTGCGCAGCGGTCTTACAAGCGCACTTTTTTTGGAAAAAATTCACTTTCTTGAATTAAAAAATAAGACAACAATAAATTTGGCCCAATTTTTTTATATATTGTGAAAGATGATGTTACGCCGAGTAAAATGATACCCAACATGTCACGCTTAAAAATTGCGCCCGCTCGTGGCATGGCGTCAAACTTTTACCCTTAAAAATCTCGATAGGCGACGTTTAAAAAATTCTACAGGTTGCATTTTTTGAGATGCAGAGGAGGTCTAGGGCTAGAATTATTGCTCTCGCTCTAACGATCGCGGTGATACCTCACTTGTGTGGTTTGAACACCGTTTTCATATGCGGGCGCTACTCACGTATGCGTTTGCTTCTGCGTGCGAGCTCGTCGGGACGGGGCACTTTAAAAAAAAAAATTTTTGGTTTTCGTTTTTATTTCTATTTATTTTATAATGTTTAACACTGAAAAAAAAAAAAAAAAAATTATCACTTTTATTCCTATTACAAGGAATGTAAACATCCCTTGTAATAGAAAAAAAGCATGACAGGTCCTCTTATATATGAGATCTGGGGTCAAAAAGACCTCAGATCTCATATTCAGGCTTAAATGCAAAAAAAAAAAAAGAAAAAAAAAAAAGTCAAAATGTAAACAAATTAAATGTCTCTTTAAGAGGCTGTGGGGAAATGAAGTTTTGACGTCACTTCCGCCCAGCAGAGGTATGGGGACGGCTGAGGGACATTTTTTCCCTCAGTCGCATCCCCGGACAGCCAGCAAGAGGACCCGATCGCCTCCGCCGCTACCGACGGCTACGGTAAGCGGCGGAGGGCGCGGGAGAGCGGCGGGAGGGGGGGGGGGCACCCTCTCCCGCCGCCGGTAACGGCGATCTCGCGGCGAATCCGCCGCGATGACCGCCGTTATCGTTAACAGGACCGCCCCACGAAGAGATGGATATCTCGGTTGTGGCAGCAGCTGCTGCCGGTACCGAGATATCCATCTTCAAAAAAAATGACGTCTTTGGACGTGGGGCCGGTCAGAAGTGGTTAATAAACACTAAATTTGGCTGGAACTCCCCTTTAAACAACAAATACAGAATTTTGTGGAGAAAAAACAACTCAGAAAACAAACTCTTTGAATGTTTGTTGTAATAAAAACATACAATGTATACCACCATATATGTCCTCATTTGCAGTCCATGAACTTTAATGAAAGATTAAATCTACGTACTAAATAATTACTAGTAATGATCAATAGCAAATATGACCCCAAAGACTGCACCTCCTGGGTGTACCTTTAAAAAGTAAATGTAATATTATATATATATATATACACACACACACACACATACGACCCCAAAATTAATTACTTAAGGTATCCAGCAGGTATCGAGCAACTAAATGGTTGTCAACTGCTGGATACCTTAAGTAATGCCTGTGTTCCATAATCTTTATGCGAGTGCATCTTAATTTTTTGTACACTGTCCTTTATTAATACTACACGGAGAGTGATGCATTCTTCCACTCCTTTACCTGTCTTTCCATATCCATTAGAAAATCTTCAAGAAGCTGCGATATGCTGATGTGTTTACAGACAGTATTGATATGCTGTGTTTATTCATGCATACGTGAGTGCAGTACTCATCATTGATTTTATTTATTTATTTTGATTCTCACACTAATACTACTACTACTACTACACTTAAGACAGTGGCACTCTCTCCCCTCCCATGCTTTTTGCTTTCAAATTACTAGTAATTAAATTTCAAAACATTCATTACCAACAAATTTGACCTTCCAGACGCGATGAGGTAGCAGAAGGCTGTCAGGACTAAAGGAAGTCATTTTTGCACACATCTGGCCAAAGACAGATTTGGTACCATCTGGTCCTGCCAAACCTCCTTTACTCCTTGAGCGTTTGACCTAGGAAAACAAAAGTAAAGAACACTTGCAAGATCAGCCAGCTGTCAAAAATAATAAATCCATTGTTTAATATATAATGAAACCAGGCAAGCTCAAAGCAAATCAATGCATAGTCACCATATATTATGTTGCCCATTTTTAGTTTTGGGTTCCTTCACACCTTTGTATCCATTAATGCACATGGGTTCATGAGTTGTAGCGCACTGCGGTAAGACAGCTCATCCATTTTGAATGGACTCTTATTGCACCTGATACCAGGGTGCTGTGACGAGGCTCTGTGGCTTACGCATGTATTTGCAAATGTGTGCAGACTAAACCCCTGTTTTAATGCATACTGTTAGACAGGTTCAGTTGGTTGTCAGTGGGCTGACCGATGAGTAAAGCTTGGATCGTTTATATAAAATATTTTACACAACACAGTGTACGCCTGCGTGCTGTAGTGCAGGGATGTGTTTGTTTTTTAATATGTGCGCCACAACATGCATATACAGTGCCCAAACTTACCAGTAATTGTGAAGTGGAATGAAAATGATAAATGGTTTTCAATTTCTTTTTACAAATAAATATTTGAAACTTGTGGCATGCATTTGTATTCAGCCCCCTTTACTCTGATACCCCTAACTAAAGTCTAGTAGAACCAATTGCCTTCAGAAGTCACCTAATTAGTAACCAATTAGTAGTTCAATCTCAGTATAAAATGCAGCTGCTCTGTAAATCCTTCTGAGGTTTGTTAGAGAACCTTCGTGAACAAAGCAGCATGAAAGCCAAGGAACACACCAGACAAGTCAGGGATAAAGTTGTGGAGAAGTATAAAGCAGGGTTAGGTTATAAAAAATATGCCAAGCTTTGAACATCTCACAGAGCACTGTTCAATCCATCATCTAAAAATGGAAAGCGTATGGCACTGCAAACCTACCAAAACATGGCCATCCACCTAAAAACTGGCAGGGCAGGCAGAGAGAGCATTAATCAGAGAAGCAGCCAAGAGGCCCATGGAAACTCCGGTGGAGCTGCAGAGATCCACAGCTCAGGTGGGAGAATCTGTCCACAGGACAACCATTAGTCATGCACTCCACAAATCTGACCATTATGGAAGAGTGGCAAGAAGAAAGCCACTTGTTGAAAGAAAGTGATAAAAAGTCCTGTTTGCAGTTTGCGAGAAGCAATGTGGGGGACACAGCAAACATGTAGCAGAAGGTGCTCTGGTCAGATGAGACCAAAATTTTACTTTTTGACTTAAAAGAAAAACGTTATGTGTGGCGGAAAACTAGCACTGCAATCACCCTGAATATGAACACACCACCGTGAAACATGGTGGTGGCAACATCATGTTATGGGGATGCTTTTGTTCAATAGAGAAGCTGGTCAGAGTTGATGGGAAGATAGATGGAGCCAAATACAGGGCAATCTTCAAAGAAACCCTGTTAGAATCTGCAAAAAAGACTTAAGATTGGGGCGGAGGTTCACCTTCCAGCAGGTGATGACCTTAAACATACAGCCAGAGCTACAATGGAATGGAATTTAGATCAGGAGTAGGCAACATTGGCCCTGCAGCTGTTTTGAAACTAAAAGTGCCATGAGACATTGCAAGACACTGACAATCACAGGCATGATGGGATTTATAGTTTCGCCACAGCTAGAGGGCCGAGGTTGCCTACCCCTGGTTTAGATCAAAGCATATTCATGTGTTAGAATGGCCCACTCAATGTTCAGACCTAATTCCAATTAAGAATCTGTGGCAAGACTAGAAAATTGCTGTTTGCAGATACTCTCCATCCAATCTGACAGAGCTTGAGCTATTTTGCAAAGAAGAATGGGCAAAAACGTCACTCTAGATGTGCAAAGCTGGTAGAGAGACATCCAGAAAAAAAACTTGCAGCTGTTATTGCAGTGAAAAGTGGTTCTACAAAAAAGTATAGACTCGGGGGGAGGGGAGGCCGAATACAAATGCACCCCACACTTTTGACATTTGTAAAAAATTAAATTAAATAAAAAAATGGAAAACCATTTATCATTTTCCTTCCACTTCACAATTATGTGCCACTTTGTTTTGGTCCGTCACATAAAATCCCAATAAAATACATTTAAGTTTTTGGTTGTAACATGACAAAATGTGGAAAATGTATGTGTATGAATACTTTTTCAATGCATTGTACCTGTGCAGTACTGCAACATACAAATGTGAATGCAGCCTTAATGGCAAAACAACATATTTGATGGCAGGAGTTACTTGTACACCACTTTTGCCTTACAATAGTCAAAATTAATGCTGTAATCATACTGTGTAATGTTTTTATTGTCTTTCTGCTGAATGGATGAGTAATAAACAAAAACCAAATGGACAAAAAAAAAAACTGAAAAAAAAATAATATATATATATATGCATACAGAAAAAGATTCACGTGTGAGCGGGAATCCTATTGTCCTGAAAGACTCTTGGAATAGCGTTAACAGCAATTCTAACTCCAGTTTTTACCAATTGTCTTCCAAGACAGCATATGAAATGATTAGAGAGACTAGAAAGGGTCAATAGAAAAGCCTGTAGAGCTCTACTCCCACTGCGCTGACCATAAATATCAGAGATATGGTGTACCCAGTTTCATTAAATTCTCAACAGTGAGAAAACCAAGGCAGGAGACCCAACTGCAAGGAAAAGCCTAAGGTAGTTTTTCAACCTTTCCAGTCAGGGCACCCTTAATTATTTTCAGTTTCAAGGCCCCCCCAGTCTAAGGTTTATTCACATTACTGCGTAAAATCATGTATGTTTGACACAACACACACACTGCTGTTTAGCAGATGAGCAAGGGTGTCATTTATTTTTAATTGTACCCCTTGGCATTGGGAAGTGGGGTGAATTTTCGGTGGGTCATGATTTAAAAAAAGGGGCTTGGGGACTTATTTCCCTGTGTTTCTATGGGCAGGAAAAGCCATTGCCATGATGTCTGACTAGAAGTGGGAGTGGATACGTGTCAACAAAATCATGTACCTTAGTTAACTTCAAGCTCTTCCTTGTTAGTACCTCTTTCCTTTGCCAGCTTTTTGTTGCCCTGTCCCAACTTTTTATTTATTTTTATTTTTTAGACCTTTTGCAGCCATCAATTTCAAAATGACCTTATTTGCTTAAAATTGTACATTTTCTCAATTTAAACTTTTGATATACATTTTCTATTTCCTATTAAAAAAATATGTTTTTAAAAAAAAAAAAAAAAATCTTTGGAATTGCATTGTGTTTTATATAGATTTTACACAGCATCCCAACTGGGGTTGTATAGAAGTAATATTATTTATTAAAAAAAAATAAAAAAATAAAAAACAGCACATAAGGACCCTACCAAATACTAATGCAACTTTAGTCTAATAGGGACCTGCCAGATCAAAGATATGAACATGCATCAAGAGAACATTAACTGCATATTACCAGAGAAGTGGTGAAAAACCATCAATATAACCACCCACTTGAACACTAGATGTAGGGACACAATCTGGCGACCTTGCCAAAAGTGGATAAACTTAGGGGTTGTGAAAAATGTATGTGAGGCCACAACAATAAATCATGAATGTGATGAAGCACAATTTACAAATTATACTTTAGTGCTCTCATAATGTAAGCCTAAGCACATTTAGACTTGCATTATTGCACTGGCTGATTTTCAAATCCCTATATTTAAATAAAACAGAACCTATGAATTACTTGGAGTACAGTACAGGACACAGGCAAGTACTCAGATTCTGGGTTATAGGCTCATACCTTCAGGAGACTGGACACTGGCAAAGCATTCAAGAACACGTGACCCTGGATTCTTCCCTTATAACCCTACCCCAATCAGTGAGTTGTTCATTTTGTAGCAAGCAATGCAGAGTAACCAATAAATAGAAGGGATGGTGGCCTGTACTCCAAGATGTGCCATTGATAGGCAAGTCAAAATTCCTCTCCTTAATCCTATAGTACAGGACAAAGGCAGACCATGGGATGTCCCCAAGCAAATAAGGATGACAACTATGCTAACAGAACTGTGCCAAAAGGCCCAACAAGGGTCAGGACGACACAACTTCAAAGTGCCGCTGCAAAAACCTTGTGGCCCAAAGCTGCATCTCCAGAAGTTTGGACTACTAGCTGGTAGAGTCGGGGTTGCAACCCATCTGAAGGTGTCCTTCCCTTTTAGCTGGCAAACCCGGTCCCTTAAATATCTAGGAATCTATCTTACTCCCAACCCCTCCTCGCTGTTCCGAGCCAACTACATTCCCTTATTGAACGCTATTAGAGCTGACTTGCAGAGATGGTCCCAACTTGCCCACTCCTGGTTGGGGAGGATCAGTGTTGTGAAAATGAACATATTACCCAGGCTGCTATTCTTGTTTCAAATGATCCCCTTCAAAGTCCCAGTGGGCTTTTTCACTCTGTTAAGATCCCTCTATTGTAAGTAAGTTTGGCATAGGAAGCGACCCAGGTTAGCTAGAACCATTCTCATCAGACCTAAGGCTGAAGGAGACTTTGCTCTATCGGATGTTAAGGGCTACTTTGTGGCCACAATTTTCAACAGGATCTTGGACTGGAAGCTCCACAAACACACAAAATTGTGGGTGTCTCTGGAGGGGTCCCTGTGTGCCACTGACCTTTTTACACAGCTATGGATACCGAGGAGATGCAGGTCTTTAGCTGTAACCACATCACCTCTCACGCACTCTACCTTGATGATCTGGGACTCGCTGTGTAAAACTCACAAATAGCCGCACAACTCCCCATTGATGCCCCTTGCTGGCCACAACTACTTCCCCCCTGGGAATATGTACCCCTCTGGTAAAACTTGGTCTTTAGGTAATGCAACAACGCTACACCATGTGATTACCCCTGCTGGCATCGTATCATTATCTGATCTTGTGGGTCCCCCCCTGTGGCTCCTTTGGATCACTGGAAGTATCTTCAACTTTCGGCTTTTGTTCGTTCTCTCCCACGACCCCTCCGGGTTCTAACGGATCTGTCACAAATTGAAATTGCTTTTACAGAGGACCAACCACCTGAGAGACCCCTCTCTTACTTTTACAAGGCATTGTTGTCTCTTTCCTTCACAGGTCAACCCATTTTTCTCTGAAACTGGGAAAAGGATCTCCAGAAGACTTTCTCAGAGGCTCAAAAGTCTAAGATCTTTTGTCTGGCTCACACCTCTTCGATCTCCTCCAGGATTGCGGAAGTTAATTATAAGATACTCACTAGATGGCATCTCACTCCTGCAGTGCTTCATGGGATTTTCCCCCAGATTTCCCCCCTTTGCTGGCGGGGCTGTGGTGACCGAGAGATACACGCTCACCTGTGGTGGTTTTGCCCTAATATCCGCCCATTCTGGCGGTCTGTTCTTAACTGTATGAAGGAAATCCAAGGATTTGAGACCCCTGCTGACCCTTCACTGTACTGACAAACCAGTTAGCTCATATAAGAAATCTCTAACGCCGCATTTTTTAAATGCAGCAAAGTCCCTTATCCCTAGATTTTGGAAGTTAGCTACGATACCAACCTTACCCCAATGGTTAGAGGAAGTGGACCACACTTATCACATGGAAGATCTTACACTCTCTATTAGAAATAAAGCCGACTTCGCGCACAAAATATGGGCTGACTGGTTGCCTTTAAGTATACTTCTACATATGCCGACCTTATGTCTTGAACTATGTGATGCTGATATTCAAGATGCTTAATCTGTTTTGCTTTGTCTGAGTAGTCACCTGTGGCGGTATAAATCCCAAGGTTTACAGAGGTTGTGAGCATCCTGATGCATTGCCTCCATTTGTGGCATTAGAAGGCAGCAAGGACTTGATTGAAGAACGCGAAGATAAAATAAATAAATATATAAAAAAATAAAATAAAAAAAAAGTTAACAGTGATTCCTCTGTGAAGAGGTCCATCACCTTTAAAACACTAGCAAAAAAACTGAGGACTCACAAAGTGGGGTAGGGTTTATTGGGAGGCGGAGGGTGCCCAGGAAGTGCGTCTTCGAAAACGTTGCCAGAATCCAATCACCCGACGGTGCGGGCCTATAATCCAGAGTCTAGTAATACTTTGCCTGTGTCCTGTAGTGCACTATAATAATATACAATTATCCCAAGTCAAGCACAGCAAGACCACAAAATATGAGAAAGTCAAAAACATGAAGGAGCTTAGGCAACAGACAATACACAAACGTACCTGTATCCGGTTTAATTCAACCACTGGACCATGCTGGCGGTCTCGTACCATTGTTGCCTGAACAACTTTACGGAATGCAGCTTCCTAACAAATTGAGATTTCAAAGTCAAGCTAAGAATTCATAGAAGACTGAACACTCATGTGCGTTTTCATTTTACAGTTTTTTTTACCATGACAAGCACGTAGACCTATATCGACAACATTATGGTGCATTTGATTATCATACTTTATATTTTACACAGGTGTGGAACTATTATCTTTATCTTTTATTCCCTTCCAGATTATAGATCTTTGCTATATAACAGATGAGCTTTGCAAGTCTATACCTTGGAAGTTTAGTAAATTTTACTTTAAATTAGCTACTTTGCCATTTAAATAAAGTCACGTTAAGGGAAGGTTAGTATGAACGATTTACGAATTAAACTAAAACATGGTTTATGCAACATTACTCCATAAGAGTTTATTTTTAATTATTGCAATGGATTTCTCTGGCTGTGATATATGAAAAGCTATTATGATTTATCAGTGATCCATTAGCTAGTAGTACATCAAAGAGTCTTTTACAGACTTCTAATTTTACTTCAGTGAAAGATGTAGCTGAAGTCATAAATGGCACATTTTTATCTAAGCACATTGTTTTTTAAAAGCGGAAAAAACTAAACAAATTTTAAAATGTACCCAAAATGTGTGCCTGCAGAAATTAATTGGCTACTGCATGTTACCCCTATTTTCCTCATAGCAATATTACTAATTTGCAACGGACTTGGACGTTTTAAAAATGCTCATGATTTTCTAAATGCTTAGGTCAGTTTGTGCCTCTCTTCATATTTTGAACCTTTCTTCAATTTCAGAGTAATTGTCGTCAAATAGAACACCTTCTGCAAAACCTTATAGATTCTACAGTTTCCTGAACTCCAAACAATTACTACAAGACATGCTACTTGGTAAGTTTGACATCCTTGTGTTAAAGTTTGTAATTGTTCCAAAAGCTCACTGGCAAACACTAAGGCTCCATGCACACTGAAGCTCATAAAAGCCATAAAAAAAATGCCAGTAGCTTTGCAGGGAGCCTTGCAATGTTTTCTAGCGTTTTTCCCAATAGCTTTAATCAGCGTTTTTCAGTGTAGCTTTTATCAGCTTTTTTTTTTTATGGATAAAAAAAAACGCTAAAAAACGCTGGCGCCGGCGTTTTGCGTTTTTTCACGCCAAAAAAAAGCACTTTGAACGCATATTTCAGGCGTTCAGAAAAAGCCAATAAACGCCAAAGCTCATTAACACTGAAAAACGCCCAGGTGTGTATGGGCACATAGGCTAACATAGAGTTCAGTTTATGGGCTTTAAAAAAAAAAAAGGCCAATAAACTGCAGTTTATCAGCTTCAGTGTGCATGGAGCCTAAAATGTTTTTTTTTTTCCTTCTCTCAGGTTGAACTGGATAGACTGGTGTCTATTCAACCTTACCAACTATGCAACTTTATCCCCTAATGAATCCAGTTTCTTAACTTTACTCTACCCTTTAACATCACAAATGTGCGATTAATCTTAGTATAACTTGATTGGTCATAGACGTCACTTAGACCAATTTTAAATTCGAAGCACAACCATGTTTTTCCCAAACAGCAATCAACGAATTCATTTTAAGTCCAGGTTCACACTGACAGTGGGAATAAATCAGTGCGAGTTCAACTGAATTCCCACAATTTCATTCCCGCATGTCAGTCCCGACTTCGGGGGCAAATTCAGAGACATCTATGTGGACTTCTGCACAGATGTCTATTGAAAGCGCACCCCAAAGTCGCCAAAAGTAGTACAGAAACTGCTTTTTGAAATCGGTGCAGCGTCGCACCGATTTGGACTGTACCATTGCCGGCAATAGCCTACGATTTTGCTGCAATGTGAACCAGGGCTACAGGAAGCCTCATCAACAGCATTAAGTGAAGAGAAACACCAGGAAATTCAGTTACAGTGGATAATACGACTTCCCCATTTCTTACTCTTGGCAGCAGTGGTGCTTGGCTGCTCAGGCACCCAGCCGTGTAGCAAGATATGAGGCCTAAACCCTTGTAAACTCTTGAGTTAATCTTTGAAATTTAAAAACAGGTTTAAATCTCTTGCTCTCAGCATCCAAAAAGTGTGCAGGAAGAACAAAAGGAACACAAGTATGTGTAGCTGCTGGAGCCCCAGTAAAGTTAACTTTTTTGCTTTGTCCAGCATAGGCAAAACACATATTCACTTTAGTTACTAAGGACTCATCTTCCTTTACACCCACAAAAAAATTGTCCAATGTGTTTGGCTTCTTCGCTCAACCTTAGGGGTTTATTTACTAAAAGCTGGAGTGCGCAAAATCAGGCTCACTTCTGCATAGAAACCAATCAGCGTCAAGGTTTTATTGCCAAAGCTTAATTGAAGCAGCTGAGGTTAGAAGCCGATTTGTTTCTATGCAGAAGTGAGCCTGATTTTTTCACTCTCCAGATTTAGTAAATAAACCCCTTTAAGTTTAGCCTCTGGTCCCCCCCATCCTCATTTAGGACAACTCAGACCGGTAACATCTTTAGAAGTTATTTTCAGGTTTGCGTTCAAAAGAGCTGACTTACTGATTAAGTATTTGTGTAAGCTTTGCATCAACACTGTATATATGCATAATGTGCTTAACATTGTTATCTATTTTCGCATACTTGTCATTAAAAGTACGTACTCTTAGGCCGGTCATACTGTACACAATGCAAATTTCTTTCCTCCAATCAAGGGTTGCAAAAAAAAGAAATTTGCAAGATTTTCTGCAACTTGTGGTTGCAGGAAGGGCAATCTTGCACAATTCCCCCATCAACACAGACAGTGCTGACAGAGCAATCGCCAATAGTCTTATCCAAACCGTGGAAGCCGTTCCCCCTGGGAGAAGACCGTGATTATCGCTAGAGGCTATAGCAGCCGCTTGCGATAATCATAAGCAAATCCGGCAGGCTGGTTGTACCCAAGTAAATCGATGAACTAGGTACATTTTGCCCATCAACGGTTGGAATCTCAGCCAGGTCAGCATTCAAACCATGTTAGTTATATTGTACGCACAGTAAAGGGAATATTGATTTTTAAATGATTTGAAGACAAGTACATGTAAATATTAAATCTGAAATATTTTATAATTTCTGATTATATTGTATGCATCTTCATATTCAATAAAAACATTGGTTGAATTTAAATAATAATTTTGCATATCATTTTTGTAGAATAAAGCTCTCTGGGTTTCAGAGGTCATCGGGTTCTCCAAAAAAGGCAGTTTACTAAATATTTTATTGCACAGAACATCTCGATCCCAGCTCCACTTTCCTATACCTCTTCAAAAAACTTTGTCTGAACCCAAGTCATTCCTAAACTGAAGAACATGCTGGTGCTATATAAATCAAAATACATTTTTAAATATTTTTAAATATTTTCCCAATCAACTATCCAAAACCTAGACTGGAGACCATTAGTTTCTAACCGATCTTCTCCCCAATGCTTCCCAGCCCCCAGTGCTTCACCTAATGCCGCGTACACACAGTCGTTTTTTGTGATGGGAAAATGTGATGGGCAAAACGTTGTTTTAGGTCTTCAAAAAAACGACCAAAAAAAAAAAAAATACAAACATGCTTGAATTTTTTTATGTAGTTTTTCTGAATGTCGTTTTTTTGTGTCATAAAAAAATGATCGTGTGTGGGCAAAACGACGTTTAAAACAATGTTTTTAAACCCGCGCATGCTCAGAAGCAAGTTATAAGACGGGAGCTTCAATGGAACAGAGTGCCGTCGAAAGTGTCTGACGTAACCGCGCTTTGCAAGAGCATTTTCAGAAAACGATGGTGTGTAGGCAATGTCGTTTTAAAAAAAAAAAAGTTTGAAAAACGTCGTTTTTTTCATGAGAAAAAAACAACGTTTTTTACAAGGCAAAAAACGACCGTGTGTACGCGGCATTAGTTTACCTTTCCTTCATTTGGTATATCATGTAGATCACTGGTAAATGGTATTGGTCCCATTCCATGGTGCTATTGTAGAGTTACTTATAATATGGCATATTTGTACCTTTCCTTGTGATATAAGAATTCCACGGAGAGTGTCAAACCCAACCGAAGGACCACGGCCAGTCTCTTCCAGTCGTCCCTCCAAATCAAACATAGGGATGCATGGACAAAACAGTTCAGAGATGTGATGGAGTAACAGCAATCTATTTCTCAATCCAATAATTGCAATCTCTTGAAGATGGTTATACTCCATAGGAACCTGTAAAAAAAAATATTTAACACATTGTTGGAAACCCAAAACTGTCAAACGTGTAAAAAAAGGACCTTACCAGTTCTTACAGAAACTCAAGTCAAAATTAAAAAAATTAAATAAAAACAAATGAAAAACACTTTTCAAGCAGCGGTGTTCGCTTATTACCATTAAAATCTTTTACCTTATACTACTGCATTCATTTTAAGGCTATAAATTTGCTTTGACTTCTACATCGCACCCATCTAGTAATGTCTGAACGCTATAGGACACCATGACATCCCAAATCTACTTTTGCCTCTACTACAGCTGAGAGCAAATTTACACAGGATTCTGTGCTAATCAATGTGTGACAACAGCCAATGTAGACATTCTTACGCCTGATCAGAAAATGTAGCTGGAATTTAAAGGCTGTAGGATCTAGGACTACTGCATGGTCAATATAATATGGACAAAGAATTTCGAAAAACGTGTATGGGAGAACATGTGTGGACAATTTAGGGCCGCACAGCACCCATGACGATTAGTCACTTTTTGGGTCGTACCAATTGCAGTTTCCAGCAACAATCGGTTGATGTCAATTAAGTATTAATGGTCTAAAAAGAAATATTAATAGAAACATAGCTACTTAGAACCCTGGTGAGTCCTTTGTAAAAAAACAAAACAAAAAAACATAGGTATATTTGGTAATCACAGGCTAAATTTTATGATGCAAAAAAGGGTAGGACCAAAAGCAAAAAAATAAATAAAAAATTATGAAAAAAATAAAAACTTTTGTAGAAAAAGCCATCCTAAAATAAAATGCAAAAGAAAGCCATAAAGAAAAAATTTAGGATTCATTTTCACAAAACACCAATGCTTTATATACGGTTATATGCAAACTGTGATTACCTGTGTGGGAAGCTTGCCAGCATTAGCAGGTTTACTGGTGGACCAAGCCAGCGTGTGAGCAGACCCACAAGCCACTCTGTTTATTTTTTTACCCTGAAGGGCAGCTACAAGGCGAGGTCGCTGAATTGCATTTGTTGTTCCATCACCAAGCTGTCCTTCATCATTATCTCCCCATGTGTATACTTCACCTATACAACAGAAACTATAGTTTATTACACATATTAATTGTTGTAATACACGTTATTCCTCAATATGACTCTATAAATACAAGTCATTATAACTTAAAATGTAAAAAAAAAAAAAAAAACACATGACAAAAGTGAAAAGGTGCCATCACTGAGTAAAAGGCCCAAAGATCAAATGTCTTAATGATGAATTTGTTAGTCCAGCAAGTTGTCTCTTGAAGTCGCCTTAAAGGGGAGTTCCACTCACAATTTCACTTTTTAAATATAAATACCCCTGTAATACACAAGCTTAATGTATTCTAGTAAAGTTAGTTTACAGACTAAGGTCTGTTTTGTTAGGTTGTTACAGCATTTAGATTATAATCTAGAAATGGACAGTGGCCATCTTAAGTGTGGGCATCATGAAGCCAGACTGTATGACTTCCTGGATTTCAGCTTTGCATATCTCGCACATGCTCAGTGCTGCACACTAGGTTTCAGTCAGGTTTGCAAGCAAGGACTACTGGGAAACATGATGCCTATCCCAGAAACCCTTGCAAATAGCCTTGGGACTTAATAGCCTAGGCTAATAAGGAGGAGAAAGTAATGAAGGACTACAAAATAAAGGTATTTACAAGCAACAAAATAAATAAAAATTGTCCATTCTGAGCACTATGAGATTAGGGCATGCAGCACAGACAAACATAAAAAAAATGGGTGGAACTCCACTTTAAACAGTCTAAATTCAAAATCGGCCTGTCAGAATCTGATGCTTAACATTTTGTAGCTGCTGAGGAAAACACTGTAGCTGGGAATGTTGGAGAGCGGATGACAAACCAATAAAGTGCAGCCTAATCAGCAGTCGCTAACTCAACAAATTTATTGCGATACTCACTAGATACAGTCGACATTCATACCCCGAGTTGGCAACATTCTTCAAAGGCCAACTCCACCTATAAGATTATTTTACATCCATATTTAGGGCTTGTTGACACCATGTGGTGCGTCTCAACATGCACACTTTTTTGTGCGTTTCCACGTATATTTTAGAGCAGTCCGATAATTTTAAAGGGCTGACTTATCAGTATGAAAAATGCACATAAGAAGTCTAGACACACGTTTTTAAATATTGCAGTAGCATGCATTCTGGCGGGCGCAAACATTCTCACATTTGCTAGGTGCATGGAGGTGCCATTAAAAATAAATGGTACTTGGGGGCGCATGCGCGGCATGGAACGGAGCAGACGCGGCTGAGAGGAGCTCCGGTTCTCGAGCGGCATTAAGCCACCATAGCGGGGTCATCAGCACACGAAATCATCCCTACAGACGAGCACCCCCGCGCTGAACACCCTGTGCATGCAGTCGGCACGGAAGAAGGGACGGAGGAGCTGTAAATTCCATCACAACCTCACTCACTACTGCCTAAGATCACAGGAGCGCGGAAAGATGGCGAATAAGGGCGCCAACACGCTGCCCTCCCCCTCCTCACCAGCATTCCATCAGCCTCCTCCACAGACGGATCCCACTGCATCAGGTCACAGTGAGTACCCCCCACTGACAAAGGCTGACCTGAATTCCAGCCTGGATGCCATGTGCTCCAGGCTGCTAAACAAGTTTCTCTATAGCTTTTAATGATTTATCTAGGGAGCATGATTCACTCTCATCAGTTTTTACCCAACTACAGGAGCATGTAGAAGATTTGGACAATAGAAACAGGAGATCGAATCTTAGGATTAGAGGGGTCCCTGAGACTGTTACTGATTTAGTCGCATACTCCAACAAGCTTTTTCTGTTTCTGCTACCCGAGCAAAACCCCCAATCATTTATATGTGACCGCATTCACCGTGCCCTAATAGCAAAACCTGCCCCAGACAAGCCACCAAGGGACATAGTGTTATGCATGAAAGATTTTCTAGTTAAAGAGGAAATTATGCGTGCTGCGAGAGCCTTAAGAAATATCATTCTAGACGGCATACAGTTACAGATCTACCCAGATGTCTCACAGGCAACATTAGACAGACGCAGAAAAATGAAAGAAATTACATCAGTCCTCCTAACCGCAAGGATCAGGTACAAATGGGGATTCCCCTTTAAATTGATTGTCCCCCATAATGGCACCACTTATATTGCCACTACCATCAACGAAGGTCAAGATATTCTGGTCAAGTTAGGTCTGCTAGACTCAGCAAGTCTTTCACGCACCCCAGCCTCTTCTCGCCCTGCCCCCATCTGGCACACCCCCGTCTTACGCACCGACAGGCGCAGATTCAGGAATGAACCTGGTCCACTGGGCTTCAATTAACTCTCAGAATCACATGAACTGACCAAAAATGTCCTTTCTCCCTCAGGATTCCTTTGATCATCCGTTTGATCCGATCCCTCGTGTGGACTCCCAATCGTATGTTTTTCTCACATCAGTGGGTTTCTTTCTCATGTTTTTTCTCATGTTTTTTTCTCATATTTCAATGCTATAATTGTTCATTGCTGTCTTATTCATTTTTTTTCTGAGCACAGGATTTTTTGATACTTCGCTGACATCTACTGGCATAACCCGGTACTTCATTCCCTTGTTTTTTTTATTTGTTTTTTTTTTTACCCACATCCACAGTATAAAGAGAATGCACCTGTATATTATATCTAGATAGGAATGTACTGGATGGTTTGGTTTATCATTCCTCCCTAATAGACTTTTTTCTTTTTTTTGACCATACCCATCTCCGTTTCTGTATCCTATACTCTTATTTCTTCCAGGCTTCCTCATTTCCTCGCCTTAATTTTTTCCTTTTCTCCCTCCCTTTTCATGCACTCCTCCCTTCTTTTCTCTCTTCCTCCCTCCCCTCTGATGGTATGCAGAATACAATACAAAGTTTATGTACTCATAAATATGACAACAATAGTAGTATTAGCACATCTGATTTGCCTATACACAGTTCCTTCTAGCATGTTAGAATTTTGTATAAAAATTGTTCCATTTATAGCAATAGAACTACTTTCAATATGTTTTTTTGCTAACACCACTGGTTTACTGCACAGGATCTTTTTTTTCTAGCACTTTTTTATGGTGGCCTCCGCTTCATGCCGCCATGATTTTCCCCCACTCAGATAGAGCTTCCCCTCTCCCCCAGAGGGATGCTCACAGCCTCTTCGAGCGCGAGTCCTTATTTTTTCTCCTACTATTCGGTTTATCATTTTTTTTTTGTTATTAACGACTTGATTCGCACTCGTCGGCTACCAAATCTGAGTTTTGGACCCCCCGGTCCAATATCTTTTCTCTGTCGGTTGGGAACTTTTTTCTCCCCCAACCCCAAATGTTTATTTTACTTTATTTTTGGTTCCCGTTGGAACAAAATTTTATTGAGTTTGTGTTTTATATTATGTTACAATTGGTGGACATTTTCCATATTTTCCATATTTATCCTCAATTCTCACATCACAAACACTGAGTCACGATGGTACATTACATCCTCTATCACACAGACCATTTTTAAACACTTTCGCCATATACATTTGACCCCCATAAACTCTAAATCCCACTCCTTGCATCTTCTCCTGTTGATCTCCCTATTACATGATAATACATGACTATCAAAATAATTTCACAAAATGTTCAGGGTTTCAACTCCCCAAACAAAAGGAAAAAGGCCTTTCAACAGTATAAAAGATTGGATGCCAAAATAGTGATGCTCCAGGAGACTCACTTCATGAAGGATTCCCACCCTACATTTTTCCACAAATCATTCAACCAATCATTCTACACTTCTTCTCCTACTAAAACCAAAGGAGTAGCGATTTTCTTTCACCATTCATTCCCCATAGAAGTACAACAAGTATATAAGGATCAAGAGAGCAGATTCATTATCATCAAAGGTACGCTCTCTGGCAGAGATATCACAATCGCTAATGTCTATGCTCCCAATGAAGCTCAGTCCACTTTCTTCACACAATTCTTCATTAAATTGCAACAATTCCACTCCACACATCTTATTTTAGGTGGCGACTTCAACTCAGTCCCACAGCCAAATCTAGATAGTAAACAAACCCAAAACTCCAAAACATTCTCAAAGACAACTACCTCTCTCCTTCATGAACTGCAATTGATAGACACTTGGAGAGCACTGAATATTGGCGCGAGAGACTACACATTTTATTCACACCCACATGACTCGTACTCTAGAATCGACCATATCTTCTGTACCCCAATCGTTTTAGCAAATTCCCTTGACTCCAATATACACACCTGCACCTGGTCCGACCATCATATAGTCGCTCTGAGCACTAAATTTTTTGGCCTTTCTACCACCCCTTATTCATGGAGATTAAACAAATCTCTTTTATCTGACCCATCCCACCAACAAAAAATGGCGACTGAAATCTCAGAATATTTCACACTTAATGCAGCCCCGGATGTCTCTTCCGCTACACTCTGGTCGGCCCACAAAGCGGTTATGAGAGGTCATCTTATTAAAAGGGCTGCACAATGCAACAAGAACAAACTGGAGAAAATTAATTCTCTCACTAGGGACCTACATAACCTATACAGAGACCACACAAATACGCATGACCCAGACATTTTCAAACTGATTTCACATAAACGCAACGAATTGGACTTATTACTGTCCTCTAAAGCTGAAAAAGCTCTTCGCTGGTCCAAAGCTAGATTTCTCTTATCTAGCAATTCTTACTCCACAATGTTCGCACGGAAACTTAACCACTCAATAAAACCTACCCATATTTACAAACTGAAAAATAATGCTAACCGGATGGTCACACACCCCCAAGAAGTGCTTTCAATATTCACTAAATTCTACTCCGATCTCCTCTCCACGCCAAACACCTCCTCCCCCTCCTCTTCAACCCCTTGGCTAGATAGTCTCCCTCTTCCAAAACTTAAGCAAACACAGATAGACCGTCTTAATGCACCATGCTCAGAAGAGAAGATAGCTCAAAAAATTAAAACACTAAAGAGAAACTCCGCCCCAGGCCCAGATGGCTTTTCGTCATTATATTACAAACAATACTCTCAACTATTAGTCCCACATCTAACAAAATTATTTAACTGCATCCTGAAGGGAGAACACTTCCCGGACGAGATGTTACTCGCCAATATGTCCCTCATCCCAAAACCCAATAAGGACCACACATTACCCCAAAATTACAGACCAATTTCAGTTATTAATAACGATCTCAAAATCTTTAGCAGACTCCTTGCAAACAGACTCTCTACGATTATCCCCACTCTAATCTCCCCTTACCAATCAGGCTTCATCCCAGGCAGGCAAATCACTGACAACATTAGACTGGTCACGAACATCATTCAAGACGCAAATGTACACTCTAAATCACTTAATGCTCAGTCTGGACATCAATAAGGCTTTCGACAGTGTCACCTGGTCATATCTTGACACAGTACTTCACAAATTTGGCTTTAGTAATGAATTCTTACATGCATTTCATGCACTCTACCATAACCCCTCCACCAGAATACGTTTACCAGGTTGCAACTCGGAGTTCTTCAGTGTAGGAAGGGGTACCAGACAGGGCTGCCCTCTTTCCCCCTTACTGTTCGCATTAGCTATTGAACCTTTATCCACATCGATCCTACATAATACCAACATCACAGGGTACTCAACAAGCTCTAACACATACAAATTGAGTATGTATGCTGACGATATGTTATTATTCCTATCCCAACCTGAAACCACTTTACCCAGCCTCCTACAGACCCTCAACAGCTTTGCATCCATTTCGGGCCTCACCGTCAATGTCACTAAATCAATTGGCATGCCGATAAACATCCCCCCCTCTACGATGGAATCCTTGCGTTCCTCCTTCCACTTCTCTTATTCGTTAGAATCCCTCCCATATCTAGGCATACATCTAACCCCTAATCTCAATGACTTAGAAGCCAAAAACTACATCCCAATGTTACAAAAATTAAGACCTACTCTTAAAATGTGGAAATCCTTTAAGATCTCGTTTTTGGGCAGAATCACTGCAATTAAGATGACACTGCTACCCAAAATATTGTACCTTTTCAGAGCACTCCCCATTAGAATCAATAAAACCCTTATCACCAGATTCCAATCGGACATTAACAAATTTGTATGGGCAAACTCCCACCCACGCTTATCAAGACCAACTTTATACAAATCCCACAAATGTGGTGGCTTCGGCCTCCCAGACTTCTGGCTATATTATTTATCTGCCAGGTGGACCCAAATAGCACAATGGCATATTCCGAATTCTAGAATCCCATGGGTGGAATTTGAGAGAGCTTCGATCTTACCATATTCTATCTCAGGTTTACTATGGGGGAACAAAATCCTGATTCCCTCTTTGGCCGCCCGTAATCAATTAGTTGCACACTCATATCAACTATGGAAGCTACACAACTATAAGTTTAACCTTACCTCCAAATCCCCCCCACACACTTCATTCCTGGGCGACCCTAAATTCACCCCTAGCGCTCGTGAGCCCATAGATCTTACTTGGTGGATAAACAACAATATGACCTCACTCTCCAAGTTCATACTGGGCACCAATTTTATCTCCTTCCCCGCCTTGAAATCAAAATATCACGCCCCAGATTCAGAATACCGCAATTTCCTTCTTATTAAGCAGTTCTTCGATACACACTTTCAGACCCTGAACACCCAACCCCCATCCCTTTTCGAAAATCTATGTCTAAACTCACCCAGAAAAAGAGGTTTCATCTCCGAACTTTACTCTTTCTTAATTAACATCCCAGACTTCAACAAACTTCCATACATGATCAAATGGGAACATGAAGAAAATTTTACATACTCCACAGTTAATTGGAACAATTGTATAAATAATCTACATATGTGCACTAAATCCATTTCTATCAAAGAAACGGCCTTGAAACTATTTACAAGATGGTACTATACACCCACCAAACTTCACGCAATATTTCCCTTATCCTCCCCGTCTTGCTTCAGAAACTGTAACTCCTTGGGCTCTTTTTCTCACACATTTTGGTATTGTGACAAAATTAAAAGCATATGGCTACAGCTAGAGAAATTTGCATCCACAATCTCAGACAAGAACATTACCCTAACATTGCATAACTGCCTTCTTTTTTCTCCAATCTCGGGTCTCCCCACCTGTTATATGAGACTGATACACACAATATGCGTAGCCATACATTGGTTGATAGCTTTACATTGGAAATCACCGACGATACCAATAGATCCACTCAAATCGAGGATTAACAACATTTGCCTAATGGAAAAAATATTCCATACCCTACAAAATACCAGCCATATATACGTCAATAGATGGTCTCCTTGGTTCGAACATTCCCCACAGTTCTTTAACCCTTTTTAATCTTTTTAATCATCTCATACCCCAGCTGTCACTGTTTTATTCCTCCATTGTGTTTTTGTTACCCCTGCCCCTAAGTTTTTTCCTATCATGTATAACTATCTATGGTCCTCACAAGTTATCTTAGGCCTTGTACACAGACTGACTCTGTATATGTATTACATTCCTTTATATATATATGCTTTAATTTCCTGGATATATACCACCATCTACCTTTTACAATAAAAGTTTGTAAACAAAAAAAAAATGGTACTTGCACACATCTGCAAAACGCAACGTCTTTTTTATGTGGTGCAGGAAAAAGAATGCTTTTGTGCACATTCGCACAACGCACCCAGTGGAAACAAGTTCTTAAAGTGCAACATGGTGGCAAGTGACCAAGGCTCTTCAGCCGAAAAACGCGTCTGTTTTTTTGTATATCCTACATGTGCCAATAAATATTTCTTACGGATTGGAGTTGCCGGTCATTTTCCTATGCTGGCAAGTGGACTCCGGTCACCCACAACAAGTTTACATGAGATACAGTAATTAGTATGCTGTTCTAACCTTTTTCCATACAATCACTTACAGTGGCTATAGCAGCCAGCAATAATCATTGTATTCTTCCGGCAAGGAAGGCTGTCAGCTTTCCCTGCCAGCAGAGCAGAATAGCGCTGTGTGTGTGTGTGTGTGTGTGGGGGGGGGGGGGGTATTCCATCATCAACACTGACTGGGCTGATGTGGAAATCCAGCAATTTTCTTTTCCTCCACCTGTGGTGAAAGAAAATGGCATAAACTATGGTTTAAGTGATCTATAAAGCAATACTGTATATCTGTACATAAAAAGCGAATAAGGAACACACAGCATATTGCACATCTCACAGGTTCTATTGCGATAAAAGCATTGAGATTACAATAATAGAGAGTTACACCCATAGTCCGCATTTTACTAAAAAGGAACATCTGCTTAGAACAGATGGACCTTTAAAACAATACTGAAGCTGCAAATGGACCTTGTAAATTACTAAAGCAATAACATATGGTTTTAAAATACCTTGTCACAATTCTTTAAATTGATGAGAAGGGAACAAACAGACCTCATATACCAGCAGCACAGAATGTCATACAACCAAAATGACTTCAAAATTCCAAGATGGGAGGAAAAAAACTGATTTATACCTTGTTAGCCAGCAGTCTGTCAAACATATTTTGTTCCCAATAGAAGGCCAAGTCACAGGTGTGATATCCAGTAATGCTAACTCCAAATTATTTATAAAACTGCCAAACCCGACTCTGAATTCACTTTGTTAGCCTGATACGTCAAATGATTCTGAAAAATGATTGCACATTTATACATGGAAAATCTGTGTGCATATACCTTGATTTAAAGGATATGTGTAACTGTAAATACACCTAGCTATATGGTTTGAACGCCAATAAGGACGGAAAAGGGACTTAAAATAAAAAGGCATGTATGTACGTATACACACACACAAACATATACATCTATACACACACACACACAGTTACCAATAGGTACATACTACTTGTGCAGCTTGCTTAAAATAAAGGGATTTTTAATAACAGCTTACCTGTAAAATCCTTTTCTTGGAGTACATCACGGGACACAGAGCGCATAGCCATTACATATGGGTTATATGGAGTACCTTCAGGTGTGGACACTGGTGTAATCAACTTCACAGGAAGTTCCTCCCTATATAACCCCCTCCCACTGAGAGTGCTTTAGTTTTGTAGCAAGCAATTTCTCTGAGGTTACACAATGTTCCCACAAAGAGGGGTGGGAGCTCTGTGTCCCGTGATGTACTCCAAGAAAAGGATTTTACAGGTAAGCTGTTATTAAAAATCCCTTTTTCTTGATCGTACATCACGGGACACAGAGCGCATAGCCATTACATATGGGATGTCCCAAAGCAATGCTCTATGAAGGGAGGGAGACCGTAAGGCAAAAAATAGCCAAACAGAAACTATATCAGGAGGTAAAATAGCTCCACCAACAGAAAAAGGGGGCGTGAACCGGCCAGAGGATTCTATACTGCTGCCCGTAGGACCGCCTGCCCAAATGCTGCGTCCGCAGCCTTTGTGACGTCCAACTTATAAAATTTAGTAAACGTATGTACGGAAGACCAGGTTGCCGCTTTGCAAACCTGTGCCATAGAGATCTGATGGTGTGCCGCCCAAGAGGCACTCATGGCCCTCGTAGAATGGGCTTTAACTGATAAGGGAGGTGGAACGCGCTTCAGACCATAGGCCTGAAAAATCAGCTGCTTAATCCACCTAGCCAAGGAAGACTTGGCAGCCGGCTGACCCTTCTTGGGGCCATCCGGAAGAATGAAAAGCACATCTGTTTTCCTAATCTTTTCTGTAGCCTTGAGATAAACCCTCATGGCTCGGACCACATCCAAAGTATGAAGCAATCTTTCCTCTCTGGACTGGGGAGTAGGAAAGAAGGATGGTAGGACTAGGTCCTGATTCAAGTGAAAACTGGATATGACCTTAGGAAGGAAAGAAGGCTGAGGCCGCAGAACCACTCTGTCCTTATGCAGAATAAGGTACGGTTCCCTGCAAGACAAGGCTGCCAGCTCGGAGACCCTTCTGGCCGAAGCCATAGCCACCAAGAAAACCAACTTTCGGGTTAGCAGCCCAAGAGGGATTTCTGTCAGAGGTTCAAACGGCTGCTTTTGTAAAGCTGACAAGACCAGATTTAAATTCCAGGGGCAGAGGGGAGCTCTAATAGGGGGATTTACATGCAAGACCCCCTGCAAAAAGGTTTTTACAAGCGAATGTGTGGCCAAAGGCCTTTGAAACCATATCGATAAGGCAGACACCTGCCTCTTTAGAGTACTAAGAGCCAACCCCTTGTCAACGCCAACCTGGAGGAATCGCAAGATCCTGTCAATAAAAAACTTGCGAGGATGCCCTCCTTGAGACTCGCACCACTCCACATAGGTTCTCCAGACTCTGTAATAGATATTTCTAGAGACTGGCTTTCTAGCTTGAATTAACGTAGATATGACTTGGGCCGAGAGGCCTCTGCCCTTAAGAATTAGAGATTCAGCCGCCAAGCCATCAAATTTAGCTGCTGTGAAGCAGGGTGGTAGATCGGGCCCTGAGACAGCAGATCTGGGCGCAGGGGGAGTGGCCACGGTGCCCTTACTGACATCCTCACGATGAGTGCGTACCAAGCCCTTCTGGGCCAGGCTGGGGCCACCAGGATCACCGGCCTGCGCTCCACCCTGATCCTTCGTAGAAGGCGGGGAATCATCTGTAGTGGAGGGAACGCATACAGGAGAGAAAACTGGTGCCAGGGGCAAACCAACGCATCGGTCCCGTAGGCCGAGGGGTCCCTGGCTCGGGATACAAATTTGTCCAATTTCTTGTTGAATCTTGTTGCCATGATGTCCACATCGGGAACTCCGAATCTTTGGCAAATCTCTTGGAATACCTGGGGGTGAAGAGACCACTCTCCCGGGAGCAACTGTTGACGACTCAAAAAATCTGCTTGAGAATTGTCTATCCCTGGGATGAACACTGCTGAGATGCAGGGTACATGGGCTTCGGCCCATGCAAAAATTAGGTTTACTTCCCTTTGAGCCGCCAGGCTCTTTGTGCCCCCCTGGTGGTTTATGTATGCCACCGCCGTGGCATTGTCGGACTGTATCCTTACTGGCAGACCCTGCAGGGGGAGAGTCCAGGCGACCAGGGCCAACCGAACAGCTCTGATCTCTAGGACATTGATGGGAAGCAGACTTTCTGCCTCTGACCACTGTCCCTGCTGGGTCCGTTTTCCTAAGATTGCCCCCCAACCTGTTAGGCTGGCATCTGTGGTTACTATTTTCCACGAGATGGGGCAAAAGGTTTTCCCTTTTGATAATTTTTGAGGGATCAGCCACCAGTACAGGCTGTGCCTGACTTCTGGAGAAAGAACTAATGGACGGTCTAATGCCTGTATGGACTTGTTCCAAGCAGAGAGAATAGCTGCTTGCAGAATTCTGGTATGGATCTGGGCGTAGGGCGCTGCTTCGAAGGCGGCCACCATCTTCCCCAGCAGTCGCATGCATAGGCGAATAGTCGGCTTCTTTTTGCCTAAGACTATTTGAATCGTTTGAATCAACGACCTGATCTTCTCTTGAGGTAAAAATACCTTCTGGCATTCTGTATCTAACCGAAAGCCTAGATATTCCAACTGTCTTGTGGGATGTAACCTTGATTTTTCTTGGTTCACAATCCACCCGAACTCTTCTAGATGCCGCACTGTGCGGACTACTGCATGATTGAGGTTGGAAGCTGAACTGTCGATAACCAGGAGATCGTCCAGGTATGCTAGGACCAAGATGCCTTCTGTCCTTAGGACGGCTAGTACCGGGGCTAACACCTTTGTGAATACCCGTGGAGCTGTTGCCAACCCGAAAGGGAGGGCTACGAACTGATAATGACTTTGGTTTATCGTAAAACGAAGAAACTTGTGATGTGCTGGGTAAATTGGCACATGCAGATATGCATCCTTTATGTCTATAGATGCTAGGAAGTCGCCCTGATGCAGGCTGGTTGTCACTGAACGTATGGAGTCCATACGGAAGGTCTGAATCCTTAGAAAGCGATTTAGGCGTTTGAGGTCTAATATAGGCCTGACGTCGCCATTGGGTTTTGGTATAACAAAAAGGTTGGAGTAGAATCCCAGACCCCTTTCTTGGGTTGGTACTTCTACAATTACTCCTTGGAGCAAGAGGCGATCCAACGCCTTTACGAGAGAGGCCCTCTTTAACGGGTCGCTTGGAAGACTTGACCCCTGAAAATGAGGAGGGGGGATTTCTCGAAACTCTAGTTTGTAGCCTGAGGCTACTACGGACCGAACCCAAGAGTCGGGAATTCTGGCCTTCCAGACTTCGGAGAAAAACTGAAGTCTTCCCCCCACCCAAGAGAGTGGGGGCGCCCCTTCATGAATCTGATTTGATGACTGGTTTAGCCGGCTTGCGAGACCAGGGCCTCTTGTTTGCCGCGGCTTGTCCCTGTGGGCGGCTATTAACTGTTGAACGCCCGGGAGGCCGTCGATACTGACGGGAAGTCGAAGGGGCCGAGCCTGCAATGGCCTGTCGTTTAAACGTGGGCCCACGCGGTCTTTTCTTGACCGGTAAGGAAGTACTTTTTCCACTTGATATGGTGTGGATATATTTATCTAGGTCTTCCCCGAATAGTCTTCCCCCATGAAAGGGAAACCCTGCTAGAAGCTTTTTGCAGGGTGCCTCTGCTGACCAGTTCTTTAGCCACAAAAGACGACGCATGTGAACCATCAGTAGAGATAAACGGGATGCCTGTTGGATGGAGTCCTTAATAGCATCTACTGCAAAGCAGAGAGCCCTAGGGAATTCTGCTAATTCATGAGTATGCTGAGCCGGCATGTCCTTCAATATATGCTTTGCCTGATCCTTCAAGGCCTGACAAACACCAATGGCTGCTACTGCTGGCTGAACCATGGCACCTACTGAGGTAAAAGCTGCTTTCAGTAGGGTCTCGAATTTCTTGTCGACCGGATCCTTGAACATATGGACATTTTCAACCGGACAAGTCAGGGATTTATTCACGCAGGAAATGGCTGCGTCCACTGTAGGGAGAGCCCATTTCTTTACATATTCCTCTTCCATAGGGTAGAGAATAGAGAATCTTTTAGGAGGGACCAAGATTCTATCAGGTCGAGCCCAATCTTGGTAAATCACGTTCCGCAGAAGGGGGTGCATTGGAAAGGATGCACCAGTTAATGGGGCCTTTAAAGAACCCAATGAGGATACCTCCGGGGCTACTAGTTCTGGCACTGGAAGTTTAAAGGCAGTGCGAACCATATCTGTCAAAGACTGGATCCACAGGCCCTCCGCTTGAGAGGCCGAAAAATATTCATCTATAGTGGAATTTTCCCTGTCTGAACCGTCGGGACTTGGGTCTGCCTGATCCCCTTGTGGGTCCCGTTCCTCTGAAGAGGAGACCTCCGCATCTGAAAACCCCACACTGGGTGAAGGGGATCTAGCCCGCTTGCTACTTGGGCAAGGACGGGAAAACAACGCAGTTAACCTTTTCTCTAGCCCACACATGGTGGCTGCTAGCATTTCTTCCGTCACGTAAACGGGAATGGGTGGATCGGGGGCCGCCTCTGCCCCCAGCACCCCCAATGGCTCTTGTACTATGCCACTCGGTGTCCTGACTGGCGAGGGTGGGGCCGTAGAAGCCTGGCCCAAATCCTCTGACCCCGATGGAGACCCCTTTTGCTTTTTGGTACCTTTAGCAGCCTTGGCTGGTCCAGATCCCTTTGGAGCCATTGTACAACCTTGGGTCACCCCTATAGCCAACACCTGACTGTTGTAGCTAGGAATAACCAATATGAGGGCAGGTATGAGAGAAAATGAAAAAGAACTAATTTCTCTCTTTTTCTTTTATATTTCTCTTTTTTTTTTTTTTTTTTTTTTTTTTTCAAAAAAATCTTTTTTACCCGCCTGGGAGGTGGCAATACCGAGGAAGCCTGTGAGTATTGACACACCAATGCCCGTTAGCCGGAGTCCAAGGTAGACTCAGATACTGCTGGATCTAAGGCTGAGTCCCTTTAAGCAAAAAAACCCTTTTTTTTTTTTTTTTTTTTTTTTTTCTGGTCTATAGTGGACCTAAGTCCTAGACCTGAAGATCCACTAAACCGCCACTAGGTGTCCCTGTGTGGCCAAAAGACCCAGCTGCACGCTCTGTATCCTTTCTTCCTCTGCCTCCAGGAGGGAAAGACCAGCCAGAGAAAAGTTTTTCCTTTATACAGACCCTGACGCTGCTGGCCCGCCCCCCCGACGCACGCCGACGCTATAAAAGGCGGCGTGCACGCGCGCGCGTATGCGCGCGCACACACGCGCGCATGATCGCGCGCACGATCGCGCGCACGATCGCGCGCACCACGCCGAACCCACATGGAGGAAGCAGAGCAGAGGAACAACATGGACCAGCGTTATGCAGCACCAACAGACACCAGGTAAGCACTAATCTTATTGTAGTGCACACACAGCGAGGAAGCTGTCCCCATGGGCTTCCTAAGAAACAGGAGTTTTAACCAGCAATTTCCTCTTTAAAACATGTGGGGTTGCAGTATCAGTGTTAACAGGCAGACCTGGGGTGAGTAGCAAATATATAACTTACACAAGTATACATATATCTACATGTTATCTGGGTAAACATTAGAATCCCATCCTGCCTCAACAGACATAGTGGAGATAGTGGCTGATGCACAAGCATACCATTAGCCAACCCAGAACCCCCAGGGGGATACCTACTGTCGAACCAAGTCCCGCAGGTTCCCTCTTACCTGCTCCACGCCGCAGGGTATTGCAAAATGCAAGAGGCCCAGCCTTCCCCCATCTCCGTGGGTATTGTCTTGGACCTTCAGGGACCGGGGTCCTGTGTTAAGGAACCCACACCCCTGGACCTATATAGCATCCTGGCATCAGTAACTTTTAGTTCTTGGAAGAGACTAAAGCACTGGAGCCCAGAATCCAGCCCTCCAAGGAGAGGCATTATAGGCAAAACCCCACTCCAGCAGGGCCCGGGTACCGTACATCTTGGCTCTGAAGCACTTCGGACGGATCCGGCTAGCTATCCTGGGTCCCGAGACCTCCGAGGGACAGCTAGACGTGACCAACACCTAAGACACTGGCGGAAAAACTAAAGCACTCTCAGTGGGAGGGGGTTATATAGGGAGGAACTTCCTGTGAAGTTGATTACACCAGTGTCCACACCTGAAGGTACTCCATATAACCCATATGTAATGGCTATGCGCTCTGTGTCCCGTGATGTACGATCAAGAAATAGCAATTACAGTGTCAAGTAGTTTGTACAGAGACTTTTACACATTTAGAAGCTTGTATAAGCTTTTTGAAAGCGTAGCTATAATCAAAGCAGCTCACACAGCTGCTATATGGGACGGAATAGGATGTGGCCCCTCTAAGGATTATGATCTCCCTTTCTTCATCCTATCTGGGAGTATTAGTACTGCCTTCCGAGATTCTGGCCATCCTGGCTGGCTCATTGATATTAATTTTACATGCAACAGTTAAAGTACTGTCCATAGTAATGAACAGTTAGGTTAAATGCAGGAAAAAAAATAAAAAATAATAATAAAAAAAAATAAAAATAATAATAATAAAAAAAAGGATATGCATTGCATTCCCATTGGTGTGCAGTTTAATGCACATTTGTATTTGCTTTAAATTGTGGCAAGTCCTTGCAAGAGACTAAATAATAAAATGCTACCCCCCAATAGATTTGTATTTGTCCGATGTACATTTACATTCATTACGTTGCATTAAATATGCATACATGTAAGATTTTAACGCAATGCAAAATGACATTAGCACTGTTTTCTATATGCTCTTGCAGTGACCTACATTTTTTCCCATTTGCAGTAAAATGAAGTGCAGGTCACTGCAGTATGTATGAACAGGGCCTTGGATACTCAGCAAAGCCTTCAGGGCGCTCCATTATCAGTGCAAGCATTAATAAAGCTTTAGCAAAATGATAAAACACAACTATCTGTGTAAACCCAGCTTAAGTCAGCTAAAGGCAGGGACGTCTTTATTCTTATAAAAATGTGCAAAAAATGGGCAAAAAATGTATTGGGCATGCCATGCAATTTCACTCTTCACCTGCTCTGAGACATACAATATCAGCTAGACTTATAATCTGTTTACTGTATCAGATAGCGATTGTGATTGGAGCCCCACCTCCTCCTCGTCTGTGATAGGAGGGACACTGATAGTTTCCCAGCATCGCATCAGTGTTCCTCTATCACGGATGGAGGAGGCGGGGCTTTCTTACAAAGGACGGCCGAATAGACTGGAATTTCGATTACACAGCGGCAGACACACACTTTTACTAATGAAAAGGTATGGCTGCATATAGATTACACAGCGCAACACACACTTTTACTAATGAAAAGGTATGGCTGCATATAGATTACACAGCGCAACACACACTTTAAACACATGTTTTACTGCTGACTCGAGTATAAGCCAAGGGGGTCGTTTTTCAGCCTAAAAAATGGGTTAAAACCATACCGAGTATATATGGTAATTCTTCATCAATTTAGGCCAATATGTATTCTTCTACATATTTTTGGTAAAAAAAAAAATCACAATAAGCGTATATTGATTGGTTTGCGCAGAAGTAATAATGTCTACAAACCGTGAGATAGATTTATGGACTTTTATTGTTTTGACTGGTAATGTCGGCGATCAGAGATTTTAAGCGCGACTGCGACATTGTGGCAGCCAGTGACACCAATAGAGTTATTCATGATTTTTAGCATCACTTAGCACCCCCTACCCCTATTTTTCACAATTTATTCCAGGTCACTGAATTTTTTAAGGAGCAGCTCCAACATTCTATTTAACACTAGTTTATTTAGTTACCAATTTATTTACACCTTTATTGGTGCGAGATTTACCAATTTCCAATAGAGTGATCAGTGCTAAAATTGCAGCCATTTTTTTTCCGTATGCATTTGCGTGCATTTTTGCGCTTATGCGCTTATGCGTACCAATCCACACATTTCCGTGCGCAAACTTATTCTCGCATTCACAGTATGTTAATGGTCATTTGCGCACATGAGGCGTGAATTACTGACTAAAAATGCAGATTTTTCTTTTAACTGAAAAATACACAGCGCTTGTTTACACGTCTGTATGCATAGGCACATTACAACTAATGGGCTGTATTTTAGCTCATAAAAAAATAGGACGTACTGAGCTTTTTCAAGCTGCAGTGTGCAAAAGGTCTTACTGACAGGACTTACTAGAAAGATCTTCATGTTCTCCCCTGTTAGAATGTTGATCTGCCCTGTTTGCAAATTCCCGTTCTGCCTCTCAGTGAAGCAATTGCGGGTGGCCAGCGGACATCGTCCGACCCGCGCATTGGCTCCACCTCTGTGCGGCGCCCACAGTATCTATTGCATGAAACATACAGGTAGGTTGTTTTGCGCAATGGAACTGCCCTGCCACAGTATATATGCGATGGGTGAACTTTAACTACTTCAGCCACGGAAGGACGTACCCACTTCCTGACCAGGCCATTTTTTTCCCGATACGCCACTGCGTTGCTTTAACCGTTTCTTTATCTGGCGATGCTGTACCCAAAGTTGAAGTTAGGAGTTCTCTCCAAGGAGCTCTTTCTGGGGCCGAAGAAAGATCCCTGGGTGGAGAGGAGGCAAGCTGGGACATCCTAATGCAGCAGGAGAAAGTGCAGCATCTCCAGCAGATACGAGGAACCGGTGTCTTGTCGAGCTGGTTCCTCCATCGATATGGTTCCTGCCTCAACTGCGCAGGCGCAGTAGGAGGCCACGGAAATCTCTGAGGCTCAACAGCTCATTGTCAGCTTAGACGCGCTCGCTCCCGATGCGTCCTTATACACGGTGCTCTATAGTACACGCCGCTCTACACAGCAAGGGGCGGATGAGATATTAAGCAGTGCTTTTTTGATTGGTTATCCACGCCATGGATAACCAATCAAAAAAACACTGCTCAATATCACATCCACCCCTTGCTGTGTAGAGCGGCGTGTACTATAGTAGAATCAGCCATCGGGAGCGAGCGCCGACGAACAGCTGTTCCCACTCTGAGTTTTCCGTCGGCTCTGAACCATATCTATGGTAGGAACCAGCTCGTTACAACACCGGCAAAGAGGAGGCAATTCCGCACACAGAAGACATTCTGAAGTCTTGCAGGTCATCGGCTAAAAGCGCTGGACAGTCAAAGCCACGCAGGTGCCAGGTCACAGAAGGAGGAGCCACGTCACAGTGGCCATCTCGCCAAAGACAAGAAGAGGAGTCTCCTAGGAAGCCAAAAGACACCAGCATCGCTAGCATATTGGTCACTGGCTCATCCAGACACCTGCAATTTGTGATGCTTCTGAAGCAAGTCCAGCAGCAAGGTGGCCTTAACATCCCATGGTTCTGTGCCCATTCACAGTAGCAAGCAGGTGAATCTTGGTGCTGGCGAGTTGTCATGCATACCACCATTGTTAGCCTGATTTCTACTATCCAATTCTTGAATTAATCTATTCTAGACAATAGATTAGTAAAATTAGCTGATTCAGAACATTGACATACTTTTGGAGGCTTCCAAAAATTTTGGAGGTACAGCGTGGTTTGTCGTATGACGCATCATGCCAACAAAAACTCACTCTAAAATAGGGATTAAAAGATGTTGGCTTACGGATGAATCTTTTTCTTCCCCAATGATCAGCACATATTAAGCCTGTCCAGCCAATGTGGCAAGCTGAGATTTCACAACATATCTGTAGATATTGGCTAAAGAACATACAGCATAATATTATGCACACTAAAGAATGCATTGGGATAAAACTATTGTGATTGCAAGAGAGTTACGCCCACAGTGCACAATTTACCGAAAAACATTTTTAAGAACATTTGTTTAGAACAGATGGACCTTAAAAACAATACTGAACCTGTAAATGGACTGTGTAAATTACTAAAAGCAATAACCTATGATTTAAAGTACCTTGTCACCATTCCTTAAACTGATGAGAAGGGAAAAGAACAGACACTATATATCAGCAGCACAGACTGTTACGAGGGGGGGGGGGGGGGGGGGACAGGAGTTCTATCTCGTTAGCCAGCAGTCTGTCAACCAACAGAAGACCAAATCACAAGTGTGATATTTTATAATGCCCAACTCCATTTATAAAAATGGCAAACCTTCAAGACTCTGAATTCACTTGGTCTTCCTGATACATCAAACGACGATTCTGAAAAATGGCGCACATTTATACATGGAAAATCTGTGCGCACATCTCTCAATCTAAAGGATAATGTTGGCTATACATGGTTAATTTATTTATTTTCACTCAAGCCAGTGCGGTTCAGGTAGATGGAAGAGTCTGCTCTCTGTTAGGACATTGTATTATAACAGCGACTACCACTGCTGTAACAATACACTGATCAGTGGCTTCAGCTGCTCATCGACAACTTTCCAATGTGTCCCTTTGACAAAAGTCAATCAAAAATCGATAGACTCCTGTCTAACAGGGACCGCCACACACTGGTGAAAATTCAGATGGTTCAGCAGTGTGTGGCCAGGTTAGGGACACTTTGAGTAAACGTATTTGCATTTTTTTTTAAATAGGATGCAACATATTGACCTGTAAGGTGGTTAGAACAAGAGCTAGTGTCTCCTGCAACTTTATATGTAGGAGACCGCTCCTTCAATGCCAAAATAGTTGTAGTCAGAAAAGGTATGCAAAAAATAAGGGTCTTAAAAAAAAAAAAAATACATGAAGGTAAATCTTTAACCAATTCCCGCCTGTAGGACATCATATGACATCCTTGGGTTGAAATGGTGATATCTGAATGATGCCTGGAGCTACAGGCATCACTCGGATATCTGCTTTCAGCCAGCAATTCCCTCTGATGTAAAAGCTACCCTAGCACTATTCATTCCGTATTCCTATTACAAGGGGATATTTACATTTCTTGTAATGGGAATATAAGCAATAAAAAATAAAGAACAATGCCTAACAAAAAAGAAAAAGAAAGTAAAAGCGCCCTGTCCCCACTTGCTTGCACGCAGAAGCGGACACTTATCTAGGTTTCACTCATATCTAAAAGGCATTCAAACCACACATTTAAGGTATCGCTGCTACAAACGTTCGAACACGAGCAATAAATCTAGCACAAGACCTCCTCTGTAACTTTAAACTGGTAACCTGTAAAAAAAAATATTTAAGCGTGGCCTGTGGACATTTTTAAAATACTGAAGCTTGGAACCATTCCACAAATGTGTGCGCAATTTTAAAGTGTGATGTGAATAATTAGGTAATGTGGCGTCATGTGGTGAAAGTATGCAGCCAGTTCCTTGAGAATGAAAGATACCATTAACCGCTTGCCGACCGCCCACCGCAGTTATACGGCGGGACGGCGGCACTGCTACGCAGGAGCACGTAGCTCTACGTCCTATCGCTTGCGGCCGCGCTCGTCCCGAGTCCCGCGCGCGCCATCGACGTCGGGCACGCGCGCTCGTTCGTTACAGAGCGGGGAACGGGAGCTTTGTGTGTAAACACAAAGCTCTCGTTCCTGTCAGCCGGGGAAAAGCTGATCTTCTGTTCATACAATGTATGAACAGAAGATCAGTGATTCCCCTAGTGAGTCCCACCCCCCCATACAGTTAGAACACACCAGGAACACACTTAACCCCTTCCCTGCCCCCTAGTGTTAACCCCTTCACTGCCAATGGCATTTTTATAGTAATCCAATGCATTTTTATAGCATTGATCGCTATAAAAATGCCAATGGTCCCAAAAATGTGTCAAAATTGTCCGATGTGTCCGCCATAATGTCTCAGGGCTGAAAAAAAACGCTGATCGCCGCCATTACTAGTAAAAAAAAAATATTAATGAAAATGCCATAAAACTACCCCCTTTTTTGTAAACGCTATAAATTTTGCGCAAACCAAACGCTAATTGCGATTTATTTTTGACGAAAAATATGTAGAAGAATACGTATCGGCCTAAACTGAGGAAAAAAAATGTTTTTTTTTTTTTTTTTTTTTTTAGAGATTTATTATAGCAAAATGTAAAAAATATTGTTTTTTTTTTTTTTTTCAAAATAGTCGCTCTATTTTTGTTTATAGCGCAAAAAAACAAAAAAACGCAGAGATGATCAAATACCATCAAAAGAAAGCTCTATTTGTGGGAAAAAAAGGATGCCAATTTTGTTTGGATGCCACATCGCACGACTGCGCAATTGTCAGTTAAAGCAACGCAGTGCCGAATCACAAAAAGTGCTCTGGTCAGGAAGGGGGTAAATCCTTCCGGGGCTGAAGTGGTTAAATAGCTCCCATGCTCGCCTGACCTAAATCCAATAGAACACCTCTGGGATGTTAGGTTTTGGTCCATCCGACGCCGCCCGGTTGTGCCCAAGTCTGTACAGGAGCTCAGTGATGCTCTGGTACACCATTCGTCATCTCATTAGGAGCATCCCCTGATGTTGTCATCTGGAAGAAGTGTTAATCCATTTTTTACCATTCCTGTAAAGCATTATATATAGATGCCGAAATGCATGACAAGGACAGTTTACTTAAGAGTATTTTTTTTTTATGGTTTTGTAAATTTAGATTAATGTGCGTTCAGTGAGCATGGCTGATGTGGTTCGCTGATATATTAGACTTTCATGTTTGTGTCTTAGGCTAAAAAAAAAATACAATGTACATTTACATGTTTAGTGTTACTCCTTTGTTACAGCACTGATTCCCTCCAGCAAAAAGTTACTACATGTTTGCTGACCTCTTGGGCACATCAGATTGTTATTGGGGGCCATACAAACTACAGAGTACCATTTTGAGTTGCAGTGAAATTTTAGCAAAATGGACTAGCCTGCTGCCTCATTTTTTCACTTTGTTTTTAGGCCACTGTAGGTTGATAATTTAAATTTCCATCAAATGATGTGGTATCCTTTTGTTCCGAACACATTACCCAGTCCATATAGGTATAGATATCCAGCAAGATATTTTTCCCCATTAATATTTGTTTTGTTTTCAAAGTGTTCCTTTAATTTTTCAAAGTGTTCCTTTAATTTTTCAAAGTGTTCCTTTAATTTTTCAAAGTTAAAGGAGATGTAAAGTCAGAAGTTTTTTTTATCTTAACCACTTCAATACAGGGCATTTTCATCCCCTTCCTGCCCAGGTCAATTTTTAGTTTTCAGTGCTGTTGCACTTTGAATAACAATTGCTTGGTCATGCAACACTGTATCCAAATGAGATTTTTTTTTTCCCCACAAATAGAGCTTTCTTTTGGTGGCATTTAATCACCTCTGCAGTTCTTATTGTTTGCGCTATAAACAAAAGAAGAGCGATAAGTTTGGGGGAACCCCAACTCTGTCTCTAAATGGACACACAGAGCAGCGGCTCGCCTTGCGTGCCCCCATAGCAAGCTGCTTGTTGTAGCTTTTTAATACCCAACTACCACGCTCTTTTTATATTCATGTGATCACGTGTGCCAGATCCTTTCCAGAGTACTGGCATTTTTTTGTTATTTTTATTGCTCTGTATTTTAGGCTCCCCTTTTTCAAACAAACTACACCATGTGGAGTTTTTTTGTTTCTTCTATGGATACCTACACGTGTTGTTCCATCTGAAAGCCTGGAGCCACCCTCTATCTTGGACCTTGAGATCCCTGGGAAGGATCTACAATTCCTTCAATCATCACTCTTCATAGAGCCATCCATCCGAGGAGCTCTTACAAGCTTATCTGACACAGTGCCCCCAGCATATGTGTCCACCCTATGCGGTAAGAGTACCCATTCTCTTAATCTATCAGTCTGGCTATCCTGCATGTTTATTAAAGTGGATTACGCACATCGTTTGAATCCCCAGTAACACAGGAGTGTCCCATAGGAAGACCTATCTGTACCTATACATTGTTTTTGAAGGACTCCCTCCATATTTTACATTTCATTGACTGTATGACAAGGGTTTCACAATCCTGTTTGTGCATTTTTATATTGTGTTTTCTGTTTACTCATCACAATATTATCTCACCAATTTGGATGAGACTTATGTAAACTGCTTCACGCAATCTTACTTTTTTTAGCGCTGCACTTATTTTTTTCTTTATTGTTCACTCACAGGTTGTTTCACTGTTAGTGCTGGCAGCTATATTCTATATTATTAGCAGCGCAACTTTCTTTTGTTTTGCTTGTTGTGGAGGGCACTCAACAGGAGGGAGGGGCCAGGAGCACAGAAGAGGCGCCTGAGAAAAGAAGGATCCAGGCTGCAAATCCACTGCACAGAGCAGACAAGTATAACATGTTTTTTTTTTTTTTTCTTAGAAAAACAACAAACAGACTTTTGCAGTTACACCGGAAAAAAAAAAAAAGGAAAGAAAAGTCAGTAGCTACAAATACTGCAACTGTTCACTTTTAATATATGGACACTTACCTGTCCAGGGTGCCCGCAATGTCGGCACCACAAAGCCGACCCGTCCCTCGGCTCTCAAGTGGAGGCACCGCCATCTTCGGTAAGGGAATCGAACTAAAGCCTGGTTCCCTACTGCGCATTCGCGTGTCGGGCTGCCCGATTTTACTGGTCCCTGCCGTCTTCTGGGACCTGGGTGTCTCCCAGAAGACAGCAGGGGGGGGCATGGCAAAGATCGCCACGGATATGGTGCCGATCTATGCCCGGAAGTGAGAGCAAATACCTGGATTAGACAGGTATCTGCTCCCCCCTGAAATCTGCCAAATGTGACACCAGAGGGGGAAGTTCCATTTTTGGGTGGCACTCCACTTTAAATCCCTGCACTGCTTATATTTTCTGGCAACTTCTCTAGCTACTGTTAATATCTAAAGGGTGAGCTGCTTTATGGGAGTATTAAAGTCCATTGCCTAAAACTTATCTAAAAAAGGGACTGTGGAAGGACACGTGCAGATCAGTATAGGGATTATGTAAACAGTTTGATTTATTTTGCAGCTAGTGTTTTAAAAACACAATTTTAATCTAGCATGTCAACACATACAAATAGCATCTCAAAGTACTCATTCATCACAAAGGGTGATAAAATACCAGGATGGCTCATATTACATAAACACCAACATACAATCCCTAATATCTTTTGGATCAAGGCAAAGATCCAGCTTCGTATCAGTCAGGTGAGCTGCAGCGGCCAGCATGGTAAAACTACTAGATGGATAGCCCTGCTGGATTAATAGAAGCAGTACTGAGATTTTATACAGAGGGAGAGACCTTGACAAAATATTGGTAGACTAAAGCACCAATAAAAATGACTATATCCTCAGGGAACAAGAAATAAGACTAGCCATATCCACTGTGGAATTGGCTATAAAACTCAGGATCAGACAGCCCAATTTTATAGTGAGAAAGCTACTATTTCTAAAAACAAACATTCTCAGTCTAGTATACATTGGAAAACAAAATCTATTTCAGAGCTTTTCGTGCATAGAAAACAATGTAGCTTACCATCTTCTGTGCAGCACACACAGTGTAATGACCCTGTGGCAATTGCAATAACTTTCTTCCCCTGAAGACCCTGGACTTGGCGTGGCCTCCTTACATGATCATCTGAACCATGACCCAGCCGATGGTAGTCTCCTTTTCCCCTGTATATAAACAACGTTAAGCAAAGGACTCCAATGGGAAGCAAACATCAAGATGGTTGGGGTTACTAAAAATTATTTGCAAATTTGTTGTCACAATAGTAAATACACACATAGCACCAACGACACGGATAGAGTCATTTTTCCCAGTAAAGCAAGGCTTATGTATTAAGAATAATGGATTCACAAACAGAAAACATGTTTTCAACATAAAACTTTAACTACCACAATGGGCTCTGTATATATGCATTCTGCTATGCAGGCGGTTTTTTCGGTCATGACAGCCGTTACCAACAGCAGTTTCCTGCTTTTGGAAAAATGCTGATATCTGAATGGCTGCTATGGGCACCACACATTTTTAATACATTACTGTAGGAAAAACAAGTACAACAAGAAGTAAAATAACATACCATGTGTAGACAGCACCAGACTTGGTCAGCGCCACCGAGAATTGAGAGCCACATTCAACTTTGGTAACACCAAGCCCAGTCAGTGAATCAATCTGAAAAAACAAACAAGAAAAAACAAACAAAAAAAAACAAATCGAATTCAAGTAAATAAAATAAATCTAAAAATTTTTTTTATAAAAACAACTTCCATTTACATCTAAAACCACCATTTCATTTGGTTATTTATTCACCAGGGGAAGGAAGAAAAAAAAAAAGGATATTTGAAAATGGACTCCATTAAAAGTAGGGTTGTCCCGATACCGACACTAGTATCGGGACCGATGCCGAGTATTTGCGGGAGTACTTGTACTCCCGCAAATACCCCCGATACTAAAATAGAATACTTCCCCCATATTGCAGCCATCTATGTCCCCCATATTTGTATATATGATGCCGCCACCGCCGTTAATCCCCTGCATTACAGCGTAGTGCCGCGCACGCAGTACAAGCTTCCGTTGTGAATACTTGTAAAGTGCGCGCCGCTATGCATAGACACTCCCCTTCTCGTGATTGGACGGATCCGTCCAATCACGAGAAGGGGAGCGTTATTGATTTTTAGTTATTGATTTTTGGGACTATATGTGTTTATTCAATCTTCCTATTTTTTTTTTTTATTCATATCTTATTGGGATTTGTAACATTCAGTGTTTTAAGTGATAATACATTACTGCGCAAAATGAGTATATATTTATTTTTTATTTCTATTTTGTGTATTGTAAACACTTTCGTTTGAAAGTTTTGCTCGTTTTGAGTCACCATTATCACTTTTTCTGTCACTTTTGAACATTATATTTACTCATAGTAGCGAGAAGAACACCTTCACACTGATGGAATTCAAATAAAACGTTAGCCTGAACTACATACATTTAATGGAGTGCCATGGTCTTGGTGTGGGAGGAATTAGGACACAAGACAGACAGGATGATATAAAGTGAAAATCTGACACAACCTTTGGCATATAAGACAACTGAGGGCAAAGTACCACCTTTTCCTTGTGCAAAACTAAAAATGGTTGCTTACAAGAAAGAGCCGCCAGTTAGGATACACTCCATGCCAAAGTGATTGCCACCAGAAAGGGCACCTTTTGCAAAATAGAGGAATTTCCCAAATGTTCTCAAAGGGGGCTTCTGAAGTGCTGACAAAGATGAAATCAGAGCTCACTGCGTCAGCTAAAGTTTTGTGGGTGGAACAACCAGGTCAACTCCCTGTATGAAGGAATAAACCAAGGAAAGTGAGGCCAAGGGGTGTTAGAGTATGGCCAAGTCAAAAACTTGACCCTTCGGTTAGTTCACACCCCATTAAAGGAAGGTCACAAAGTAAGCAATTGAAAACTTGCAAGGTAGAAAACCCTAGTGATTTGCAATAGGCAACTTCCGCCAGTCAGCACACAGCAGGACTCGTACATACCCTTACCCATACTCAGCACAGTGTAATGCCGCACAGTACATCATTAACCTTCTGGCGTAGTGTGGTCCTGAGTATGGGGGGTTTCTGGGAATCAATGAAAAGATGCAAGAAAGCCACCCGCACCAGCCAGGGAGAGGACAGTCTAGGCAAGGGAATACCCATAAATGAACCACTTCCCATGTGTTAGTGCTGAAGATGGTTAAAAAGAATAAAGGATCCAACACAAGTGACATTAAGGCGGGTCATGAGGGGCAGCCTCACCAAACGCTTTGAGAAGCATGAAGAGAATAATAATGTGCTGGCATGTCTTTTGGATCCTCGATACAAGCATCATTCTTTCTCTTCTGATGATGTATTAGCCAAGGCAAAACAATGTCCGATAGAAGATCAACAAGAACTCGCTGGAGGTTCCTGCCGAAAGGTCAAGTGAACCGCATGTTACTAATGTGGAAGAGCAGGAAGCTGCAAAAAGTACAAAAAACAAATAAACTACGAGTAGAAGAGAATTGATGCCATGTTCAGCATGTTATTGGGGCCTCATGAGGAGGATTCTTTTGAATGTGCATCAATAATCAGCCTGGATGACGAACTTCATCTCTTTTGAAGGAACGAGTAATAAACAAAGGGGTGGTGATCCTCTTCAGTGGTGAAAAGAAAATGAGTCGCGCTACAAAAGACCCGCCTTTCATGCTAGAAGATACCTCTTTTCTCCTACTTCATCTGTACCAAAATGAGCGTGTTTTCAGTGTCAGCAATATTTGGGGAAAAAAAACAGAACCCGTTTAACAAGTGAACATGCTGAAATTGTTATGCTTTCTGCACTATAATATTGTTCCAGAGTATTGAAGAAATTGTGAGTGCAGTGGGGCAGATTTACAAAAACTGTAGCACTCAGAAATTGGTGCAGCTGTGCATGGTAGCCAATCACTCAGCTTCTAACTTCAGCTTGTTCAATTAAATTTTGACCAAAAAAAAAATGGAACCTAAATGGTTTTAGTGCAGAGCTGCACCAGATTTTGCCTTTTTTAACTTTAGTGAATCTCCCCGTGTGCACCGTCTCGTGTCTAGCCTTTTTGCACTGCAGCAACAGTCAGTTATGCTTTTCTTTGTTCTGGGAAGCCATTTAAGAAGTTCTTGTTTTTCAGGCACTTTTCCAATTGTTTACTTTTAGACACTGTTCACCACACCCCGTTCACTGCAGACAGGTGCCGATTTTGAAATCTGTGTGTTTTTCTCTCCCAACAGTTTTCATGCAGATATGGTGTAAAGAACAAGCCCTTATTGTTTAATTTTTAATGAACATTAAAACGTTCAGTTTATACATGATTTTTGAATAAAATTGGTTTTCTTTTGTAAAAGTTTCAATGTACAAAATATTGGCCAATATCAGTCATCGGCAGGAGAGGTGGCTGAAATATCGGTATCGTATTGGCAACGAAAAAACATTGGTCACATTGGTCGATCCCTAAATCAGAGAATCGGTCCAAGAGGCCCATTGTAACTCTGGAGGAGTTGCAGGGATCCACAGCTCAAGTAGAAGAATCTGTCCACAGGACAACTAATTTGTGCACTCCGAAAATCTGGCCTTTATGGAATAGTGGCAAGAAGAAAGCCATTGTTGAAAGAAAGCCAAAAGAAGCCCTGTTTGCAAGAAGCCATGTGGGGGACACAGTAAATGTTATTATTTGGTCTTATTTGACCAGAGCACCTTCATCCACGTTTTCTATTTTAGCAAAAGATAAAAGAACCCACTTGTTGTGGAAAACTAACACTGCACATGACCCTGAACATACCATCCCCACTGTGAAACATGGTGGTGGCAGAATCATGTTGTGGGATGCTTTGCTTTAGCAGGAACAGGGAAGCTGGTAAGAGTAATGGATGGAGCCATATACAGGGCAAAACTTTAATTGCAATGAAATGTGGTTCTACAAAAAGTATGGACTCAGGGGGGACGAATACAAATGCACACCACACTTTTCAGATGTTTATTTGTAAAAAAAAAAAAAATTATGATTTCCCTTTTACTTCACAATTATGTGCCACTTTGTGTTGGTCTCACACAAAAAAAAAATACAAAAAAAAATAAAATACATTTCCATTTTTGGTTGTTAACCTGATAAAATGTGGACAATTTCAAGGGGTATAAATACTTTTTCAAGGCATTGTATGACTCAGCAATTTGTGCAAACTTGCAGAAGAAATCAGAGAAGTGCCAGAATACTGTTGTCTAATAAAGGATAAGTTCACCACATTCAGGGTGTAACATGTTACTAAAACAGCAGCCACGAAAAAACACACACACAAACCACATCAACTACAATTCCCATCTGCCACTGTGGCAGATGGCTTGTACGTTTCAATGAACTGTGAAGGCATTGGTAAGCGTCCTTGTAGTTTGATTCTTCCTGCTCTTCAGTAACTGCCTGGTACGGTATGGGCAGACCGCTGTACTGGGAGACTGCAGAAGCCTGACAGTGCATCCATGATTTGCAATGCTCTGCAGTCTGCTAAGAAAGTAAATAAATGTGTTTTTATTTGCGGGTAAGAAAATTTTGCAATGTGCATTGTGGTATGTACTTTTAAGACAGTATGCGTGCGCCCTGGGACCAATGCCCAGAACGCAAGCTGTTGGGGGTTCGGTCTTTACCCCTGGGTGAATACTGCTCTGAACAGAAGTACAGATGAGTGCCCTGCCAGCCCCATTCAGCGTCAGCAGTTGTCACACGCTCAGGGGCTGGATGGTGCACCTGTGCCTTACAGTCAGAGCCTCATGCAGCGGAGCTAAACACCCAATGTTCATAAAGGCTTCGGAGCTCAAGATGTAAAACTGTTCGGTATGAGTATCTCTGACCTGCCCAAGACTGTCACACACTCTCAGCAATGCCCTAAAGACTCCCAAGAGATGATTTAGGGGAGAAAAAATGTCTTTCATACTGCTTTCTCTTTACTACTACACAGTGTACACAGACAAAAATACAAGAAACATCTCTCACAGACATGACCCATTACTTATACAAACAAGCTGCAAAAAAAATAGGGGAAGTCCTTTACAGATTTGATTTGCAAGCCACAATCAGATATAGGCTGTCTAATCTAGTAAAAAGATTTTCAGAATAGGAATTATATGCAATGCCGGCATTATAAATTCTAACATATCTGGTGTTCATTTGTGGAAAAAATACCTACCTTCATGGGAACTTTACAGCCATCACTGCCTCCCCTTCCAAGCTTTCCATAGTCTCCATCACCCCAAGACCAGACTGTATCATCATCAGTGAGACAGAGGGTTTGAGCATCTCCACTGCCACAAGCAATGTCAATTACACGATATCCCTGTAAGGCTTCCACCTGGTAACAAAATAGACCAAAATAGGATTTAAATAAGACATTCATTTTAATTATAACTCAACATCTGGTATTGTAGTCCCTTAAAATAGTTAACTGGGCCGCAGCTTAAAGACCGCCGATTTAAAGACGTAGAAAAGGTAGAGTCAGGCTTTAAAGACATTAAAGAATATCTTGGGATTAAAAGGATATAAGGGATCTGGAACGAAGAATTGATTGCTTTAAGCGGTGGTTCATCTGAATTTTTTTTTGTTGTAAAAGCCAACAGCTACAAATACAGCAGTTGTTGACTTTTAATAAATTGACTTTTTGGCTTCCCCCGCCACCATCCTCGGTGAGGGAATCGGGAAGTGAAGCACTGCAGCTTCACTACCCGGTACCCTACTGCGCATGTGCGAGTCGCGCTGCGCCTTTCCCACTGATCCCCATTGTGTTCTGGGAGCCGATTGTTTCCCAGAACACAACCGGGGGGGGAGGGGGCAAGTGGGATTTTAGTTGATGTGGAGGGGCCGGACTCCCGTTGGAGTTTATACCAGAAAGTGGTGCAAATACCTGTTTTATACAGGTATCTGCACCCCCTCCCCCCTAAAAGGTGTCAAACGTGACACCGGAGGGGGGAGGGTTCCGAAAAGCGGAGGTTCACTTTTGGGTGAACCTCCGCTTTAAGCAATACAATCCCCAATCATATTCCAAAAGAATGATGGAAGCGAATTCTTTGACTTGCCTTTGTTGATCTAGGAGGGCTAATGTCACATACTCCAAACTAGCCATGCTAATTACAACTTACCGTATATAACTCCTTTGGATGCATTATCAATTTTAAACTGAGTGTGTCCCTAAACAATTCAGTCAATATGTAACCAGACAAATATTCCACATACATTGGTTACTCATTTAAAATGCTAGTATTCCAGTCTATACACATTTAGTTTAGCAGTTATCACTTCTATTTAATCATTGACTGGTCCTTTGCTATAATAAAAATTGCCAGGATTTAATGCGTCAGGCCCATACTTGCACACATAACCTAATTTTAACTTAGTGACTAAACTTTAAAAAGTAGAGTTAGTCCCCTTTCACACGTGCGGACTGTATTTCCGCTTATTAATCTATCTGTTTGCGGATGAAAAAGAAACATACATTGGTCCCTATGCGATTGCGGGTGTCAGCGGATGAACATCAGATGACACCTGTAATCATCCGATTTTGCAGACAGAAGATCCTATTTTTTCTTCCCTCTGTGGATCGGATCGAATAAACACGGACATGCGGTCCGTGTTCATCCCCTCCCCCATAGGGGAGAGCGGAGAAAAGACAGGGCGGTCCCTGTACAGTGTGCGGAGACCGCCTTGTCATCCCACGGCTCAGCGGGGATATACGGAGCAATCCCCGCTGAGCTTACGGACATACGGAGGCGGATCATTACTGATCCGCCCCGTGTGAAAGGGCCCTTAGCCTTTAAAAAGGAGCATGCCCATATGTGATCTGGACACATAACCTGAACCCACAATATAAAAATTAGAGAAAAACATGATAGCAGTTTGACAAAAATTAAGTCTGTTTGAAAATTAAGTCTGTTTGAAAATTAAGTCTGTTTGAAGCTTTATCAGAAACTAGAAGACCAAACATAAAAGTGATGCTGCTGTAGACTCACCAGTTTGGGTTTCAGCTGATCCTCACTGTCACCATGACCTAGCCGCCCATACCGTCCTTTTCCCCAAGTATAGAGTTCTCCAGCTGCAGTTATACAAGCACTGTGAGCTCCTCCAGCAGCAATATCTATTACTTCCGTTCCTCGAAGAGATTCGATTACACGAGGCCGATCACAAGGGCTAGAAAAGGCAAAACAATTTGCTAAAAACATGCAAACTACAGGCCACAAGTGAATGAAAAAGAGAAATCATAAGCATAACAAACGATACAAGTAGATGATATGCCACGTCTAACCAAAAAACAGTTATGCAAGTGCTGGTGTGTTGCTGAATCATCCACCACTTCCAGCATGGTTCTGGGACCCCAGACACATGACACCCCACCACCTTACACTTAGACTTTTGCTTAACCAGAGACACAGAGCTATAGCTGGTGGGATAGCCTTTTATACTTAAACTGAACGCTTTATTTGGATTTTGGTTTACCTGTAAAATACTTTTCTTGGAGTACAGTAAATGGCACAGGATCCTAAAAACACTTGCTGAGCCACCTTTAGCACTTGTATCGCTATAGGGCCGGCAGCTGTGCGCAGGAACACACATATATAATTACATATATATATTTACACACATGATCCTGCACTTCTGCCTGTAGGGGGCGCCGGGGGTCACTTATGCTGTGATAAATAAACAGCAGAAGCCTATCTGCAGGTCCTGGGGACGCCATGTCCTCCAGCACCCAGCTCTTGCTCGTAAAAAACGGAACCGAGATATGCCCATGTAAACAAGGCTAATCTCAGTTATGATGGGGGGGGGTGGGGGCACGATCTTGTGACTCTACAAAGCAGGGACTAGAATCAATCTCTTCCCTCAGTAAAAGCAGCACACTGTACACAAAAACACTAAATAGGCACACAGTTAACCTTTTGTTTGCCCTAGATGTTTAACCCCTTCCCAGCCAGTGTCATGAATATAGTGACCCTGCATATTTTTAGCACAGATCACTATATTAATGTCACTGGTTCCTGCAAAGTGTCAAAACGTCTTAGATGTGATGGCTGCATTAGTTTCCTTTTTTTAGGCTTTTTTATATTTTCATCTTGGGATCAAGCCAGAAATTCTGTTTTTCAACAGAAAATCTCTCTTGCAATTAGAGACAAGACAGACCATTTAATACCAACAGGGATGCAAAAAATAATAATTATATATTTTGTAAAACCTTTATGGCAAAAAAGAAAAAAGGGATTTTTAATAACAGCTTACCTGTAAAATCCTTTTCTTGGAGTACATCACGGGACACAGAGCGCATAGTCATTACATATGGGTTATATGGAGTACCTTCAGGTGTGGACACTGGTGTAATCAACTTCACAGGAAGTTCCTCCCTATATAACCCCCTCCCACTGAGAGTGCTTTAGTTTTGTAGCAAGCAATTTCTCTGAGGTTACACAATGTTCCCACAAAGAGGGGTGGGAGCTCTGTGTCCCGTGATGTACTCCAAGAAAAGGATTTTACAGGTAAGCTGTTATTAAAAATCCCTTTTTCTTGATCGTACATCACGGGACACAGAGCGCATAGTCATTACATATGGGATGTCCCAAAGCAATGCTCCATGAAGGGAGGGAGACCGTAAGGCCAAAAATAGCCAAACAGAAACTATATCAGGAGGTAAAATAGCTCCACCAACAGAAAAAAGGGGGCGTGAACCGGGCCAGAGGATTCTATACTGCTGCCCGTAGGACCGCCTGCCCAAATGCTGCGTCCGCAGCCTTTGTGACGTCCAACTTATAGAATTTAGTAAACGTATGTACGGAAGACCAGGTTGCTGCTTTGCAAACCTGTGCCATAGAGATCTGATGGTGTGCCGCCCAAGAGGCACTCATGGCCCTCGTAGAATGGGCCTTAACTGATAAGGGCGGTGGAACGCGCTTCAGACCATAGGCCTGAAAAATCAGCTGCTTAATCCACCTAGCCAAGGAAGACTTGGCAGCCGGCTGACCCTTCTTGGGGCCCTCCGGAAGAATGAAAAGCACATCTGTTTTCCTAATCTTTTCTGTAGCCTTGAGATAGACCCTCATGGCTCGGACCACGTCCAAAGTATGAAGCAATCTTTCCTCTCTGGACTGGGGAGTAGGAAAGAAGGATGGTAGGACTAGGTCCTGATTCAAGTGAAAACTGGATATGACCTTAGGAAGGAAAGAAGGCTGTGGCCGCAGAACCACTCTGTCCTTATGCAGAATCAGGTACGGTTCCCTGCAAGACAAGGCTGCCAGCTCGGAGACCCTTCTGGCCGAAGCCATAGCCACCAAGAAAACCAATTTTCGGGTTAGCAGCACAAGAGGGATTTCTGTCAGAGGTTCAAACGGCTGCCTTTGTAAAGCTGACAAGACCAGATTTAAATTCCAGGGGCAGAGGGGAGCTCTAATAGGGGGATTTACATGCAAGACCCCCTGCAAAAAAGTTTTCACAAGCGAATGTGTGGCCAAAGGCCTTTGAAACCATATCGCTAAGGCAGACACCTGCCCCTTTAGAGTACTAAGAGCTAACCCCTTGTCAACGCCAACCTGTAGGAATCGCAAGATCCTGTCAATAAAAAACTTGCGAGGATGCCCTCCTTGAGACTCGCACCACTCCACATAGTTCTTCCAGACTCTGTAATAGATATTTCTAGAAACTGGTTTCCTAGCTTGAATTAGCGTAGATATGACCTGGGCTGAGAGGCCTCTGCCCTTAAGAATTAGGGATTCAGCCGCCAAGCCATCAAATTTAGCTGCTGTGAAGCAGGGTGGTAGATCGGGCCCTGAGACAGCAGATCTGGGCGCAGGGGGAGTGGCCACGGTGCCCTTACTGACATCCTCACGATGAGTGCGTACCAAGCCCTTCTGGGCCAGGCTGGGGCCACCAGGATCACCGGCCTGCGCTCCACCCTGATCCTTCGTAGAAGGCGGGGAATCATCTGTAGTGGAGGGAACGCATACAGGAGAGAAAACTGGTGCCAGGGGCAAACCAACGCATCGGTCCCGTAGGCCGAGGGGTCCCTGGCTCGGGATACGAATTTGTCCAATTTCTTGTTGAATCTTGTTGCCATGATGTCCACATCGGGAACTCCGAATCTTTGGCAAATCTCTTGGAATACCTGGGGGTGAAGAGACCACTCTCCCGGGAGTAACTGTTGACGACTCAAAAAATCTGCTTGAGAATTGTCTATCCCTGGGATGAACACTGCTGAGATGCAGGGTACATGGGCTTCGGCCCATGAAAAAATCAGGTTTACTTCCCTTTGAGCCGCTAGGCTCCTTGTGCCCCCCTGGTGGTTTATGTATGCCACCGCCGTGGCATTGTCGGACTGTATCCTTACTGGCAGACCCTGCAGGGGAAGAGTCCAGGCGACCAGGGCCAACCGAGCAGCTCTGATCTCTAGGACATTGATGGGAAGCAGACTTTCTGCCTCTGACCACTGTCCCTGCTGGGTCCGTTTTCCTAAGATTGCCCCCCAACCTGTTAGGCTGGCATCTGTGGTTACTATTTTCCACGAGATGGGGCAAAAGGTTTTCCCTTTTGATAATTTTTGAGGGATCAGCCACCAGTACAGGCTGTGCCTGACTCCTGGGGAAAGAACTAATGGACGGTCTAATGCCTGTATGGACTTGTTCCAAGCAGAGAGAATAGCTGCTTGCAGAATTCTGGTATGGATCTGGGCATAGGGCGCTGCTTCGAAGGCGGCCACCATCTTTCCCAGCAGTCGCATGCATAGGCGAATAGTCGGCTTCTTTTTGCCTAAGACTATTTGAATCGTTTGAATTAATGACCTGATCTTCTTTTGAGGTAAAAATACCCTCTGGCATTCTGTATCTAACCGAAAGCCTAGATATTCCAACTGTCTTGTGGGTTGTAACCTTGATTTTTCTTGGTTCACAATCCACCCGAACTCTTCTAGATGCCGCACTGTGCGGACTACTGCATGATTGAGGTTGGAGGCTGAACTGTCGATAACCAGGAGATCGTCCAGGTATGCTAGGACCAAGATGCCTTCTGTCCTTAGGACGGCTAGTACCGGGGCTAACACCTTTGTGAATACCCGTGGAGCTGTTGCCAACCCGAAAGGGAGGGCTACGAACTGGTAATGACTTTGGTTTATCGTAAAACGAAGAAACTTGTGATGTGCTGGGTAAATCGGCACATGCAGATATGCATCCTTTATGTCTATAGATGCTAGGAAGTCGCCCTGATGCAGGCTGGTTGTCACTGAACGTATGGAGTCCATACGGAAGGTCTGAATCCTTAGAAAGCGATTTAGGCGTTTGAGGTCTAATATAGGCCTGACGTCGCCATTGGGTTTTGGTATAACAAAAAGGTTGGAGTAGAATCCCAGACCCCTTTCTTGGGTTGGTACTTCTACAATTACTCCTTGGAGCAAGAGGCGATCCAACGCCTTTACGAGAGAGGCCCTCTTTAATGGGTCGCTTGGAAGACTTGACCCCTGAAAATGAGGAGGGGGGATTTCTCGAAACTCTAGTTTGTAGCCTGAGGCTACTACGGACCGAACCCAAGAGTCAGGAATTCTGGCCTTCCAGACTTCGGAGAAAAACTGAAGTCTTCCCCCCACACAAGAGAGTGGGGGCGCCCCTTCATGAATCTGATTTGATGACTGATTTAGCCGGCTTGCGAGACCAGGGCCTCTTGTTTGCCGCAGCTTGTCCCTGTGGGCGGCTATTAGCTGTTGACCGCCCGGGAGGCCGTCGATACTGACGGGAAGTCGAAGGGGCCGAGCCTACCATGGCCTGTCGTTTAAACGTGGGCCCACGCGGTCTTTTCTTGACCGGTAAGGAAGTACTTTTTCCACTTGATATGGTGTGGATATATTTATCTAGGTCTTCCCCGAATAGTCTTCCCCCATGAAAGGGAAACCCTGCTAGAAGCTTTTTGCAGGGTGCCTCTGCTGACCAGTTCTTTAGCCACAAAAGACGACGCATGTGAACCACCAGTAGAGATGAACGGGATGCCTGTTGGATGGAGTCCTTAATAGCATCTACTGCAAAGCAGAGAGCCCTAGGGAATTCTGCTAATTCATGAGTATGCTGAGCCGGCATGTCCTTCAATATATGTTTTGCCTGATCCTTCAAGGCCTGACAAACACCAATGGCTGCTACTGCTGGCTGAACCATGGCACCTACTGAGGTGAAAGTTGCTTTCAGTAGGGTCTCGAATTTCTTGTCGACCGGATCCTTGAACATATGGACATTTTCAACCGGACAAGTCAGGGATTTATTCACGCAGGAAATGGCTGCGTCCACTGTAGGAAGAGCCCATTTCTTTACATATTCCTCTTCCATAGGGTAGAGAATAGAGAATCTTTTAGGAGGGACAAAGATTCTATCAGGTCGAGCCCAATCTTGGTAAATCACGTTCCGCAGAAGGGGGTGCATTGGAAAAGATGCACCAGTTAATGGGGCCTTTAAAGAACCCAATGAGGATACCTCCGGGGCTACTAGTTCTGGCACTGGAAGTTTAAAGGCAGTGCGAACCATATCTGTCAAAGACTGGATCCACAGGCCCTCCGCTTGAGAGGCCGAAAAGTATTCATCTATAGTGGAATTTTCCCTGTCTGAACCGTCGGGACTTGGGTCTGCGTGATCCCCTTGTGGGTCCCGTTCCTCTGAAGAGGAGACCTCCGCATCTGAAAACCCCACACTGGGTGAGGGGGATCTAGCCCGCTTGCTACTTGGGCAAGGACGGGAAAGTAACGCAGTTAACCTTTTCTCTAGCCCACTCATGGTGGCTGCTAGCATTTCTTCCGTCACGTAAACGGGAATGGGTGGATCGGGGGCCGCCTCTGCCCCCAGCACCCCCAATGGCTCTTGTACTATGCCACTCGGTGTCCTGACTGGCGAGGGTGGGGCCGTAGAAGCCTGGCCCAAATCCTCTGACCCCGATGGAGACCCCTTTTGCTTTTTGGCACCTTTAGCAGCCTTGGCTGGTCCAGATCCCTTTGGAGCCATTGTACAACCTTGGGTCACCCCTATAGCCAACACCTGACTGTTGCAGCTAGGAATAACCAATGTGAGGGCAGGTATGAGAAAAATGAAAAAGAACTAATTTCTCTCTTTTTCTTTTTTTTTTTTTTTTTTTTTTTTTTACCCGCCTGGGAGGTGGCAATACCGAGGAAGCCTGTGAGTATTGACACACCAATGCCCGTTAGCCGGAGTCCAAGGTAGACTCAGATACTGCTGGATCTAAGGCTGAGTCCCTTTAAGCAAAAAAAACTTTTTTTTTTTTTTTTTTTTTTCTGGTCAATAGTGGACCTAAGTCCTAGACCTGAAGATCCACAAAACCGCCACTAGGTGTCCCTGTGTGGCCAAAAGACCCAGCTGCACGCTCTGTATCCTTTCTTCCTCTGCCTCCAGGAGGTAAAGACCAGCCAGAGAAAAGTTTTTTCCTTTATACAGACCCTGACGCTGCTGGCCCGCCCCCCCGACGCACGCCGACGCTATAAAAGGCGGCGCGTATGCGCACACACGCGCGCGTACACACGCGCACGATCGCGCGCACGATCGCGCGCACCACGCTGAACCCACATGGAGGAAGCAGAGCAGAGGAACAACATGGACCAGCGTTATGCAGCACCAACAGACACCAGGTAAGCACTAATCTTATTGTAGTGCACACACAGCGAGGAAGCTGTCCCCATGGGCTTCCTAAGAAACAGGAGTTTTAACCAGCAATTTCCTCTTTAAAACATGTGGGGTTGCAGTATCAGTGTTAACAGGCAGACCTGGGGTGAGTAGCAAATATATAACTTACACAAGTATACATATATCTACATGTTATCTGGGTAAACATTAGAATCCCATCCTGCCTCAACAGACATAGTGGAGATAGTGGCTGATGCACCAGCATACTGTTAGCCAACCCAGAACCCCCAGGGGGATACCTACTGTCGAACCAAGTCCCGCAGGTTCCCTCTTACCTGCTCCACGCCGCAGGGTATTGCAAAATGCAAGAGGCCCAGCCTTCCCCCATCTCCGTGGGTATTGTCTTGGACCTTCAGGGACCGGGGTCCTGTGTTAAGGAACCCACACCCCTGGACCTATATAGCATCCTGGCATCAGTAGCTTTTAGTTCTTGGAAGAGACTAAGGCACTGGAGCCCAGAATCCAGCCCTCCAAGGAGAGGCATTATAGGCAAAACCCCACTCCAGCAGGGCCCGGGTACCGTACATCTTGGCTCTGAAGCACTTCGGACGGATCCGGCTAGCTATCCTGGGTCCCGAGACCTCCGAGGGACAGCTAGACGTGACCAACACCTAAGACACTGGCGGAAAAACTAAAGCACTCTCAGTGGGAGGGGGTTATATAGGGAGGAACTTCCTGTGAAGTTGATTACACCAGTGTCCACACCTGAAGGTACTCCATATAACCCATATGTAATGACTATGCGCTCTGTGTCCCGTGATGTACGATCAAGAAAACGTATTAGCTGAATTTCACCTTTAATTTGTTACTGCATTTGTCATAATTAACTGCTCAAAGCAATGGTTACGTACAGAGCAGCACGTCTCCTCCTCCCCCGGGGTCCCCCACTGGCGTTCTTTCTCCTCCCCCTCCTGAGTGCCGCAAAGCAGACTCCTATGGGGGCATTCATGCATGCTCAATCCCGATCCAGGCTGTTTGCATCTATTGAGACACACAGTCTGGCTTGTCCCTGCCCCCCCCCCCCCCTGCTCATAAGATTTGACTGAGAGCAGCAAGAGCCGATGGCTCCCGCTGTTCTCAGCCAAGCCTGTTAGCAGAGAGGGGGGAAGAGCTCCTGCACAATGCTGGATCAAGATCAGATAAGTCTTTAAGATTGCAAAGAGAGCTACTATTAAAAACGTTTTTTCACCTTGGTGGGAGAGAATGCATTAAAAAAAAATATATATAAATCTGCTAGTACATCCAACACTTCCCACTCCCTAGACTGACAATGCTGCTGTCCAAATCCACCCCTGAGCTCATTCATCCACAGTGGTGTCTGTATAATATAGGTCAGAGGTCCTCAAACTATGGCCCTCCAGTTGTTCAGGAACTACATTTCCCATCATGCTCAGTTATGTCTGTGAATGTCAGAGTTTCACAATGCCTCATGGGATTTGTAGTTCCGCAACAGCTGGAGGGCCGTAGTTTGAGGATGCCTGATATAGGTTGTGCGTTACTGGCCAGATCAACCAGGGGAAAACAAAGGAAAAAACTAAAACTAAAAAAAGCCCCTACATCCAATGATTGGTAAGCTGCAGTATATTACATTTTTGGGTTTATTACCGCTTTAAATCCTGGATGCCAGAAGATCCACATGTGGTATGCCCCCCCCCCCCCCTCGCCCCTACTTGAGGCAAAAAAATATTGCAACATCTCATGGTGGAGGGCCCATGCCCCTGGAGCCAGATTCTGATGGCTAATCAAGTCCACCTGGCAATATCCCACGCCTGGGATGTGGACAAGAGACAAGACAGGAACGTGCAGTTCTGCCATATGGAGAACAAGATCTGTTACCTGCTAAACAATGCAACTTCTAGTTAATCCCTGACGACTGGCATCACCTTACTGAACTCTGGTTGAGGGGGGAAATGCAGCCAAGAAGTCCATAGTTGAAGGGACAATCTAATTGCCCCATGTTCCAGGATGTCCTTGGGAAGTAGAGTTTCCTTTGGCAACCAAATTCCCAGAATGAACTAGAAGTATAACTTTTATTGATCTTTGTTTGAGCACCTCATAGCTGGAGGAGCTTGTCTGCAAAGTACTGTATGTGGCTAATTTTGTGTTAAGGATCTTGGAACACATCTGTAATGTACAATTGAACTGTACCTTCTGTTTCCATGGCCCAGTTTTCCATCTTCTGCCTCTCCCCAAGAATAGACCTCTCCTTCAGAAGACAGAGCAAGGCAATGTTTGCCACCAGAATTTACTGCCACCTTTTTCACAAATACATGTTGGATGGATTCCAGCAGTGTTGGTGTCGAGACGGACTCGGTTCCACCAATGCCCAGCCTTCCACCAGCCCCATATCCTGTAGCGTATAGCTAAACAAAAGGGAAGACAGTAAGAAGCAAAGCCCTTGGTACAGCAACAAAACATTTTAAAACACGGAATGTTACCTTCCCATCAGCTGTAACAGCAAACAATGTTTGTTCTCCTCCAATCAGCTGGATTGGTCTAAGTGTTGCCAATGCTTCACAAGGAGTAGGCACCTTGACTTTAGCACCTTCAATCCCTCCAAGTTGCCCTCTGTGATTATGACCCCAGCCATAGATGGTTCCACTTCCACCAGCCGACAATGTCCAATCATCCGGTCGTCTACAAAGAAATCATTGTTGTTCCATAAAGCCAAAGTCATCAGTGATATAGTGAATACATTTAGCATTAATAATTGCAGACGCTCTATGAAAATCCAGTACAACCAACCTGTTCATCCATTGAACAAGCTGTTCATCTTGTTCCCTCCTGAACATCTCATGACTCTCATGAAGAGCGTTCATGCTTTCATTATCTGCCATTAATTCTCGAATCTTCTTGGCAACCTTAACAGAGAGGTACAACATTTTAAAGGGTAAAAGAGAAATCTTAATTTTTTCATCATTTTTATTTTATTAAATGATTTTTATCATTAATCATACAAAAGTGGTTTACCTCATCCAAGAAGAGTCGAGGTAGTGGTGTTCTTTTGTCTAATGCTACAGCAACTCTAGAAGCAATGCAGTATCTTCTGAACCATGCCCACTTGTGAGTTTCCGCACAGCATGGAAGAGTATCCAACTCTAGGTCACAAGCAAGGGCAACCAACACCTACAAATGTGCAGGTCAAAAACATGAATAATCCAAAATAAATTGAAACCATTTAGAGACTTCAAGACAGCACAACACAACCCCATAACTTTACACTTACAAACCAAAATATCATTTTGATGCATAACTTAAAGTAACACTCTGCTTGGTGTTGAATGGCCAAAACAGCCACGCTCAACCAGGGTTCAGTAAAATCCTATGGTTCCTCCAGAGGTTCCTTGGTGTCCCTTGAGCTGCATCGGATTGCCGTCCCATTTATTGGTGTCTACATAGTTACAGAGTAAACACCACCTAGCAGAGCCATCTAAAAAGGAACCCAAAAGGGTCGATTGAGCTGTATATAAAAAGCAGAAGTCTATCCACCACTGTTAGGGGGACATACTTCCCACCATTATAAGGGGAATTTTTCCCACTGGCCTTCAATTAAATTATTTAACGAAGGGTTCCCCAAGACTTGAAAATTATTTCAAGGGTTTCTCTGGGTAAAAAGGTTGAGAAAGGCTGGGCTAGAACATCAAGTTAGCATACTGACTCATTCACCGAGAAGCAACAGTATAATCCCTGTGGTGTGTCTTGCATTTCCTATCAGTGACATTTTATGTGTCTTTATTTTCTCTATGAACAAACAATTTATCTTTTCTTTTTTTTTACCTACAACTGTTTACTAGCCTTGTTTTCTGCACTCTTAAGCCTAGTACACATGGGCCGAATGTCGGGCGGCATCAGATGGTTCAATAGAAACCAGGCCACATTTAGCCCGTGTACAGCAGCCAGACCGACCGAAGCTGGTCATTCGGCCGGCTTCTGTCAAAGGATCATGATCAAAAAAGGTCTGCCAACCGGCTCCCGATCAGCCAATTGTCTCAAAGCACAAGAGCAAAGCAGGAGGGATTGTTGTACCAACATCGAATTGTTAGTACAGCGGCGCTGACCCAAACTGAAACTAGTAGTGTGTACGAGGCTTAAAACACATGCACACTTTTTCAGTTTTTGTTGTCAACATGGGTAACCCTATCAAAGCACTTCCAGGAACAACTGAAGTAAAAATCCCACCCGACGGTATTTAACAATAGTCTGCCATTGTGCAAGTCATAAAAATCTCAGAAAAAAAAGCAATACATACATTGTGTACACTAGCCAAATTTGTGACAAATTAAAGTTTTTGGCTGGTATGTGTGGACAGAAGCATGGCTCGACCCAAAAATACAATTTATGCAAAAAAAAGAAAGAATGAGATGCCCAAGGGACATTTTTTTTCCAATATAAATTTAGGCGACAACGAAAACAAATTTAACTACATGAACCATATCAGTACATGTGATCAATACGTTTTTATAATGTTGTGTTTTCTGAACTGCAATTCCGTTGAGCTGTGTAACATACCAATTATTGCAAGGGTCCCCAAAGCCAGTTTACTGTCCTTCAGGCTTTAGGGGGGCCAAACTGTGGTCAACGTGGGTAGAAAAATGTCCCAGGCCCAACATCAGTGAGAATAAACCTAGCCTCAGGGTTGGTGGTCAGTGGGAGGAGGAATAGTAACCTATCATTGGTATCCGTGAGAGGAAAAGTACGCCATTGTTGGTGTCAATAGAAGGAATACTGCTGGGCTGGGTAAAAGCTAGCAAAGGCCCTTGGACTGCAGTTTGAAGGTCACTGATTTATTGAAAAAAAATAAGTTAAAAGCTGGACCTAACCTTGAAGAAAGGGCTGTGAAGTAATTGCTTTCCTCCTCTGACAATTGGGTCTTCGTATTCAAATTGTCTCTGTAAAGCTTCAGGCAGTCCCTTCACAAGAGCAGCCAACGCACTGCCAGTGAAACTCTAAGAGAAACAAACATGAAACAAATAACCAGCATAAAACGTACCCATTATAACGTTGTTAAAAAAATAAGATAAACGCATATACGCATGCATACAGTTAATTATAGGGCTAAGCACCACAGCTTTGGAGGGAAAATATATATATGCAAGTGATGACTACCACAATAGACGGTGCATACTGGTATAAGGTGTGGAACTAGCCATGGATTTTAACATTTTCACAACCACAAAACTGAAAAAAAGGTTCTTTGTAAAACTGGCCTTTAACCACTTCCAGCCCGGTCAATAGTCAATTGACGTCCGGGAAGTGGTTGTGAAATCCTGACGGTAAGTCTATTGACGTCCTGCAGGACTACATGCCGACACGCGCCCGTGGGGGCGCGCAGCGCGGCAATCGGTGATGCGGGGTGTCAGCCTGAAACCCTGCATCTCCGATCTCGGTAAAGAGCCAACGGCATTGTTTTTGGCACCGTGATCAGCCGTGATTGGACACAGCTGATCACGTGGTAAAGAGCCTCCGGCGGAGACTCTTTACCACGTGATCAGCTGTGTCCAATCACGGCTGATCACAATGTAAACAGGAAGCGCCATTGATCGCTCCTTCCTCACTCGCATCTGACAGACGTGAGTAGAGGAAAGCCGATCGCCGGCTCTCCTGACAGGGGGGTTCACGCTGATTGTTTATCAGCGGAGCCCCCCCTCGGATGCCAACACTGGACCACCAGGGAGTGTCCCCCGGTGCTCAATAGAGCAAAAAAGCACAAAAAATAAAAAATTTGAACACAATCGATGCCAATCAGTGCCCACAAATGGGCACTGACTGGCAACATGGCCACTGACTAAAATGATGCCCAGCAATGCTACCCCTCAGTGTCCATCAGTGCCCATCTGTGCCACCCATCAGTGCCACCTCATCGGTGCCCATAATTAAAGAAAAAAAACTTACCAAAAAAATTAACAAAAAAATAAAAACGTATATTTTTTCAAAAATTTCGGTCTTTTTTTAGTTGAGCAAAAAACAAAAAATAAATCGCAGAGGTGATCAAATACCACCAAAAGAAAGCTCTATTTGTGGGAACAAAATGATAAAAATTTAATTTGGGTACAGTGTAGCATGACTGTGCAATTGTCATTCAAAGTGCGATAGTGCTGAAAGCTGAAAATTGGCTTGGGCAGGAAGGTGCGTAAGTTAAGTGCCTGGTATGGAAGTGGTTAAAAATAAAAACCTTTCCCAGGTATTTCACATCCTGTACTATAGGATACAATAACAAGCAAGGGAGGGGAAAAAAAAAAAAAAGACATACCATTGCACGTGCCTCACTGTCTCCATCTCCCAGAAGCCTATTGATGTTAATAGACTGTCCAAACTCAGTAGTAAGAAGCTTCCTTAGCCTCTGTAATGCCCACATCCTGTGACCTGCAGCTGCAGAAGAGAATACACGCAAACTTAAAAGCCAAGTCCATATTTTGGACCATTTTACAGCTATATTTATAGTACAACCTGCAACATGGCAGCGTAAATGTCACCAAAAAAAAAGAAGATTTGCAAGTTAACTCTTCTTTTGCTTCATTCAGTTAGGTTTTGAAATTTTCACAGCTTTGTATGGCTCCACCCACGCAGCGGGATCATTCAAGTACAAGTCACACGGGCAGAGATTTACAAAAACAGTACCTTGGCATATTTATTTTATTTGTGAATCTATAGTAATCTACAGTAGTATTTTGTCATTTAGTTTATTGCTGAACCCCAGGCATGCCTTGAGTACCAATAAAACTGTACTTATGGACATACCAAGTGCGCTGAGCTGGGCACATGCCGCAAGGGATGCAGCTAGACGCGGAACAATTCCCCGATTGGCTGCAAAATTTAGTCGGAAATCCAAAAGACAAGTGACCAGGTCCATGGATGGACAGGACAGGATGCATCGATCTGAAAGGAGATCTTTTGGACCTAAAGAAAAAAAAAAAAAGCACATACTTAAAAAACATTCCAAAAAAAATAAAAAACACTGTAGCTGCTGACTTTTAATAAGGACACTTACCTGTCCTAGCCGCCAGCGATGTCGGCCCCCGCCGAGGCCGATTCTCGCAGCTCCAGGCACCGCCATCCACAGTAAGGGAAACAGGCAGTGAAGCCGTGCAGCTTCACTGCCCGTTTCCTACTGCGCATGCGCGAGCAGCGCTTTGTGAATGGGCCGGCTGCTTTCTGGGACACACACATTTCCCAGAATGCAGCGCGCCCCATTCACAAGAAGAAACCGAGTGTAGGAGGAGGAAGAGAATCCACCGCGGAAAATGAAGAGGCAGATTCGGCACTTCCGCATAGCAACAGCCATTTAGGGTAAGTAAAAAAAATGTATTTTTTTGGTGGAATTTTTTTTTCAGGTGGGAACTCCACTTTAACACTGCCCATTACTTTTATTTGGTAGATGTGCAAAAACAAAAAGACACGAAAATTACCTGCAACGGGCATGATGGGATAAACTGTGAATCGCCATCCCCAACCATTGACTGACCCATCACTAATGAACTTCCACTTCAGCTCATCTCCTGGAATTCGAAGTTCACTGGACCAGTCAGACCACTCGCGACCTGGCAAGCAGAATGCGACAATACAAAAGTTAAAAAAACACAATAATGCATTCTGCAGTCTGCTACTAAACTACTGCTTCTCACAGTAACTACTTGCGCCTGGAGGCCACATATATAATGCATATCAACAGTTTTTGTTTTTTTTTTACATTTTATGGTGGAAGCTAGGTGTACTATGTCCCGACGATGCAACATGTTAATATGTCCTGTCATGAGATGTGTTCTTGTAAAACAACATTTGAGCCCTTGTTAGCCGTCATCAATATAGTGTAAATTTTGCCATACATAAAGTTAAAAACCACAATGTGGAAAGATTTTTGCACGGATTCTGTCAAATGTGATCATGTCAGATGCCCACAGTTCTCTACTGTATATATGATCTGGTAATGTACAGCTGTAGGAAGTCTTTGTGGTTAACCAGATTCAAATTTACACTAGAAAGGGACAGCTGGTAAAAGTAGAAATCTGACTGATTTTTATTAAGCAGCATAGACTGCTTTAGTATCAAGATAATAAAGCCCATATTGTTCTAGTTCTAGGAATGCATGAAGGTCACAAAGGGTACTTGCAATCTATAAAAAAACATTCCATTTCCCACTTAACAACTTTAAACCCTTGTTACTATACAACTATTTTACAATTACAGACACACTGTGCATTTTGGAGATATAGAAAAAACTGTTCCTATTCATTAAAAAAACAAAAAAAAAGATGAAAAGAAAAAATGAATACAATGATTATGGCCCGCAAACAAGGATTTGCACTCATGCTTTTTGCAAAATTGCCCAAAAATATTTATACAGATTAAAACCCAACAAACCGTAAACAAAAAAAAACAACCACTTCATGCATCCTAACCATATGTAAAAAAAAATTGTGCAATCTATACAAAACAAAACTAATCTATTTCGGGACGAATGAAGAGAACCCATTACTCCAGCTACTACAACATAAAAAAATTGAGCTGTAACCCAAAATATAAACCACTGCAAATCACCTGATCTGACTGACACCATCCTGTTGGCCCCATCCATTATGGTGAGTGGGTCATGGCGGCGCTCTGTCGAACACTGGCGATCAAATTCTACTCTAAGGCCTTCAGCACCTATACATCCACAGAGAGTACTTTGTTTTTATCACAATTATACAGGAACAGAAAATCTCCCATTTAAAAAAAAAAAAAAAAAAGCTATACAAACTAGCAGCATGAAAAAGTTTACAAAACAGCATTAGTGAATGGTTTTCTATTGTGTGGGAGCTAGGTGAACCTTTTGCCCATTCATATTCAACAGGCAAGGCAATTATGTAAACACTCTCCAGCTGAAAGCACCGTCATTGTATTCAAACAGGACAAATAGTCAGGCTTTTGACAAAGTATTCCTAATGTAGATGAATAATGTAAAGCTACTACTCTGACCCAAAATATTTGTGTACCTACCTGGTATTTTAACTGTACCGCTGGTGGAGGTGTCATCAGTATACGGGTGGCTACTTTCCACTATGACAGGCTGCGAGGACAAGCGGCCACTCTGGGAATCTGTGGCCACATCTTCCAATTCTGTCACACATAGTTCTAGCAACATATCAGCTACCTAAAAGCAAATTATAGACCATTATTAAGTAACTGCACCAAGCAGTAAAATGATAGCAATTTATCTTCATTTTTGTGTTTGTTTTGTTTTAGCAAGACTGCTTAGCAATCACTACTACAGTGTGTGTGGCAAATATCAAGTCATTCTTCTTTCGTTTTTACATCTTTCATAGCGATTCCATCCAAACAGCATTTTAGCAGAACTACTTGTTTTCCCATAGCCTGCAAGTTCTCCATATAGTCTTTTGAATTGCACAAACTGGTGGCAAGTGGTTTGGCTAAAAAGTCAATCTCAAATGGCTTTGCCCATGCCAGGGGCGAAAGGTGCCCTGCGCAGTTGGGATGTTGCATGAACATTAAGATCTCCCCCCCCCCCCCAACATTAAGAAATCTCTTACCCAAGGTCGCTCTTAAAGCTAAACTCCAGGCACAAAAACTTTCACTGAAATATATTCCTGAATAGTAAAACAGATATAAATCCACTCTGTGTACACAACATGCCTTAACAAATCAAGCTGCTACATTTTAAAAGCAGCAGTGAAAACATCACTGTGCTGCACATAGCCTGTACAGAGCTATGGGAGGAGCGCAGCAGGTCTAACCACTACAAGCTGCCTACAGAAAACTACAGGAGGGGTGGATACATGACCAGTCACCCTGCAAAAGGAGAGATAGCAACAGTGATTAGTCTTTAATACAGAAGAATCCTGCACAGAGCCAAAGTTTCACTCTAAAATGACTGCACAGATCTAAGGCGGCGTACACACGACCGAGGTTCTCGCTAGAAACCAGCGAGAACCTCGCTGGGAGCTGCATTCCAGCGAGAACCTCGGCCGTGTGTACGCTCTCAGCGAGCATCCCGTCAGGAATGCCGTCGAGCCGAAATAGAGAGCATGTTCTCTATTTGCTCGGCGGCCCGTCGGGATGAATGGCTGGTTGCCATTCCCGACGGGCGGGTGGCCGAATCTGACGGCCGGCAGAGAACCTCGACGGGCGGAACAATGTGTTCTGCCCGTCGAGGTTCTCTGCCGTGTGTACGTGGCCTGGAAGAAACACACCAAGATTCACGTATACACAATTTAAACATGATTTGCTTTTCCCAGGGTTCAGCTTTCAACATGACGAGAAAACCTCCATGTAGAAAACAAATCTTCACTATAAATATTACATTAACCACTTCAATACGGGGCACCTTCACCCCCTTCTTGCCCAGCCCAATCTTAAGCCTTTAGCGCTGTCAATCTTTAAATGACAAGTGTGCAGTCATGCAACGCTGTAACCAAAGAAACTTTTTACCATTTAAGACAAATGGAGCTTTCTTTTGGTGGTATTTAATCACAACTGGGTTTTTTATTTTTTGCTAAACTAATGATTTTTTTTTTTTTGTAAATAAGCAGGTTTTCGGCTTCCTTGATAAAGCTGCACTTACGGGCACTGATGAGGCCACACCAATATGCAGCCTTTATGTACACTGATTGGCGGCACTGGACAGGCATCACTGATGGGGCTGCTCTGATAATTACTGCACAGATTATCTGTCAGCGTGAATAGAGGAATGCCGATAACCAGCACTTCCTAGTTACGCTGTGACCGGCTGTAATTGGACACAGCTGATTAAATGGTAAAGTGCCTACATTACAGGCTCTTTACCGTGATCAGAAATACAGCGTGTCGGAGCAATACACCACATTACCGATCATTGCACTGCATGTCCCCAGGGGTATGCACAAGCGGCTTGTTCTGATGGACGTCATAATGTCCAGTTACAATGGGAGAGCCACTGCCCAGCTGTCATTTTGCTATAGGTCAAGTGGGATGTGGTTAAAGTGATATTATAGGCAGATTTTTTTAAACAAACATGTCATACTTACCTTATTTATCGGCGTATAACATGCACAGGTGTATAACACGCACCCTAACTTTAAGAGGGCAGTATCAGGAAAAAAAACTGCCACAGACCCCTGTGTATAACACGCAGGCACAGTTTACACTGTATTTTCAGAGTAAAAAAGTGAGTGTTCTATGCCAATAAATACAGTACTTACTCTGTGAAGTGGTTTTGCACAGAGGAGCCCCGATCCTCCTCTTCTCAAGTCCTGGTCCCTCCTTCTTGGCGAATGTCCCCATAGCAAGTAGCTTGCTATGGGGGGCTCCCGAGCTGCTGCTTTGTGTGTCAATTCACATACAGACGGCAGCTCGGCCCTTCCCCCACTCTCTCCTCATTGACTCACTGGCTGTGAGTGACAGCAGTAGGAGCCAATGGCTTCCGCTGCGGTCTCAGTCAATGAGGAGTAAGACGCAAGAGGGCTACTGCTCTTATGCACATCACTGGATCGATATGAGGCTCAGCTAAGTATTGGAGGGGGGCTGCATAGAATGCAGGAAGGTAAAAAACCTTGAGCCTTTACACCCACTTTAAAACAAAAACCCAACATCCATGGCATCTGGTCTGATGCAACAAGTAGGGTTGCCACCTCATCCCTTTAATCCAGGACACATATGAATTACACAGGTTCTGAGGCTAGTTTAATGCAGGTTAAGCCCCAAGTGAGTTTAATTACCACCTTAATTAGCCACAGAACCTGTGTAATTAATATGTGTTCAGTTTTAAAGGGATGAGGTGGCAACTCTAGCAACAAGACATCCCATAGAAATTGAGGAAAGATGAAAGATGCAGCACTCTGCACAGCAGGATTGGATTGCTTCTGTTGAGTCTGCAGCACAGGTGCCAAGGCTGAGTGTGTCCTCCCACATGAAAATATAAGAGAGAAGAGCCTGCAACTCCATAGTCCTTGATGCAAAAATGTATTGGCTACATAATCGCATTAAAAAAAGTTTCATGGCCAGAGAAAATTTTTAACTTTTGTAAATTCCAGGTTTTGGCCATTTTAATTTCTACATAACACAAATTTTGCAAATTGAGAATCTCAACACCTTTACTAAGCAAAGAGAAAATTCTCTTGCAAAGTAAACATCCTTTACTAAAGGAATCCCAAAAGGCCTAAAGCAAGGTACAGCTTTGAAATGTATTGGGCGCTGCCATTGCCAGTAGCGACTCTAGAGGGATAATTAATTTTCTAAAAAGACAGCAATTATACATAATATGTTTGCACCCACCTTTATAATCCATTCACCTTATGGATTGAAAACCTTTATTTTTTTGCTGGAACCTGTGTAGCTTTTATCTGGACAGGCATCACTATTATTTTCTGCTAATAAAGCCTTTACTTACAAAGTTATCTTGTTTTATCCCCCTAATGCTTTATATGTCAGTATTTTTCTAAAGCGTCAGAAGCAATAGCTCCCCAGTCACCCAGAGATATGGTGGACTATTAATCATGAGAGCTGACATGGATTCCTCAATATAACTGCATAATACAGCAGTTTTTGCCTTTAAATAGAAACTGCTGACACCAACTAAGTCATATGGCATGTTATACCTTCTGTCACATACTTTAAAAAATAGAGCAACATAACCTGCAGCTGTATTCCATAGATCATCCTCAGCAAAGTGCACTTGAGAAAAAAAAGGAGCAAACTGATTTAGGCGGGTAAGGCGACACAGCATTAAATGGTAAAGGTTTAGACTGTCCCAAAAGGAAAAATACAAGAAAATATGTATAACTGATGTATACATAAAACAGAAGGGAAAGAAAAAAAAGGAATTGTTTACTTCACTACTAAGCTAAAAGCATAATGTACTATGTTTTTATACAATGGACAATCTTAAAAGATATAATAGGCGTATACTGAAAAAAAAAAAAAAAAAATTTCAACTCCTTCCACCAAAGTTTTTTTTTTTTCCCCATTAATCGATCTCCCACTACCATGTTGATGCCTCTCTCAGGTTTCCACTAGTTTGTCTATTAATATTCAGGATTTATATAGTGCCAACAGTTTGCACAGCACTTTATAACATGGGGCAGACAGCACAGCTACAATACAATACTATTCAATACAGGAGGGATCAGAGGGCCCTTTTTGTTAGCGCTTACATTCTAGAAGGGAGGGTCAAAGTGGAACAAAAGTTAATACGGTAGCTGTGGGGGATGATCAGATGGAAAAAATGAAAATACAGGATGATCAGATGGAAAAAACGAAAATACAGTTGTTAGGTGTGGGTAGGATAGGCTTCTTTGCAGAGGAGGGTTTTCTAATAGGAGTAGGAGATAAAATCCGACAATGTGGGGTTAAAAGTTCCATAAGATTGGAGAGGCTATCGAAAAGTCCTTGAGGCGGGCATGGGGGGAGGCGATGAGGGAGCTAAAGAGCAGAGGTTTTGAGAAGAACAAAGAATAATTAGGTTGGTATTTTAAGACTAGGTCAGTGATGTAGCTGGAGGTAGAGTTGTAGTTGTTCGCATTTTGAATTTAATTTGTTGGGTGAGAGAAAGCCAGTGGGAGGGATTGACAGAGAGTAGTAGCAGAGACAGAGCGGTTGGTAAGGTGAATGACAGGGGGGATAGACTATGTAGAGGCAAGCCAATGAGGAGAGAGTTGCAGTAGTCAAGGCGAGAGATGACCAGGGAGGAAATTATGAACTTTGTTATGTCATATACAAAGGGGCAAGCTTTGGACAGTGATTGGACGGGGGGGCTTAAAGGAGAGTTCAGAGTCCAGGGCTACACCTAGGACCTTATGGGGATGGGCTTATGGTTGTGCCATTGATTTTGACAGAGAGATCGGGGAAGAGGCACATGGGGAAGAAAAATTATAAATTCAGTTTTGGATAGATTAAGTTTGAGGGAGTGGTGTGACATCCAGTTCTACTTAAAGGCAAAGCTAATAAAAAAAAAAACTGGAGACTGCCATTGCTGTTGAATTCTGCATATATCCCAATGGCCTGCCTGTAATAGAATCATTTAACCAGATTATTTTGAGGTCATTCATTCTACACAAGTATGCAGATAAATATTTAGCTTTTTTCCCACTTTTTTTTTTTTTTTTAACTTACCACAAAATCCTCTTAGAGTCCATTGAGGGACACAAGAATTCCTAGAATTCTCAGGATTTCCAAAAGCAGTCCAACAGAGAGGAGGGCAACATAACAGAAAACCGGGGACTGCCTGCAGCCCAAACAGCCGCTCCAAGGACCTAACCTCAGAAGCTGGCATCAGATAAGACCCAATTATCTGACTGGTAAAAGTTGAGACAAATCGAATAGAGAAAAAAAAAAAAAGAAGTCTACTATTCTGGGGACACTGGCAAAATGATTGTGGGCGAAGTTATCCTGTGCTGGCGATCCGCTATTACTGGCAGTGTCCAATTCTCACATAAGCAGTAGCATAACCTGTCTAAAAATTCTAAGAATTCCTATGTCCCTAAATGGACAAAAAAAGTATGCAAAACAGGCTTGAAGATAACTTGGTAAAGAAAATGTATGTAATGAGCAATGTTCTACTGACCTGTGGATAGGCAGTTCCCATGCCTGACAACACAGCAGACAGAACTTCCTTGCCCTTTTCACCAGCTCTGTTAGAGACAGCCAGTTTAAGAAGGTCAACCATGACTCTTGTGTCATCAGAGATAAGCAAGCTGGTAAATTCATCCAAGCACTGCGGTTCGAGGCCTGGCACTTTGTTCTGGCTTTCCACATCCTAAACATAGGACAGCGATTCAGTATTGTTAAGTTAGGGTAGAAACCAGGGGGGAAGGGGAAGGGGTAGGACCACATCAGGGTCACCTTTCTACATTGAATGGATAATGTAATCTGCCACTCACCTCTTTGGTTTTAGTCATTGTCTCTGCAATAATACTAGCTGCCCCAGGGTCATCTGTAACTGGAATGAATGGTCGAGAGGAGGCAGCAGAAGCTGAAGGTGTAACAGCGGATGGAGTGACAGCATCATCAGTTGGGGCTACCTTAAACCAAGGAATAAAAGACATGAAAACCATTTACTGTGCAAAGTAAAGGGGCTGGATAGTCTTTTACAGTCAAAGAGTCCATAAAAAAAAAAACATAAATCGTGCTAAATTAGGCACAATCATTTTCTTATTCGGAGTCCTGTAGGCAGGCAAAATATACAACAGGGGTCTTCTGTATTACTCCAATGAACAAGAGAAAAGGATTTTTTATTTTTTTTTTCCAATTCAGGGGGTATGTCTAAAAATGCAAAAAAACACACACACACACACACACACACACACAAGTTTACCTCTCCACGTCTGTCTTGCCAAGGACTGGGACTTAATCTGTCCTCTAAATCTAGCGCCACATCGTCTCCATTGATAGGACTAGATGTGCCTGATGAATCAGATGGAGGTGTTGTGGACAAGGATGGGCACTCGACTGGAGCAATCATACTGGCTGGCATCAAAGCTCCAACCACAGCATCCCTGGAGTTGAGAAAAATTTAATATGCACACACTTAAAAATAAACGAAAAAAAAAAAAAAACACAAAGCACAACAGGACAGTAGTCTATTTGACCAAGAGATCACATAAAGCTGTCATCCACTATATGGATATGCCACTTGCTTCCAAGAATCAAGTCTCCAAACTCGCACTGCATATAGTATTCACAAAGGGTTTTAAAAGTAAACACACTTGTCAAAGCATTATTTTTTTGTTAATCAGCCCACTGGAGATTATCTAATTAATGAGCAGTTACATGATTTAATGGTGGCAGTAGACACTAGATGGCAGTTGGACATGCATGCAAGATAAAGAGCCAAATGATTTTTCAACTCATTACATTAAAACACAGATGCTCATACTACACATACAAATATTCATGCAGTTAGAAAGATCCCAGTGCCAGTATTATTCTAATCATTCTTTTAACAGGAAAACCCAACCCAACCCTAGAATCTATCCCTTTTTAGAGACTGATGAGTCAGCAGTATCTGCTCTAGTTCTCAATTGTTTATTATTAAGTCCAATTGTTACCACCTGGCCCTGTGAAAACATAAAAAAATCCATTTGTGCCTTATTAGGAATATACATTTAATCACTTCCACTGGGCTACGGTTCTGTATGCAGCAAAATTTGCTGAAGCTTTACTTTGGCAGAGTTGCCGATTTTTAATTCTTAGTAAGAAAAAAGTTCTGTTTAAACAACTTCAATACTGGGCACTTTCACCCCTTCCTGCCCAGGCCAATTTCAAGCTTTGAGTGATGTTGCACTTTGAATGACAATTGGATGGTCAAGCAACACTGTACCCATATATAATTTGATGAGGCTGCACCGATGTGCGTTGATGAGACTGCATTGATGATCAGTGCCCTATCAGCGTAAAGAATGTACTGAGAGCCTTGCCAGTTATTGACTCGCCTTTCCTCACACAGACACAGCACATGAGGAGAGGAATACCGATAACCAGCAAGTTTACGTGTGATCAGCTGATTACATGATAAAGAGCTGCAGTGATTTGACCTTTACCGTGATCTGTCATCAGCTGTGTCCAAAGGTGTGACGCGCACCCAAATTCCTGCCGTACTCATTTAAATGGACGAAGTAATTTTTTTTTTTACAATACTGTGGCTGACAATGAGATTTTGGCAAAACCAGAACCCTGCCCCTAGTACTCAAAGGAAAAATAACAGGAAGATAAGGGTCCCCCTCCCCCCCTCTAAAAAAAACTGCACTTTTAGTTTCGTTTAAATAAAAAAAAACTATAAAAAACACATTCAAATGCTTTAAAGTTGGATTTAACTATATTCTGTTGTTAAAACAAGTATTAATCCAATTATTTTCGATAGAAACATTTAATTGCTTCTAAAGCTATTACAATTCTCATCCTCCTCTCCAAACCACATATACGGCATCCACAACAGATTTCTTTAGGGTACAATTTCTTTGGTGCATAGGAACAGCTGGCAACAATTACCATGCAAAGTAATAGGTGTGGGAACATATGATCACTAATAAAAGCTTACTTAAATGCAAATTCATTTCTATACACATTCTCCAAAGACTTGATTAGCGGTGGAAAAAAAACAAAAAAACAAAACCGATGTCCTGCAATATTTCCTACCTAGCGTACATAATCTGCAATGCAGTCAGAACGTGAGAGAGTGCTTGCTGCTTGGCTAAATTGCCGTCAATAGACAGCAGAATCTTTGCAAGGGATGGCCGGTTCGGCTTCGCGTTATACACTCCGCTGATTTTATTGCTGGAGGAAGATGAAGACTCTGGATCTGAAGGCACACCTACAAAGAGGAACAGCAGGGAAGCCTAATTATCACAATAAAGTAATGACAGTCTATCAAACAAGAGTTTTCCCAACAAATCAATGTTCATAAACTCTCTACTCCAAACTTTTTTATAATTTACTTGACAGTTTATAGCCAGACAAATCTATGTAAAAGGTCTGTCCATTGAGACAGAATACTACACCTGACTAGGCATTTAAACAAAAGAAAAAAGGCCCTGCATGTATCTTTTCTCAGTTCTCAGAAAATTCAGGATGAGTTATCCATTTAACATGTCACATTCTAAGACTGGAAAATCCCTAAAACGTGTCTCCAAAGTTTATTACCAAGATAGGAAGCTCCAAGCGGGTCCCTGGCAGTTTGGAAAAGAACAGGTTCATGGACAGATGGTGTTGCCACATCCACGGTTGTCCAAGCTACACTGTGAGAGGACCCACAAGCCACACGTGTTATTTTCTGCCCCTCTAAGCCATGTACAAGGGTGGGCTTTCTGTTAACAGTAGTAGTCCCATTTCCTTGCTGCCCGTGATCATTGTCTCCCCATGCATAAACCTGCAAAGACAAAAATGCAAAAAAAAATAAAAAATCCTTTAATAATGCTGTTACAAAGATACATATTCAAGAGGAAATGCCTGTTCAGTTCTGAAATGAGTGTCCAAGTGAAGTAGAGGGATATAAATGCCTCGCATATGTAGTTATACAAAACGCTCTCTTTGACACCACAAAAAAAACATACACATTTCTAAAATGTTACCATAACCTTTATAAATAGGTTCCCATGAGCATGTACAGGTCACGTTTTACTAAAAACACATGGAAAAATCAGGTTATCTTTACGTGTTGTAAGATATGTGCAAGTCTTATAAAGATCTTATAAATAAAAAACAGTGTTCCTGTACAACATCCATCTTTGTTTTGTATTGTAAACTTTTAAACTAAAATGATTGAAATAAAAAACAAGCTGTTCCACCTTACCTGTCCTGTGTCAGTCACGGCCAGACAGTGCAGAGCTCCAACAGCTACATGAACAATCTTCTTTCCTCTGAGCCCTTCCACGACTTGAGGTTTTCTTACGTGGACATCGGTGCCATGACCTAACCTGAAGTAGTCGCCTTTCCCCCTAAAATGTCAGCACAACTTTAGAGTATGTACTTTCCAATATCCCATGATGAATGACACCAATATTACAAAATAGCAGCAGTCAAACACACACTTAGCCAACATATAAGTTACTGGTGAGAGAACAATTATGTGTGATCATAACACCACATCCCAAAACACCAATAATGCAAAATCATTTACCAGGAGAATAAAGTTACTAAAAAAATGTGGGCTTTAATGCCTGCATATATGTTTCCAATGATCGCAGAGCTTTCTGTGCTCACTGTGCACTTCCAGTGCAGTAGCTAAGCTGTCAAAGACAGCTTTTGAACTCTGCTAATGATCAATAGCCAGCAAAGCCAGTCCTGATCATATGAACACTGACAGCCAACCACAGCGGCCAAATGATCGGCTGATCCTTCCTACTCCCTTGGCCTAAATCAAAGGGACGCTGTTGGGGAAGGAATCAAATGTGTCAATATATGCTTTTTAGGTTGGCTTGCCAAGAATATGGGTGACAAGACCACCAGATGTGACCTGGCCAATGTTGAGTAGTGGCTCATGTGTCATGTTCTTCCCTCAGCAGGAAGAACTTTTTATGGAATCTGAACAGCTTGATTTTCACAGGCAATGTTAAATCAGAAAGCAAGTTGTGTACAGCCACTTTAGCAGTAAAATGTTTAAAAAAAACTTTAACCACATTAAACCTGCACGCTGTGAAATGACGTCCAAAAAGGGGATCTGTTATCCCGGGTGGACATCATATGACGTCCTGTACTTTGTGCGGGGATATCTGAATGATGCCTGCACCCAAAGATATCATTTTCTTCCGGCGGCGATCCTGCACACCGTAAGAACGATCATAGCGGCGGTTCCACCGATTGATCGTTCTTACAGGCGGCGGGAGGGGACATCCCCCCCCCTCCCTCCCGCCACCATCCAGTGCTTCTCCGGGCTCTCCCGTCCCATCGGGGGCCCTGAGAGATGATCGCCATCCGCCGGATGTGCAGCATAGAGATGACTGGTGACCACATGGTCACCAGTCATCTCTATGACCGTCGGGTACCCGTAAGAAAACAAACCGCAATTGCGGCTAGTAAGAATGAGATCTGTGAATTTTTTTTCACAATCTCATTCTTTCCAGCCTGGAGGAGAGATGTGGGGTCTTATTGACCCGCATCTCTCCATACAGAGGACCTCTCACACATTATTCCTATTACAATGGATGTTTACATTCCGTGTAATAGGAATAAAAGCGATCAGAAAAAAATAAATGTAAAAAAAAGTGTAAAAAAATAAGTAAAAATAAAAAACGCCCCTGTCCCCGGTAGCTCGCGCTCAGAAGCAAACACACACTTAAGTCCCGCCAACGTATGTAAACGTCGTTCAAACCACACATGTGAGGTGTCGCTGTGTGCCTTAGAGCGTGTGCAACAATTCTAGCACTAGACCTCCTCTAACTCTAAACTGGTAACCTGTAAAAATGTCAACGCTTTGCCTATGGAGATTTTTAAGTAACGAAGTTTGGCGCCATTCCATGAGTGTGCGCAATTTTAAAGCATGACATGTTGTGTATTAACTCGGCGTAACATCATCTTTCATATTTTACCAAAAATTGGACTAACATTACTGTTTTGTTATTTATTAATTCATGAAACCATTTTTTTTACAAAAAAAAAGGTGTTTAAAAAATTATTGCGCAAATACCCTGCAAGATAAAAAGTTGCAATGACTGCCATTTTATTCCTGCCATTTTATTCTGCTAAAAAAACATATATAATGTTTGGGGGTTCTGAGTAATTTTCTAGCAAAAGAATGATGATTTGTACATGTAGGAGAGAAGTGCCAGAATAGGCCCGGTATGGAGGTGGGTTTTAAAGCCCGGTATTGAGGTGGTTAAACAAGTGATTCACTAATCTGGAAAAAAGTAGTACTCGCTCAACAATATGGGCACTTAGACATTCCGTTTGCTAAGCAACCAATATTGGCAAAATAAATTAAGGTTAAGCTGGTGTTGTGACAAAAACCAACAAAAGCATACCGATCTAGTTGATAAACTTACTTAGACAAAAATCCATTAGCAATAAAGTGGCCCAAAACACAGTTCTCTGTGTAGCATCCAAACACACGTACTGCGGCCAATGGCAGGGCTTGATCAGCATTCAAAAGCCTGTGGTCATAACACATGATCTGTTGGATTCCACACAGGTGACTGCGTTTTGGACCACAGATTACCACTGTTCATTTTCATTGTAAATGTATTTTGTTATTATTGGATTTTAGGCCATCAGAATAAAGTTCCACTCTTGATGGTTTTATCTCCATCACAGTTATGACAATCGTATTCAAGTCATGATGTAGCGCTACAAGTTTTGTGTTATACTATTCAAGCATATTGTATTTTTCTCCCCTTTTGCCCACCTATTACATTTAAAAGTCTGGGTTTTATTTGCACATTTCACATTGCACAACTAATTTCATACAGTCAGGAGAAGGTTTAGTGGTACATAAACACACTCATAAACACACTCATCCTGGAATTTGAGACAACAGTGTATTCAGAATTCAAAGTCTATCAAAAGGAGGTGGTGACTAATAAGCAGTTATTGGGAGTAAACAAATTAACAAAATCCTTTCAGAAAACTGAGCTACTCCAACATTTAACCAAGAACGGAGAAACTATACATAAGTGTGACCAAAGAACAAACGGCTTGTCTTCCAGAATCCGCAACTATTTACAGTTGAGCAGCCAATTTAGAAGTGCAATAAACTCATTGATTAGTGAAAAACCTCATTCTCGGTTTTTAACACAAATGGTATATAGCATTCAAAGCTTCGACTAGCATTACCATGTCCAAACAACTCCAGATTTGGTCAGTGCGAGGGAAAATTGGGCTCCACACTCAATCTGACACACTCCCTGTCCATTCAGTCTTTCTATATTCTGGGGGACATTACATCCCTCACTGCCTCCACGGCCTAGCTTCCCAAAGTCTCCATCACCCCAAGAGAACACCAGTCCTGGAAAAAGAAACACAAGTTAAAAGAAATTGGTAAGAACCTGGATGCAAAGACAGAGTACATAATAAAGTAAAAAAAAAAATGCAGGACAATCTCAGGTTGAACTAGAAAGGTCAGATTTAGGGTGATCACATGGAACACAAATCTTTACCTTCGAGCAATTTATCCCATGTAAGTGTATTTATATATGTGACCGCTATGAGGAATTACCCTCCAGATGCTTAAAACAAAGTATAAATAGAATAAACTGGGTGTAAAAGTGGAGATCAGCTTTGGAACCCTGTTTCTATATCATTTGATATGTATTTAGATTCTGTTTAACCACTTGCCGACCAGCCGCTGTCATTCTACGGCGGCAGGTCGGCTCTCCTGGGCGAGAGCCCGTAGCTCTACGTCAGCTACATTTTCGGCTACTAGAGGGCGCGCGCCGCCGGCGGCAGTGCGCGTCTCCGCTCGCCCCCGATTCCCGCACGCGCGCCCGGCGGGTACGATCGCCGCCGGGCACACGCGATCGCTCGTTACTGAGCAAGGAACGGGAGCTATGTGTGTAAACACACCGCTCTCGTTCCTGTCAGCGGGGGAAACGCTGATCTTCTGTTCATACAATGTATGAACAGAAGATCAGTAATTTCCCTCAGTCAGTCCACCCCCCATACAGTTAGAACACACCCAGGAACACACTTAACCCCATCCCTGCCCCCTAGTGTTAACCCCTTCACTGCCAATGGCATTTTTATAGTAATACAATGTATTTTTTTAGCATTGATCGCTAAAAAAATGGCAATGATCCCAAAAATGTGTCAAAAGTGTCCGAAGTGTCTGCCATAAGGTCGCAGTACTGAAAAAAAAAAACCGCTGAAGGGCGTCATTAATAGTAAAAAATAAAATAAAAATATTAATAATAATGCCATAAAACTAACCCCTATTTTGTAAACGCCATAACTTTTGCGCAAACCAATCAATAAACGCTTATTGAGATTTTTTTATGAAAAATATGTAGAAGAATATGTATCGCCCTAAACTGAGGGAAAAAAATGTTTTTTTATATATTTTTGGGGGATATTTATTATAGCAAAAAGTAAAAAATATTGCATTTTTTTCAGAATTGTCGCTCTATTTTTGTTTATAGCGCAAAAAATAAAAACCGCAGAGGTGATCAAATACCACCAAAAGAAAGCTCTATTTGTGGGAAAAAAAGGACGCCAATTTTGTTTGGGAGTCACGTCGCACGTCCATGCAATTGTCAGTTAAATCAACGCAGTGCCGAATCACAAAAAAGTGCTCTGGTCAGGAAGGGGGTAAATCCTTCCAGGGCTGAAGTGGTTAATTAGGACCTAGAACTGCTGTGTACAGTTACCCTTAATCAAATATGGGAAGAATGTGACCCAAAGAGTCATCAGATTGTATACAACCAAACTATTACCTTACTAAACTTTACATTTTATTTTGTGAAAAATTACTACACTGTCATTCCGGGAAACCAGCTTTGAAATAGATTGCTGTAGGTCGATTGAGTTACTACCGGTCTTTTCTTTCTCATTTATGTTGACAGAATAGGCTTGGATCCTTTAAACTGAAACATACCTTCATCCGTCAAGGCCAGTGTCTGAGCATCTCTGCTTCCACATGCCACCTGTATGACCCTATGACCAAGTAGTACTTTCACCTGAAAAGGCAAGAGACAGTTGGACAAATACATCATCTTCCCAAAAAGGATTTCCACAATTAAAATGCACCAAAACAACTTCAACATCTAAACTCAGGAAGTTACATTCAGCATATTTATAATATAAAATTATATATATATATATACACACACACATACATATACACACATACACACACATACACATACACACACACACACGACTTTGCCTTTAACTAAAAGTCACACAGAATTTCCACCCATCAGTAGAATCAAATCTTCATACATTTAAGCAAGAAATCACTTTAACCCTTACCATTTTCGGCTTCAGTTGCGTTGTATTGTCACCATGGCCCAGGCGACCATACTCTCCCAATCCCCATGTATAAAGCTCCCCACTAGATGTGATTGCAGCACTATGGGAGCTGCCACAGGCAATGTCTCGGATACGCTTACTCTTCAGTGCTTCCACCAGACGAGGTTTGTCACAGTTCCTGAATAAATGGCAGCAGCTTATCTTAGGAACACCAGTCAGTGCCAGTAAATGGCATAATAAACATACATTTAGGTACATATGTATACAAACTAAAATAAAAATAAAATATTCTTACATCCTACTGAAATGTCCAAGCTTGCCATCGTCTCCTTCTCCCCAAGAGAAAATTTTTCCATCCACAGTTAAAGCCATTGCATGTCTTCCACCTGAAATTTGGGTGTGTAAAAATGACTACAAAGAGGCACACGCACTGTCATAGTCCTATCTTCATACATGAAAACACTGCTACAGGTATAAAGTGCGAGAAGCTAGATCCCTGGAACTTCTAGATGCCTGCACTTTTTTTAAACAAGAGTAAAAGAACAGGATATGTCACTTTTGGCCAGGCGTACCTGAGTGAACAGCCACTCTCTTTACCACATAGTTGCTGAGAGCAGTCATCTGTCGAGGTATGGGCACAGTGCCACTTGAAATGCCTAAGCCCAGTCTTCCATTGGTGGCTTCTCCACATGCATACACTTTACCTTCGGCAGTAACTGTGAATAGTAAATATAACAGAAATTAAGCATGCGCAACTCTATATAAATGCTAGAATAGCAAAATAGATGAAGCCAAAATAACAGAGGTTCCATTAAGGCAATGTAAAAAAGATTTTTGGCAATAGATTGAATTAAGAGCAGTGTATTTTGACAATATTTGGGGACATGATTGGAGGCATTTGTCACATTATCCTGTTTCACTCAATGCCTGAAAAAATTCCAAGTCAATGAAGGTACCCCACAACAACATAGCCATTTTAATATCAACTAGTTTTTGCTATTAGAAAGGAGAGTAGGTTACATGGTAACAACCAGGGCTGCCTTAATGAGAGGGCACACCTGGGCACTGCCCAGGGGCCCCAGCTGCATGGGGGGACCCTGCACTTTCCCCAATGCAGCTGGTCCTTGAGCCCACGATTCCCCGAAATTAGGAGCCCCATGATGGCACAGAGTGATGGATATACAGGGGAGGCAGGCTGGCAATGATATGCCGCGCTGTGCAGAACGATACCCATTTCACAGTCAGTATGGAGGGGCAGGGCCAGAGTGCCAGTGATGCTCTGACCCCGCCCCATGCAGCTTGAATGCTCGGGACTCGAAGGCTGTGAGGTAGGAGCTGGAGTGGGAGCTGCTGAGTCGGCAGTATTGAGAGCCCACCTGCGGGTAGCATTGTGGATGGTGCCATGATGAGCCCAGCTGTCGAGCACCGTTTGCACTGAAGGGCTTGGCATGCCCAGTGGGATGCTCCTTCCTCTGCCCCTCCTTCTGCCTGATTGATTGGTGTAGGAGAGTGCTGTGCTGGAGGTGGGCACAGAGACAAAAGTTTACATGCACTGTATCTCTACTGGAAAAGGGGGAACTACGTGGATGGAATAATGGTGCTGGGGGATATCAAGGGTGTACGGGGGAAAACTATGCTGAAGGGGGGATCTGGGGTATATAGGGTGTAGCAATGCTTAAGGTATCTTGGGTGGCTATAGTGCTAGAGTAATCAGGGATGTAGAGAGGCCACAGTGTAGGGGGTATGAGGGATGCAGAGAGGCCACAGTGTAGGGGGTATCAGGGATGTAGTGGGGTCACAATACAAGGGGTATCTTATGGTATATGGTTACAGTGCTGGGGGATATCCAAGGTGGAGAGGGGTCAGAGTAGGTAGGTAGGAGGCAGACAAGTGGAGCTTCCCCTTTTGAATGGAGCTCCGCATTAACTACTTGATTCTGTAGAGCAAAGAAACAGTGGGAAAATACTACATACATATAACAAAGCTGTCCTGTGCATATAATCATCTGCTAGATTGATGCCTCCCCAGCACTATGGCCCGTTTATGCCCTAGATATCCCCCCCAGCACTCTGACCCCTCTACACCCCAGATATCGCCCAGCACTCTGAGCCCTCGACACCCTAGATATCCCAATCCCAGCACTGACCCCTGGGAGGATCAAATGCACATAAACATGCTAACCCTAGGTGTGTTTATGCATGTCTTTACATTAATACATTCCAATGACCAGAATAAGTATTCTAGCCAACAAAATGCATAAATACCACATTGCCTGAACGAGCATAAAACACACAAACGTGCATACAACAGCGCACCTTGTTGTGTTTTTTTTCTGCTACTTTTCTCCTATAAGAAAAAAAGTAATCGAAAGAATACAGTGTGCATGTAGCCTAAAAGGGGACTTGAACTCAAAAAGTGAAGACTTTGTAAATTATAGAAACCGCAAGAAATTTTGACTCTGCCCAAGCAAAAACCCTATTATCCTTGCTGGAGGCTCTGATGTGGGGAAGCAAAGCCCTGTCTCTACCAAGATGGCTGCCTCCACACAGATAGGACAAGGCATGGCAAGTCAGTAATGAGAAAATAAAATCAGCTGCTGGGAGATCACAGGTCTCCTTTGCGTTTTTCCTGCCTTTTTAGGAACAGATTTCAGAGCTAATTTCTCCTTTACTGTATACAGCAAGTAGGAGATACAGTTGTGTAACAGTATATCCCAAAACCTAAAAGTCAGCTCAGAACTATTTACAAACTTAAAGCACTGTAATGCAATAAAAACCGCACCTGCAAATAGACTTTTAGATCCACCAGCAACCTGTACAACATTGAGAGCTGAAAGAGTCTCTGAAAAGGATGGCACTTTGATCTGTAAGGTAAAAAAACAAAAAAACACAATTTTATCATAGCTGAAATGTTTTGTGATTTACGCCAGCCTTTCAGAGAATGCCTTGTATTTATTGCAAAAATATACACGTCTTGCTCTGAATGGCTGAGAGGTACTCAGCCTGTCTGATGCTACTTATAGTATAATGGAGCGCTCACAGCAGGTGCATCACTTATTAAAGAAGATACAAAACGAAGGAAAAACGTTCTGGACAGCCACACTCCAAAAACAAATTGCTTTTATTTTAAAATCAAAAAACACACAAAAAACATGCCACAGCAGACGGGGTAAAAAGCCGACGCGTTTCACACCAAACTTTAGTGCTTATTGAATAAGCACTAAGGTTTGGTGTGAAATGCGTCAGCTTTTTACCCCGTCTGCTGTGGCATGCTTTTTGTGTGTTTTTTGATTTTAAAATAAAAGCAATTTATCTTTGGAGTGTGGAAAGTTTTTCCTTAATTTTGTATCATTGCCAGCACCCGTGGCTTTGGATCAAGTGAGGAGACTTTCTGATTAGTATCTTAGAGCTGTGATTTCTCTTTTTCATAGTCAAGAAGATAGTTGGTTTGGGCTAGCAGCATTTAAAATGACAAAAAAAAAACAGACTTGGGCGTCACAGTTTTCCACTTGCCCAGACATGATCTACTAGAAACGTGGAACTATTTGCCTTTTCCAATAGGTTTACTGTGTTTATGGCACTAGGATTCCTTGTAACAACTTATTTGTTTAAATAAACCAAGACTTTAATTTTTTAATATATCTGCCCCAATGAAAGATATAATCAAGCATGAAAGACCTCTTTATTCCGTAAGACTAAAGCTGGCCATACACACTTTACAAAATGTCAGCAGAAATTCAAAAATCTCTCTGGCCACCTGTTGCCCGATATCCCTTGACTGAAAAATGGAGTTGAGGACCGTCAGACGAAATGTTGCTGCATCCAGGCAAATTCAGCTCTTGCTCAGATATTTTGTACTTTCTTACTAGCTGTACAGTATATGGCGAAACACACTGGGTTACATCTGGTATGGGAGATAGACATGAAGGGTCACATGCCTCGCAAAGCTCTACATTTTAGGGGTGGGGATTGGATGAGTGTAAGGGATTTGTACCAGTCCTGGAAACCCACTCACATGCCAATTCAGGTAATCAATTTTGTATTGGATAATTTCACCAGTAGCTGGCTAGGACCCACCGAAACATCAACATTGAATGTTGGGCAGTACTTTCCTCCCCACTGTTAGTTTATAAATATATTTTTTTTACCAGTACCTTCTGTTGAGGTTTTTTTTCTGGATGGTTAAGTCACAACCAGAGTCTTCAACTTTGAGCAGCCCTGTATGATGCTCACGTAGTGATGATAGTAACAGTCGCTGTATCATTCTCCTGAGAGCCAAGGTTGACGGGACGACACACCCCCATGGGTTGTGTTTCACGACAGCCTGGGCACCCAAAAAGTGGGCTGAATGATGGAAAACCAGCAGCAGTGGAGGATGGAGGAAGATGCAGTGCAGCTGTGCGTTGGTAGCCAATCAGCTTCCAACTTCAGCTTGTTAAATTAGGCTTTGACAAAAAAAAAAAAAGAAGAATGGAAGAGGATTGGTTCCTATGGAAAGCTGCACCAGATATTGCACTCTCCAGTTTTATTAAAATCAACTCCAAGGTTGAGGTTATTTTTAAAAGGCAAGGGGGAAAAAGTAGCAGCTGTGAAGAATCTTAACGTGATCTCAAATGCAAACGTAAACATGCTGCTTTTGCTACATAAGCTCTAAAATATCCCATGTTCGTATCAAGTGAAAACCTGCAACACCCTCCTCTATCTACACTGTCAAAACCCACATGGAAACCGAGCATTCATATACATCACAACAGCCAAACCAGATTAAAATCTAGTAGTACGATACACTGCATCAGATCTTACCTTGGAACCTTTTAGTCCTCCCAGCTGATCCTTGTCATTCAACCCCCACACAAAAACCTTGGTTCTGATTGTTGCTGCAGATTCTGAAGCCGCTACTTTTTTCCTGACAAAGCTAAACAGACACAATTTGTTCATCTACCATACTATGAATAAACCACAACAAAGCTAAACTGCGTAGTAATATTCAATCAGCCATCACGACTCTCTGCAATAAAAAGCATATTCAGTGAGCACATTGGTGGGGCTTTTTTTTTTTTTTTTTTTTTTTAGCAATAAGTGATGTGATGCGTGCATTTTATATACATGTTGCCATGTTTTTGGTACCGTAGTAAATATATATTGTAGATTAGCCAATGAAGTCATAACTGAATTTTTCAGCAATATCTTACTGTTCCTATGTAACTATATTAGCCACACAGACAACAATACATCAACTTAAAGTGATAGGTGAAACTCCTGCGCTGAAATGGGTGAAAAGGGATTGGACCGTAGGAAAGGGGCCGTGGGAAAGGGGCACGGGAGGTATACTGCAGCAAACAAAGAATAGGTCTATCCAAATGGACAATAAAGGTATACAACAAGTGATATTGTTTGCGCTGTGGTGGTGATGCCTAAAGGGTGATGGGAAAGTGAAGTAGTAAACTAGGTGAATACAATAAGTGACAAAAATGTATAAATATATAGAAAAAATTCTATAAAACACAATGTGAACAAAGTAACAGTAAATAACAGTGACCGTGTCATCTATAAAGATGTGTGGTGGACATAATAGAATGCATGGTCAAACTCAGCCCTGCAGACAAAACCAAATAAAAGAAGAGAGTCCAACTTAATCATGCAACTCGGTGCAGCAAGTGAAATCTGGTGTGAAGTCAAAAGGAGATGTTCCAGCAGCCAAATGAGTGAAGGTGCAATGGAGGATTCCAAAACGTGCAGCCCACACCTCTAGTGATCCTATCAGCTTACCTCAAGGCTATCTGATATAGCCAGAAAGATAGGGCATCAAACTCTTGATGAATGGAAGCCTCAAATCCGATGGTGCATGGAAGGGGAAAGTACAAAAAAACAAACATAGAGTAGTCCTGTCACCACTGGAGGGATTCCTGCTAGCAGTCAAAAGATGTGCACTTACACAGAGTGGTGAAAGGGGGTGCCTATCTCCACGAGCAGCGAGCTCGTCAGGTGCTGCTCTGCTGCCGCTGTTTGGCTAGATGTTGATCCGCCGATACTCAAACGATGGTGTTTGAAACAAAAATAGGAGGGCACATCGCATAATACCGCAAAATAAAGATTTAATAAACAAAGCACAAAATAAAAACTCACATAAAGTCAGCTGAGGCGGTCATACATCCACGAGCAGCGAGCTCGTCTACCGTCCGTCAGGTGTAAAGGGTCCAGTGCTCCAATTGCGGGATTGGAGCACTGGACCCTTTACACCTGACGGACGGTAGACGAGCTCGCTGCTCGTGGATGTATGACCGCCTCAGCTGACTTTATGTGAGTTTTTATTTTGTGCTTTGTTTATTAAATCTTTATTTTGCGGTATTATGCGATGTGCCCTCCTATTTTTGTTTCAAACACCATCGTTTGAGTATCGGCGGATCAACATCTAGCCAAACAGCGGCAGCAGAGCAGCACCTGACGAGCTCGCTGCTCGTGGAGATAGGCACCCCCTTTCACCACTCTGTGTAAGTGCACATCTTTTGACTGCTAGCAGGAATCCCTCCAGTGGTGACAGGACTACTCTATGTTTGTTTTTTTGTACTTTCCCCTTCCATGCACCATCGGATTTGAGGCTTCCATTCATCAAGAGTTTGATGCCCTATCTTTCTGGCTATATCAGATAGCCTTGAGGTAAGCTGATAGGATCACTAGAGGTGTGGGCTGCACGTTTTGGAATCCTCCATTGCACCTTCACTCATTTGGCTGCTGGAACATCTCCTTTTGACTTCACACCAGATTTCACTTGCTGCACCGAGTTGCATGATTAAGTTGGACTCTCTTCTTTTATTTGGTTTTGTCTGCAGGGCTGAGTTTGACCATGCATTCTATTATGTCCACCACACATCTTTATAGATGACACGGTCACTGTTATTTACTGTTACTTTGTTCACATTGTGTTTTATAGAATTGTTTCTATATATTTATACATTTTTGTCACTTATTGTATTCACCTAGTTTACTACTTCACTTCCCCTTTCCCATCACCCTTTAGGCATCACCACCACAGCGCAAACAATATCACTTGTTGTAATACATCAACTTGCATTGCGAAAAAAAGAGAAGTAAAAGACAATCAAGTATCACTGCAAACCACAGAGTTTGTATGGAATGATCACTGCCAAATATACATAATTACAAATGTATACTTTTTAATTATTTCAGGCATTTATAAAGCGCTATTTAGCTTAAATATAGTAGACAACACCTGTAGTAATTCCCAGAGGTGGTGAGCGGTCGGTGCACTGTCCCAACACCCAAGCAAACATGTAGATAAAAGAAAGTGGGCAACTCAATTTTCCGCAATGAATATATTTATTAATTCAGGATGTGGTACAAAATACAAGGCTTACGTGTAGCCTTAATCACAGCCGTAAAATTCTCAGAACATATTTATATACATACATACATACACACACACACACAATCCCTGCCCCTACCAACACAGGTTATGGAATACTACATTTATTCATTGCGGAGGATTGAGCTGCCGGATTTCTTTTATCCATACGCTTTCTATTTAGACAGCACTTGTCATACTATTTTGTCGCATATATAAATATGGTTTTATAACAATCTCATTTCCAGACACAGGAAAAAAAATATGTATATCACATCAGTGTCAGTATTTGTATTGGAAAAGTGGTGGGGACACCCAAAACTTATTCTATAAATGTTCATGGTATACCGCTGAGATAATCCTTGAAGGTGACCAAAAGAACATGGCCTGTTTGAAACTGGCCTGTCAGTCTGTGAGGCCTTGGACTAGCAGCAGGAGCTCCACACGGCGCACGTTCCTAGAGTAGGAGCGTGTGTGCTATAGCTCCAGGCAGGTTTAGGAGGTAGTCAGGTAGATAGGCTAGACGGGGTCTAATTCAGCCCTGCTCAGCCCAGCTACAGCTCCACCATCAGCCTCTGCACGGACCGACCTGAACCCGGCCAGCTTTTTCTCCTGTCTCCCCCAGCACTCCTCCTCCCCTCCTGAAGGTGAGTCCCCCCGGGACTGAGGGCGGCCGTCCTTTTCAGGACAAGCCGCGGCATCGGATCCCGGGAGACAGGCGTTAAGACCTGTAATCATCTCCCCCTTTACAGGCTCGAGGCACCCCTTCCACATCCCCTCGCCCCCCACCCACCGCCGTCGATTCCAGGCCGTTTTTTCGATGCTCCGCGCCAACCTTGCTAGGTCCGCGGCAGCCGCGGCTTAAGAAAGGCCGCGGCTTCATCCGCGGCCTAGCGGCGCATCACATCCAGGCCCAGCATCTGCCCAGTACACCCCCCCTCACCCCTGGAGGACCCCATCCACCCCTAAATAGCCACCTCTGCTGCCAATCCTCCCCACAGATAGCCCCCCGGCCTGGGTTTTTGTGCCAGGCCGGCGGCTGTCTTAGTACACCCCCCCTAGCAATCAGAGACATCTCCTACCCCAAGTCCCCCAAACCATAATAGTATTTGATCCAGGGTCGGACCGATCGCCTTTCAGGGATCAGGAAGGAATTTTTTTCCCTGCCCCAGCATATTGGCGTAGCTTGGCCAGGGTTTTTTTGCCTTCCTCTGGACCAAAGCCAGGAGAGAGGATTCAGTTGAATCCCCCCTCCATCACCATCCAACCATCGCCCCCCCCCCCCCCCCCCCCCCTGATGACGGGCATCATGGCGAGGCTGCGGTATTCAGCAGAAACCATTTGGGGTCTGAGGCGATTTTCCGCAGTGCTACCAGCCGTCACCAAAAAGGCCCTAAGATCTGAGAAAATTTTGAGAATTGATCGACGATCGACTATCAAAAAATCTAGTCATCCATCCCAACCGAAGCACATATCCTGTGCTTTGATTAATACAAGATCGGCAGTAAAACACCGATTAGAAATCCATGATTTTATACTACAATACGATTTAGACTGCCTCTTCATTACAGAGAGCTGGCTTACAGCCGACTGTAACACCATTCTAGGAGAACTGGTGCCAGAAAACTACCGTATTATAACGGAAAACAGAATAGGGCAAAGAGGAGGGGGCCTGGCGGTGATTTACAAGACTCAGCTTGCAATCACCAAACCAATCCTTCAAAATCCTCTTCCATTCATGGAAACCCTTACGCTACAACTGCAAACAATTTCAAAGGAGACCATCCACATTCTGCTCTGCTATAGGCCACCTGGCCCAAAATCGCAGCTGCTACCATCATGGACGGATTTCTTCTCCACTTATACCCTTAACAGCAAACATTTTTTGCTGCTCGGGGATTTCAACCTTTGGGCCAATTCCGCACAAGACCCCATTGCCGATGCCTGTATTAACCACCTGGTAGATTTAGGGTCACAGCAACTAGTATGTGGACCCACACATGCTTCAGGTCACACACTTGATCTTATTTTCAGACAAGCTCTGGAAATAAAAATTTGGGAAAATGAAAAGTTGCCATGGACAGACCACCATGCAATTAAATTCATTATATCCACAATTCCCCCAGCAACAAAAACATCAAATCCAGTGACAACTCACTGGACTAGATGTCAGAAGAAGCTCCATTCGGAACTCTTCAAAACTACGTTAAGGGAAAAAATAGAAACAATTCAGCCGCATCAAACAGCTGTTGAAACGCTGGATGCCATAAATTCGGCCATGCTACAGTCAGCCGACTTGGTAGCGCCGAAACGAAAGACCCACATCCGGAAAAATAACCGCAGCTGGTTTAACAACCAGCTGTCGTTACTGAAGCAAGAACGCAGAAGGGCAGAATCTGCCTGGAAAAGATGTTCTTCAGAGCTAAACCTATCCATCTACAAGGCGGCGACAAGAAAATACCACAAAGAAATTTTCCAAGCCAAGAAAAATTATTTTTCGGAAGCTATCAACAGTGCCATAAACCGCCCCCGCGAACTCTTCAAGATGGTCACTCAGACCATGAAACCAGGATGTATTGAAGCCCCCAATACAGACACACAAGAATTTTGCAATGAACTATCGGATTGCTTCATTAATAAAATTGAGGCAATCCGTGAAAGCATTCAGCAGAACAATACCCCCCGCAGCCCCCCCTGCAGCCTCTCACACTACACCCATAGTAATTCCCCTATATCAGGTAAGTTCACCCTGGAACCCATCTTTATCGAGGCCACTAAGAATATCATTGGGGCTTTGCGAAATGGCACAGCACCTAATGACATTATCCCCACAAAACTGCTGAAGGAGTGCGCCTACATCCTGGCTCCTCCCATCACGCAGCTTATCAACCAGTCTTTCTTGGAGGGCATAGTGCCCTCACAGTTGAAAGAGGGTATAATCCAGCCCATCCTGAAGAAACCCTCCCTGGACCCCAAGGACCCACTCCACCGCCGTCCCATAACAAGCCTCAATGTACTCTCTAAGATAATGGAAAAAGTAGTGGTACAACAGCTGCAACAGCATCTAGATACCTACAAGCTACTTGACCCATTGCAATCAGGCTTCCGTCCCGGACATGGGACGGAAACAGCATTGCTGAAAGTATGGGACGATGTTCTCAAGGCCGCAGACGAAGGAGAATCTTGTCTCCTGGTTCTGTTGGACCTAAGTGCAGCTTTCGACACTGTAGACCATAATCTGTTACTGACTCGGCTTGCTGAAGTAGCCAGGGTCGCAGAAAGCGATTTATCTTGGTTCTCCTCTTTTTTGGAAAACCGATCGCAAACAGTGAAGTTAGGCCCTTTTATGTCTGAAAAACGCACAATAACATGCGGAGTCCCTCAAGGATCGCCTCTGTCACCAGTGCTGTTTAACATTTATCTCCGTCCTCTTTTTGAGATTATCAGCAGCCAAAAACTGCTCTATCACTCATACGCAGACGACACGCAACTTTATTTCCGCATTTGCAACAGACAGGATCACCACCTCAATCTAGAGACATGCCTCTCTTTGATAGAAGACTGGATGACAAAGAGTTATCTTAAACTCAACGGAGCGAAAACAGAACTTCTTCTGTTTCACGCCAAGCACAGGAATCAACTTTCAACAGTGTGGACCCCCCCGCCTATTTTGGGCAAAACCATCACCCCTAGCGCCAAAGTCAAAAGCCTAGGGGTCATTTTTGACTCCTTTATGACAATGGACGCACAAATAGGATCAGTAGTCAGCGGATCTCACCATCTACTGCGCCTACTACGTAGACTTACTCCGTTCATCCCCAAAGAAGATTTAGCGGTCGTGGTGGGAGCTATTGTAAACTCCAGGCTGGATTATGCAAATGCCCTTTACCTCGGCCTCCCCAAGTACCAAATCGCTCGTCTGCAAGTCGTTCAGAATACGGCCGCCAGACTTGTGACTGGGAAAAAACCCTGGGAATCTATCTCACCTTCACTGAGAGCCCTTCATTGGCTGCCAGTTAAAGACAGAATTGCTTTCAAAGCTCTATGTCTTACGCATAGATGTGTCCATGGGAATGCCCCCCAATATCTATGCGAAATAATAAAAGCTCATAACCCCAATCGCGTTTTGCGATCCACGAATCAGAACCTGCTCCAGGTTCCGAAAGCCAACTTCAAGTCCAAAGGAGAAAGAAGATTCGCGATCAAAGGTCCCAGACTATGGAACGCTTTACCAACCAGCATTCGGTTGGAGGAGAACCACCTAGCATTTAGGAAAAAGGTCAAGACTTTTCTCTTTTGATATCAAAGGAGACAGGAACAACAAGCGCCCAGAGGCGATTCAGTTCGCATGTGCCGCGCTATACAAGTTTTCATTCATTCATTCATTCATTCATTCATTCATGGTGTCCGCTGGACAACTACCAAGCACTGACAGGTGGAAGGGATCACCTATTGGAAGTATTATGTAGGTCACTTCACTTTCTTGGGCTAATAAAGCAATAAGAGAATAAAAAGGGGAAAACAAGTTTTTTTTTTTACCAGCTATGGGGGGTCATAATTAGAGAGATGCTGTTGCACTTTCACTTATGGGCCAAACAGACTCCCTTTAAAAATAAAATACATAAAAGTCTCCCAAAAATGTTAAAAGGAATGGGCAGTGTACATGCAACAAATACCATTACAAATGTAATTCCTTTAAATGTAACAGGAAATGTGTCAGTATGAGTAGTTATAACCATATTCCCCACCCACAAAGAAATTAATTTTGTGATCAGTAAGTGTTTTTTTTTTTTAACTCTTCTAGTACTTACCTGCCAGTACTAGTCTTATCGTCATCCTCTTCTTCATTATCAGAGGCAAGAAATGGAACTGTTGCTAGATCCTCATCTTCTGCTCGGATCTGTCCAATAATGCTCAGCTCGTGGATTTTACAGTCAATGCCAGAGCTCCGACACTGCTTAATGGCAATCTCAATATATCTGTGATACTAAAATGGGTGACAAAAATATAGTACATTGGCATAAAATTAAAATGCAAATAATGCTGTTAAAAATGCAGCTGCATGCCCCACTTACCTCTGTACAGTCACTAAGCAGCAACACACTCATGTCTATAGGATTTATGTTGATTGTCTTTAATTCTATGAGGTTATTAAGAGAGTTTCCCCCTATAAAAAAATAAATTTGCATAAACCCGATTTATAGATGAAAAGAAAACAAGTGATTAAAGTGGAGTTCCACCCAGGAAAACAACATTTGCCCATATAGCCTAAAAAAATTAAATAAATAAGGGTCATCGCATTTAATTTAAGCGATACTATACCTTTGTTTTTTTATTAACCACTAGCCGACCAGCCGCCGTAGTTCTACGGCGGCAGGTCGGCTCTCCTGGGCGAGAGCCCGTAGCTCTACGTCGGGACTTTCGCAGGCACTAGGGGGCGTGTGCGCGCCGCCGGCGGAAGATCAGTGATCCCCCCTAGTGCATGGGTGTCAAACTGTCGGCCCTCAAGCTGTTGCAAAACTACAAGTCCCATGAGGCATTGCAAGGCTAACAGTTACAAGCATGACTCCCACAGGCAGAGGCATGATGGGACTTGTAGTTTCGGAACAGCTGGAGGGCCACCAGTTTGACACCCCTGCCCTAGTGAGTCCACCCCCCCCCCATACAGTTAGAACACAAATAGGAACACACTTAACCCCTTCCCCGCCCCCTAGTGTTAACCCCTTCACTGCCAATGGCATTTTTATAGTAATCCAATGCATTTTTATAGCATTGATCGCTATAAAAATGCCAATGGTCCCAAAAATGTGTCAAAAGTGTCCGATGTGTCCGCCATAATATCGCAGTACCGAAAAAAAACTAGTAAAAAAAAATATTAATAAAAATGCCATAAAACTACCCCCTTTTTTGTAAACGCTATAAATTTTGCGCAAACCAAGCAAACGCTAATTGCGATTTTTTTTTTACGAAAAATATGTAGAAGAATACGTATCGGCCTAAACTGAGGGAAAAAAATGTTTTTTTATATCTTTTTTGGGGATATTTATTATAGCAAAATGTAAAAAATATTGCATTTTTTTCAAAATAGTCGCTCTATTTTTGTTTATAGCGCAAAAAAATAAAAACCGCAGAGATGATCAAATACCACCAAAAGAAAGCTCTATTTGTGGGGAAAAAAGGACGCCAATTTTGTTTGGGAGCCACAGCGCAATTGTCAGTTAAAGCGACGCAGTGCCGAATCACAAAAAGTGCTCTGGTCTTTGGACAGCAATATGGTCCGGGGCTAAAGTGGTTAAAACAAAAAGGTATTCATTAATTGAAAGCTGCAGAATGAAAATTAAAAACACTACATTGCCATTTTTTTCCTCCATTGAGGGACACATAGGGATATGTGGCCACCTACAACAGAATTAGACACAAGGGAAAAAAAATACTGAAGGCCTGCCCTGCCCTGCCCCTTTAAGGGTATAACCCACTTCAAATCTCACCAGGGATACAGTTTGTGTCCCAAGAGTATAAAGGTCTCCTTCCTTGCTGCTGGACTTTTTGCTTTAACTGGAAAACAATTCTATCAACAGCTACTAATAAATGTATGATGGATATACTGATATTCTGAAAGTTACAGCAGTTAGCCAACAGTGTTGGGAGATTCATGACAGATAAACTGACATCCCCACTATTGGGTGCTCTGGTTGTTCCCGTGCATGGTCTGCCATTACTAGATGTACGTACCCCTTCAAACACCTATCACTGCGTTCTGTGTGCCCCAGGCTGTAAGGTGGTGGATGCAGCTCTCAGAGGGAGTGACAGCTGCTCACTTTGGTCCATTGCTGGCATTTTCAGTAGGAAAGACCCCATTTTTCTAGACTGCTACCTGCAATGACATTTGGCACTATGCCTCTTCTGTTTAACCCCATGGGTACATTGCTTTGGCTCTCCCATCATTTCTGAAGAAAGACCGTTTCTTCTTGAAAGGTGCATTTCCTTTTTTGCTGTGCCCAACATGTTTGTTTCCAAATGAAAGGGCAATCATGCTGAGGCTGTAGACAAATTGTTCCCGGTAGTGTTTGTAATGTATGCAAGGCAGAATCTGGTGCAGCAAAGGATGGTGCAACGTTTTTTAGCACACCCAGATTAGGCGTTCCTTCTTCTCATCTTACCAACGATTATTTTTCTGCCGTTATGAAAGGATTTAGGTCTCTGCTGGAGAAAGCTGTTGCTGCTCACAAAAGGTTTAAAATGCCCACAATCTTCTTCACCTGCAGCCTCCGACAGAGATGTTTAATTTACTACCATTATGTCTAGACTCGGCTCCCATAAACCTGAACATGTAACCAAGGTTTTTGCTCTTCACTCTATTTTTGTTAAATTTATCTATAAAGGCTAGAAATTTCTGGATTTCCTGGTCACTAAACAATTCAAGGCACGCTATCCTTTCCAGAAGTTTCTGTGAACAAATGGTCTACGCCACCTCTTAAGGGTTGATTTTCCAGTACAGCAAAACCTTGGTTTGAGAATAACTTGGTTTGAGAGCGTTTCGCAAGACAAGCAAAACATTTTAATACATTTTGCCTTGATATAAAAGCAATGTCTTGATATAAGAGTAGCGTCATGTCACAACTGAATATTAAAAAAAAAAAAAAAAAAAAGAAGAAGAGGGGGGGCCTCGAAGTATAGTAATATGGTTACATTTAATGAAGGTACAACATTTAGCAACTTATTGCAACACTTAGAGGTGCCTCTCTTCTCTTTTATACCCTGTAAAAAAAATGCTTTGATATACTGTATATCATGTTAATAAAGTGAAAGTCCAGCCTAAGACTAAAATCCCTAAATTATCTTGCAGCCGCAATCTAATGCCGCGTACACACGGTCGTTTTTTGTGATGAAATAAAACGACGTTTTAAAAAACGTCATTTAAAATGATCGTGTGTGGGCAAAACGTCGTTTTATGTCTTCTGAAAAACGACAAAAAAAAAAAATTCGAACATGCTTCAATTTTTTATGTCGTTTTTCAGAATGTCGTTTTTTGTGTCATAAAAAATGATCATGTGTACGCCAAAATGACGTTTAAAATGACGTTTTTAAACCCGCGCATGCTCAGAAGCAAGTTATGACGCGAGCTTGAATGAAACAGAGTGCCGTCGTACGTGTTGTACGTAACGGCGCTTTGCAAGAGCATTTTCAGAAAACGATGGTGTGTAGGTAACGTCGTTTTTTAAAATGAAGTTTGAAAAACGTCGTTTTTTTTTCATGAGAAAAAACAACGTTTTTTTTACAAGACAAAAAATGACCTTGTGTACGCGGCATAAGACTAACCTATCTAACCTTGTAAAGCAAAACTTGCTTGACGTACCTTTTCTAAAGCCAATCCAGTCCGGTTTCCAGGACACAGCCAACAGCAGCTGTGAAATGCCTGGGAAGTGATGTTGCCATAGACTTACTATGGGGCTTCCGTTGTCGCTGCCTCTTCTGCACCCACCTACACAGAGAAGCTGCCACTGACAGCTCAGCATGTGATCGGATCAGCTTCAGAAAAGGTATAATGGAAGTAACCCGTAGGGGCTGCTGAGTGCTGTGGCCCACCTGTCACCCTGCCCAGCCCGCAATTAATTTCCCAGACACTCCAAGACAATGAACAGTTCATGTTTTTGTGTTTTATTGAGGGAATAGAACTTGGATGGGTAAAGGAATATATTGGATGCCCGGTTAATTGTAGATCAATCAATTGGTAAATTGTAGAACAATCAATTCGGTCAAAGACAAAGAGCATTAGCCCCTATGGTGTAGCAAGAAAGTAGAAAGTTCTGGTGCTAGCTGTCCTATCTTTGATTACTAGGCCCAGTAACCCATTTTCAGGCCCTATCAGCCCTCCTGGCTGCAGCTGCCCTTCTTCACTGCCCTTGACAACACAGTCCAATTCACTGGCTCTGCACCCATCGCAAACTGCATGCTCACAGTCCTTTCAGGTATGCCTCCCAGTCCTCCCAACTGTGCTTGTCACTCAACAACCCTCCTAGCTGCAACCAGTTGTTCCTCTCCTTGAAGACTTGCCCAGAAAAGCTAGCTCCTGCTGTCCCCTTTGCTCCTCCTGTCCAGAACCTTTACGCTTTCTTGAAGGGCTCTGTCCACACCCAGGTACTTAAGGCGGCCTGTCCCCTGCCAATCCAAGTTGGGGATTGGTCAGGGATCCTTAGAGTACCCCAGGCAGCTCCACCTCTCCTCTCCTCCTTTCTAAAGCCCCCTCTCCTTTCTAGAGCCAGAAGGATCAGATCAGCTTCAGAAAAGGTATAATGGAAGTACCCCCGTAGGGGCTGCCGAGTGCTGTGGCCCACCTGTCACCCTGCCCAGCCCGCAGGGCTGTAGAAGGCTCTAGAAAGAAGAGAAGATCATTGGTGATGCTGCCTGTGAGTCACCAGTTGCTGCTCTGAGACACTCCCAGCCCAAATCAAAACAAACGGGCCTGGCTGTCAGCCAGTCTTGCTTAAATTTACCTTACCTATCACAGAAAAAAATCCTATTCTAGAACCTACCCAAGTAGAGGGTGCTACACTATGTACAGTGAGGTTTGCTTTACAGGACTAGATAGGTTAGTCTTAGATTGTGGCTGCAGGTAGATTTAGAGATTTTAGTTTTAGACTGGACTTGCACTTTAAGGAGTTGACCATCATTGTCGAGGATTCTCTGACCTTTAAAAAGGACCCCACCAACAAAAAGTTGGACATTTTTGGTCATGCCCTCTATTCCTTAGCAGGATTGCCCCTTCAACCTTTACTAGCCACTTGTATTCTTTCACAGACTTTGGCTACTTGGTCAAAATCACTAAGTGTGCATTAAGCAGGCACACTGACTGACCCTCACTTTATTGATTGCATTGACCAGATGTTCATCTTGTTTTTTGTGCGATGCAGTACTGCATACCTGCCATTTCTTTGCACGCAGTTAGTACAAAAAAAAACGGATGCGACTGGGGTTCCAAAGAAATTGCTGCAACTCACAGCACACACTTGGACAAGCACACTACAGAACAACTTCTCACAAAGTGTGATCCTAAAAAGGAAACCCTAAAAGCATTCTGTGAAGAGGGTCCCATAGAAATGGGAAACCCTCTGTATTACTAAAAGTTTTTGTTTTTTTTGGCCAACATTCCCATACCTGACACAACTACAAGAGAAGGCATATAACTGCTATCTGCAGGATCGACGATCATCATCAATCTGTGCACTAGAACATCTGGGAAAACCTCCAACCGTATCCAGTGCTGTTAAGAAAAAATAAATAAAATTGATTACAATTGATCACATGCCCAGTTTCTGCTACAGTGCAATTTAGCTTTGAAATGTATATTCCACTTATGCAGTCAAATTTAATAAAATCCCAACAAGAAGGCTAATGGCTGGTACATGTGGGCCAAATATCGTCCGGTTCAATAGAAATCGTCTGACTTTCAGCCATTGTGTACAGGAGTGTACTTGACAGAAGATGGACTACCATCAGACTTCTGTCAAAGCAGCATGCAGTAAAACTGCTGGAAGACCGATATGTTCTTCCGTGGGGGAGGGGGGGGGGGGGTTTCGGTGAAAATCCCCGTCAGAACACACTCGCTCATCTGGGAGATCACAGTACTAAAACTGCAGAGTTAGTACAGCAAGCTCCTTCTCACCCGCTGGGTTAAAACGGAAAAAAAAAACATACAATGCAGAATGCAAACGTCTAAATCCAGTAACCGTTTGTTAGGACAGCCTGTGGTCAAATTTAGTTCAGAACTGATAATTAGATCTGCAAGCACAGTACAGGCAGGGTTAATTAAGGCAAACAAAAGCTCTCCAGTCCCTCTTCATAAACAAAGAGAACAAAGTAGGCCTTTTCAGTGCTGGAGTTACCAAGAGCGTGTAAAATTGCAAGCAACAAACCATCTTTCTTCAAATCTATCCAATTTTATTTTACAGGCAAGGACCAGCAAAGGATGGATTCTGATTGTAATCTTGCTAAATAGTCGTACACAGGTTTTATTTTTATTCATAAACATTTAACTTGCCTTTCCTTGTGAGCCAGATGATTGCCAGCACTGATCACTACCATCAATAAGGCGAGAGGCTTGGTTTGCTGAAGAGGAAACATTCAGATTTTTCACTATCCTGGACCAATCATCTAGCAACATGCCCCTCTGACCACTGTGCCGCCTCTTCAGTTGCTTTCCTGAACGTCCACAGAACACTGGAGACTGGCCTATATTAGATAAGAGGACATACTACTTTGTCATTGTATGCATACAACAAAAATTTACCAAGGTACTCTTTACAACAGCAAATTGGAACATTTCTCAACACAACCCATACATACTCTTAACACATGCCCACAAATAAATATAAAATACAGAACTATACCTGGCTCATTTATTCTTCCAAACGTATGCCTTGTATTGTGCTTCCTATTCTTAAAGCAGGTTTCACAGAAATCAAAGTCATCACAATTGCGACATTTAAATCGCGGCCCATGAATTGGAAACATCTGACAGCCATCACAGCTGTAAAAAGAAGAAAAAAAAGTCCTTTAAAAAAAAACCTTGGCAGTTGATTAAGATACTCAGCGTTTAAGCAAACTATTTTAATCTAGGTATGGTTTAGGTCTATTTTTGGAGAATATCGTTTTCACAGTTTCTCAGAGCTGCCGATTCCTTACAGCCTCTTCCTGTCAAGATTCACTTGCTTTAAGCTGGGTTCACGCTATTGAGAATTGAATGCGTTTCTCCCCATATCTAATTCGCATGAAAGGAGAGAGTGTGACCGGCTCTCAAATGAGCCAGTTCACATATCTCCAGAGTGGCCACGGAGCGCACTGCAGAACGGTCCTGTACGTCTTTGGCTCCATTTCAGGTTGGAAATGGTGGACTGAGATGCAACGGACCCCCTGCTGCAAACAGCGCCGCACACAGTGTGAACCCAGCCTAAATCTCTCTAGGTTGTAGCTTTGTTGCCACCTTAAAGAAGCCAACCTGAGCAAGGTGCCTTTGTATGGCTGCTTGCTGCCTCTACCAGGGACATTTGTGATAGGGCGAGAATACAGGATCACGGATCAAAGTCTGTTGTAACCTCATAACTGAAAGTACCTGAACTAAAACCTTCATGTCATGAACACAAGGTCATTTAATAAAAAGTGCACATTTAAAGATCAAAGCACCACTTTTGAAATTGCATTAACATGCTAAAGCTATTTTATTTTAATGATTGAGTTTAGCTTTAAGCATAAAATGTCACCTAGAATGAAATCACATCACTGTATAATGGGCGCAAGTAAGATACTACATTGATACAACATTCTTTCCTTAAAAATGGTCACTGTTAAGTGAAGAGTGTACATCTCTATTAAAAGGTTGTCTACGCTTCAATACCTGCTGAGACACTGGCCTCGAAAATGTATACCAATTGAAGAATGAAATGAAATCTGAATACTTTCCCTGGGTCAGTGAATTAGTAAAGCCAGGAAACAAGTGGAGGTCAGCAAAATCGCAGCTTTGATACTTCCCCAGTACAATACTATAAAACAAAAAAGACATACAAGCCACTGCTATAAACATACGTGACACCAGGATGTATGCTGGGGACCAATTCCATCTCTGACAACAATCCTGTCCAGTGCGACTGCTGGGGGAAATCCACAATCACATCTTTTCCATTGGCACTAAAGGCTATTGGGAAACATATAAAACAGTGCATAGAAATCAGAAGAGCATATGAAGCACACTTTTTGTTTTTAAGAAAACCCAACAATACATCAAATGTTTTATATGTGCATCTGAAGTATTACATGCAAAGATTAATTAAATAAAGTGCCTGAAAGAAAGGGCCTGTGTCGACAGGCTTTTGTTCATATCAGATGGGTTTGGCATTCCCAGACAAGTCTATGGGAATGCAAAACCCACTTGAGGCAAGTCAAATGCAGGTCAGGAGGTGGTCAATTGCAAGTCAGAATCCGCGTGCTAATGAACTGTGAATGATCTCAGGAGCGCCTCAAAAGGGAATGTCAAACTGATGCCATCGAACACAAGCCCTAAACATGTTGACAGGCCCTAAAAGGTTAAATAAAAATTAAAAGCCATGTGTCCCAAAAGACAAATGATTATTCAATACAAGACAATCTAAACAACGCAATTCAAAATGGTTACATTTAATCAATTTACAGTGATTATTAAGGTCGAATTAAAGCCTTCCATTTAAAAAAAAAATTTGGACCACCTATTTATAAAAGTGTATTTGCACCTACAGTTACTCTTAATTTCCAAAGGTATTCACAAATACCTCGTTAAGCTTTCCAGTGAAGTCCACCCAACGCAGGTCACAGTATGGTATGGCAACGATGCTGCACTGTTCCTGAATTCAGAGCATTGTTGCCATTCATGTAGGCTGTGTCTGCTTGCCCAGCTGTCAGCATTGCCACTGATGAAGTCTTGCCCTACTCACTGCTCTCTGGATCGACAGTACTGCCCAAATCCTCCCATTGCAAGCTGCAGTGTCTGGTAGAGGGAGTGCGTTGCAAGGAATATGAGGCACAAAGGAGGATTTGGCTCATTCAGGGAAGTAAAACTTTTGCTTACTTTAGGAGGCATGCGAGTCATATAGTAACTGGATTTGGGATTTGTCATTTAGAAGCCTTAAGATGTACTAAAGGTAAACCTGTCAACAGACAACAAACTAAACAATTTTTTTTCTAAGAGAAGGCGCCAAACTGGATGCACACTGGAGAACAGGCACACATGCTCTTCATAATGCAATGCATGCACCTCGGTGGCATACAGCAATAAGTTCCAGCTATTTTCCTAAGTGTTTACTGCACTTCCCCAAAGATAAATGATATAGAGCTAAACGGTGAAAAAAAAGCTGCATCCTAGAGCAGATCACTTCTATCCATAGACTCCAATGTCTTATTGCATCCTCCCTCTTCTCTCCACAAGAATGCATTGGTATGTATCATTCCCAACAGCTAGTGATTGAAAGCCAATACGGCAAAAAAATAAATAGGCATCTTCACCATCTTCTGCCCAAATATTAACCCTTAGAAAACTCCCAACCGAGTATATGTATAAGTCCATGACTGAAAACAGAAATGTTACCTTTAACAACACCAACACTTCTATGAGTAACTGACCCCCACTTATATTTGGGTGTTGTAACTGATGCCTTCACTCTGACTTTGTCACCGATTTTAATGTGCGAATGGGAGCTCTGAGGTGGAAAACCTGTCAATTTATTAATAATCAGTTTAGAACATATTTATTTATAGCCAGCCTACATATGCTACAACTAGAAGTGCATTAGGCAAAGAAGGCAAACTAACCTAACAGCTCCACATTGATATATCGCACCCAGTATGTGCCACCTTTCTGCTGCCAATCACACTGAACATTAAGGTCATGCAGTCCATCTCGGTCTAGCTTGATGACTTTACCAACATCGCCCTCACAAACTTCTTCGTATGTGCGACAGCAGCGAACCATCATGCCAACCTTTAAAAAGATACAAACAGAAAACGCTAAAAATGTAAACCTTTAACAAACATGAATTGCTGACACTCAGGTATAGGTAAAAATAAGAAAAATAAAGACAAACAGGAGTGTTCAGCCAGGTGAGGAAACTTGTACAGCAAAGATGATGAGGGTGGGGGGAGGAAGTCTATACCTGTATGTTCTCTCTCACATATACCGCATAATCGTCATTGCTTAGGAAATCGGCTCTTTTCTTGTAGGTCTGGCTTTCTGTCACTACAGCACCTCCGGACTGCAAAAAAAAAAGAAGAGAACAGACAATCTTGTCATACATGGAAAATGCTGCACATACACAGACCAATATTTAATGTGAGAAAGGCCTACACCCCACATATGCTCCTAATACAGTGGTTCTCAACCTGGGGTCGGGACCCCCTCAGGGGTCAAATGATGACTTGCCAGGGGTCACCAAATCCTGGGCAGTTCCTGAAGCCCACACTGTTCTCCCAAGAAGAAATGCAAGAGGGGGAGGAACAAAGAAAAAAGGGAGAGAAAGGAAAAAAGAGAGCAAGAAAGACAGTTAGAGGGAAAGATGGGGGAAGAAAACAAGGAATTAGAAGAGAGATGAAAGGGGAAGAAAGGAGAACAAAGAAAGAGTGGTATATCCTAAAATGTACCATAAGGGCTTTTAATACTATACAAGTGGAAAGCACTCAGGGAGTGCTAAATGTCTGTGGGTTAGGGGCGCAAATTACTTGTCTTGCCTTGGGTGCTGACAACCCACGCTATGAAAATAATTTTACTGTTAGGGGTCCCCACAGCTTGTGAAATTTTATCAAGGGGTCATGGCAATAGAAGGTTGAGAACCACTGTACTAATAGAAAGGACAGTTTAGAAATGAACACAATATTTTTACATTATAGCAACTACGGTAATCAATCTTTTACTTTTACTATGTAAAAGTGGCAAGGACAAGAGATTTGAAGTGACAAGTAAAAGGAGAAAGGACAGGCGTTTCACAATTTAAAGCAGGCGTGTTAAACTCAATTTTATCACAGGCTGCATGAGCATTATGGTTGCCCTTAAAGAGATTCGGCTGAATCTGCAAGACTAAATGTCCAGAGCACCCCTCCCCCCCTTACATCAGTGCACACCCTTACCTTGCTGCTGGGACAAAAGATGGGTGAAGAGATGAGAACTAAAAAGTGCAGGGTCTGGAAGACTAGAGGAGTACTGGGAGTGGACTACAGATTTTGGTGAAGGAGAGGTGCGAGGGCTATAGTAAATAGCCTGGTGGGTCGGATTTGGCATGGAGGCCTTATGTTTGACACATGTGATTTAGATAAGGTCATCTTTTGGAACATGTTATACCCGTATTGAAGACGGAACACATTCCAGCTTCCTGTAGCCGAATCCGTCAATCTTCCCCCCATCTGTGACAGCGGGCAGGGGATCTTATCTCCCCATCCGTTGTCATTTTTTTGAAAAAACATGGCCGTGTGGGGCACCACCCACACAGCCGTGCCATTCATTAACAGTTTCCTGTGAATGAATGAACTACAACTACTGTCAGTCAGTGCGCCTGACAGCTTATAGTTCTCAACAAACTTTATCTGGTTTACACCCAACAGAGTTTTACATTCAGTTTATTTTTATCACAAAACGTGGCTTATTTGCTTAAATAAGGTGTATGTAAATCTGACAGACTGTTTACATGTTACATTTTAAAAGCAGCAGAAAACCTGCAGACCTTACATGCTTGCTATTTGCCAATGTGACAGAACACCTCTGATTTTCACATTTAGTTAAATGTGAAAATCAGAGTTGTTCTGTCACATTAGCAACCATGTAAGGTCAGCAGGTTTGCTGCAACTTTCAAAAATGTAAACAGTCCGTCAGATTTACATATACTGTATTTAAACAAATAAGCCACGTTTTGTGATAAAAATAAACTGAATGTAAAACTCTGTTGGGTATAACAAGATGTCCAGAACTCTCTAGGCTCCATACAGGAGCCCTCAAGGCTGTCTCTGGAAATAAACTCAGCTTTGTAGCACATGGACATGCAGTCCTGGCAGAGAGAGTGGTCCATACACCGGCAGAGGGGCCACTTACCTGCATGGTAACCAGCCTATCAGCCTGCTATCACCAACCAGCTTCATCTGTATTACTCGATCAGCTGACTGAGCGCCGCACTCTGGGAGGAGAGAAGTGTGGGCGGAAGTGCTGCACTGGGAAAGGTCTCAGAGAGCTTAGTGCATGAGCAAAGACTGGGCGCCGCGCTGCACTCTGGGAGGAGAGAAGTGTGGGCGGAAGTGTTGCACTGGGAATAGTCTGAGGGAGATTTACGGGGGAGGGCGGGGCACAGCGTGACACTGGGCTCTGGCAAACTGGGTGGAGCAAGATGGCCGCCACTCCGGAGCTAGGCCGAAGCCGGGGACTTCCCTAGGCCGAGGCTCCGGAGCGCTCCGCAGATCGCGGGGTGTGTCGAACCGAACGGGGTGACCCGTACGGATCGGTGACGATCCGTTGCACCCCTAATCTTGAGAGTGTGCAGGAGCCCTGTATTGCAACTTTGATCCTCCTGATGGTGGGTGCAATGCTATGCAAACTCCTTAAATAAAAAAAAAATAAAAAAAATTTTTTACCAACAAATAAAAATGTGCATTTATTATTTATTAGGTGAACTTCTCCTTTAGAGTCCCATTTCTTTTATTTTTGAATAGGAAAAACTAAATAAAGTGTTAAGTGTTAAAAACACTTGTCAACACAAAAAAAAAGGTTTTGCCCTTAGTTTTACTTGAGCATTTGCATTAACTATTTATCACCCATTTTAATTTGATTACGTGCATTTTGGAAATTAAGGTGGTTTGCATTCATTTCTAATTTAAACAATGAAACAAAGCTTACATCAGGGTACACGGTTTCAATTTCTTCCACTTCCTCCACAACCTCTTCATCGGACTCTTCAGAAGCAGTTTCAAAATCAGACAACTCTGTAACCTGGACATCAGGATGATCAAGCAGCCATCCAACCAAAGCCTCCACTCCTGAGAACACAAAAAAAAAAAAAAGTTAGTACTTGATACATACTCATGTTTAATGTAAGCCAACTGGATGTATCATCTTAGAAAAGTGGGTAAACTACTTGCTGATCGCCTACCGGACTGCAGTAGGTCAACTCTATTGCGTGAAATGACACACCTGGACGTAATTTTGTGCAACAGACACACACGCGCTGCCGGAGGTGCATTTGCGGAAATATTGCACACAGGGATGCCAATCAGTGGCTGCCTGTGATCATTTTCCAGAGAGGCAGAATGGCGATTTGTCTATGTAAACAAGTCAGATCGCCGTTCAGCTAAGCAGGAACACAGATCTGTCTTTATCCAGTCAGAGCATCACCCCCACAGTTAGCAAGCACCAGCTAGGCACACAGTTAACCCTTTGATCGCCCTGATGTTAACCCCTTCCCTGCTAGTGTTATTAGAAAAGTAACAGTGCACATTTTTAGCACTGTAATAAATGTCACTGGTTCCCCCCCCCCCCCAAAAAAAAGGCCAAAAATGTAAGTTCTGCTAAAAATTGCTGATCGCTGCCATTACTAGTAAAAAATAAAGAAAGAAAAATGCCATAAAAATATCCCATAGTTTGTCTAAATTTTGCGCAATCCAATACACACTCATTGTGAAGTTTTTGTAGCAAAATACAAATTGGCCTAAATTGATGACAAAATTTTATTTTTTTACCTTTATCGGATGTTTTATAGCAGAAAATAAAAATATTGTTTTTCCTCAACAATTTTGCTCTTTTTTTGTTTCTAGCGAAAAAAATAAAGACCAAAGACCACAGAGGGGATCAAATACCACCAAAGGAAAGATTTGAGGGGGGGGGGGGGGAACGAATCTTATTTGGGGACAGCGCAATTTTCAGTTAAAGGAACCACTGCTCTAGACCAAGGCTTTTGATCTTCCAGGGAAAGATAGCCTAGAGAAGGTGTAGGACCCTGCTTGACAGCAGGATGAGTGAGGAAAGATGGAAGTCGATTGTGTACATCATTAGAAGTATGTTCCTGGTGCCTGACTTTCTTGTATTAAAGCCTAGCCTCAGCGTGCTATCAGGAAGGTAAACTTATCCCTGGATACCAATTTTGGCATGGGAATTAAAAGCAATATGACCCATCACCCTATACTTTATGTACAACTTAACCTTCTATTAAACCTAGAAAACAGCAAAAAACATTTAAACAACTGAACATATACTGCAAATATTTAACAGCATAGCATATCATTATAAGCAATAAGTAAATTGGCTAAAAAATGGATATGACTGAACCAAATTGTATACCTGGGGAGCTCGACGCAGTGCCAGATGCTCCAGAAAGCGACTTCAGAGCAAACTCAATGTTCTTCCTTTGAAAACCCATCTCCATCAGTTGTACAACAATTGGGACTGGCGGGATAGGAGACTGTTTGCGCTTCTTGACTTTAGCTGGGCAAATCTGCTGCACTGTGACAGGAGAGGAGACCTCACTTGAACTGCAGAAGTCTTCAAACAGAGGAGTTGACGGATGTGTAGATTCCACCGCTAGGTACTGACAGACAGCCAGTGCTGCTGCCTACATTAAACAAATAAAAAATACTTTCAAACAGTTCTTGCCTTGATCTAAAAATCTCATCTTAATTAAATGTGCTCGGAAACACATTATGCATATTTGTGTCTACCACCTGCTGTTCAAACCCTGTGAAACTGCACCTGTGAATTCCACACAGATGAGACAGAACATCAAGTAACATAATGGCTGAGCAGGATATATGCCAAGCATTATAAGAGGAAAAAAAAAAAAAAAAAATCACAATCTGCATGAAAAACCCATTTTAGATAACCTAGATAACCATACAATATGACAGTCTGACATGTATGCTAAAAGGGGAGCTCAGCTCACAGGATAGATAGATAGATAGATAGATAGATAGATAGATAGATAGATAGATAGATAGATAGATAGATAGATAGATAGATAAAACGTTAGGCTATGGGCATTCTCTTGTCTGCACTTGTGCCTAGATCAGGGATGCATATTTAGTGACTTTGTGACAACAGGTACTGTGTTACTGAGCTGCTCCCAAGTTTACATACAAGTGTTTATAGGAAAGCACATACAAAACACATAATATGAAAAGCAGTTTAACCACTTAAAACCCAGAACCTTTAGGCAGCTAAAAGACCTGTCCAGTTTTTGCGATTCGGCACTGCGTCGCTTTAACTGACAATTGCGCGGTCGTGCGGCGTAACTCCCAAACAAAATTAGTGTCCTTTTTTCCCACAAATAGAGCTTTATTTTGGTGGTATTTGTTAACCTCTGCTGTTTTTATTTTTTGCGCTATAAACAAAAATAGAGCAGTGAAGAATGGGGAAGCTGTGTTTAAACACGGCTCTCCCCAATCAGCTGCGGGGACCGATCGCGGGACTCCAGCGGCGATTAGGCCTGCGGGACCTGCGGTCACGGAGCTGGCTGGGCACTTAAAGAGGACGTACCTGTACGTGCTTGTGCCCAGCTGTGCCATTCTGCCGACGTATATGTGCAGGAGGCGGTCCTTAAGTGGTTCTAAAAGCTTAAAGTAGTTGCATACCTTCTCATATACCCAGTGAAGTTAACAGCCGCAGATGATACACAGAGATGAAACAAATCCTCCTACTTGTTTATCTGCAGACTTTTTTTCCCTACACCGCTTAAAAATGGCAGAGGTGTGAAACTCTTCCTCCATCTGTTAATATCACAGGAGGGGGCTAAGAACTGTAGTTGCAGTGTGGGAGAGTTGTTTGGAGGAAAGAAAGTCACACCCCCCCCCACCTACACACACACACAAACACAAACACACAGGAGTGCAGGAAGGATACAGAGCGGTGTTGTGAATAGACCAGAAAAAAAGGAAAGAGACTGTGCTCATACATACATACTGTATATATAATAATGAAAAAGGCATCTGACCTAGCAGCAAGTGCAATAATAGTAATATGTAGCAGCAGTTAAAAAAATGTGCGACAACACAAATAATTAGACAAAAGGAAATACGAAAACTGCGCTATAAACCAACATGTGAAAAAAAACTGTGGAAAGTATCTTAAAAGAAAAAATATAACGATTTGAATACCACACTAAGTGCATAAGTGGCATAAGCAATGCCGACAATGGAAATGGCAGCAAAATGTCCTAATCTGTATCAGACAAAAACAAGTCCATAGTGGTGAAAACGTGAAAGGAAGCCAGTGATGACACCAATATCAAATGTGCACCGACAGCGGATATACAAGTCTGCTTACCAGAACACAGGCTATGCAAGCCTGGAAATCAACCACACTCTCAGCTGGTATTGGTCGTACGACAGGGAGATGGACACTGGTAATCCAAACAGATGCAAACCGGTCAGCTCGATCTCCGCGGTTGGAAGGTAGATGGAAGTAATCTGAGTGAGTAGAAACGATCACCTCAATCACGACAGATGTCTCGTACTGCAATGACACAAACACGTGACCTTCAGACCTCTGAAGGTCACATGTTGTGTCATTGCAGTACGAGACGGCAACTGGACTCTTTACGTTATATGTTTTATATTCCCACTTATGCACTTAGTGTGGTATTCATTTCGTTATATTTTTCATATAAGATACTTTCCACAGTTTATTTTTTCACATGTTGGTTTATAGAGCAATTTTCATATTTCCTTTTGTGAATAGACCAGCTCCATGCCGAGCTCCCTCCCTCGTCACAAATGTTCTCATGTGTCTGGGAAAACGTCTCAGAAGTGACTCATGCTGGCAAGAGGAAAGAAGCCCCAGATAGAAACCACACTTGGAGCTTTGGAGAGAGTAAACACTACAGATGTGTGTGCTTTGTTCAGATTTCATGACTGGTGTTTACAAAAACTTTAAAGGTTTTCTACCTCAATACTTCCCTTTCGATCCAGTGTGTTGCAAAAGAGCAGCATTGTGCTCTCTCTCCTCCCAGGACATGAAGACATCAGTGGAAGCCATTGGCTCCTGCTGCTGTCAATCAGATTCTCTGAGGAGGGAGCAGGGCAGGGACAAGTCCTGCTGTGTGTGTCTATGAACACAGAGCCTAGCTTGGAAAAAGAGCCTACATGTCTGCCCCCATACCAAGCACTTGCTATGGTGGCATGGTGGCAAACACTGAAGAAGAAGGACCAAAAGTGCTGGTAGTGAACACCAGAACAGGAAGGTTTGGGCCGCTCTAACATTTTTATCATTTTAATTACTTTATTTCATTTATTTTTTAATTCCCTTAAAAAAAATGCTTAAAATGAACTCCAGGCACAACATTTTTAAATTTAACCATAAGCAGTCACAAAGGCTACATATCTACTTTGTGTGCACCAGATGTCTATGCAAACCCAACTACCATATACAAATAGTAGCGGCCTGTGCAGAGAGTAAAGCTGTGGAAGGGACCCAGCTAACTCACTCATAATCCTGAACAAGGACAGGAAGCGAACAATGACTGGGTTTCATTACACAAAGCTCTTGCAGAGAGAATATAAAAGTTTCACGCTGGGTTACTGCATAGATATAGAAGAAATGCATAAAAGGAGGAGGAGAACAAGATTCAAGCAAGAGTACAATTGCTTCTTGTTTTGAAGACCTAGGATATTGAAAACCAAGGTTTCCTTTATTTAGGTCACATAGCACTGAATACCGAAGTGTCAAATTTAGATAGAGTATAAAGGTAACGTTCCCTAAAATTACTTTAATAGATCCACTTCCCAATGTTTGTTTATTATTTTTATTTATTTACTTTGATTCAATTAAAATTTTTTTTACACAATGATTTTTCTTCTTTAATATCACTTTAAGTAATAAAAGGTGTAAAGAGTTAGCGTAACGTCCAGCAATCCAAACCATACAAAGCCTAAGAAATATGAACTTCATGGCTTTCTGTGTGCAAGGCTCAGGCATCCAATCTGCATAAGCATTCCCCACAAAGGCACTTCCCATTTTTTTTACTGCAAGTAAAGCAAAAAAAAAAATGTCAACACTTACCTCCAGCTCTTGCTTGTCAAATATTGCTTTAACTGGTGAAGGCTGAGTAGCAGCAGTCAAGAGTTGTTGCAGTAGTATCATTGGTGGTTGTGGACCCTCTGGGGACAAGTCCCCAACATCAGGAGAGGCAGCAGCACCTTCATCTAAAACAAGAAAAATATAATTGTAATACTTACTGAAAGTCTTTGGGCATGACAAACATTTGTTTAAACATGGTTTTGGCTAAATTAACACGCTATAGCTTTCTAAAGACATCTTCTCTCAATGTATTCCACATTCCTCCAAAGACACACAAGGTTATGATGTTAAAAGCAGCCACATACTGTAAAGAAATCTAGAAAAAGTAAAGTGCCATACCTGCTAGAATTAATCCCATCTCCTGTACTGATGGCTGGGAGAGAATCTGCCTCAATCTGTCTTGATGAGAGAGAAGGGCCCAGCCAGCTTTTAATATGTAAAGCTTTAGCTGTTGACACCTCAAGCGGTCTAGATCCACTTGGTCTGTAAAACAAAGAAACACTAGGGAGTTAAGATTCAAGATCTACTAAGATTTAAGAACACCATTTAAAATTTGTTTTTCAGTCCATAAGAAAAAAAGTAAAAACGAACATTTACCGGTACTGTGGGAAAATATGGATCTTTCTTAATTGCTTTTTGAGGGGCACAACTCTGATATCAAGCAATGTGAGCGAGAATGAGTGAGTGAGAAACTTGTATAGCGCAACACATGCAAACTGAATCGCCTCTGGGCGCTTGGTATCCATTCCTTAGGTAATCCTCAGAAGAGGTGGGTTTTGATCTTTCTCCTGAAGGCCAAGTGGTTCACCTCCAACCGGATGCTGGTTGGTAGAGCGTTCCACAATCTGGGTCCTTGGACCGAAAGTCTACGTTCTCCTTTGGACTTGTATCTGGCTTTGGGAAACAGGAGTAGATTTTGGTTGGTAGATTGCAGAACGCGATTGGGGGTTGTGAGCATTTCGTTTTTCGCACAGATATTGGGGGGAATTTCCTTGAACACAATGCAGGGATCTCAGTGAAGGCGAGATTGATTCCCATGGGTTTTTTTAACAGTCACAAGTCGAGCGGCCGTATTCTGAATGACTTGCAGACGAGAGATTTGGTATTTGGGGAGGCCGAGATAAAGAGCATTGGCATAGTCCAGTCTGGAGTTGATAATTGTTCCCACTACGACTGCCATGTCTTTTGGGATAAAGGGAGTGAGTCTGCGTAGTAGGCACAGCAGATGATGTGATCCGCTGACTACAGACCCTATTTGTGCATCCATTATCATGTAGGTGTCAAAAATGACTCCAAGACTTTTAACTTTGGTGCTAGGGGTAATGGTTTTACCCAGAATGGGCGGAGGTGTCCATGTTGTAGCGGGTTGATTCTTTCGCTTGGCGTGAAACAGAAGAAGTAGTGTACTCCACCTGGCAGCGTGGTGTTACAGAGACTTACCGCCACTTACTAAGAAACACCCACTGATAGGCCCTACATTGAAAGTGGCCTATGGGTTAATTGTGAAAAGGACACTGTCTACGTTGGACTCGCCACTTTATCCAATCCTGGGGAATCCACAGTTTGCACCAGGGCTGAGGAAGGGACCTTTCAGGGGATTAATAGATCAGGGTCTGATACAAGTATCTCAGTTTATGAAAGAAGGCTCATGGCATACTACGAGGGAAATGGTAATAGGTGGGCTTCCCTACCAATTGTATCTGGAGGGCATTACAGCTGAGGCACTTTTTGGATACTCTGAAACCCCCTATAAATTATGAACGCAAACTTACAAGATTTGAGGGATACTGCAGTGGGAGCGGAGTGCTTAGGCACACCCTTGCCAGAATTAGTGAATTACTGAACGCACCGACGGAGGACTTTCAGGTCCCCTTTTTTAATAGGTGGGAGAGGGAGCTGGGAAGACCCTTTACAGAAGAACAAAAGAGTAAAATACTCCGGAATACATTTGAATCGTCAGTCTGTGTGAAAACACAAGAGATGAATTATAAGATCTTATCTCAGTGGTATCGTACTCCGGAAGTATTAAAAAGGTGCTACCCAGACACCTCGACAGATGTTGGAGGTGCGGTAAGCAAGAAGGAACCTTACTACATATTTTGTGGCTGTGCCCAAGGATTCTACATTTTTGGACAAGAGTTCAGGGAATAGTGCAGAAATTCAGTAGAGAGAAATTACCAGACGAATGGCCCTTTTATCTATTGCAAGATTCGGCGTCGACGATAAAGGGTTACAGGCCATGGTTTGTCATCTTTTAAATGCCGGTGCCTGTATTCCAGGGATGTGGAAGCAGACACAGGCGCCAACGGTAAGGATGTGGCTTAATAGAGTAGAAGATATGAATAGAATGGAGGACATGGTATGGACCTCCAGACAGAAACGTAAAGTATATCTTGAAACGTGGGCCGAGTGGAATGAGTTTAGGTACTCAGAACAAGGGAGGGCCCTGATAGATTCCTATTGTTTGGGGAAGTATATAAGAGAGGGGGACATTGGACCACCCCCCCCCCCCGTAGGGGACATAATGATCAGTAGGGTAGGGGGGTCTTTTCGGCTAGAGGGGGTGAGGGGAAGGCACTGGCAGACCCACAGGTCTTCAGAGGACAGGACAAAGGACAGTAGGAGAGGGACAGATAAAAGAGAAATACCCTCTCTTTTTGGCGATTATGAAAGACAAGTCTATGATCTATGGGATCGATTTGGGTTGCTTGTTTCCCTTTTTTTTTTTTTTTTTTTCCTTTCTGTTGATGTTTTAATGTTAAACGATGCAATGTGAGCAATGGAATGATTTTCCCCCTGTATGTTTCCCGATATGCTCGAAAATAAAGTAAAATTGAAAGAAACAGAAGAAGTTCTGTTTTTGAACCGTTGAGCTTAAGATCACTCTTAGTCATCAAATTTTCTATCAAAGTAAGGCATTTCTCTAGTCCGAGATAATGATCCTTGTTGTTGCAGATGCGAAAATACAGTTGTGTGTCATCTGCATAAGAATGATAAAGTAACTTCTGGTAAATGATGATTTTAAAGAGAGGGCGAAGATAGATATTGAACAGAACAGGCGACAAAGGGGATCCCTGAGGGACTCCGCGTGACACCGTGCGTTTTCCAGAAGTGAAAGGACCAAGTTTACAGTTATACTGTCACCTAAAGGAGAATTGGGACACGAAGCAGAAGAAATTTTTTTTTAAATGTAGGTCTGCCCCTTAAAGGGTATAACCTCCAAATCCCAGTAACGTTTATTGTCCTCAGAATCGAATCGAACCCTGTAAAGCAAAAAATTGCTGTACTTGCCTATTCTGCAGCCAATCCAGTCCAGTTTCCAGTGGCAGAAGCCGTGTGCAAGAGAGGACCAACAACAGCTGTGAAATGGCTGGGAAGTGACATCACCCATAGTCTTGCTATGGGGCTTCCGTTGTCAGCTGCCTCTACTGCACCGCCTCCACATTGAAGCCACCGTTGGAAAAGTTGGAAGCACTGTCTACGATCCATTCCTTAGGGAGATTGGCCCTCAACCTTTACGACCCACTGTTCATATGTCCCCAGAATTTTGCTGTCTAAATCAAGTGTTGATTGCATTAAACAGATGACTGTCGCCTCACATTTTATGCGCAACCAGTACTGGATGCTTGGCTTTTGTTCATGGGTATCTTTCTTAACTTCAGACTCGCAAAGCAATCTTGCGTAAGTGCTGGTCAGTTGATCAGTATTAAAAGATTATTTTATGGTAGATCGACTTTTGAGTGCTTTGCTGAATAAATTCTTACAGGTTTCGCAGAGATCAGGGAACTCTCATAATAAATGCTGGGGTGGAAAGGGTGACCTCCACCAGTTACATGATAATTTAGTCTCCATCCCCCACCCCAATATTGTACTTCACGTCTTCCCTTGTCTCAGCAACATTGGATGGACTTTTTTCCCCCCATTAAAGTTGTTGTAAACCCAGATTTTTTTTTTTTTTATTTTTTATTAGAAACCTGCAAGACAAAGGCATAATGAGCTAGTATGACTAGCATACTAGCTTATTATGAATTACTTACCTTAGATTGAAGCCCTGAAGCCATCCTAGTCTCTCCCTCCGGCTGCAGACATCGCTAGAAGGATACTTCAGGGTATCGCCGCTGCTGTGATTTGCTGGAGCAGCAATGATGTCAATGCGCGGCAGCCGTCAAAGCCAGCATTATTGATTCACAAAACTGGCATTTTCAGTGCGCCTGCGCCGTAGACATTGGTGTATTCTTTGTGGCAAATATCTCCTAAACCGTGTAGGTTTAAGAGATATTGCAAACACCTACAGGTAAGCCTTAATCTAGGCTTACCTGTAGGTGTAACTTCCCCCAGAGGGTTTACAACCACTTTAAAACATAGTTGAATCAGGAATTTATTGTTCTCATTCCTTTAACTGAAAGGTTTACATTTTTTTTTTAATGAAAACCGTTTACAGTTCCCAAGACCAAAAGAAGGAATTTGTCTTATCCCTGATCTGAAGGCCCTCTTACCTTAGAAACCAATGTGTCAGTCACACTACATACCCTGGAGGACTTTGGCCCCTGGACACTCAAGCTTTAGGCCTTCTGGCTTTGATGGCTTAGTTGTTAAAACCCAGGTCCTCATTATTGATTCTGTAATCGCAACCTTACTTCAGTTGGGGGTATCCTTTGCACCAAAGGTTAGGTATATACCTCTATCTACTAATTCTTTAGTTCGTACTTTTATTCAAGGGGTTCAATACCGAAAAATACTTGTTGATTCTGCCAGAAATCCTGTGAGGCCCAAACTTCCTGTTTGAGCAAGCAACTTTGCTTCTCTTGCACCGATATCTTAAGTAGTGTTGTCTGTGTTAGACTACAGAACACCTCATCCTTATGTTGTGAAGAAAACCAAGCAGAATGGGAAAGGGCCGATAATGCTGCCTAAATTTTATTGCAACAGGAAGGAGTATTGTGGTAGATTACTACAGGAAGTTACAGGATGTATTGCTTTTGTATTTAATTTTTATTCTGCACTTTAACTACTTACATGGAAATTTATACTCAACATATCAGTGCGTTATGCCTTTAAATTAAACATGCATAAATAAATATGCATAAATGATGAACCAACAATGCATCTGCAATTCATAATAAATACATGGTCAATAAAGCGAACCAATTTCATAAAGTGCAATAAAATTAAAAATATTCATAAAAAGTGCAGTCAATTCATGAATAAATAAATGTGAATCAAATGGTTGACCTCTCTATAGTGAAGGACACTCACAGGAAGTGACACATACACAGAAGCGCATTGGGGAGGGCTGAACACGTGAGGTCATTATGCAGATGTCTTTGCATTCTATGCAAGTTTTATTGCCGAATAAAGGAAGTAGTTTGAGGATACTACTCCGTGGCGGTCTTTTCTGCATTTTAATCCCTTGTGCAGAGTGTATGTTTCCAGGAGTTGGAAGGTGCGTTTCCCATGGCTAGAGATGTCGTGCTTTGGGGCAGCAAGAAGCTGAATGATCTCTATGTGGGAATTATTGATTTGGTAAAGAGCCCATTAACCCTTTGGTAGAGCGGTCCTTCAGCGCTCTCTCCTGCGCGTCACATTTAAGAACCGGCCTTCTATGGAGACTTTTCACATTTGGACTTTTCTTGTGTATTTGGACTTTATTTTCTCACTTTATTTTGGGCATGTTAATTTGATTCACATTTATTTATTCAAGATCTGACGGCACTTTCTTAATATTCATTTTTTCATGTAAATTGAACTTTATGAAATTGGTTCACTTTAATGACCTCATATTTATTACGAATGGCTGATCCATTAATGCTTTTCATTATTTATGTACATTTATTCATGCATGTTTAAGGTAAAAAGGGATAGCGAGGGAGCTGCGGTGGCTCAACGCGATTGGCACTGCGCTGACAAGCCGTTCACCTCTGCAGCCAAGGGTTTGGGTCCCGGTCTCGGCTGCATGTAAATTGAGTTTGGTGGTCTCAGCCCGACTCCCGGTGGGTGTGCTATGCAAGGTAAGCCTGCACTTAGTACGCCCACCCCCCTCCCACAAAACCAGCACACTTACACGCACTCGAAATTGGGTTAACATGCACGCACTTTGGCCACGCGGTCTCTAAAAAAGAGAGGCGAAAGACTAACAGGGCTGGCTGAGCGAGCTAGGTCCTCGCACTCCCTCATAGGGGAGTCCCTCTGCCCCGTTGGGCTTCAAAGCGGAGCAGGTAGGGCGGGCTGTGTGGGAGGACCCCCTCACACCTGCCATTGCCACCCGGGGGCATGGAGAAGGATGGCGATTGCCTCTGGGGGAGGCCTGCCTACTTCCAACTCCTGCAGTCCGGCTCCTCTCGAGTACACTCACAAAATACACTTAAAAGAAAAAAAAAAAAGGGATAGCGCACTGTTATATATATTGAGTATACATTTTACACATCTTGTATCCAGATTGTGATTTCGGTACAGCAGTCAATATAGATATATATCTATATCGATATACATCTATCTATATTTTTCTATATCATCTATCTAATAATATTTTTTTTTTTCCTTTTGCATATTTGAAAATTCATGCATACTCAATACTATTTTGCATTCTGTATAGTTTCACAGCAGGAGATTGTGCTCTCTTTTGCACACAATTATGGACCTCAACTTGTACACACTGTACGATGATGCAATTACCAGCTCACACAAAGCTACTGCATTTTCTGACCACAGTTCAGGAATGTAAATGCAAGACCTCTCAATGGGTACATAAGGGATCTTACACCTAATGAAACATACATAACTTCTAAAGGCAGATTCAGGAAAAATAAGAAACTAAGGCTTTAGAAAAATTTCTATTTTTTTTTTTTACCTGATAAAATTTTAAATAGAATGATGGGGCCAGATGCCCTTTAAGGCTGAAGACATTTTCAGTGCTGTAAACACTGGCTATTTCTGCTTCCAGCAGAAAACACAGCAGTGCTAGGTAAAGATAATATCTCCCATGTGAAGGCGGCAATCAATTTAATCCTTTTCCTGATGTGCTGGAGCTTCCTCTTATTGACTGGATAATCATTTTCAAACCGCAATAATCACTGCTATTCTTAGAGTCTTTCAAGACACATTACATTATACCAAGTGACAGTGTAGGTAGTTGGCTTTCCCCTACTACTAAAACAAGGGGTAAATATGCAACAATTTTCAGTAATGATTTCACTCATGCTGCGATTTATACAATCAAGCTATTCAAGCCTATACATTTATAGAAGTCAAGTGGACTATACCTGCAAGCCCCTGACTGAGAGACTTCTTCAGCCTGTATTTTTCAAGCTTGCATCCTGCCAGGTTAACCAGCTGTGCCCACACAGACAGCATCGAATCAGTGAAAGGCAAGTTGTTCACACAAAATGGCACTACGGGCAGCTAAAAACATTAAAAAAGAAAATTAAGGGAACTTTGCAATTTACATGCAGTATAAAAGAAGTACATAAATAGTCCTTCACACCTGCATCTAAACACATCAAATACGTTTCCGGAACATTTGTGCAGGCGAGAAAAGCTTTGCGAATTTCATGCTCAAGCAAGTGCACTTACCGGAGTAAGTTGATTTAAGGGACAAACGCGGCTGGTACACACGTCATGAAACTGGACAGTGATTTTTCCTTTTGGTGTTATCCTGGTTACCGTGCCCTCTCCAAACTCATCATGAACCACCTGTCCCCCAAGCCGTAATCGGCTGTCTATTCCACCAATAACAGCCAGCACTGCCATTAAACTGCCCACTTCTGGATTTTCAGAGTCAGGGAAGTAATCTTCCAATGCAGCCTGCTGAGTAATAACCATAGAAAAAAACAAAAGAAGAAAAATCAGCAGTAATGTAACTGAATATTTTAAAGATAAAAAAAATAAATAAAAATAAGCACTACTTGCATCTACATTGATCATATAACAAACAGTGCAATTTCAGTAAATAACCCTGTCTGTAGAAGACTGTTAATGCAGTCCATGCACCTATGGAAAAATGTAACCCTTATTCAATATAGCACAGCTAATAAAACACCTCCTGTTAGAAAACTTTTTATTTTTGGTGTGTATTCATGGTTAAAGCATTGTTTGCAGGAAAATGTTTTCTTACAAACACAGCTTTACCATAAATAAACGAAAGAGGGAAAAAAAAAAAAAAACACTTGCCTATACATATATTAATAAAGTTGTTTGTTTTCTAGCTTATTAGTCCTTTTGGGACTATTAGCGTTTTTATATGCTTTACTTGCACATACTTTTTTTATGCCTTGCATAGAGACTAGCACTTTAGGTTAAATTGCACCGACAGATCTACAAAATGCCAATCACAATGAATCACACACACCTGCTACCTCTTTACACTAAATGAGCAACCATCGATGATGCTTAAATACTCCTCTCACACCTAAGTTCCCTATCTCCATGACTAAGCTCGGGGGGATCCAGGCTGAGGTTGCCACTCCATTCACCTCTAGGATACTATAGATGTGCGACTTCCAGAGGTTACTTTTGCAGCTTGCTATAAGGGCACCCGAGCCGAGGCTCCCTGTGTCTATTCAGACTCTGAGCCGCAACCCTGCGTTGCCCACTTTGACTCCTTATCACCAACTTTTATAGACAGCGGCGGGAGTCAATGGCGCCATGATGCAGTCTCAGTCAACAAGGGGAGTCCCAGGCAGCTGAGACACTCCTGCGACATCGCTGGATCTAGAGGGGGGCTCAAGTATTAGGGTGGCTGCTGCACAGTTTTTTTTTTTATCTTAATGCATTAAGATAAGAAAAACCTTCTGCCTTTACAACCACAGGTAAAAAAAAAAAAAGCTTTAGGCTTTAGAAGCACTAGAAGATGAAGCCCTCAACTGCATACAAAATTGTCCTGTGGCAAAACAAACGTTTTAAAGAGATTCTGAATTGCCATAATCCTGTTCTTTCATATCACAGGGATTAAGAGCAGGAAATAGAGGGGTGAAATTCTACATCCAGGGGGAACGGCAGGCAGCCGCTTAAAAAACAAACAAAAAAAAAACAATAAAAATAAAACAAACATTCCATTCCACTTCCTTCTCTAATGCAATTATGGTAGTATGAGGAGAGGCTCTGAGGAACGAGAGATTTCGTTTTTTTAGCCTGCCAGTGGCTCATCATATAGGAGGTAATGAACAGGCTGGCAAGGCATCTCTTTTTTCTTCCCCAGGCACATAGACACCTACCTATAAGTACTGCTAATGTGCCGTTTTCCTCGCCCTCCGCTAATCCTACAATAACCCCCACAAAATGGCTATAACAGGACACAGCTATCTCCAGGGCTGGTCCACAGAGCCTTGCACTGAGGGCCTTTACAAAAGTATTCGCTCCAAATCATCTCTATGGGGTCAATTCACAAAGCTTTATTTTCAGATTGCGGGTGTTATTTTAACGATTTTTCACGTTATTGAAGCTAGTTCAATTCACTAAACGATTTAACGCTTTGAAAAATCATCAAATAACGTTTCACTACACAGAACCGATATTTTAAGGTGTGGATCCTTATTAAAGAGTCTATTCGTTATTTTAAAGAGTCAAAATCGTTATTTTGAAGAGTCAAAATCGTTATTTTGAAGAGTCAAAATCGTTATTTTGAAGAGTCAAAATCGTTATTTTAAAGAGTCAAAATCGTTATTTTAAAGAGTCAAAATCGTTATTTTAAAGAGTCAAAATCGTTATTTTAAAGAGTCAAAATCGTTATTTTAAAGAGTCAAAATCGTTATTTTAAAGAGTCAAAATCGTTAAATATGTACAGAAGTGCAATTCACAAAGATTTTTTTGACAGTTATCGATTGTTAAGCAATCGTTAAATTAACACCTCCCTCAGGGTGGCGTTATGACATTTCCCAGGCGATATTTTGTTGTTAGAGGAAGCTTTTGGCGATTTTTGTAGTGTAGTGAAGTTTTTAATAGTGTTGGGCAAGATAGAACCATGCTCTATTTGAACTTAAAATTATCCAGAGGCGAAAAAGAACATGTTAGAATGTTGTTCAGATTTATAAACGTGTATTCCGTTCACATACTATTTTGGATGACTTTTCTGAAACCCAGGTGATAGCTAAATTCCGATTATCATCTCCCATGATTTATTCTCTGTATGAGGAAATACACATGGCTTTAGAAAAGCACACACTAGGGGGCAGATTCACAAAACAATTACGCCTGTCTAACTGGTGTTAGACAGGAGTAATTTCAAATTTCCCGCGGCGTATCACTAGTTTGAATTCTCAAACCATGATACGCCGGCTTCGGGCTTCGATCCGAGAGGCTTACGTCTTCGTAAGCCTTCGGATCTACGCTGCCATCTATTTGCGGCGGCTGGGAGGAGTTCGCGTCGTTTTAATGCGTCGGGATATGCTAATGTGTTTTTACGGGGATTCACGAACAAACGAGCGAGCGGCGCAGTCGTTTTCGTCTATTTTTTTATACGTAAAGTTAGAGCAGCTTTTTGCTGCTCTAACTTTACGTAGCCCATGTTAAGTATGGCCGTCGTTCCCGCTTCGAATTTATTTAATTTTTTTTTTTATTTACGTAACTCGTCGGGACGTGGATCGCCCGTAAAGTACGCTACATAAACAACGAATGACGTCACGACGTGATTTCGCGCAATGCACGGCGGGAAATTTGCGAACGGAGCATGCGCAGATCGATCGCCGCGGGAACGCGCCTAATTTAAATGTTTCACGCCCCCTACTCGTCTATATGGATTGCGACGGGAGAAATACACTACGCCGCCGTCGTTTACCGTAGAAAATCTACCTGAATTCCACGTAGAGCAAGGTAAAAAACGGCGGCGTAGCGTATTTCTGCTACGCTACGATAATCCATTTCTCTGTGAATCTGCCCCTAGAAGTTTTGCACATCACATGCTCAGTCTCCATGTGTATTGCCTGTGTCTCTCTCTCTCTCTCTGCTCTTTTCCACATGCAGCTGTTCTCCCCTTCTGCACCCAGAATGCATCTCTCCAGCATTATTTAACGATCTTAAGAGTTATTTTAACGTCCCAAATCTTAATAATAACGTCTGAGTAGTTAGCATAACTATTGGATAAAGAGTCAGTTGAAAACCATAACGACTGTGTTAAATAACGATTATAGCTTTCGTGAATACCATGTTTGCAAGCGTTAAATAAGGAGCTAATTTAACAACTGAAGAAAACCAATAACCAATAACGTTTCTCTTTGTGAATTGACCCCTATGTGTCTTAACGATAGTTTGGTCCAACTGCCGGCTTTGCCTTTGCACCCGTTCCACCTCCTGGAATAAGCCCTGTGAGTTTATGTGACACCACAGTGGTAGGTACTCGGTCGCCATTTTGCCCAGAAAGACTATCACCATCAGCAGCAAACCGATGGGGCAAATTCCATACCCAAAGGGAAGGTGAAGCAGCATCAAAAAGTTCATCAAAGGATCATACAGGGAGTGCAGAATTATTAGGCAAGTTGTATTTTTGAGGATTCATTTTAGTATTGAACAACAACCATGTTCTCAATGAACCCAAAAAATTCATTAATATCAAAGCTGAATATTTTTGGAAGTAGTTTTTAGTTTGTTTTTAGTTTTAGCTATTTTAGGGGGATATCTGTGTGTGCAGGTGACTATTACTGTGCATAATTATTAGGCAACTTAACAAAAAACAAATATATACCCATTTCAATTATTTATTTTTACCAGTGAAACCAATATAACATCTCAACATTCACAAATATACATTTCTGACATTCAAAAACAAAACAAAAACAAATCAGTGACCAATATAGCCACCTTTCTTTGCAAGGACACTCATGCAGCCTGCCATCCATGGATTCTGTCAGTGTTTTTATCTGTTCACCATCAACATTGCGTGCAGCAGCAACCACAGCCTCCCAGACACTGTTCAGAGAGGTGTACTCTTTTCCCTCCTTGTAAATCTCACATTTGATGATGGACCACAGGTTCTCAATGGGGTTCAGATCAGGTGAACAAGGAGGCCATGTCATTAGTTTTTCTTCTTGTATACCCTTTCTTGCCAGGCACGCTGTGGAGTACTTGGACGCGTGTGATGGAGCATTGTCCTGCATCAAAATCATGTTTTTCTTGAAGGATGCAGACTTCTTCCTGTACCACTGCTTGAAGAAGGTGTCTTCCAGAAACTGGCAGTAGGACTGGGAGTTGAGCTTCACTCCATCCTCAACCCGAAAAGGCCCCACAAGCTCATCTTTGATGATACCAGCCCAAACCAGTACTCCACCTCCACCTTGCTGGCGTCTGAGTCGGACTGGAGCTCTCTGCCCTTTACCAATCCAGCCACGGGCCCATCCATCTGGCCCATCAAGACTCACTCTCATTTCATCAGTCCATAAAACCTTAGAAAAATCAGTCTTGAGATATTTCTTGGCCCAGTCTTGACGTTTCAGCTTGTGTGTCTTGTTCAGTGGTGGTCGTCTTTCAGCCTTTCTTACCTTGGCCATGTCTCTGAGTATTGCACACCTTGTGCTTTTGGGCACTCCAGTGATGTTGCAGCTCTGAAATATGGCCAAACTGGTGGCAAGTGGCATCTTGGCAGCTGCACGCTTAACTTTTCTCAGTTCATGGGCAGTTATTTTGCGCCTTGGTTTTTCCACACGCTTCTTGCGACCCTGTTGACTATTTTGAATGAAACGCTTGATTGTTCGATGATCACGCTTCAGAAGCTTTGCAATTTTAAGAGTGCTGCATCCCTCTGCAAGATATCTCACTATTTTTAACTTTTCTGAGCCTGTCAAGTCCTTCTTTTGACCCATTTTGCCAAAGGAAAGGAAGTTGCCTAATAATTATGCACACCTGATATAGGGTGTTGATGTCAATAGACCACACCCCTTCTCATTACAGAGATGCACATCACCTAATATGCTTAATTGGTAGTAGGCTTTCGAGCCAATACAGCTTGGAGTAAGACAACATGCATAAAGAGGATGATGTGGTCAAAATACAACTTGCCTAATTAATTCTGCACTCCCTGTATATACATAGGTTGGCCGCCCATCCTCAAATCTTCCTTCAATGGTCAAACATATGAGAGCAGTCTGGCAGCACATATCTCCTGTCATACACTGTTCGGTTTGTGATATTAATTAAAATGAAAGTATATACCCATCTTTAAAAGAAAAAAGGCTGCAAAGAAATAACCATTGCAAAAAAGGCTGCAGCAAATCAAAAGCATTAAAAATGGTAAAAACCCTTCTCTCTCTCAAATTCTTCAAGATACACTGCATTTTGCAGTACAATGTCAATATAGCTGCAAAGAACCAACTTTTAGTTAGGGCTGGCTTATCTTATGACAGTTTTTTTTTTCTTTTTTGCCATCTGTGTCCCATTGGGGAGATTTAGCCCAACAGTAAGTGAGTGGAAATTCCTGTAAATTAAGGCAATTCCTTGGGAACCCCCAGGTAACCAGAACTATTGGGGACAACCCCAAATTTGGGATTTTCTTTTACTTTCAATGATAAATGGTACACAAGGACAAATTGAGAGGGTGAAGCCAACTAATGGGAGCACAGACAGCAATAGGAACTGACAGTCTAATCTATCTCCACTTGTGACCTTGTGCCCCCTAATAGACACAGGATGACTTGCACATAGGCAGAGCCAGGGGGAGATGGACAATGATTTTCCAGAGCTCTCTAAAGGTAAGCTGGGTTCCAAACGCCCCCCCCCCCCCCCTGGATATCTATGTGATACTATGCTGTTTAGGACATTTTAACCACTTAAGGACCGCCTCCTGCACATTTACATCGGCAGAATGACACGGCTGGGCACATGCACACACAGGTACGTCCTGTGCTAGTGCCCAGCCGTAGGCGCGCTCCCGAGACCAGGTCCGAAGCTCCGTTACCAGGACCCAATCACCACTGGAGTCCCGCGATCGGTCCCCGGAGCTGAAGAACGGGGAGAGCCGTGTGTAAACACGGCTTCCCCGTTCTTCACTGTGGCGGCGTTATCGATTGTGTGATCCCTATTTTAGGGATACACAATCAATGATGTCACACCTACAGCCACACCCCCCTATAGTTGTAAACACACATTAGGTCACACATAACCCATTCAGCGCCCCTTTGTGGTTAACTCCCAAACTGCAATTGTCATTTTCACAATAAACAATGCAATTTTTGCTGTGAAAATGACAATGGTCTCAAAAATGTGTCAAAATAGTCCGAAGTGTCTGCGAAAAATGTCACAGTCACGAAAAAAATAGTTGATCGCCGCCATTCGTAGTAAAAAAAAAAATGCATTAATAAAAATGCAATAAAACTATCCCTTATTTTGTAAACGCTATCAATTTTGCGCAAACCAACCGATAAACGCTTATTGCAATTTTTTTTAACCAAAAATAGGAAGAAGAATACGTATCGGCCTAAACTGAGGAAAAAAAATATTGTTTATATATTTTTGGGGGATATTTATTATAGCAAAAAGTAAAAAATATTGCATTTCTTTCAAAATTGTCGCTTTATTTTTGTTTATAGCACAAAAATAAAAACCGCAGAGGTGATCAAATACCACCAAAAGAAAGCTCTATTATTTGTGGGGAAAAAAGGATGGCAATTTTGTTTGGGAGCCACGTCGCACAATTGTCTGTTAAAGCGACGCAGTGCAGAATCGCAAAACCTAGCCGGGTCCTTTAGCTGCCTAAACGTCCGAGTCCTAAGAGGTTAAAGAACCATTTGCATTAGTCCTACTTCCTAGAAACATGCAAACAATCATCTCTCTGTAATAAATATACATATCTTACCATGTCACTACGCTTGCCCTCAAAAACACGGTTAACGGAGGTGAGCTGTGCATTAATGTATTTGTTGATGAGGCCATTCCACTGATTTAATGAATGAAGCGTGCGGAGAAGAGCTACAATCTCCTCTGCTAGGGTACTGCTGTGAGTTGCAGTAAGGGAGGCTTGTGGCCTTGCTTTCCTCCTCCTCAATGTGGATTCTAGAAAAATCATACCGCATTATTGCCACTGTGAAAAGCCCATACAGTACATTTAAATTAGCAATGACGTTACCTACTCACCTCTCAGAAGAGGGATATCAGAGGAACATGTGCTCAGCAGGCTACCCAAAAACCCAAATAGTTTTTCCACTAGTAGTTTCATATCTGCAGACCTCTCATTTTTGTCCCAGGAGGGGAGGACGGCTTGCAACAGTCGAACTGCCAGTATCTAGAAAACAACAAACAAGTTAAAGCGGTAGTAATCCATTTTTTTTTTTTAAACCTACCTGAAAATGCAAAAGCCATAATGAGCATACTAGCTCATTATGAAATACTTACCTTGGAACGAGGCGTAGGGAACTTACCTGGTCCACGCCGAGGGAGATGTCATCTTGCCTCGGCGTGTCTTCTGGGTATCGCACTCCAGCACTGTGAGTGGCTGGAGCGGCGATGTCGTCAGATGCACGTGGGAGACTTCTTGGCCGGCAAGGTCCAGTGGCTGCCGGGCCTTTAGCCGAGGATTCTTGTTGCGCATGCGCCGCTGCAGTCAGCGGCGCATTGCAAGGGGAATATCTCCTAAACCATTCAGGTTTAGGAGATATTCTTTATACCTACAGGTAAACCTTATTATAGGCTTACCTGTAGATAAAAGTGGTAGTACAGAGTATACTACCACTTTAAATTGTGGCAAAGCGAAACCAAGCATAATAAATTAAAGTAAAAATTTAAAGTAAAAAAAAAAAAAACTTTCTTTAAGTGTCTAACCAAATGAGGCAAAATACACAAAGTGGATACAGAAGTTTTTTGTTTTTTTCCCCCATCGGGGGGGGGGGGAAATGGGGGGGGGGGGAGACTAATGCAGCCAATACATCCAAGAATTGGTAAGCTTTAATAGAATAGAATAGATATGCTTTTGAATTTAATATGTCTTTAAAGTATTTATAAAGCAATAACTTTATTTTGTAATGGAGTAGGGGATGGTTTAAAACTCCCAACGGCTTATTTTTCCTGAATTGCAAATGGACAATATACAGTATAATAAAACCCATGCTTTTTGTAAGGTCAGAGTTTTGATTTTCATGGTTTGCAGACCACTACCATTTAAAAATACAGTATTGTATCATTTCATGTATAACCCCCTAGAATCTTAAAATAAAAAATAAAATAAAAAAAAGGAACCACTGGACATGCATTCCACATGGCAACGTCAACCTCCTGTATTAAGAAGTGTAAAAAAAAAAGTACCCCCCCATGTGGTCTGGTATTGTTCATGAGGGGGGCCCTCAATTCCCCCTCCCGTTCCTGGTCTGCATGCTCAGATAATGGTCTGGTCCCCTCACTTTCCTGGCCTGCGTGCTCGGATAAGGGTCTCCTCCCCTCATGTGCCCTCCCTTTCCTGGCCTGCATGCTAGGATAATGTTCCATGCCATTTTTCCTTATTTTTGGAATCATGTCGCACACTGTATTTTTTTGATTGGACACAGCCAAGTCGCATTGAAATTGTCAGAAATCACACGGAAAGCCGAACTGAAGTCGCACTTCAAAAATCGGACCACTTTGAAGTCACATTCAGTGTAAACCAGGGCTAAATAAAAAGATATTCTCCTGGAGCTAAGCTCCGTAACACAAGAGTGAACGTCAAAGCCTGCTTCTAAAACCACTGAAGTCAGAACAAGTGTTTCAGCAGAAGTGCATGCCACCTACTGGCGGCTAAAAGCATGACATTGGTAGGGATGTCAATTTTTGGTTCTTTTTAACTGCATACAGCGACCGTCTTATCATAAGAACTGCTCTTCTGACAACTGTCTGCACACTTATGCAGAAATGTATTTGCAGGGGGAAGAGAAGCCCAAGCATATATGTCGGGCCTGCACCCATGACGGTATCCATGTCCCTGGCCAAGGAAACCAAATAAAGACTCAATAGTGGTGCAGCAAACATGCCTGTTTGCCTAGTAGAGGAACAAAACAAAAAAAAAAGGAGGAAAAGCCATTCTTTTTAAGCACCTGAAGCATTTTCATGCCAAGGAGTCTTGACGGCAAAAAAATACAGATTTAAGACAGATGGATAGCTATATAAAACATACATAAAAACAAACAAAATGAAATGATTAACAATGATAAAGCAAACAAAATACCTGTCTTTGCAATGTGGCAGCAGTGAAGGATTCTGGTCCCTCCACAATTTTCATCAACAAGGATATCCATTGTGACATACTTAATGTACTGCACATTTGTGGCATGAGAGCAATGCTGCGGATGAATCCCAATGTGCACCAGCTCCTATTCTGCTCTTTATAGACCAGTTTATTTGAACAGGCCACTGGGAAAAAAACAAAGATAATGTAATTTTAAATAAATAAACTGTTATTAGGTGGAAATAATGTACTATGGAGAAAAAAAAACCTCAAAGGATAATGTTAGAATTGTTCCTAATCAAATGGGAATCACATTTGACAAAGTAAAATACTATGACATTAAAATAAACCACCATTAAACATACCGATTTTGTAAAGGAAAATGTGGATACCCTTTAAACGTGCTTTTAAAAAGTAAAAAATGTTTTTGTGAAGTCAAATAAAACAAATATGTCATTCATCTGCTCTGTGCATTGGTTTTACACAGAGTAGTCCCAATCCTCCTCTTCTCAGGTCCGTCTCCAGTGCTCCCGACTCCCCTATACCCCCCCCCAGCATGTGCCCCCTATAGAAATCGGGGCTCACTCCCGGGTATTGACACAGACGGTGGGGCTCAGCCCCACTCCCCCTCATAAGATTTGATTTACAGGTGTGAGAGCCTATGGCTCCTTCTACTATCAATCTGCCCATTAAGAAAATACAGAGCTTGGAAAAGACCTGTTCTCGTGCACAGAGCTGGATCAAGATCAGGCTCAAGTAAGTATAAAGGGGGGATCCTCTGCAGTAGTTTTATTTACCTTAATGCAGAGAATACCACTTTAACCACATCCTAACTGCATAATTTTTTTTGGTTGTTGCTGTATTGTTGTTCTTGGCGCATCGAAGCCTACAGGTAACTGACTGCGTTTTGTACTTTTAAGAATTGTAATAAATAAATAAATCATAGCAGAAAGACGGCTACATCGTAGCTCTTATCTGTGTAGCTGATCACAGATTGAGGTAAAAGGACAATCACAACAGCCCTTTACCACATGAGAAGCTGTGTCTGATCACAGTGTATACAGAATTACCGGTTATGAGCATTTCTCTCCTCAAGTGCAGATAATCAGGGCCATCAGTGCAGCCTATATCAGTCCAGCCCATAGCAGTGCAGGAGAAAAAATTACTTATTTGCAAAATAATTTAAGAGAAACTAAGAAAGGGGTTTTTTTTTTTTGTTTTTTTTTAAGGTTTTGTTTTTTTGTCGTTTGTTTAGTAAACAATAAAAAAAAACTAATGCTGATTAAACAAAACCAAAAAAAAGTGCTGTCTCAAAAAAATTATAACAATTTCAGATGGGTACAGTGTTGCATGACTGCATAATTGTCAAAGTGCGACAGCACTGAAAGTGCTCAGTAAGCAAGTGGTTATGGTATAAAAAAAAAATTAAGGCTTTAGAAATACTTCTAGTTATGTCCCTGCAAATATGTTCCCTCACCTGTTTTATCCATGGTGCCACTTTGGACCAACATGCGCAGTAATCCACACAGAGTTTTGGTTGCTTCACATTGCATAACCTCAGCATTGACCCCAGCTGAGAGACACAAGTTCTGTAGAAGGTTTACAGTACTCATCAACATCATAGAGGTAGGGTGGAGATTCTTGTCTGCCTGCTCGCCTTCTGAAAGGCACAATGAAAACATTATTTAGATGATACAAAACTACTCACACTGGATCAGGCAAAATAAAAGCTTATGCAGATAAACCGAAGGTTAACCTGAATCATCTTCAGTGTCAGAGTCATCTGCCATGGGCTGGGTAGCAGGTGGAGGTTCTGTCAGCTTCAGATCATACTTCCCTTCTTTGCCCATTCTGTACGAATTGGTGCTTCCTGTATCCCACTGAACTCTAATCCAGCCATCTTCTCCAAGTTCTCCAATGACACGACCTAGACCAGGAGGTGGGCCATCCTTGGAGAAAAATAAAATAAAAATTAGGAAGATAAAGCTGGATAACAAAAACACAGAAATCCAATAGAATACAAACACAACTGACTAAAAAGCAAGCAAACACTTAGGCTACTTTCACACTGGGGCAGTGAGGGCATCGGCAGTAGAAGCGCCGATGCTCTCAGCACTTTTTGGCCGCTAGCGGGGAGCTTTTAACCCCCGCTACCGGCAAAGAAGGGGTATATAGCGCCCGTGTCGCGCCACTGCTGAAACCCTTTGTAGGCGGCAGCACTGCCCATGCATTCCAATGGGCAGGGGCAGTGGAGGAGCGGTGGGAGGTGTGCTGTTTACACCGCTCCTCCACAGCCCCCAAGATGCCACTTGCAGGACCATTTAACTTCCCGCAAGTACACCGCTCCAGTGTGAAAGAACTCGGGCTTTCACACTGGAGTGACAGTAAAAGCGCTTTACATTACATTTTTAGCACTAAAAACGCCTGTAAAGCGCCTCAGTATGAAAGTGGCCTAACAAGTTGTATCCATTTAATAAAAGTAGAAAAAAAAATGTTGGGGAAATAAAGGTTCAAAACTTTCAAGTACTCTCAAATAATTTACCATGAATGCTACGAGATACAGAGAGGGGTGGGGATCAGTGAAGTTCTGCAGTCCAGCAAAAAAAAAAAAAGCCAACAATGCGGGATTTCAGTGTAGCAGAGGCAGCCTGGCCAACCAGCAACAGAATTAAAATGACCAGCCTCCAATAATACACAGAGATGAAACTATCAACTCCTTCTACATAAGTTTTATCTTTTTATCTGCAGCCTTCTCTCCTCTAGATCCATTCAAAAGTGCAGCATTTCCAAGCTTCCAAAAGCAGCGGGTGGGGGACCTGTCAGCTATGCATTAAGCAAAGGAAGGAGACATCCAACAGAAAAGGCGTGTGCTCCCTCCACCTCTTCCCCACTAACTCCCGCAGTTATTGGACTTGGAATTTTTTCCTGTCATCCACCCATTCTGCTCAGATCAGCAGATCTGTCTGCTTAACCTCTGCTGATCAAAAACAGAGTCCGCCCTACAAAAAAGGGGCCTAAATGTTTACTCTAAATTTAAATTAACCCAAATAAAAGAGCCCATAGCTTTATTAAAAGAGAAATACAAAACATACTTGGTCTCCCCACTTCCAGTCAACTCCTCTCATCACTCTGGTTCCGATTTTCATCATGGCAGCGAGCTCAGGTCCGGAGGCAGGCAGCTGCACCGGCGTAGTTTCCTTTCTAGACTCTTCCAATACAGTGGCAGATACTCCCAGTATACATGTATTTGATTCTTCTTCAATGTTGTCAGAACTCGGACCTGGGTATTTACAATGCATCACGACATGTTTTTTTTAGCAATTTGGTACATCCATTATGCCATTTTAATTTACATTAAAAAAATCTTTGTTAATACAAATTGAATACAAAGACCCCAACACTTAATATACTTTCACAACATTCCTCCTGGCCAAATAAACCCTCCATGAAAAAGGCTGGAATAGTTTCATATTAACACATGGAAGACTTAACTGGCTAGAAAGAACATCTTGCCGTTTTCATACATAAACAGCTGATACACTACTATTGCCTACCAATAAGTCGCATGATGGTTTGAGTCAAGGCCAGCATGCCAGAGTTGAGAAGCAGGTTAAGGCTATTGGCTCCATGTTGCCGAGTCAGCATGTTTAACATTACCAGCATAAACCTGGCTTGTGGTATGGTCCCTAGACTTGGTCCTGAAGGATTTTCATTGGTGATTGCCTGCAGGGGGACAGGCTGAACACCTAAGGAGGCAAAAACATGAGTTTAACGATTTTTACCATAAAATTACCACTTACAACAAAGGCCACACTCCCTCCAAGGTACATACCTATTTCTTTAAATCTACTGGAGGCATCAAGCAATATATTTCTGATATTCTGAATGGCCCATGCATATAGTTTGCCATAGGTCACCTCCAGCAACATTCGGTTAAAAGGTGGAATGAGGTCAACATCCTTCAAGCAGTCCGTCAGAGGCTCACTACAACATATAAAGCAATTAGAGTGTAGAAAACACAATATCTACAGTACACAATACTGTCTGAAAATGACAATGTACCTCAGATTGGTTCCCTCTGGAACTAGTCTCTGCCAGCCACAAAACATTGCATACTGTACAGATGGCAGAAGAAAGGTTTTTGCAGCCAGTCTTAACATGGTGTCTATTCCTTCTAGACGAACCTCTGCTCTCTCCAGCTGTGAGCAAATAAAACAAATCATTTCAAATTAAACATTTTGCACAATTGTTAATGGAAAAGCAAAGGAAGAAAGTCATGTTGTACATTTTTGGTGGATTTATGCTCAAAAAGTGAAAATTTGCATCTCACTGGGAATACAGTTGTGCTCAGAGAATTGGTAGTACACAGGATGTACCATTTTTAAGGAAAACGTGAGTGAGCAGGCAAAAAAACAAACACATTTTATTTCTTATGGGATTCCTATTCTGTAACTGTAGGTCATAACAGAATGGCACGATCTTAAAACATGGCAACAAGTAAAGAAAGGAAATTACCCCTGTTCAAAAGTCTGCATCCCCTTAGTTCTTAACCACTTCATCACCTTAGGACGTCATATGACGTCCTCCACTTTGTGCGGGAATATCTGAGTGATGCCTGCAGCCACAGGCATCATTCAGATATCGCCGTCTTCAGCCGGCGATTCTGTGCACCAGAAGAACGATCAAAGCGGCGGTTCCACCGCTCGATCGTTCTTCTAGGCAGCGGGAGGGGACGTGCCCCCCCTCCCGCCGCCATCCGGTGCTTTTCCGGGCTCTCCCGTGCCATCGGGGGCCCGGAGAGCGAATCGGCCGGCGCTCGTTGGTGAAGCATAGAGATGACTGGCGATCAGAAGGTCACAGTCATCTCTATGACCGTCGGAGGACGGGGCACGACGTTATGACGTCACGCCCGGTACCCGGAATGTAAACACAGCCGTGGCTGAATGCATTAGATCGGTGAATTTTTTTTCACAATCTAATGCTTTCCAGCCTGGAGGAGAGTTGTGGGGTCTTGTTGACCCTACATCTCTCCATAAAGAGGACCTGTCACACACTATTCCTATTACAAAGGATGTGTACATTTTTTTTTAAAAACACCCCTGTCCTGGTCGCTCGAGTGCAGAAGCAAACACGCATGCAAGCCCCGCCCACATATGTCAGCACCGTTCAAACTCCACATGTGAGGTATCATCGCGTGCGTTAGAGTGTCAGCAACAATTCTAGCACTAGACCTCCTCTGTAACTCAAAAATAGTAACCTGTAAATAGGAGGTTTACATTCATTGTGACAGCAATAACAGTGATAAATGTAAAAAGGAATCGCCACATAATAATCAGCCATTGGCCTAAGGTGGCCGAAATATCGGTATTGCATCGGCACCGGAAAAATGATATCCGTCAATCCCTAGTTGTGGCTGAAATCTCTTGGTCTCCCAGACCTTGCCATGGTATGAAGAGATCCCTGAAATGTTCCACTTCTTAATAAGTGATCGAATATTACCGACAGGCATATTCAAGGCTTTTGATATCTTTTTATATCTTTTTCCATCTTTATAAGAGTCCCATTACTTTGTTAGGCAGGTCTTTTGACAGTTCTTCTCTGCTCCCCATGGCTCAGCGCATCCACACGAGAACTACCTAACTCGCTGACTATTCATACACAGACAGGAATTTTTAACTAAAAAGCCAGAGATGTGAGAAATTAACCTTCATTTTAACCTGTGTTTGTCACCTTGTGATGTCTGTATCAAGGTCAAACGTTCCAGGGGATGTAAACAGGGCAATTTAGGGGATTTGGGTTATTATGATTTAGGCTGGGTTCACACTGGTATGACACAACTGTCATACTATTTTTGCCCTGCGACATCGGTCCTACTTCCATCTGACTTGAACAGGATAAGATTTTGCGCCAGCTTTGTGATAGTCCGACTTGTCCTTTGACCAATCAAAACAATCCGTGTGACTTAAATTCCTTTTACTGCTGCTGTTTTCACAATGCCAAATGTCACAAGTCGGATGATTAGGACAAGGATCCGACTTTGATCCTACTTCAATGATATTCAATGGGTTGAAAACGGACCAAAGTAGTACAGGAACCTTTTCTTAAGTCAGACAAACTTGTGTTGGACCAATTAAGATGGATCTCATAGGGAACCATTGATTTGTACACATCATGCGACATGTGTGCCCAAAGTCGGAGCGTCGCAACAGTGTGAACCGGGCCTCAAAAAAAGGAGCCAAACAACTGTTATAATAAATGGCTTCATATGATCCTGGGACAGTTTTTTGGCATGCCAGGGTATGCAAACTTTTGAGCACAACGGTGCAATGAGAGCTTACAATATAAACTAGGACAAAACTTTTTTTTTTTTTTTTTTCTGGGGAAGAAGGATTAAAAGGCTTGTCAGTTTTTATTTCTATCTGTGCCCGTTAGGCAGAGTTACCCTCTCTGTTTGTCCCGTTTACCATTATTTTTGAAAGTAAAACAAAATCCTCAATTTTAGGTTGTCCCTATGAAAGTAATAAAGGTGGACATTTTCCAATGGGGACACTAGTCTTGGTGACCTGGGGGTACCCCAAGGAATTCCCTTAATTTGCAGGGATTTCCTCTTCATTCCCATTTTGGCTATGGGACAGGAAGTGAAGATAAATCTCTGCAGTACACAGATGGCGACAATAAATCTTATAAGGGTAATAACACTCCCGTACTCTATACAAAAAAAGTAAAAAAGTAAAAATAAACACACGTTCTGTCTATAGTTCCAATTTCATTCTGCCCAGAAAAAAAAAAAAAAACTTAAAAGTTACAGTGCACTTCCTGACATATGACTGTGCCAAGGCACGGCACCTGACTGCTAGTCCCACAAGATTTCATGAGGTCATCCTTGTTCTGCTCACTTTTCTGCTTGCCGAGAGCCTATATCTGAGGACTTGTAATGCAAGGATCTCTCCGCTTCATTGGATCTGTGCTTTCTGCACCTCTCCTCTGCTGCTTGTTCATTACCCCACCATTCATCAGATCAACAATCATTATGAGGGAAGCTCTGACCAGAGGAAGCAAAGCTATTTATTCCACACAGACAGTGAAATGATAGGGGGGGAATCAGTGACTAATCATTTGCCTTCTGCATGCGGATCCTGGTAAATGCCTCTTATACTTGTACAAAGATAATGCTTTTAAGCGCTATCATAGTAACAAATACAGGGTTAGCAGGATAAATCATAAAATATCACACAACATTTTAAATGGAAAAAAAACCAGTACAGGTAAAAATCAAAATAAATATAAAAACTGAATGTACGGGAGGGTGGCAGTATGGAGTCATACCTGCTTTAGTAAACACTTCCTCATTTTCTCTACATCCACTGGCTCCTCCTTCAGCGCAAACTCCACTATAGTGCTTAGCAATGCAGACTGAGGATATGTACCCTGCACGTTATGTTTCAGCCATTTGTATTTATGGACAGAGCTGAGGATGGGCTGCCATTTATCCTGTTGGGAGAAAAAAAAACTTATTTAGACAAATGTTCCTCAAGAACATAAATGCATCATCCCATAATTTTTTTCTTCACTATGTTTATGTATTCTAAAATGTGTGCAAATCAGGAATTCGGACTTGAAATCTATAGGCTTGTTCTGAATGCGTGATACATATGGCAAAATGTATCCCAATCATAGCAGGCACAATTTGGAGCAGCAGTGCATGGCAACAAATCAGCTTCTAAATTCAGCTTGTTCAATTAAAGGGGAGGTTCACCCTCCAAACAAATTTCAGGCATGCCATGGAGCCCACCCACCCGACTGGCAGTATGCCGGTGTTTTTTTTTTTTTTGTTTTCTATACATATCTTTTTACGGGCTCTCATCCCCTCCGGCGGTCCCGCGGAACTGGGCGTTTACAATCACAGGCTGTGATTGACGTCCCTCAGCCTGACGCAGACAGCGCGTCACGAGATGCCAAAGAAACCCGGTCGCTGCGCAGGCGCCGTATAGGGCCACACCGACGTTCGGATTCCTTCGGCATCGCGTGACGTGCTGTCTGCGCCGGGCTGAGGGATGTCAATCACAGCCTGTGATTGGAAACACCCAGTCACGCGTGATCGCCTGAGGGGACGAGAGCCCGTAAACAAGGTATGTATGGGGGGGGGGGGGGAACACCGGCATACCGATCGGGTGGGTGGGCTCCAATGCATGCCTGAAATTTGTTTGGAGGGTGAACCTCCACTTTGAGCTTTGAACATGAAATAAAGAAGCCGATTGGTTGCCATGCACAGCTGCTCTAGTTTTGATACATTCCCATCATAGTATTTAGAAAAATAAAGTCAGATAATTATTATTCTTAAAGCCTAAAGTCAGCCATACGAGGATCAAAACTTGGCCAGTTCAGCAGAAACCAGCCAAATTGTGATCCATGTATTTGGCAGGCTGGTTGTTCAAAAGTCAAATCTACTGATGCACTTCTGTAAAACCAGCCTGTCAGATTTTCCCTGCATTTAGTATATTCTGACAACGGGGGAAGTCTGCCTACTGTCAGAATACAATAGCTTAGCGGGGAGGTTTGAGTGTGCGGATGAGGTAATCAAGCCACTGGTAAAAAAAAAAAAAAAAAAAACACACACCACCAAAAAAAAGGGGGGGGGGCAATTTATAGGCTGCTTTAGCGCAGCCACAATATACAAAAAATGAAAAATCAGCACAACAGCCATAACTTACATTCAGTAGAATGTGTCCAATGTGCCAATTGTTTCTTCTTTAGCAGCAATCCTCCCCCCGTCATGCATGTCCTGTCCTAAGCTCTCATTATCAAGAAAGCTCAACTTTGCCCACTCTCTTACCAGCTCCTTCATTCATAGACACTGTACAACAGCTTGTTTGAATAAAAGAACCCAAGAATGGACAATGGGTGGCTTCATAGCTCCAACCATCCATTCAGAGATCGTGTTTAATGCAGTACAGCTCCTAGGAAAGGAACAGCTGGGGGGAAAGGGTAGGCATAGCCAGGCTCTCCTGGGGAGAGGCTGTGACAGACCCTTAGGGGCTCCTCAGCAGTACGTAGAAGAATTATTACTAAAAGAAGAAAAATCAGCATAAGGGACATTCTATGGTCTGTAATGTATGTCCTTTATGCTGATTTCTTCTGTTGGCTGCAATTAAAGTGAATGTAAATCCTCCATACACCCAGTGAAGTGTACAGCCTCAGATACAGATTAGCCAAATCTCCCTATATAGTTATGTAGTTAAATTAAAAACAAAGAAGTGTAAATAATTACAGAAGGCAGTAGGCAGTTTATTTAAACAAAAAAAATAAAAAACACAAAGTCCTCCCAGTCAAGATCCATCGCCAATCACGACAATCGCCGCCATCGCCGATCCAATTTTTTTTAAATATGGGGATGGGAGGGGTTTACCCACCTGCCCCAAAAGAACACCCTCCCACATGCGCAGTAGGAAACAGTCTGTGAAGCCGCATATCATATTAAAAAGTCAGCAGCGACAGCATTTGTCACTGCAGACGTAATTTTTTCTGAAGCTCCTCTTTAAAAGAGAAAAAGAAAAAGCAAAGCGCGTGCAAAATGTCCCAGTGTGTGGGTGCAGTTTGAAGAAGGAAACCCCCCTGGCAGGGGCTTTAGGCCTCAGGACAACCTTGAAACACAAGGAAAGGTTTGTTTTTTTACACAGGATAAGGCCACTAATTCAGAACCTTCACACAAAAGTGATGGCCATGAGAAGGATCACCTTGCAGGAATATCTCTAATAGGCGAGGAGGCATCTAGAGGATCTAAAGAACAATGGCCCAGATTCACAGAGCGATTACGCCTGCGCAACAGGAGATGCGCGTGCGTAAGTCTAAATGTGCGCGTGCGTTTCGTTGCGCGGCATCCCCAGAACGAGATACGCAAAAAATCGCATAATTTCGTTAGACTGGCGCATCCGTCCGCGCAAAAGTGCGATAGACACACCATTGATTTGCTAGTCAAATATGCTAATGAGGGACTTACGGGGATCCACAAAACAACGTTGGGGCAGCGCAGGCGACGCAGTGTGCGCAACAGCAAAATGTCCTGTCTAAAATTAGAGCTGATAAAAGCTGGTCTAAAAAAAGAAAAAAAGTCTACTTGTTAGATAAAGCAACACTGTTAGTGAGCAGCTCAGCAGTCACACGTGTTGCTCAACAATCTGTATGCCAACATGCCAGGGGCATCGTCGCACATAGCTATACTACTGACTTTAGATGAACAAAGAAGGAGGAGGGCACGGAGGATGGCACGGAGGATGGCACGGGAGAGGATATACCGTACCCGCATAGACCTGTTTGGTATGAGTGATTCTGAGGTGTATCGCATCTTCAGATTCACCCCTCATGCCATCCTGGAATTAACCACAACCCTGCAGGAGGACATCACCAGCCCAACACACCGCTCACATGCAGTGCAGCCACTGGTCAAGGTCATGGCAACACTCCATTTCCTTGCCAGTGGCTCTTTTCAGCGTACAAGTGGAGTGGTGGCTGGGATGTCACAGTCCTCCATGAGCAGATGTGTGCACCAGGTTGTCCCTGCAATACTCAGACGCATGGCTAACCAAATCATCAAACCCACCACTGAGGACCTGCGGCTGAAGGCAATGACAGATTTCTACAGAATTGCCAGATTCCCACGCACTGTGGGGGCCATTGATTGCACACATGTGGCACTCCAGCCCCCCCAGGAGACAGAGCACATGTACCGCAATCGGAAGCATTGGCATTCCATCAATGTACAGGTGATAGTCGATGCCCAAGGCCTCATATGGCACGTCCGTGCCAAACACCCAGGGTCCAGCCATGACAGCTACATATACAATCAATGCCACATCCGAATGGAATTCGATCAGAACGTGTATGGGGACACCTGGCTGGTTGGTGAGTGACATGGGTGGCAGGCATGACTATCCCCTCCCATGATGCACATCACAAGGGGCACATGCATGACTAACATCCTCCTGTCTTTTCCCTTACAGGTGACTCTGCATATCCACTGGGACCCCATCTCATGACTCCTATCCGGAACCCCCAAACTCCAGGAGAGGAAAGATACAATCAAGCACATGCTCAAACACGAGCAGTGGTGGAGCGCACCTTTGGCATCCTAAAGTCACGTTTCCGATGCCTGGATAAGTCTGGGGGTACCCTCTTGTACTCCCCAAACTTCGTGTGCCAGATCATCGGTGCATGTTGCATGCTGCACAACTTTGCAGAAAGAAAGGGCCTGCAGATTGACCTACGTGATGACCTGACCCCTGAACCAGACAATCCCCCCCTAACCGAGGTTACCCCGTCTTCTGAGGGAAGAGCAGCCAGGAGACAGCTCACATTGGGTATCTTTGCACGTTAAACACACACATTAATCATGGCACAATGAGAATGCATGCATGCACACCACTGTGGTCCCTAGCACACACACCCCACATCCACATCAAATTGGATTGGCAACAGTCCACCATGCTGGACTTGTGAGCAGCAACGCCACGCCAAGGCTCCAATTATGTCACTGTACATTCATACACCATTCACACGGACCTGGGGATCACTTCTCCCTGGTCCTGGGGAACCCTTCTCCACCACAAATGAGGGTGACACCCCTTTTCCGGCAGGAATGTCACCCCCACATTCACACAGCATTCACAACCCAACAAAAAAAAATGACCTGCACAATCAAAAAATTTCCAGAAAAAAAAAAAAGACAAAAAAAAAAAAAAAAAAAAATTGACAAAAAAAAAAAATTGGGGGAAAAACAAATTACTGCCCTCTGCGTGAGCCACGCCTGGGGCGCCTCCGGCCACGGCCCCCGGCTTCTCAGGGGAGACTCATGGGGAAGGGGTAAAACCGGGGAAGGAGGATCAGCCCCTGATCTCTGCCCACCTGGTGGCCTGCCCTCCAAGGCCACGGCAATTCTGTCCAGGGCAGCACCAACTGTTGCCGTGTTGGCCTGGATAGCCAGGGTAAGGGCCCTCACATCCTGCCCAACGCCTGCTGATGTCGTCTGCAGTTCATTTAGGCAGGTTGTGAAAGCCCGGGAGTGGGAGTCCAGGTTCCCCAGCGTATCCTTGATGGAGGACAGGCTCTCCTCCATCCGCACCAATGTCTGGCTGACCTGTCCCAGATGGCGGGTCTGGAGGAACTGGTCCCTTCTCAGGGTGGCGGGCAGGAGATCGGCCAACCCCCTGGTGGTCTGGGATGACATCCTGCCTCCAGCTGATGCTTGTGGCCGGGGAGAAGGGGAGGCCCTTGTGAGGGGAGCCATGTTGGGAGAGGAGGGGGGGGGCTCCCCCTTAGGGAGGCCTGCCTGCTGGCAGCCAGAGGGGAGGAGTCCTCAAAACCCAAACGTCCAGTGCCTGACATGGACTCCTCCTCCTCATGATTGTCCTCCTCCTCATGATTGTCCTGCTCCTCATGATTGTCCTGCTCCTCATGATTGTCCTGCTCCTCATGAACCTCCTCCGCGGACTCCGGCCTTGTTGGGGGGGCCTCATTAGGCTGCTGTCCTGGGGTTGGTGCGGTCAGGCCAGATGGCCCTGCACCCTCCTGCACATCTGTGGATGACACAAAACATTCACAGGTTGGAGGATCCACACACTTGCCACATATTCCCTTTCACCCCCTCCCCCACACATGCTACACACCTGATATTAAAAAAGAAAACAACTTACCTGGCACCACGGGCTGGGGACTGGAGTCAAAGCTGGGCAGGCCCTCAACTTCATGCCGATGAAAGGTCAGGGCCACCGCACGCTCCTCCGCTGTCAGGCTAATACGGCATGGTGGGCCCCCTCCTGTGCCCCTGGCATGGGCATGCATTCTGGCCAACTTCTTTTTGACCAGACGCCGGAGGTCATTGATTTTTTTGTCAATCCCAGACCTGGTCCGTGTCTCCCCCTGCCCCGCAGAATTCACCTGGTCAGTGATCCTATCCAAAATCTCCCTCCTCCTGGCCGGGGTGGTGTTGGCACTCTCTGGGCCGTGGAGGTAACGCCCATACTCGCTAATGGCCCGGGCAAGAATCTGTTTTTCCACAACTGTAAAATTAAGCTTTCGTTTTCTCTCAGTCATCCTTCCAAAAAAAAACAGTCCCAGTCAACAAAATTCACGCACACAAACAAGCACAACCAATCACAAAAAAACACACACACAGAGAGAAAACTACTCACCAAGAAACAGTCCCCAAAAAAAAAAATACAGCAGGAAAAGAAACAAAAAGAAATATATCAATCAAACAAACAGTCTCTCAAACACTTATCAAAAACCACTTTCAAAAATCTACTAACAACCACTTGATCACACAGAACACTAATCTGACAACTACAAAACACACCGCAACTAACAACAAGAACACAAGCACTTTGTTAAATGGGAAGGGACAAAGGGATGTACTTTTGCAAAGGAAGTGCGTTTGTGTGTGTCTATTTATGCTGTTTGCGTAGTTCACAACGTTGCCCTAGTCCATTTCCAATTTCACTGATTGCGCCGCTCCCGAGTTGTGAGCATGCGCACATCGGAGCTGACATGGTCTCGTTCAAGCGCGCATGCGCGAGCCGTCCAGCCCTTCATTTGCATGGGGTCACGGCTCATTTCAATGTAACACGCCCACGTCCTTCCCAATTTGTATTACTCCTCCTTACGCCTCTGGAAAAACGTTACGTATGCGCAATTTCCTGCGCAAAAGCTACGAGAATAGGGTGATTACGCGGCAAAATTGCGCAAGTCTAACGTAAAGGCGGTGCGCTACGCCGGTCCAATAATGCGCAGATGTACGTGAATATGGGCCAATGGTTTTCCAGATGCACTTGCATTGAGTCCGTGTTGACCTATGCAGATCAACGCAGCTTAACAGATGTAGTGTGGTGTGAATGAACCCCAAGCTTAAAGGACAACCTTAAAAAACTGCCATAAGCCACTACCTGGTAACCACTTTTAAAAAATATGGAAGTTTGCCACATACCGTATGCTTGTACACAGAAAAGATAAAAATAAAAATGTCCATAAAAAAAGCACAATCTTTTTACTTACTTTCTGCGACTTAACTGCTATTGTCTTTTTATCCACAGACACAGGACTAGAAGGTACTACAAATGGCTCTTCTTGTTCACCTTCATCAATACCAATTTTGGTGTCATCCACATCTGCCGATTCAGATTTTTTATGCACTAGCAAGCAAAAATAAAATGTACATTCATATACAAAAACAAGAGTGCCAGCCCAAAAAAAAAAACAAACACACACACGACGAGAGTACAGCACCAAAGTTTTTGGCTATATATTTACCTTTCTTTTTTCGCTTTTCTCTAATGATCCTTTGCACTATTCTCCTCCATCGAGGTACAGAGCCAAGAAGCTTTAGCTTTGATACAATAGACAAGTCATTACAGACAGCAGGCCGCAGTTCGTTGAAGAGAAATCGGAGGCGTTCTATGACAGGGGCGCACACTTCCTTATAGGAACGTCCTTGTTCCTGATGTGTCTAAAAGTAAACATTAAAATGTACCTCATCATATATATTTGCTCAATGCCTTCTAATGTGAGGGAAAAAAAGGATTTGATCCCTTGCCGATTCTGTACGTTTGCCCACTGACAAAGAAATGATCAGTCTATACATTTTAACGGTAGGTTTATTTCAACATTGAGACAAAAAAACTAAAAGAATCCCCAAAAAACGCGTATGAAAAAAAGTTATAAATAGATTAGCATTTTAATGTGTGAAATAAGTATTTGACCCCTTCGCAGTGCTTGGTGGCAAAACACTTAATGGTAATCAGAGGTCAGATGTTTCTTGTAGTCGGCCACCAGGTTTGAACACATCTCAGGAGGGATTTTGTCCCACTCCTCTTTGCAGATCCTCTCCAAGTCATTCAGGTTTCGAAGCCTAACCTTCAGCACCCTCCACATATTTCCTATGGGATTAAGTTCCGGAGACTGGCTAGGCCACTTCAGGACCTCAAAGAGTAAATGCAGTCTGCTCACATAATTTGTAATAAAAACATCTTTACCATTCTTAAGCTTCCCTCCAGCCACTTTGCATATTTTATATATACACACACTGCGATTCTGTTCTTGCTAAATATGCTGAAGAAAACTCCTTCCACCAAGTCTGGCTGCAGCCATTTTAACTGTGGGCAGCTGAAGCTCCTGGCAAACACTCATAAGAGTTAGATTAAGAGCTGTACATGACGTCATAAGCCTAAGCTTTTTACCAGGGAAGAAACAGGGAGTGGGCTGTATAAGGTATTAACTGGCAGAAAAAAAATGTTCTACAATACAAAGTTAAAACAAGGGCAGAAAATGTAATAGATGAAAACAAAAAAAAAATGACTGAAGGTCCGCTTTAATGTGCTTCTACTACACCTTGGACGTGTATTTTGGGTCATTGTCATGCTGAAATACCCATCCACAACCCATTTTCGCATGCAATGGCCGAGTGGAGGTTCTCACCCAAGATTTGATAGTAAATGGTCCATGAAGTTGTCCTGTTCTATCTTCGCAGAAAAACATCCCCAAAAGCATAAATGTTTCCACCTCCATGTTTGACGGTGGTGATGGTGTTCTTGGGGTCATAGGCAGCATTCCTCCTCCTCCAAACATGGAGAGTTCAGTTGATGTCAAATAGCTTGATTTTGATCTCATCTGACCACAACACTTTCACATAGTTCTCCTCTGAATCATTCAGATGTTCATTAGCAAACATCAGACGGGCCTGTACATGTGCTTTCTTGAGCAGGAGGACCTTGCGGGCCCTGCAGAATTTCAGTCCTTCACGCCATAGTGGGTTACCAATTGTTTTCTTGGTGACTATGGTCCCAGCTGCCTTGAGATCATTGACCAGATTCTCCTGTGTAGTTCTGGGACGATTCCTCACTGTTCTCATGAACATTAAAACTCCACAAGGTGAGATCTTGCATGGAGCCTCAGACCAAGGGAGATTGACAGTGAAATTGTGTTTCTTCCACTTGCCAACGATTACACTAAGTGTTGTCTCCCTCTCACCAAGCACATGTCGATGGTCTTGTAGCCCAATCCAGTCTTGTGTAGGTCTACAATCTTGTCCCTGACATTCTTGGACAGTTTTTTGGTTTTGGCCATGGTGGAGAGTCTGGAATCTGATTAATTGATTACTTCTGTGGACAGGTGCCTTTTATACAGTTAATGAACTGAGATCAGTAACACTCTCTTAAAACACATGGGAGCCAGAAATCTTGCTGATTAATAGGGGATCAAATACTTATTTCGGTCATTAAAACGCAAATTTATAACTTTTTTTTTTTTTAATAAATTTTTCTGGATATTTTTGTGGATATTCAAAATAAACCTACCATTAAAAATGATCTTGTCTTTGTCAGTGGGGAAACATACAACAAACAGGGGATCAAATACTTTTTCCCCCCTCACTGTACTTTACTCTAGAAGTTGTAGACATGTAGCACTAACCTTTATGAGCGAGCATTTGGCTTGGTAAACCACACGACAGACATCCACCACAGACTTTGGCAATGACTTGTGCTTGACCTGATCCACATTCAAAGCACCATGATGAACCATTGACAGAGCAATATTACCTACAAGATGAAAAATAATATTGTTTCCAGCAGATCTGCTTGAACGTAAACTCTGAAATATGGTATAAGCAATAGTTTCCAGCTATAACATCCTACACACCTAAATCTTCGTGTTTCAGTAGACAACAGAGTAGCAGACGGCCGACTTCTTCCACTGGATGCTCAGGGGGAAAGGTAATTGGAGTGGTCAGATGGCATTGCTTACAATACCGCTCAATCTGACACAGAAAGTCCTGAAAACACAAAGAACAGCACAGCTATTTTGACTCTTATTTATTAAAAAGTGTAATACAAACAAGTTTCCATGTTAAAAATAAATAAAAATAGTTTGCTGTAAAACCTTGCATTGCTACTAAAGTGGACCAGTATAATTTGCAATTATAATGCATCCTATTTTAGTTAAGAGATTCAGCCATTGGCTCCTACTGCTGTCAAACATATCCTATTAGAGTGAGCAGGGGGCAGGTCAAGCAGCGCTGTGTGTCTTTAACCACTTTAGTACCATGGGTGTTTTTCAGATTTGGTGTTTACAAGACTAAAACAGTTCTTTTTGCTAGAAAATTACTTAGAACCCCCAAACATTTTATATATATATATATATATATATATTTTTTTTTTTTTTTTCTAACATGATTAAAAACGACAGCAATAAATTTGGCCAATTTTTTTATTTATTGTGAAAGATAATGTTACGCCGAGTAAAATGATACCCAACATGTCACGCTTACAAATTGCGCCCGCTCGTGGCATGGCGTCAAACTTTTACCCTTAAAAAATCTCGATAAGCGACGTTTAAAAAATTCTACAGGTTGCATTTTTTGAGATACAGAGGACGTCTAGGGCTAGAATTATTGCTCTCGCTCTAACGATTGCGGCGATACCTCACTTGTGTGGTTTGAACACCGTTTTCATATGCAGGCGCTACTCACCTATGCAAGCTTGTCGGGACGGGGCACTTTAAAAAAAATATATGTTTTTCTTATTTATTTTTATATAATTTTATTATTTTTTACACTGGAAAAAAATAAATGTATCACTTATTCCTATTACAAGGAATGTAAACATCCCTTGTAATAGAAAAAAGCATGACAGGTCCTCTTACATATGAGATCTGGGGTCAAAAAGACCTCAGATCTCATATTTAGACTAAAATGCAAAAAAATAAAAATAAAAAGAATTGTTTCTTTAAGACGCTGTGCGGGACTGACGTTTTGACGTCACTTCCGCCCAGCAGAGCTATGGGGACAGGTGAGGGACATATTTTCCTCACTCTCATCCCCACACAGCAGACCCAATTCGCCTCCGCCGCTACCGACGGCTTCGGTAAGCGGCAGAGGGCGCGAGAGAGGGGGCACTCTCCCGCCGCCCATAACGACGATCTCGCGGCGAATCCGCCGCGGAGACCGCCGTTATCTTTTACAGGACCGCTCACACTAAAGATGGATATCTCGGTTGTGGCAGCAGCTGCTGCCGTTACCGAGATATCCATCTTTAAAGTGCCGCCGTATAAACTCGTAAGGCGGTCTGGAAGTGGTTAAAGATGCACACAGCCTGGCTCAGAAGCAAGCTCGCAGGTGCGCTCCCACAGGAAAGCGGCTTCCGAAGGCGGCTCGCCAAGAAGAGGAGGAGCCTAGAGCGCCAGCAGTGTACTCAAGAAGGGGATCAGGTTTCAAGAATTGGAGGGGGGGAAAAAAGCAGTTGTCAAAAGAAGAGTCAGGACATTTATCAGTTGGAGAAGCCCTGGAGATAGAATGTGGATACCTAAAAAAAGGATACTGAACGACAAAATGGGGAATCATGACTAAACGCTGATTCAGCAGGAGTTGCAACAGCCAAGATTGGGATTTGGAAAAAAAAAATGATGTGAGCAATACTGTAGAAGGACTTTTGCACTATTTAGAGTTTGAGACACAAATTGTAAATTGTGTACAAAGATTGCTCAACAGAATAACATGTGATTGTTTTGTCAGTGCAAGCTGCATGTATATAATATAATAAAATAAAAAAAAGTTAGACTGTTTTTGATGTACCGTTTCAAAAATGGGTCCATTCATCAAGCTCAACATATATATTGCTCAACAGATGGCCAACCTTAGACCCCCGTTACAATACAACTATGTGTTGTTGGCTTGCTCTGTGTCCAAGTCATGCGACTGGCCTCCAAATTCACTACCACCTCAAATCTGCTTTACGCAAAGCAGGTACTAGAAGGACTTCATAAACCCTAAACTGCACTCTACATTTTATGAATGGCTCATAAAATATAGACTCAGTGTAAATAAACACTTCAGTGTCCAGCAGAGAAAGCTATGTGCTTTTTGCTATAACTACTTGCTGACAGAGCACTGCATTTTTACTGCTACAGTGCGGGCCCAGCTGCACAGAATCACATATATGCGATTCTGCATTTCTGGGTAGGGGACGCCTGCTCCTGCACATGCCGTTCAGAAGTTTCTGGCCAATAATTCATGGCTGGGATGCACGATGTCGGAGAAAGTGACAGGAGAGCTTTGTGTATGATGACACTTCTGATCATGATGATGCGCTGGTTTTTGTTTCCCTGCAAAGCAGGGGATAAAAAAACAGGCACATTGCTTAATAAAATCAACACACATTACAGATCATAAACATTGTTGGCCACACATCTAACTCTTTGATTGTCCCAGAGGTTAACTCCTTCCCAACCAGTGTCATTAGTACAGTGTCAATTATTAGCACTGATCACTTTATTAGTGTCACTGGTGATGTCAGCGTCAGTTATTGCCATATTTTCTGTCGTCCTGCTACAAGTCGCATCACAATTACTAGTAGCAAAAAAAAAAAAAATCCAGTATACATCTCAGTTTGTATACACTATAAAGCTTTTACGCAAAACATTAAATATACACTTATCAGGATTTTTTTTTTTTTTACCAAACACATGTAGCAGAATAAATTTTGGCCTAAGGCCTCATTCACACGGACAGACCGTTCGGGTCCGCCTGTCAGTTTTGACGGTCGACTTGAACGGCCATCCATGCATCCCTATGGAGCGTCGGATGTCAGCGGAGATATGTCCGCTGACATCCGACCTGATCCAATCCGCTAAAAACAGACTTATAGGGCCCACGTCCCCATCCGTCCATGCGGATTGGATTGGGTGAGATCGGACCAAAAACGGACATGCTGTCCGTTTTCATCAGATCGCTCCATAGGAATCAGCGGTGCCCCACAAGCCCCTCCCGCTCAGTGAGCAGAGAGGAGCTCGTCATCCCTCGGCTCAGCGGAGATCTGCGGACTGATCTCCCGCTGAGATGGCGGGAGGCGACGGTGTCCGCCTCGTGTGAATGAGGCCTTAATGTACCATGAAGCTTTAAAAAAAAAATAATCCCCCAAACTGTATGGCATTTTTTGTTTGTAGCGCAAAAAAGAAAAAAAAAAAAACTGTGGTGATCAATTACCACCAAAAAAAAAAAATGTATAAAATTCTGTTTGCCTACAGCATTGCATGACTGTGCAATCACAAGTTAAAGCGGCACAATGCCGAATAGCAAATAATCACCTCATGAAGGTGGCAAAACCTTCTGGAGCTGAAATGGATAAATAGGACCTTAAGTGTTTTATCAAGAGCTGTAAAATATATATTATAAAAAAGGATCAGCTCTACCAAATTATATTTAAATGCAAGTCTACCCAACAATTAGAAAAATATATACAGTGCAGAAAATAAGTATTTGAACACCCTGCTATTTTGCAAGTTCTCCCACTTGGAAATCATGGAGGGGTCTGAAATTGTCATCGTAGGTGCATGTCCACTGTGAGAGACATAATCAAAAAAAAAAAAAAATTCCAGAAATCACAATGTATGATTTTTTTAACTATTAATTTGTATGATACAGCTGCAAATAAGTATTTGAACACCTGAGAAAATCAATGTTAATATTTGGTACAGTAGCCTTTGTTTGCAATTACAGAGGTCAAACGTTTCTTGTAGTTTTTCACCAGGTTTGCACACACTGGAGGAGGGATTTTGGCCCACTCCTCCACACAGATCTTCTCTAGATCAGTCAGGTTTTTGGAATGTCGCTGAGAAACACGGAGTTTGAGCTCCCTCCAAAGATTCTCTATTGGGTTTAGGTCTGGAGACTGGCTAGGCCACGCCAGAACCTTGATATGCTTCTTACAGAGCCACACCTTGGTTATCCTGGCTGTGTGCTTCGGGTCATTGTCATGTTGGAAGACCCAGCCTCGACCCATCTTCAAAGCTCTAACTGAGGGAAGGAGGTTGTTGCCCAAAATCTTGCAATACATTGCCCCGGTCATCCTCTCCTTAATACAGTGCAGTCGCCCTGTCCCATGTGCAGAAAAACACCCCCAAAAAATGATGCTACCACCCCCATGCTTCACAGTGGGGATGGTGTTCTTGGGATGGTACTCATCATTCTTCTTCCTCCAAACACGGTTAGTGGAATTATGACCAAAAAGTTCTATTTTGGTCTCATCTGACCACATGACTTTCTCCCATGACTCCTCTGGATCATCCAAATGGTCACTGGCAAACTTAAGACGGGCCTTGACATGTGCTGGTTTAAGCAGGGGAACCTTCTGTGCCATGCATGATTTCAAACCATGAAGTCTTAGTGTATTACCAACAGTAACCTTGGAAACGGTGGTCCCAGCTCTTTTCAGGTCATTGACCAGCTCCTCCCGTGTAGTCCTGGGATGATTTCTCACCTTTCTTAGGATCATTGAGACCCCACGAGGTGAGATTTTGCATGGAGCCCCAGTCCGAGGGAGATTGACAGTCATGTTTAGCTTCTTCCATTTTCTAATGATTGCTCCAACAGTGGACCTTTTTTCACCAAGCTGCTTGGCAATTTCCCCGTAGCCCTTTCCAGCCTTGTGGAGGTGTACAATTTTGTCTCTTGTGTCTTTGGACAGCTCTTTGGTCTTGGCCATGTTAGTAGTTGGATTCTTACCGATTGTATGGGGTGGACAGGTGTCTTTATGCAGCTAATGACCTCAAACAGGTGCATCTAATTTAGGATAATAAATGGAGTGGAGGTGGACATTTTAAAGGCAGACTAACAGGTCTTTGAGGGTCAGAATTCTAGCTGATAGACAGGTGTTCAAATACTTCTTTGCAGCTGTATCATACAAATAAATAGTTAAAAATTCATAAATTGTGATTTCTGGAATTTTTCTTTTTGATTATGTCTCTCACAGTGGACATGCACCTACGATGACAATTTCAGACCCCTCCATGATTTCCAAGTGGGAGAACTTGCAAAATAGCAGGGTGTTCAAATACTTATTTTCTGCACTGTAGCATGATTCAATAAAAAAAAAAAAAAACACAACACAGTTTAACATATTTACATCTCCAAAGAGCTCACCTTGACATTGTAGTCCTGGGTATTATTGTCAGCTATGGCCTGCAGAAAAGGCTGGGAATGAGCACTCATGGAGAGTCGATGGGCATACAGCTTTGATTTGTTGGGTGTAGTGTTTCCTGGGGAGCTGCAATGGTCCTCATCTTTTTCCTCATTGTAACTGTAATGAATCTGACTGGTTTGAAGGCCCCCAGAAAATATAGTCGATTTGAGCCACCCTACATGAGAAGAAAAAATTAAAATTAGCCGTTTTTAGGCTCGGTTTACACTATTCCGAATTCAAAGTGGTGCGAATTTACACTCTGGCACTTAAGTCGCAAGAAAGCCACATCAAAGTAGTGGAGAAATGTTTTCAAAGTCGATGTGACGTTATGGAGCCTTAAAAAGTGTTCACCTCTAAAAAGCATGTATCCTTTTGTAAAGTTTACCAAATACCACTCGGTGTAGGTCACCTCATTTATTAGTAGTGCCCCTTTAGGTTATCATAATTTCCAAAGTATTAAACGATTTTAAGGGTTCATTCACGCCTGCAAATGCACTAGACACCTATTACATATCCTGCATATCTGTTACGCTAAATTGTTAATGTCTGAAAGCAGCTTTTAAAACACTTGTTCTCCATCCTTGGTACGATAACCGTGGTGGTAATTCTAATGGCTTAGTGTGAAACTTTTGTTTTTGCTAGTAAGTTTCTTTGAAGTCTGGAATTGAAGCTGGCTGTAAATTATATATAAAAAATTTCATACTAACTACTACCAATTACAAAACACTGAGGGTGCATTCATGCCTGGTTCCCCCGGTGATGACCGGCAGGAGGCAGCCTCATTAAAGCAATGGGGGGTTGCCGATTCCCACAGCTAAATCGTAGCCACTTACTCGTATAGTGATTATATGCGAGTAATGGGCCCTGGATGCAGGCAATTTGTGTCCAGGGCCGATCACTCTTATGTGGCTGCTGCATGAGCGATTACATGCAAATGGCCATGATTAACTGATGGAGCAACACGTTACACAATATAAAGACACACTATAATAAGTGTTCTTTAGAATTGCAAGTAAATACTGCCGGAAAGGAACCTTGTTTGCAGAAGCTCAATACCAACCCTGTGCCCCCACCAGATGTGAAAACTACTCTAGAGGACAACTTGTTCAGAAAAGAAATGGACTCAAAGCATTATAAAACCAAAATCAAAACTGCCATATATAAAAGCTTACCAATCAGAGGTAGTGGTCCCATTAGTTTTATTTTTTAGGCACTCTGCCCCTCTTCACCTGGTGATCTGGTTACACCTTTGGTATTGGAGTGTCCCCACTCTGGATGAAGTGGCACAGAGAGAACATTGTCAGTCTAGGGCAGGGATCTTCAAACTACGGCCTTCCAGCTGTTGCAGAACTACGCATCCCAATGGCATGATGGGAATTGTAGTTCATGAACAACTGGAGGGCCATAGTTTGAGGACCCCTGGTCTAGGGAGAGGGAGTGTTAGATTTAAAATACAACAAAATTGAAGCCAAAACGCCAGATAACACTGCAGTTACAGCAACAGAATAAGGGTTTTATATGAATAAATAAAAGCTAATGATAGTAAATGTCAGTGGTAAATGGTTTGTCTCAACCCTGTAACTGTTACATTTGCAGGAGAGCTTGTTCTGTTGAAAAAGAACAGAGCAGACTGGCCAGATCACCAGATGAAAATGAATGAAAGCCAATAAAAAAAAATATATATATATACACAAATGCAGCCATCACATCTAAGAATTGTAAGCTGCAATATAGGAAAGGTTTTATTTAGGGTTTAATACTGCTTTAAGTCCCATGTTATACACCACAGCCATACATTATATATAACACAGTAAATCTTGCTTACTGGCACACTCAACCTCCACAGGAGATAATGGTGTACTTAATGAGAGATAAGATGCATGGAGACCAAGCAGCAATCCCAGGGTTCTTTCAGTGTCAATGAGCGGAGAAGATAGGCTGCTGATATCTGGGGCCGTAATTACTTCCTGGTCAGGCTGTGAGAACAAAAAGAAAAATGGGATTGAAAAACAAACATCATTAAGCAACTAAAAATCTAATATATCTAGCAGAAAGAAAAAAAAGTCAACACAGGTATACAGCTATCTATACATATCTCCATCTATCTTATAGACACACACACACACACACACACATTTTATGAACAGCAGAAATGTACAAAGTATACTAAAATAAAAAATGCATCTCATACCACATACACAACATTTCAGTAAATATCTGTATGTTGTAAGTCACAAGACATCAGAAGTCCAGCCTGAGCTCGTTTGGCCGTACTTCTATGGGTCACATGATTGCAATTCGTTTTTCACTCCTGTGACCAGTTTTCATTTCTCAAACTTAAAAAGACAAAGTTCAGCCTAAGCTCGTTTGGATGGGCTTCTCATCTTGATCACAGTGTGCAATTTGTTTTGCACTCCTCTGATCCATTTTCAGCAGAGAGCGGACTGAAGTCCGCTCTCTGCTGACGTCACAGGAATCAGTCCAGGCACGTGTCATCCCGACAATGGAAGTTGGGACGCGTTGGGTGCCTGGACTAACACCCGTATCAGGCCTGAGACGGCCACTCCCTGTCCCTCCACAGCTCAGCACTATAGTGAGCGTGGAGGAGCAGAATGGACTGCTAATTGACAGTCAGCAGCTCTCAGCTTGGAAAGCCAAAAGAAACGAGCCATTAGCGGTGTTTGATCGCTCGGTTCTCAGTGTAGAGGTGCAGCATCAAACTTATACTGAAGCCACCTAGGCAAGTATGATGGGGGGGGAAAAAAAACAAAAAACAACAAAGCCATACTTCTCTATTAATACTTACAAAAAGTGTCCAACAAACAATTATCACAAATACATTGAAATAATTTTCATCAGGAGTGTAGGATTTTCTGGAAGACCGCATTAATTTGTCAAGAAAAGCTGATCACATATGAAATCACAGTATAATGTGTCATATTTATAGAATTGAAACAAAAGTGTAACATTTATTTTTCAGGAAATACAAAGAAATCATAATATAAATGTAGATAAGAAGAAATTAACAATACAATTAAAAAAAAGGGGTGTAGAAGATTTTCATTCACACCGAAATCCCTTAGGCCTCTTTCACACGGTCAGACCGTTCAGGTCCGCCTGTCATATTTGTTGGCTGACCTGAACGGCCACTCCATACTTCTCTATGGAGAGTCGGATGTCAGCGGAGACATGTCCGCCGACATCTGACCCGATCCGGATGGCGATACGTTGCCATCTGTCCATGGCAGATCGGATCGGGTAAGACATGCTGTCCGTTTTCATCGTATCTCTCCATAGGAGACAGTGGCACTGCACAAGCCCCTCCCCGCTCAGTGAGCAGAGAGGGACTTGTCATCCGCCAGCTCAGCGGAGATCTGTCGAAAGATCTCCCGCAGAGCTGGCGGACTCCTCTGAGATAGAGTCCGCCTAGTGTGAAATGGGCCTTACCGTTGAGCCAAGAATAAAATTCCTTCAATATCTCCAATTAGTTGGGCTTGCTTACCTCCATGTAGTGACCCACACAGTAGGCATTCATGGACTCTCTGGTGTCATCGAACTGCAAGGCAGCCTCAAGAGCAACCAAAGGATCCGCACAAGCAAAGTGAGCTAGCAGAAAACAAAGAAAATATAAAATTAAAATCAGCAGTAATATATAGTGTGCATTTAATATGAAAAAAAAGTCTGATGCGTACTGAATTAGTCATACATATGTGTGTGATGTAATGTACAAACTTTAACCACAGTTGAACCATCATGATCTAACCACTTACAATCATTTGTAAACAAGTACACTTGGATCGCTTCACTCATCTTATGGCTATGGAGGAAGGAAAACCATAAAAACATACTCAAATGTTTTTTCTCAAGAAAAGCAACAATCTACCTCCAAAAATTAAGGATACTAATTGCCAGTTCCACAGCGATAAACTCAGATAAAGATATCCAGAGAGTCTGGTTAGATTTGGCATCTATCCCCATGCAGTATGAATTAGCAAATTTGAATGCATTAAAAGCCAATTATTTCATATTTACATGTTCCTTCTGGTATAGTCCATATGGCAGCTTGTGCTACGCACAGAAATGTAAATTCACTTACTACCGTAGTAAAATATTTACATACTTGGCTAATGCTTTTAATTAAACTAGCAGATTTAATCAAATGAATTCAAGTAGACAATGTGGTCTGATGTTGCCCAAGATGAGATTTTGTCTAGGAATATCTTAAAAGGATAAGTTCACCTTTCATACCATGTTGTTACACTCGAATTTAAGGTGTAACATGCTACTATATCAGCAGCCCCCATACCCCCCATTGTGACAGCAGACAGGGATCCTCTCCCCACACGTGCTGTCACAATCTGAAAAACAGCACAGCCGTGCGGGGCTCTGCCCACCCAACTACATAATTTATTCACAGAGTCCTGTGAATGAATGAACTACAACTACCGTCAACAATTGCGGCAGATGGCTTTAACTACAACAGGCGCTGGTGCATGCTCTAGTAGTTCGATTCTTTCTGCAATTCAAAACTGCCCATCGGGGGCAAGCTACACTGACAGTCTGCAGGAGCCTGACACTGTATCCAAGATCTGCCGATTCGGGGTGCAATGCTTTACAGGAGTCTAATTAATTTTGCCTGCAAAAAGATTTTTTATTTTTTTTACGGTGAACTTAGCCTTTAATTGACAAGGAAAATCAGACAAAATATATTACAGACACCTGCATAGGTCATACCATGTAGAGGCTAGTATAAAAGGATTAAAAAGGTAGTCAACATACCGTAAAGAACTTCTGCACCACGTAAATGTGAAATTGTACACATTTATTGTTAGATTATGGAGATCTCCAAAAATCTAGCTGCTTACCAAATGAATGACTAAAACAAGGTTAAGCATTCTTTAAAAAGTAATTCATACCTAGTATAGTATTAGCATGAAGTGACTGTGCCTGAAAGTCCTCAATGTCATAGACTTTGCCATCTATTACAGTCCAGAAACCTCCATCCTTATTATGATTTTCCAAATCTGCTTTACGTATCAGGGTTACTTCTTCATTATTCCTTGAGCTCTGGCCAGCAAAAAATGAGCCTATATGTGAAAAAAATAAAGAAAAAAAATAGAAAAAAATAAAAAATTAATAAGAATAATTTTGACATCACACCACACAAATGTACACAGTAGTAAAAACACTGTTCGGCATGTACTTGAGCAGGGGTTTCCAAACTTTTCAAACAAAGGGCCACTTTACTGTGCTTCAGACTTGAGGGCCGAATTGTGGCCAGAAAATGTCCCGGGTCCAGCACCGGTGAGAATAAATGTGGCCTCAAAGTTGGTGGTCAGTAGGAGGAGGGAGTGGGGCTCCTATCAGTAGGAGGAATAGTATGCCATCATTGAGATCAGAAGAAGAAATAGTGCCCCCTTGTTGGTGTCAGTGGAAGGAATAGTGCCTCATATCAGTTGGAAGAATAGTGCCCCAAGGGCCGCATAAAGGCTGGCAAAGGGCCAAATCTGGCCCTCGGGCCACAGTTTGGAGACCTCTGTACTAGAAAATGGACAAAGTGTAACTGCACTATGTGTGAGCTAATAAATCTTTGTAAGGATCCCAAAATTTATACAACTGAATAAATCAATTAGTGTCAAGCTAATGCTGGCCGTACATTATAAAAATGTTCCATTTAATTTCCTTTAGATTTACCTTCAACTATGTAGCGCAAAGGCCTGCCTGATTGAAAGCTTTGGTAAAAGAAAATCTGTAAAAGAAAATTGCATAATGCATGGCCAACCTAATACACTTGGATAATATATTTATTTGAAGCATTATTTACACTGTTGGCATTTCTTTCGCCCCTTTATAAATGTGGGCCTGACAGATGAGGATTAACCCTTAATATGCTGGAGAAGATTTTTTACCAGGCTGGAGAGCGAGTTTGAACAGTGCGACAGAACTACTGCGTTCAAATGATGGTATTTTGTTATATGGCAAGTATGTTGTGTGCTTAGGGAGCAGTCATATGGGGCTGTGTGAACATTGAGGAGCGTGGACAGTGCTCTGGGATATTTTGTGTACCACAGCAGATGTTGGTCTAAAAACAGTATCTATGAACTTCACATATACACCCGATATGGACTTTTAATTGTTGGACTTCATGAATTTGATATCTGAAATCAGCACATGTGTATATTACTGTAGATTTGTTACACATTTTTGCACATGTATGGTTATTAACTTATATATTGTGTGTTTATTCACACACTTATTGGTGCACTGTGATGAATTTTTGACTTCACAACACCTTGATCATGGGATTTAAGAATTTATTCATTCAATTGTATAAAATGTGGGATTTTTTTTTTAGGGAGATTTATTAGGCAACACATAGGGGCTGATTTACTACAACTGGAGAGTGCAAAATCTGGTGCAGCTGTGCAATGTTAGCCAATCAGCTTCTAAAATTACGTGTTGCCAAAAAAAAATTTAAATAATATCCTGGAAGCCGACTGGTTTCTATGCAGAGCTGCATCGGATTTTGCATGCTCCCGTTTTAGTAAATCAACCCCATAGTGTGATTACACTTTGTACATTCTTTAGACCATTTGTCTTTTAGTAACTGCAGCCGATAGTAGTTACAAGTCCAGTTGGGAGATTTTTTCCTTTGGCAACCACTGTTCAGCATACATTAAAATGTTCTATGACAGTCAGTCAATGAAGCGTTACCCACCCATAATGCCAGGCCAGGACAAATCCTCATTGTCATCTCTTTCTCTGCCTGGAGCAAGATGGTTGAATCGATCCAGAGGTTCCAGAAGACTGGCAAGAAGAGGAATAGCACCGGTTTCCTGCATGAGCCATGCATTCTTACACAGCAGCAATATTGTGGATACAACAAGCTCAGGAAGTAGAACACCTAAACAAGTGTTAAATGAGAAATTGAATTACAGAAATTTCACAGGATGAATCTAAAATTAGTATGCAACCTAAAGCCATTTATTCAGACACGGTTTACATTTATCGATGGGAAAGCAAAGGTAACTTTAAAATGGCTTGTAGCAGCTCAAATACAAACTGAGTGCACATGAAAGCATGAGGAGCTTGCCTATCAGCTCAAGCCACAAATAAAAGTCAGAGAAACCAAATGACTCCCAATATTACTTTTATTTTCAGTTAATGTTGGATACAATATCTAAAATGTCACATCTCATTTAAACAGGAAAACTGGTGGACTGGTGTATTTCGGAATCCAATTTTCGGTTGCTCAGGCACTGGGCCACAATCATTTCTATACAGGTGACATGGCAATTTAACATGGCAGCATGCCATGCATTCATCTAATCTCTTTTCTGCTCCTTCATAGATGCAATGATTTTCAACCACCACCTTAATGCCTTGACTGTGTGAAAGTCATCCTGCAATACTTTGCAACAATAATTGTAACCTATGCCCAATAAATAAAATTCAAAATACGAACAATAGCAACAACCACAACCGAAGCCACCCACAACTCTGCCCCAAGCTTATTTTAATATATATCTTCCCCAAGACCTCCTGCTATCTAGCTCCCTCATCACATCCAAGACTTCTCCAGAACCTGCCCCATCCTCTGGAACTCCCCAATTCAGTCTGTCTGGGTATCTCTTACTCTGACCTTTGTCTACTTTAAGTCAATACCTGAAAACTCGTCTCTTCAGAGAATCCTATCCCACCTCTAGCTAACAAATCAAATCCTACTTTTTTCGATCAACTTATCTACACTCAGCTTTAGGTTGTAAGTTCTCACAAGCAGGCCCCTTTAAGCCTTCTCTTCTTGAATTGTATTGTGATTGTATTGTATGTAGTCAAATTGTAAACCACTGCTTTAGTTGACGGTGCCATATAAATACTAAATATTATTTCAACATTAACAGTTTGATACACAACGTATTACAATTTATTTTAACACAACAAACTCATTAAAAAGGTAATCTATAGCCATTTTAAAAAGTAGTTTGTTTTTTCCATATTCATACTTCCCTAGGTGGATGAATCCGACCGATGCTGCAGCTGTCCCCCGACGTCTCTGCACTGAGAACCGAGCAAAACAACGCCGTTGGCCCAGTTCTCTCCCCTCCCCGAGCAAAGAGATGCTACCCATCAGTCAGTATCTCTCCTGCTCCGATTCTCCACACTCATTGGAGCGCTGAGCTGTGTAGCGGCAGGGAGCGGCCATCTCAGCAGCTCACCAAGACTGCCATCAGTCAAGACAGCTGACAAATCCAGACTTAAGACAGGATGACGTGCTGATTCGACAAATAGCAGTGACAGCATCGGAGAGTACTTCAGACCACTCTCCACTAAAAACAGGTCACAGAAGTGCAAAACGAATTGCACTCCTGTGACCCAGAGGAAAAGCCCAGCCTACAGAGCTCAGGCTAGACTTCTTTAAATATATATTTTCTTTATTAATATATAATAAGGATTAAAAAAAGAAAGAAAAAAAAAGGTCATACTTTGTTTTTTTTCTTTTAATATTGCAAATATTGTGTATAAATATTTGGCCCGCTTTTGGAGTCAGCAGATTGAGCTTTTGGCTCCTTTAGGCTAGGTTCAGGGACTTTTGCCTACAGTAAGTTGCATTCTTGGTTTCATATACTTCAATGGAAAAGAACAAAAAAATGCAGTGCTTGTCTTGTTGATGCATTTTAACAACCAAAAACATTTGTTCAAAAAAAATCTCCATTTATCTGTTTTGGGGCAGTTTCTCCCATTCTTCTTTGCAGGACCTCTCAAGTTCCATCAGGTTAGATGGGGAGCGTCTGTGCACAGCCATTGTCAGACCTCTCCTAAAATGTTTAAATCGGGTTTAAGTCTGGGCGCTGGTTGGGCCACTCAAGGACATTCACAGAGTTGTCCCATAGCCACTCTTGTTATCTTGGCTGTGCGCTTAGGGTTGTTGTCCTGTTGGAAGATGAACCTTCGCCACAGAGCAGGTTTTCACCAAGGGTGTCTCTGTACATTGCTGCATTCATCTTTCCATCGATCCCAATTAGTCCCCCAAGTTCATGCTTTACTTTAGGGATGGTATTAAGTGGTGCCTGGTTTCCTCCAGACATGATGCTTGCAATTCAGGTCAAAGAGTTCAATCTTTGTTAACTCAGACAAGAAAATTATGTTTCTCATGGTCGAGAGTCATTAAAATGTCTTTTGGCAAACTCCAAAACGGGGCTTTTACTGGAGGAGTGGCTTTTGTCCTGGCACTCTACCATACAGGCCTGATTGGTGGAGCACTGCAGAGATGGTTGTTCTTCTGGAAGGATCGCCTCTCTCCAAAGAGAAACGCTGGAGCTTTGTCAAAGTGACCCTTGGGTTCTTGGTCAACTCCCTGACTAAAGCCCTTTTCTCTGATCACTCAGTTTGGCTGGGCAGCCCGCTCTAGGAAGAGTTTTTTCTGATCGCTGTATTAGTGTCGCTGTTCCCGCTAGGTAGCTATTTTTTTTATTGCGATTTTTTTTTTTACTAAAGACATGTGGCTGAATTAATTTTGGCCTAAATGTTTTACTAAAATTTAGTTTATTTGATTTTTTTTATAACAAAAAGTAAAAAAAAATAGTGTTTTTTTTCAAAATTGTCGCTCTATTTTAGTTTATAGCGCAAAAAATAAAAATCGCAGAGGCGATCAAATACCACCGAAAGAAAGCTCTATTTGTGGGAAGAAAAGGACGCAAATTTTGTTTGGGAGCCACGTCGCACGACCGCGCAATTGTCTGTTAAAGCGACGCAGCGCCGAATTGTAAAAACACCTTGGGTCATTTAGCAGCGTATGTGTCCGGGTCTTAAGTGGTTAAATATCAGACAAACGATTGTCCTTTTTTTGCATGCTAACCTCATTTAAAAAATTAAGGAGGTTACTTAACTTGACAAAATTCTCGTATGACAAATTACAATTTCGTAAGTGGCATAACGTGTTGTATTGTGATATATTTTTTAGTTTCTAAGCATGCCTAGTCTTGCTCGTTCCATATTTTCAGACAGCTACTGTACTGATTAAATAAAAAAATAGTATGATCTGGCATCTGCGAGAAACATTTTTCCTTCAGATAATTTAGGATGAACTATCACGACTGGCCTTGGAAAGCTGTGTACCAAAAAGATCATACAATCTATTCAAAAGCTGTATTTTTCCTCCGATCTTCTCATCGTGTGTACTAGGCTTTAGAGCGAGCCAGCCAAAAAAGGGAAGGCTGTTACATTTGTGCACCCTTTGGATAACTCATGGTGCTCTGGGAATCCACTTAGGTTTATTAAATATTGCAAAACAAAGACTAAACAACTGTTTAAATGTAAGAATTAAAATACAACAGTCTCAAAACCATTATAGTGCATAAAAAAAAAGAAAAAAAGCACAGCTGGTTACCTGTAAGATCTCCTGCCACAATACGGGACACTTCTGCAAAATGTCTGTGAGATGTGGAAGCAATATTTGTTGCGACAGGAAGGATGTCTCCAATGTGTGTGCACAAGAGTGCAATATATTTCTTCAATAATGAGCCGACACCTAACAGTTCAGGAGCTATTTGATAGAATACAAGACCGTATCAATACCACATAAAAAACTTGAACTCTGTATATCACGAAAGCAGAAGGAAAGTTATATATACCATGAGTGTTTGTAGTTTGGTCCACAGAGCTGCCTGGGTAGAGTTTGCTAACAAGCAGCCGCTGGAAGCGCAACAGAAGATCCATGGATGCCGACCTCTCCTTACTGAAATGTTCTTGTTCTAAGCTGGATGAGATCCTTCGAGCCATGTCTTTGAGTTTAGCAATAGTTTGAGAAGCAATGTTCCTATAGACATAAAACCAGTAATACCGTTACAAAAAGGAAAAAAACTAGTGAAGAACTTAAAAACCTAACACTTATTTGTTAAGAATTTCACATTTGTAATTGAAAGTGGGTAAGGAAAAAGCACAAACATTTTTTGAATTACTGTTGCAAAAATTACTGCTCAACAGACTAGGATTAAAACAAAAATAGAATCAGGGACAAAAATCACAAAGCGTAAACATTTTTAGATTGATGTTAAACTGAACAGTACTGTTATCAGCACCATTTGAGGTTACAGTAACTGCAAAAGATAATTAGTAGATTCTCTGGGAAACAAAGTTTGAAGAGGTTTGGTAACTAAAAGCTAGAAACGTCTAGATTTAGACTTAAGGGGTGTTCCATCCAAATTTAGTGTTTATTAAAAGTCAGCAGCTACAAAAAGTGTAGCTGCTGGCTTTTAATAAACATTCACTTACCTTCTCCACGTTCCAGCGACGCGCCGGGGCTCCGCTCCTCTCCCCCCCTCCCCGGCCGGCGTCTTCATCCTAAGTGTGGGCACCCGACCGTGACAGCCTTCGGCTTCACGGCCAGGCACCCACTGAGCATGCGCGAGTGGCGCTGCGCTCTCCTATTGGACAGGCGATCGCATGGGACCTGTCATGTGTCCCATGCGATCGCATACAGGGAGGGGCTGCTGTAGGCGATTAAGCTTAATCGCCTAACCAGCCCCTCGGCGGAAGGAGGAAGTGGGACAGGACGTCTCACTCCTCCTGAAGCTCCCACTTCCCCTCCAAAAAAATTACAGGCCAAATGTGGCATGTAAGGGGGTGAGGAGTGGGATTAGCGGAAATTCCAATTTTGGGTGGAACTCCGCTTTAATACGCACTAGAGGTTTTTAGAACCTCAAAAAAAATGCTGGAAGAAAAATGCCAATAGTGTTTTTGTACTGGCTTGTAGTAGCTTTTAGAAGCATTTGATTAGCGTCTTTACAGCACATGAAAGGAAGAAAAAAAAGTCAGTTAGGAGCGTTTTTGTAGCGTTTAGAAGCATTTTTATTCTGATGAAAGAAACGCTCCAAAAACAATTCTCAAAAAATGCCAATAGCCTAAAGTAGTGTGCATGGACACACAGGATAACACAATTTAGCTTCTAAGAGCAGGAGAAATGCCAATAACAGCGTCCAAGAGCTTAAAAAACGCTAAGTCGTCTTAAAAAGTGGAACTTTAGTCAGAAAATTTAATGCCCTGCTGGATCACTTCAGGCTGACCTCTTTGCATGTATAGCTATGTAAAAAAAAAAAAAAATAATTACAAAATCAAGTTCCTAAACGGTTTAAACTCCAGTAATACATGGTCTTGTTTTTCTCTGCGCACGCTCAGTTGCATTCTTTTTAGTAGGGCTGAAACTAATCGATTATGAAATTAATCGATTACAATTTTCATAATCGATTAATAGGCCAGTAACATAATGGGGGTTAAAAAAAAAAAAAAATTTGCCCTTTATAGTACAAAAAAGCAAATCGCTACTGTAAATATTACTTTCACTGTCCCACAGTAAAAAAAATTAACCCCTCACAGTAGCGATTATTTGCCCTTTTTGTACTTATTTTTGTTTTTTTACCCCCATTATGCTATTAAACATCTCAGGCCGGGGGTCACACCTCTGTTTTTGGTGCTTTTTGCAGAAACACACTACAGTTCATTTACATGTTGTGCTATGGGACACGTTCACATCCATGATTTTCTTTTCAGCTGCTGCGTATTTGGAAATGGCAAGGACTTTTTAACGCGAAGCGATGCTATTTTTTATTTTTTTTGTTCAATATACTCCAATGGAGAAGCTGCAGAAATGAACGTAATGTGTTTTTGCGGCAATTTGTGTTTTGTAATCTACCCAACAACAAATTTTTTTAAAATGCCAATTTTTTTATTTTTTAAGGCTATTATCCGACCAACTAACCGATTATGAAAATAATCGTTAGTTGCAGCCCTACTTTTTAGGCACAGTGCTGAATTTGTAGAGGCAGGTTCACTGATTGTTTAAAGATGCTGCTTCTCAGGGGGTTCTGGGCTTCAGCAAAATGGCAGCCTACAGCAAGAAGAAAATAGGAACAATGCTGGAGGCAATTTACAGCACACTAATTTTAGTAACAATTATTAATATGGAATGTAGGTTGCTTGGTAAAGATTTCTTTATTTTTTATCAAGTCGGTATGGGTAAAGTTCCACTTTAACTGTAAAGCGTGGATTATACAGTGATCAAGAATGATTATTTTAAAGTGAAAAGCGTGGATTATACAGTGATCAAGAATGATTATTTTAAAGTGAAGAAGTCAGTATCATCTGTTGCATCAATCACCAAACAGCACTCCATGAGAAATGGTCTGAACGCTTTGTAAATCAAGTTCTTCAAATGTTCCCTCTCCCCACCAATGACCGTTGTCACTGAAACATGTGTGCCATTTGGGAAACCATGCCTTTATTCTGCTGACAAGTGCAAAAATTCTGATCCAAGTGACTCTTTCCAACAAGGTCACGAAAAAAAGGAAAAAATAAAAACTGGAGCTCCAATAAAGTCCAACTTCTGTGCAACCAACATACTTATAGCCATAGTATTGTAATATGCACATGTAGTTTGTTCGACTCCCTCCTTTATGTTGCCAGTCTCACTTTTACCTTTTTTGCTTCCATGTAACACAACGACATCTCATCTATACCCAAACTCATGATAGCCATTTACAAAAGAATCCAATCAAGTCAAATTCTGTTAGGTTGGCTCAGGAATTTATGTTCGGATAAAAACTGTGAAAGCCATTACCTCAATAACTGTTGAATGAGCTGCACCAAGGGCAAGGTCTGTTTACCAGCAGATTCATAGATGCCTGTATTTATCAAGTCTTTATCTAGGGGTGTACTGCTCCTGTGCAGTGAAGACACGTTAGCTTCTTGTTCGTCTATTTCCTTTTCTTTCTGGGCTTCTTTCTTTGCTTCAATATCCTAAAAAAGAGATAAGAATACATTTTGACAGTGGCACATGGAAGTGGGTTGAGTTTGGCCCAATGACACCTACATTGTGGCCCCAATAAATTGGGGCTGAGTTTAGGGGTAAGGTTGGGCACCATAGTCAAATTGATTGTGCAACACAATTCCCCCAGTCCATGGCTCCCGTGCCTCCAGCGGGTGTTCACCCCTCCAGCATTCCTTTCTATGCAGCATGATACTCCATGTCAGCCAACATCAAAACCTAGAAAGACCAGTAATGTGTCCACATGGAAGCCCTGGAATTTCTTTTCCTGCTGAGGTAGGGGTGGCAGTTAAATGCTGGAACTCCCTTTATTTTCACCTGATAACCCCATGGATTGCACACTTCCTGTCCCCAGGTGACCATGCTCACTCTCCTACTCTATCTATGGAAGCCACCATGGCTGCTCTTCAAACATGCTTGCCCTGGTGAATTTCCATTACATATCATGGTAAGGGGAATAGTGGTATACAAAGTAAACATTATTCTTTTGCTTTAGTGGAAATAAAAATGTTTATTGTTAATGTTTTATGGCAAAAAAGTAAAAAAAAAAAAAAAGTTTTTTTATTCAAAATTGGTCAGTGTTTGTTTCAAAGTCATCAAATACCACCAAAAGAAAGCTCAATTTGTGGAAAATAATTAATTTTATTTGGGTACAACGTAGCACAATCGCATTGTTAGCTAAAGCAACACAGTGCCGTACCACAAAAAATGGCCTGGTTGGGAAATGGGTAAAACCTTCTGGGGCTGAACTGGTTAAAACACACTCCCGATTACTATAGTTGCCTATAGCAGCCACAAAAGCAGGACCAGGAGCACGCCCGTACATGTGGCCACCAAGGAGAGCGCTTCTCTAACATGGACACCCGATGCGAAGGAGGAGCCAACATCACCGCCGGGGGACCCCAGAAGAGGTGGGAGCAAAACAAACTGCACAGTGGAGGCAAGTATGACATTTGTTATTTATTTATTTTTTACTTTAAAAAGAGGAAATGGAGTCTGCTTACATAATTTGTAAAAAAAACATCTTTGCCATTCTGAAGCTTCCCTCCAGCCACTTTGTGTGCATTTTTTTTTAGTTATATATATATATGTGTGTGTGTGTGTGTGTGTGTGTATATATACACACACACACACACACATATATATATATATATATATATATATATATATACACACACATACATACATACACACAAACCCACTGCGATTCTGTACTTGCCAATATGCTGCATAAATCTCCCTCCACAGAGTCTGGCTGCAGTCATTCTATTCTATTCTGTTTTTTAGACTACATACACCATTTTATAGGGTTTGAACACATTTAAAAGCCTAAAATGTGCAATTTAATGTGGATAAAAAAATAAAGATAAAATTGGACCAAAGTAGTTACACTTTTACAGTGATGTATTTCACATAGCCTGGCACAGCATAGAATGGCACATTTATTGATATTCGTTTATATTATTTTTTATGGCATAAAAAACCTCCCGATGCCAAGTGTGGCGTTCTCCATGTGCTGAAAATATAATAGGATGTATTTAGGTTTACTTAAGGGTAAGCCTTATAGAATAGCTACTAAAAATTACCCAGCCGACTAAATGTAATAAAAGCCAGCAGTTTTCAGTCTCACCTGAATCTCTGAGGTTATTGCAGTGTTAAGAGCGCACTCTAATCCTCCATCGGCCATCAAGCTGCTTACCAACAGGTCAATCATGAAACGCCGCCCAGGGCTTATGGTCATTTCATTTCCAGAAGCTAAAAACAGAAGGTTTAATAGTTATGTTTCACAGGATATAACTGTATTTACCTTTGTGTTAATAGAATCCGCAAAATACAGGAAAAACATGGACTAGACAACTAAACCACATTTACCCCTTCCTTTACAGGCCAGTTTGCAACGTTGTGACCAATTAGTCTGAAAGATCTGAAAATTACATTGCACTGGAGGACAAACTTTTTTATTGTTTGTGTGGACATAGGAGCCTGCTATTTTAATAAGATATGGTCAAATATTCAGCTAAAAGATTACACATTCATAGATTATTTTTTTTTTGAAGGCTAAAATATTATATCTTAAAAAATAAATAAAATATCTTAAAATCTTTCATGAACATGCTTCATTTCAGGAATTCACCAACTTTACAAATAGTGCAAGCACACTATGAGGCAAGTCCAATTAGGTGCATGTCACTTCTGGTACATCTATATTCCTTACAGTATATGCAACATGTTTATTGCATTCCTGGAGGACACACTCCCAGCTGTGAGGAGAAAAGCATACACACACACACACACACACACACACACACACACACACACACAGCAGCTATGCCCATTCACAGAAGCCTTTATAATTTTGTGAATGAGTTAACCCAATACAAAAGCTTCTGTGAATGGGCAAAACGAGAGGGGTGGGCATACCAGTTCCAGCGACTTTACTCTTGAAGAAACTGAGACCACAGTGAGCAGTGTCGGAGCTCCAGAAGTTATCTTCCTGGAGCACAATAAACCGCAATAAAGCAATTCATTAAGCCATACACAACAGTGGCTGAGCTCAGCACTGCTGGGTTAGGCAGAGACAGCACACACTGCAAGTGCAGCTTTTAAAACATGAAGCACAGTTGCGCCTGTGATGCTAAAAGCAAGCTCCAGTGGCTGCTGTGTCCTATAATTAATCCACAATACAAGAATTTCAGCAATGCAACATCTGGGCCAGGCTGCATGGGGAACAAAAACAGCCTAATGGTATGGCAATTGCATCTACCTATACTGTTACATAAACAGTGCCACTGTGTGACTTCCGATGCAGCGAGGACGTCTCTTCTGCACATGGGAGCCATCAGGAATGGCACGGTCCCATTCATTAATGGCACGCTCAGTGCACCTGCAGCATTGTCTACGGCGCGCAGTCTTTTCTGAAACTATCACCTTAACTGTGTAGGTTAAGGAGATATTTCTAGCACCTACAGGTAACCCTTAATATAGGCTTACCTGTAGGGCCAAGTGGCCTGTAAGGGTTTACAAGCACTATAAGGTGAAAAAACACCTTGCACTGTCCGCAACCACCCCCAGCCCCCGTTTTACTTACCTGAGCCCTGAAACTGCCACGGGTGCGATCCAACGTCGTTCTCCCAACAGCTACAAAGGCTCTTCATTAACTAGATTGATAGCAGAGCAGCCATTGACTCCTGCTGCTGTCAATCAAATCCAATGACGCGGACACAGGGGGGGGGGGGGGGTAGCAAGTCATACACTGGGCGGCTATGTACAGGTATGACACAGGTTTAGCTATTTTGAGAAAGAGCCGCCGTGGGACCCAAGAAGAGGACGATCGCGGCCACTCTGTGCAAAACGAACTGTATGACATTTAAAAAACAAAAAACAAAACAAACACGTGAACCTTTAGTACCACTTTAATAGCACACAAAAATGTAAAACCCAAGAGCACAATGTAACATACCTGCATTTGGCAAAAGGGCCGACAAGGCTCTGGCTCTTTCCTCAGCTGTCGGCAGAAGCACAGACCATCCGCTCTGCAATACTGCTTGTGCAGCTGACTGCACAGTGTTAAGCACTCCTGCATTGCTAGCCAATGTAACAACTGTCTGCTTCAGACTGTTCAATAGCATACTGCCAAGACCCAGGCCCAGGCATTCTGGGTCTACTTGGTGGCTTATGGCAGCATGTAACTGGAAGAAACAGAGGATAGAAACAAATATGTAAATGAAACAAAGTAACGGCTTTGAAGTTCTTTTAAAATGTTAATAACTGCTTAGATGCTCTTATTTTCATGTAATGGTAAGGCATGGTGGGCATTTACACCTTTCAACTACATACAAAAAACATAACCAAAATGCTTAGTGAAAACCCAATATGAAAACTATTAGCAGCTTAAAAGCAGAACTTCACTCCACAGACTAATTTTGTCCCAATGCCCCCACCCAGATCTAAACAGCAGCCTTTATTTTTTCTACAATTTACTTAAAATTTTGCCTTTTTTCACCTAAAGCCTTTATTGTAGCCCAGGTGAGAATGACGCGTTCTGCTCCAATAAGCCTCCTAAGATATTGCAATCTCATGTGCAAGTAGGCCGCAAGGACAGAGTGCCGACATGCAAAATTTGTGCCATAACATCAAGGGTTGGCTACTAGAAGCCCTAAAGGGAGAACCGGCTCTCAATGATGCCAAAGAGAAAGATGGCATTGTGGCACCCAGCCTGTGGCAGTGGAGCAAACAAAGGGGAACACAGGTAGACACACGGGAGTAAAGCTCCTTTGAATTCATAAGAAAATCTCAACTTTTCCTGTTAAAGTGGATGTAAACCCGAATTTTTTTTATTTTATAATGTAGAGTATAAGATTTCCTATCATCTGTGCCCAGTCTTGCCACAAAGTTTATCCAGCTCTGAGCAATCCTCTTTTATTGTTCGGTGAAATAAAACAAACAGACTTACAGAGAAAAACCTTATTCCGTTCCGCCGCCATGCTGTGAAAGACAGGTTGTTTACATATCTCATGTATTAGCCTGGAGACAGGCAATATTTTTTAATTCCCACCCCCACTCCTTTCCTGAAGTCATGTTACTTTTCTGGATTTTGACTGGATGTTAGTGATCATAGCAGAATTTCGTGTAAGGAATAAATAGGAAAAAAATGCATGTTGACAAGGGGAGTGTAGAGGAGGGTGGGGAGTCTACTGACATCACGACTCCACCCACCGAGCTCCAGACAACAGATCCACCCACAGAATCTGCAGTTTTCAGTTCTTATAACAGAGGGGAGACATTTGACAGGTAAGGATACATGCAGGAGGCATCTATATCCTTATAGATCAGCACTATGGCAGTAGTTTAGAAAGGATGAGAGTGGGTTTACAGCCAGCCACTTTAAAGTCAAATTTTACCCAGGTCCTTCTCAGTATCCCTATAGTACAATGAAACGGTCCATCACAATCAGGAAAGCAACACAGGAGGATTGAGGGGTCAGGATCGAGCTCAACTTTAACAGATTTGCATAGGGCTTTATCTGCCAATATCTCTGAATGCACTGACTGTTCAGTCATACCAGTTTTCACAGAGTAGTTTCCCAACACATCTGGTCATCAAATGCATAGTTTCCTAGATTTCTGACAGGTTTACGTAATCCAATCTCTTACTGCCAGCAATGAATATTGGATATTAGGATATTTATTGTTAGAAATGTGTCAAAAAGTGTGTCAGAGATTAAAAAAAATAAAATAAAAAAAGGAATGCAAACTTTAAAAATATTTTATGCAATTCTCAGTAAATGAGATAGTGGCTCATTTTTATTCTAGCATGTCATTACCTGTAATCGAAGAAGATTAAGTGTTGCCACAGCCATACATTCCTTTTCTTGTGGTGGTGGCCAGTCAGAGCTGCCATCCATCCCTTCACTAACTTGGCGCAACAGTAAATCCAGCTGTTCAAAAGTCATGGGGCACACATCGACAACAAAGGGCACGCGCAGACCGATGGACCATTCTGAACAGGAAGACCACGCAAAACTCTGCACACAAAACATTAAAAAAAAAAAAAAATGTAAAAAAAGAAAGCTCAGTTCAACCTCTAATAAAATTGCTATATATGAATTAAAACAAAATAAAAACAAATACTACAAGGATTAGCAGGTTAAAAAGAAAAAAAAGAAAATAATTTCAGAAATAGGAATAGTGTTCATCATGATCACGCACATTTAACATTTGTTTAATTTGTTGAGTAGACTAACGTTTTTCTGCATGTTGTAACAATGAATTATTAAGAACATGGATAAATAAAAACTAACTGTAAAAAATACTCATGCTTAGGAGCATCATGGGCCCCATTAAAAAAAAAAAAAAAAAAAAAAACAAAACACACACACACATCTGTACAATACCAAAATAACAAAAAAAATGCATAAAAAAACCACAACACATTAAACTCACTAATAAAAAATAAAATAAAAAAAAGTTTAAACAGGGTTACAGATCGCTCATGCAGTATTGTGCGCTCACCCCTAGAAGCCTGCACTTCACAACCCAAAAAAGCATTACACCAATATTTTTCCAGCTTAATAAGATTTATACGTGTAAATGTGCTCAATACCTGGGCAGGTCCACAAGCGATTCCAACTATATGTTTGGAATCCAGTCCTGGAAGTGCCGACGGCTCAGGTTTGGCGATGCGTAATGTATCAAAGTGCTGACACTGATCATTGCTACCCCAGCTGTATACCTCCCCAGATTCAGTTAATGCCAGACAGTGTGTAGAACCCACGGCTACATCAACCACCTTCTTGCCTAAAGAAAGATAGAAAAACAGTTTACCAAAAGCAGTGAATCAGAAGAAAAAAAAACACATTATTCATCCTAGAAATTTCTAAAAAGAAAATCACAGCAACAAGCACTCAAATGCAAAAAAAGAAAAAGTTCAGCTGTTTCTGCAAGAGAGATTTTCTAACATGGTGAACAAAAATGTACAGTTTATGGCTTCTTCCTCCCACCCCTTTACCTCTTTGTAAAAATATAAATAAATGAGAGTTAAAGGAGTAGTAAAGGAAAAAACATTTGTTTTGCTGAAATAACTGTTTACAGGGTATAGAGACGTAATAGTTAACTGATTCCTTTTAAAAATGATTAAAAATAGATAAAAAAGCAATCGTATAATGTGCCTGCAGTTTAGTTTCGTTTTTAGACTAGTTTCAGTTTGTTCTGTGTGTACAGAGACACACAGAACAAAAACAAACACAGGGCAGTGTTTGTTTCTAAAATGAATGTGATTGGTTCTGAGGAGTTTTAGACACATAGTAATCACATCTTCTTGATCATGGACCACAATTAAAAGCTACCATGAGTTTTTTCATAAGGAGCCGGACAAGCAGGAAGTGTGGAGTTCAGCAAGGGATTACAGCAACTTCTAAGCAAAAATGGACATGGAGGACATGAAAGCAGGACTGCTATAAGGTAAAGCAAGCTATTTAGCATTAAAATATATTTCCTTTACTGATCCTTTAAGCTGGCCATAGGTGGTTTATATCTCGGCCGGTTTAGCAGGGACCAGCCGAGAATCAGACCATCTATGGACCCATGTCGATCCGTCAATCAAGTTGGGTAGAAGCAGCATGTCGGATTTTTACATGCGATTACTGCCAACAGCTACAGCCGCTGGTAATAATCACTGCGTTCTGGAAGAACACAATAGCTCCATGGGAACAACTCTCCCATCAACAATGACGGTTGATGGGGGGGGGGGGGGTAGCGAGTGATTTTCTTTCCTGCAACCAAAGGTTGTGATAAAGAAAAATCGCATCATATGTATGGCCTGCCTTAAGAGGAGAAGATGCGGTGGGTTTAGTTTGTTTACAAGTGCTTTGAAGATCACATATTGAAAATAATAAAAAGCTATGCCAGGTTTTTCTAGTTTACTAAAACAGAGCAGTAAAAAGTAGAAGAAACAGATGCACAAAATCCAACATACTATTGTGACTTGCATTGCTATTGTGGAAGATAAAACTATGCCCTCAATCACTGAAAGAATACACATTCCCCTCTTGCTTTACACAGGGTACAAGGAGGAACTACTGTAGTAAAGTGCTTCTTTTGGAAACCGCTCACAAAAGCAATGTTAAAAGTCATTTCAAAGCAAATCTGAATCTTCAAGACACTGCTCACAGGCAAATTCTATCATAATCTAGAATGACCGCATTGATTCGATTAAATAAAGTTTTTTTTATTGTTCGTTCGCATTTACCTTGTAGGCCACCCAGTATCTTTGGGTATCGGACGTGTTCTTCTGTTCCGTGGCCAAGCCTCTGGTTGTCCCCTTTGCCCCAGGAATAGACCTGGCCATCTTTGGTGATAGCAACTGAAAACTGGCTGCCACAGCGCACTTTTATTATGTCCAAGTCCTGAAGTTTCTCTATTAATTTAGGTGTTTTACAGCCATCGCTTCCTCCTCTGCCTAACTTTCCATAATCTCCATCACCCCAAGACCAGACTTGACCTGTAAATGAAAATAAATCATGAAAACAATTATATGCAACAACCCATAGAAACATAATTGTAAACCAGATTTTATAACTACTGCAACTCTCACTTCCTGCAAAGCCTACAAGGACAGAGGGGTTGGGCAAGGCTCAGTGGATTATGTAAATGCAACGAATTCAGCCCCAAAAGCCGCTAGAAGGTCAAAGTAGATAAAATCAGGAAATACGTCTGAAGCTCTAAACCAAGTAATGACATGATCCATCCAAATCCCACTGGTCCTATTTTAGAAGTTATTGTCTTTTTAGATGCTTTGTCACAATGCCAACACCTAACCCTGACACCTCAAATGGAAAGGGCCAGTGTTTGATTTCCAAGGTCCATAGAGGTTGCAGAAGAGCAAGATCACCACACATAATAAATAGAAAACATTTTACTGGAACCCCAAAAAAATAAAAAATAAATTTTATATATATATATATATATATATATATATATATATATATATATATATATATATAATATATATATATATATATATATATATATATATTTTCTGTGCTTTTTAAGAACGCAGTCTGTTTAATGATGTGCGTGTGTAGTGGGTACTCAACAATAAACTGAATCTACAAAATAATAATACATTTAATATATTAAACACACACCTCTCTAGGTTTTAAAGTGGTTGTGAACCTCAGACATTAAATATGAGCAAAGCACATCCCTCTATAGCAGGGGTCTCTAAACTATGGCTCTCCAGTTGTTCAGAAACTACAATTCCCATCATGCCTAGTCATGACTGTGAATGTCAGTTTTACAATGCCTCATGGGACGTGTAGTTCCGCAACAGCTGGAGGGCTGCAGTTTGGAGAGCCCTGCTCTATAGCATGGGTGTACAACCTGTGGCCTTCCAGCTGTTGTGAAACTACAAGTCCCATCATGCCTATGCCTTTGGGAGTCATGCCTGTAACTGTCAGCCTAGCAATGTACCTTGGGGCTTGTAGTTCCACAACAGCTGGAGGGCCACAGGTTGAGCACCTATGCTTTATATAGTGTGTACTTGTCACAGTTAAGAGCACAAAGTGGCACTTAATGTGCTGTGTTGCGCCTCAGCTATTAGCATGAATCAGGGAAGGGACCCCAGCTGATTTACAGCCTCAGCTTTGCTCTTGTGTTCTGTGTGTGTGTGGGGGGGGGGGGGGGGTGTCTCTCCAGTCAGCTCTCAGAGCTCTCCTCACCAAAATCTTCAAAGGGTAACTTCAGCTCTCCGACCCCTTTTTCTGAACTCTGACAAGCTTTAAAATTCAGCACTTTGAATGACTGTAGAGAAGGGCCTCAGATTGTCAGGTACAACTGTCGAGGATTTGTTTCATCCCTGTAGCACCTGAGTCTAGTCCCTTCACACAGGGAGTTTGATTTTCTCCTCTGAACACCTTTTACTCCTGGCAGCTTAAAAACATTTTATACAGGTGAAGCAATTGAGCTTTAATGGATTCCACTGTCCAGTAGATTTATTCAGGCCATTGAAATAAAAGGGATTATAACACTCGTCAGATGATATTGCTGTCTGTGCCCCAGTTAGGGAGATTCACCCTCTCAATTTGTCCTGTTTACCATTATCATTGAAAGTAAAAGAAAATCCCAAAGTTTGGGCTGTCCCCAAAAAAGTAAGAGGGGAAATCTTCCAATGTTAACACTAGTTCTGTGTTTTTTATTTTGTTTGTTTATTTTTTTAATGGTTGAACTGGATGGACTTGTGTCTTTGTTCAACCTGACCAACTATTAACTATGTAACTATGTAGTCTCAAAAATATTTAACCATATATTTTAACTAAAATACAACCAGTGTTTGTTTTTTTGCCTTTTTATTCAGTCGTATAAGCATTTGGCACATAGCAATAATCACATGTAAATGCTTAGAACTAATTAGAGGGTATTCTGCATATTTTCCATTTGCAAGTAAATAAATAAAAAAACAAGTAAAGGAAGAAGAAGATCATGCTTTTAAGAAAGGTCCCATCAAGTTTGGGATCCCTGGATCTCCACTCAGTTCAATCATCACACACATTTTCTTAGATGATCAATGGCTTCATAACATCCTATTAAGTATTTGTTACCCTAAATAATGCTGTATACTGAAAATACCATGACTATTCTTCCGCTACTCAGAAATTGAAAAACATATAGAACTTGCCATTTTCTGTCACTGCCAGAGTCTGTGCATCTCCACTTCCACAAGACACATCAACAACCTTTAATCCCTTGAGTCCTGTCACCAACATGGGTATTGTCTGGTCTTCACTAGATCCTTTGGAAAGTAAACAGAAACCATTACAAAATTAGGTCACATCTAAACTGTGCCGTACATCAAACAAAAAAAACAGAAAAAAAATTAAAATGACGCAACCAGTACAATTTTCATGAGCCAGTAATTAAAGAGTTTGTAAACCCAACATTTCTTATTCCTGATATGTGCCTCCTGTACCATGTACATGTATGAGAAAAAAGGATTTTTAATAACAGCTTACCTGTAAAATCCTTTTCTTGAAGTACATCACGGGACACAGAGCGCATAGTCATTACATATGGGGTTATATGGGTACCTTCAGGTGTGGACACTGGTGTAATCAACTTCACAGGAAGTTCCTCCCTATATAACCCCCTCCCACTGAGAGTGCTTCAGTTTTGTAGCAAGCAATTTCTCCGAGGTTACACAATGTTCCCCAAAAGAGGGGTGGGAGCTCTGTGTCCCGTGATGTACTTCAAGAAAAGGATTTTACAGGTAAGCTGTTATTAAAAATCCTTTTTTCTTTATCGTACATCACGGGACACAGAGCGCATAGTCATTACATATGGGATGTCCCAAAGCAATGCTCCATGAAGGGAGGGAGACCGTAAGGCCAAAAATAGCCAAACAAAAAACATTATCAGGAGGTAAAATAGCTCCACCAACAGAAAAAAGGGGGCGTGAACCGGGCCAGAGGATTCTATACTGCTGCCCGTAGGACCGCCTGCCCAAATGCTGCGTCCGTAGCCTTTGCGACGTCCAACTTATAAAATTTAGTAAACGTATGTACGGAAGACCAGGTTGCCGCTTTGCAAACCTGTGCCATAGAGATCTGATGGTGTGCCGCCCAAGAGGCACTCATGGCCCTCGTAGAATGGGCTTTAACTAATAAGGGAGGTGGAACGCGCTTCAGACCATAGGCCTGACAAATCAGCTGCTTAATCCACCTAGCCAAGGAAGACTTGGCAGCCGGCTGACCCTTCTTGGGGCCATCCGAAAGAACGAAAAGCACATCTGTTTTCCGAATCTTCTCTGTAGCCTTGAGATAAACCCTCATGGCTCGGACCATGTCCAAAGTATGAAGCAGTCTTTCCTCTCTGGACTGGGGAGTAGGAAAGAAGGATGGTAGGACTAGGTCCTGATTCAAGTGAAAACTGGATATGACCTTAGGAAGGAAAGAAGGTTGAGGCCGCAGAACCACTCTGTCCTTATGCAGAATCAGGTACGGTTCCCTGCAAGACAAGGCTGCCAGCTCGGAGACCCTTCTGGCCGAAGCCATAGCCACCAAGAAAACCAACTTTCGGGTTAGCAGCACAAGAGGGATTTCTGTCAGAGGTTCAAACGGCTGCTTTTGTAAAGCTGACAAGACCAGATTTAAATTCCAGGGGCAGAGGGGAGCTCTAATAGGGGGATTCACATGCAAGACCCCCTGCAAGAAGGTTTTCACAAGCGAATGCGTGGCCAAAGGCCTTTGAAACCATATCGATAGGGCAGACACCTGCCCCTTTAGAGTACTAAGAGCCAACCCCTTGTCAACGCCAACCTGGAGGAATCGCAAGATCCTGTCAATAAAAAACTTGCGAGGATGCCCTCCTTGAGACTCGCACCACTCCACATAGGTCCTCTAGACTCTGTAATAGATATTTCTAGAGACTGGCTTTCTAGCCTGAATTAACGTAGATATGACTTGGGCTGAGAGGCCTCTGCCCTTAAGAATTAGGGATTCAGCCGCCAAGCCATCAAATTTAGCTGCTGTGAAGCAGGGTGGTAGATCGGGCCCTGAGACAGCAGATCTGGGCGCAGGGGGAGTGGCCACGGTGCCCCTACTGACATCCTCACGATGAGTGCGTACCAAGCCCTTCTGGGCCAGGCTGGGGCCACCAGGATCACCGGCCTGCGCTCCACCCTGATCCTTCGTAGAAGGCGGGGAATCATCTGTAGTGGAGGGAACGCATACAGGAGAGAAAACTGGTGCCAGGGGCAAACCAACGCATCGGTCCCGTAGGCCGAGGGGTCCCTGGCTCGGGATACGAATTTGTCCAATTTCTTGTTGAATCTTGTTGCCATGATGTCCACATCGGGAACTCCGAATCTTTGGCAAATCTCTTGGAATACCTGGGGGTGAAGAGACCACTCTCCCGGGAGTAACTGTTGACGACTCAAAAAATCTGCTTGAGAATTGTCTATCCCTGGGATGAACACTGCTGAGATGCAGGGTACATGGGCTTCGGCCCATGAGAAAATCAGGTTTACTTCCCTTTGAGCCGCTAGGCTCCTTGTGCCCCCCTGGTGGTTTATGTATGCCACCGCCGTGGCATTGTCGGACTGTATCCTTACTGGCAGACCCTGCAGGGGGAGAGTCCAGGCGACCAGGGCCAACCGAGCAGCTCTGATCTCTAGGACATTGATGGGAAGCAGACTTTCTGCCTCTGACCACTGTCCCTGCTGGGTCCGTTTTCCTAAGATTGCCCCCCAACCTGTTAGGCTGGCATCTGTGGTTACTATTTTCCACGTGATGGGGCAAAAGGTTTTCCCTTTTGACAATTTTTGAGGGACCAGCCACCAGTACAGGCTGCGCCTGACTCCTGGGGAAAGACCTAATGGACGGTCTAATGCCTGTATGGACCTGTTCCAAGCAGAGAGAATAGCTGCCTGGAGAACTCTGGTATGGATCTGGGCATAGGGCACTGCTTCGAAGGCGGCTACCATCTTTCCCAGCAGTCGCATGCATAGGCGAATAGTCGGCCTCTTTTTGCCTAGGACTATTTGAATTGTTTGAGTCAATGACCTGATCTTTTCTTGAGGTAAAAATATCCTCTGGCATTCTGTATCTAACCGAAGGCCTAGATATTCCAACTGTCTTGTGGGTTGCAACCTCGATTTTCCTTGGTTCACAACCCACCCGAATTCTTGTAGATGCCGAACTGTGCGGACTATTGCATGATTGAGGTTGGAAGCTGATCTGTCGATAACCAGGAGATCGTCCAGGTATGCCAGGACCAAAATGCCTTCTGTCCTTAGGACGGCTAGCACCGGGGCTAACACCTTTGTGAATACCCGCGGAGCTGTTGCCAACCCGAAAGGGAGGGCTACGAACTGGAAATGACTTTGATCTATCATAAAACGAAGAAACTTGTGATGTGCTGGGTAGATCGGCACATGCAGATATGCATCCTTTATGTCTATAGATGCTAGAAAGTCGCCTTGATGCAGGCTGGCTGTCACTGAACGTATGGAATCCATACGAAAGGTCTGAATCTTTAGAAAGCGATTTAGGCGTTTGAGGTCTAGGATAGGCCTGACGTCGCCATTGGGTTTTGGTATAATAAAAAGGTTGGAGTAGAATCCCAGACCCCTTTCTTGGGTTGGTACTACAATTACTCCTTGGAGCAAGAGGCGATCCAACGCCTTTACGAGAGAGGCCCTCTTTAACGGGTCGCTTGGAAGACTTGACCCCTGAAAATGAGGAGGGGGGATTTCTCGAAACTCTAGTTTGTAGCCTGTGGCTACCACGGACCGAACCCAAGAGTCGGGAATTCTGGCCTTCCAGACTTCGGAGAAAAACTGAAGTCTTCCCCCCACCCAAGAGAGTGGGGGCGCCCCTTCATGAATCTGACTTGATGACTGGTTTAGCCGGCTTGCGAGACCAGGGCCTCTTGTTTGCCGCGGCTTGTCCCTGTGGGCGGCTATTAACTGCTGAACGCCCGGAAGGCCATCGATACTGACGGGAAGTCGAAGGGGCCGAGCCTGCAAAGGCCTGTCGTTTAAACGCGGGCCCACGCGGTCTTTTCTTGACCGGTAAGGAAGAACTTTTACCACTTGATATGGTTTGGATATATTTATCTAGGTCTTCACCGAATAGTCTTCCCTCATGAAAGGGAAACCCTGCTAAAAGCTTTTTGCAGGGTGCCTCTGCTGACCAGTTCTTTAGCCACGAAAGACGACGCATGTGAACCACCAGCAGAGATAACCGGGATGCCTGTTGGATGGAGTCCTTAATAGCATCTACTGCAAAGCAGAGAGCCCTAGGGAATTCTGCTAATTCACGAGTTTGCTGAGCCGGCATGTCCTTTAATATCTGTTTTGCCTGATCCTTTAAGGCCTGACAAACGCCAATGGCTGCCACCACTGGCTGAACCATGGCACCTACTGTGGTGAAAGAAGCCTTCAGTAGGGTCTCTAATTTTTTGTCGACCGGATCCTTGAACATCTGGACATTTTCAACCGGACAGGTCAGGGATTTATTCACGCAGGAAATGGCCGCGTCCACTGTGGGGAGTGCCCATTTCTTTAAAAATTCCTCTTCCATAGGATAGAGAATAGAGAACCTCTTAGGAGGGATAAAGATCCTATCAGGTCGAGCCCAATCCTGGTAAATCACGCTCCGCAGAAGGGGGTGAATCGGAAAAGACACACAAGTTAATGGAGCCTTTAAAGAACCCAATGAGGATACCACAGGGGCTACTAGTTCTGGCACTGGAAGTTTAAAAGCAGTGCGAACTATATCGGTCAAAGACTGGATCCACAGGCTCTCCGCTTGAGAGGCCGAAAAATTTTCATCTACAGTGGAACCCTCCATGTCTGAACCTTCGGGACTTGGGTCTGCTTGATCCCCTTGTGGGTCCCGTTCCTCCGAAGAGGAGACCTCCGCATCTGAAAACACCAAACTAGGTGAGGGGGATCTAGCCCGTTTGCTACTTGGCAAAGGGCGGGCAGACAAAGCAGTTAACCTTTTCTCTAGCCCACCCAGGGTGGTCGCTAGCATTTCTTCCGTTACGTAAACGGGAATGGGTGGATCGGGGGCCGCCTCTGCCCCCAGCACCCCCAATGGCTCTTGTACTATGCTACTCGGTGGTCTAACTGGTGAGGGTGGGGCCGTTGAAGCCTGGCCCAAATCCTCTGACCCCGATGGAGACCCCTTTTGTTTCTTGGCACCTTTTGCAGCCTTGGCTGGTCCTGATGCCTTTGGAGCCATTGCACAACCTTGAGTCACCCCTCTAGCCAACACCTGACTGTTGTAGCTAGGAGTAATTAATATGAGAACAGGCTGAGGAAAATGAAAAATTTTGTATATATTTTTTTTTTTTTTTTTTTTACCCGCCTGGGAGGTGGCAATGCTGAGGAAAACCTGTGAGTATTGCAACACCAATGCCCGTTAGCCGGAGTCCAAGGTTGACTCAGATACTGCTGGATCTAAGGCTGAGTCCCTTTAAGCAAAAAAACTCTTTTTTTTTTTTTTTTTCTTTCTGGTCAATAGTGGAACTAAGTCCTAGACCTGAAGATCCACAAACCGCCACTGGGTGTCACTGTGGCCAAAAGACCCAGCTGCGCGCTCTGTGTCCTTCTTCCTCTGCCTCCAGGAGGGAAAGACCAGCCAGAGAAAATGTTTTACTTTTAAACAGACCCTGACGCTGCTGGCCCGCCCCCCCAACGCACGCCGACGCTATAAAAGGCGGCGTGCACACGCGCGCGCACCCCCCACGCTGAAAACAACATGGAGGAAGCAGAGCAGAGGAAAAACATGGACCAGCGCCAGGCAGCACCAACAGACACCAGGTAAGCACTAATCTTATTGTAGTGCACAGAGAGAGGAAGCTGTCCCCATGGGCTTCCTAAGAAACAGGAGTTTTCACCAGCAATTTCCTCTTTAAAACATGTGGGGTTGCAGTATCAATGCTAACAGGCAGACCTGGGGTGAGTAGCAAATATATATCTTACACAAGTATACATATATCTACATGTTATCTGGGTAAACATTAGTATCCCATCCTGCCCACACAGACATAGTGGAGATAGTGGCTGATGCACAAGCATACCATTAGCCAACCCAGAACCCCCAGGGGGATACCTACTGTCGAACCAAGTCCCGCAGGTTCCCTCTTACCTGCTCCACGCCGCAGGGTATTGCAAACTGCAAGAGGCCCAATCTTCCCCCATCTCCGTGGGTATTGTCTCGGACCTTCAGGGACCGGGGTCCTGTGTTAAGGAACCCACACCCCTGGACCTATATAGCATCCTGGCATCAGTAGCGTTTAGTCCTGGGAGAGACCAAGGCACTGGAGCCCAGAATCCAGCCCTCCAAGGAGAGGCATTATAGGCAACACCCCACGCAGGCAGGGCCCGGGTACCGTACTCCTTGGCTTTGAAGCACTTCGGACGGATCCGGCTAGCTATCCTGGGTCCCGAGACCTCCGAGGGACAGCTAGACGTGACCAACACCTAAGACACTGGCGAAAAAACTGAAGCACTCTCAGTGGGAGGGGGTTATATAGGGAGGAACTTCCTGTGAAGTTGATTACACCAGTGTCCACACCTGAAGGTACCCATATAACCCATATGTAATGACTATGCGCTCTGTGTCCCGTGATGTACGATAAAGAAAGTATTTTGTTCTCTTTGTATTGCTTCTTTTATGTCAAATCCTTGGTGTTCCTGCCGGTCCCCCTACTTTGACGAAAAACTGACCACACTGGGCAGCACATACTATGGTCTCTGCTCTACCTGTGCTCTCCTGCAATGATCTGACGTGTCCTGACACGCCTCCCCTGCAGAGACATTTATTGGGAAGATCAGTGGACTGTAGCTTCTCCTCCCTCAGCTATTATGCAGCTTAGAACAGGAGGATATGTAATCATTTCTACAAAAAAAAAAACCCACACACCAGCATGTGTGTGTCTGTGTGTATACATTATAATTTTTATTTTATTTTTTTTCATTTTAAAAGAGAATGGATTGTTTTATAAAGTGATGGTTTACGATCACTTTAGAGAACTGACAGTAACACTTTACACATACCATGCCCCAGCCTTCCGTAGTTTCCACGTCCCCATGTATACAGCTCCCCATCAGCAGTGATTGCTCCACTGTAAGTGCTTCCACACGCAATGTGAACTATTTGCTTTCCAGTCTGCTTCCCACACAGAGTAGAGATTAGCTTAGGTTCATCCAATGAACTGAAGAAAAAAAAAAAAACAGGTAAACCATGAAAATTTAAATTTTGTTGTATAATACACATTTTTTTTAATAAATACACACACACATATATATATATTTTAAAAGGGTTGACACTACTAGAAGCCCGTTTATACATTTTCATACAAGATTCAGGTTTTCAAAATGTATTAATTTAGAAAAAAATAAAAAATCCAGGGTGAACATGTATAAACACCACATGGTTTGAGATGAAATAAAATACAAGCCATGCCTCACACAGCCCTTGGCAAGTACAACACAAGTATTTCTTACACAGTGTCTCCATGGCCCAGTCTACCACCATCACCACATCCCCATGAAAAGAGTTCACCAGTGGCAGATAAGGCCAAATGATGCTGCCCATCAGAGTGAGCAGCAATCTTCACAATATTCCGGGAAGCAAGACCCTGTACAAGCTGTGGTCCCTGCAAGAAAGACAGGAAAGAACAGAGGAAAATTCAGATATGGGTTTTACAAAGAGAAATGCCATCATGTAATACAACAGCCTTTGTAAACTAACAGTTAAAGTGGGCCTTCACTTAAAAGTGAAGTTCTGCTCATCATCCTCCTCCCATTGGGGTTTTTATTTTTTCTTCTGGGAGCAGGTACCCATTTTCTGACAGCTACATAGGCAACAATTATGCAAGCCTTGCCCATCGCCAACCTCCTTGGACAGTTCACACATCCCAGAGAGTTGCAGGACCAATCTGAAAGCGCTGTGCAACCTCGCACATGCACAATAGGGAGCTGGCTGAGACATCAGGAAGTCAAAGTCACAGATAGCTCCTGCATCCAAGATGGCGGCACCAGGGATCCGAAGTCTGGCGAAGGATCAACTCCAGTGAAGACAGTACTGGACTCTTAGACTTCATTTCCATGGACGTTTTTGCAGCCACTTGTTTAAGCCGTTTTTACAGCTTAAAAACGCCTGTCCGTGTTTATTTGTTGAAAAAAAAAGTAATTTTTTTATTTTTTTGAGCTGGAGCCAACGTTTGAGCGTTTTTTAATGTCTGCCATTTTTACAGCTCTATTGCTGGAGCTTCAGAACACACTGATCCTGGTTTTTTTTTACAGCTTAAAAACGGCTCAGCCATCTACAGCTCAAAAACTTCATGGTGGGCATGAGGCCATAGACTAACATGGAGAGCCGTTTTTAAGCTGCAAAATGCTCAAAAAAGTGGCTGTAAAAACGTCCATGGAAAGGAAGCCTTAGGGTGGCATCAGCATTTGTAGCTGCTGGCTTAATTTCAGGCTACTTTCACACTGAAGGAGCTTTAGCGCTAAAAATTAGTGCATATAAAGCCCCTTAAAACCGCCTTCTGTGCCACTCCAGTGTGAAAGCCCAAGTGCTTTCATACTAAAGCAGTGCGCTTGCAGGGACAGGAAAAAAAAGTCCAGCAAGCAGCATCTTTAGGGCGGTTTGACAGTGCTCCTAAAAGGGATCCTCAAACTACGGCCCTCCAGCTGTTGTGGAACTACACATCCCATGAGGCATTGTAAAACTCTGACATTCACAGACATGACTAGGCATGATGGGAATTGTATTTCCTGAACAACTGGAGGGCCGTAGTTTGAAGACCCATGTCCTAAAACCAAAAAATATATAAATCACCCCTGTCCATTGAAATGAATGGGCAGCGCTTCCGAAAGCACCGCAACACTAGTGATGTTACCCTTTCTTCAGTTGCTAAAGGAAGTTAAAAATCGCCCCACTAGCAACTGAAAAGCACTGCTAAAAACGACAGTAAATAGCCGCGCTTTACTGCTAACACAGCGTGACCCCAGTGTGAAAGTAGCCTTAAAGAAGTAGAGAACAGGCAATTGTCTTATTGGAAGCAGGTAGAGGTGGATATTCTGGTAGGTGAGCTGTATTCTAAGCATCCACAGGGCAATATAATATTCCAGTTTATGTTTGAGACTATCACACAGTTAAAAAATAAAAGGTAACCAAATTAGAAGAAAAAAAAAAAAAACACAACACAATAGGGATTAATAAATATTTTTTCGCAAATGATAACTATACTAATACCCTATAATACCCTATATCAACTATACAAAATTCCACAAATGAAAAACGATACTAATACTATAGTGATATACTAACACCCTGATGCGGAGAAAGAAAACCTTATAAGTACTATTGGGAAAGTTACTTTAAGCTATTCTGTGAACTCAAAACCAACATCTTGCATTATACACTGCCATATATTCTACAAAACTAGAAATACATAAAAAACGTATCGAACAACTCTCTCTTACATACAATATGAAACAATAAACACAACTTTACCAATAAAACAAGAGGTTGAAGCACACTTTCCAGATTTAAACTCGGTTCACACTACTGCAATGTGCTTTTGATGCCATTTTCCATGCGATTATGCAGTGCAATTTTGGATGTGGTTAGTATATTCTATAGAGCCAAATCACACCAAACTGGCACAGAAACCTTTTCCAAAAGGACAACGCACCGTCACATTAATGTGAACAGTCACTGTGGAAATTAAAGTGATCTCCCTTGTTATGCAATTCTGTGCAACTCCAATTGCATCGGAAATCGCACAAGTGTGAAGCAGCACTTATTAAAGCTTCAACTGATGCAATTTAATACAAAATCTTTATTATTAGTATTTGAACATACCAGTGTATTATTGTTGTAAGCTTGAGTGTAAACTTTTCCATTTCTGGAGAGTATGAGAAAGCACTTCTCTGCACAAGCGATCTGTGTAACACCGAGGTTAGCGAGAGCTTCACATTGTATAGGGCCACTCACATTCGCATAATATTTCCAACCCAACAGACCCCAGCTGATCACCTCCTGTAAAGAACCCTAGAATAATAAAAAAAGAATATCCTGGTCTTATGAAATGTTTACAGTAAACAATATGTTCAGAAACAGGTTTTGTGGTAAGATTAGTTGTTGTGGGTTACACACTTCCGATATTGTTCCTGAGGCTACGCAAAGTGAAGGCTGGACTAGCCTCTGTTGCTTCAACAATGCCATAAGAATATAGGAAAATAAAGAGATATACTTTGAGCAACTCACCTTATGAGATGTTGGAGAACTGCACTGTGGAGGCATACAAGGAGTAGCTAATCGGTCTAAATGTGCCATAACAACAACAGCTGTTTGACGCAAGTCTATGGCCAATTCATTGTCCTGAGGCAAGATCAGATACCTCAAAAAGTTCTCATTTGGACTCAGAGTACAAGGTAGCATCTAAAAATAAAAATAATACAATCATTTATGTCACAGAAAATTCTGAGCTTAAAAACAAGTAACTATACGTTCTCATGAGGATCGGTCATGCAATACCATACAAAAAAGAAAGTGGGAAATCTGTTGCAAGATTCATTTATAGGCTTTAATTGCTGACCAGTCTGTAACCCGTAGCAGGGACTATAAAAAAAAGTGTGCATTTTGCTTCAGAAAAAGGGCACCTAACCCAAATCTAGTTATCAGGCATCATACACAAATTAGAGACACGTTGCAGTGTGACTTTGTTGAAAATACCATAAAATGCCTACGAGACCAGTTTCCAATAATGCAGGTCAGCAATTTTATTACACACATGGCACCTCTTCCTTGGGGTTCCAAGGGTTGATGTGGAGGGAATTGGGCACAAAAATGGCAGAGAGTCATTTGACACCCTCTGACTCAGCAGAAAGTCTGGAAAACTTGCTGATCATAGCATGTTCTACAGTAAAAAAAAAAAAAATCCTGGTAATGCAAAAAGCTTTCAGTACCAGCAGATTAATATTTGTATGCCGGGTTCACACGGTAGCCGCATGCGGCTCACAGAAGGGGTCCGACACACCGCACCGGACCCACTGCAGAGATATGTGAATCGGCTCCATAGAGAGCCAGTCACATTCTTCTTCTATGCAAATTGAATGTGGTGAAAGGCGCATTCAATTCGCTTATGTGTGAACCCGGCCTTACAGAGCACAAATAAGTTGTGGAGGGCCATATGAATTGGGTATATTTTATCCTCTTAGACCGGGTACTAATTTTTCTGTAGGCCCGGTATCCCTGCAAGACCAGGTCAGATAGATTGATGTTTTCGACATGCTTTCCAACATCCAAGTGATCCTGCAGTGCTATGCATGCACTCTGAGTGCACCAGAGCCAGGGTACTGTAATATGCGAGTTGATACTTTGTTGTTTTTATTAAAAAGTGTTTTTAAACATTTCAGCACCATGTCAGTTTTCTGATTCTTTTAGGAGCACCACCACTAAGGGATTGTCATAGGACACAGTGGATGTATAAAAGCAGTAGTGAACCAATGAAGAAGAAGAAAAAAAAAAAAAAAACACTGCAAGACAATGGCATAATGTACTAGTATGCATTGTATACTAGCACATTATGAAAATACTTACCTTAGAACAAAGTCACCGCTGAGGGGGCCCAAGATGCTCCCCTAGTGTTTCTTCCTGAATGCACGCAGGATCCCTTGTTTCTTGCAAGAAGCTCTGAAGTTTCAGCTTGATATGCCGCCTACGTCATCGGCCGCATGCAAGGTGAACATCTCCTAAACCAGGGGTCTCAAACTAGTTGCCCTCCAGCTGTTGCAAAACAACAAGTCCCATCATGCCTTTGCCTGTGGAAGTCAGGCTTGTAACTGTCAGCCTTGCAATGCCTCATGGGACCTGTAGCTTCGCAACAGCTGTAGGGCCGCCAGTTTGAGACCCGTCCTAAACAGTGCATGTTTAGGAGATATTAAATGTTACCTACAGGTAAGCCTCATTATAAGCTTACCTGTAAGTAAAAATTACACAGCGGGGTATACAACCACTTTAAATAAGGATTTTTTCACCCATCAGTGGAATCTTTTAAAGGGGAAGGCACAAGTTGACCTGCAGAAGGTCAAAAAGGGAGGCGAGCACATAATTTAAATGGTGGAGGGCACTGGAGGTGTTTGGCAACCTCTGCATGGAATTCACAAAATGGTTTCTTCACATTTGGACTTTGTTTATTATGCTTTAATAGTTCATATAACACCAGTGGGTGTGCACATCTTGTGCATCACTGACAGAATCACAGTGGTGGCACGTTTTAAAGAATTGGTTGATTTTTGTTGTGCATATTGATGACTTACTGACATAGCACAATGTATAGTAACTTGTTTAGTGATATATAGTGCCCCATACACTGTATAGTGTGTTTGCAGTGTGGAAGTTCTAGGTGAGAGCTGTACCATCTTTCTACTATTGAGGATCTCACATGTGTTTGACAAGAACTAAAGAACTGACCTGAATCTCTTTTTCCATGTTGTGAAGATCTTTATTGCACACAATGCTCTGGAACCTGTGTAATAAAGGAAGAAGAGGTGCACTGGTTCCCTGCGCTGACCTCTCATTGTCAGTTTCTCTTGTTCCATTGTCCCAGAGCTGAAGAAGCAGCATAACCGCAGATAACATTTGGCTACAAAACACAAAATAAACAGAAAACACAATAAAAGAGAATGAGAAAAAACGACAAATATATTTACAACACTAGTTGCTGCCCATAGATGGTCAGTTCTCTCATCACCAAGACATATTGGATAAAACAGACCAACCTTGACTTATTCCTAAAACTGTCCATACATACACATAGCAAATTTCATGCACACTGCCATACTATAAATGCTCCGGGCAGAGCCCGAATTGCCCTTTTATCAAGCCTGAATACTGCCACAATGCGGTTGGGTAAAAAAATAAAGCTACTGAAAATTATCTTTTGAAATCACTTACTACACAGAAAATAAAAACTAACTAGTCCTTTTTGCAAATGATTACTGCATTTATGTAAAAAAGTAAACCCTATGCATAAAATCGCTTTTATTGCTGAAAATGTATACTTGCTAAATACAGAAGAGTCAGCACATAACAGGCACCTCCAAGTGTCTGTACATCAGCACCTGGGGGACTCAGAATTCCCAAGTGTTGCTTCCCTGGGATTTGGCCAAGGACTCTATCCATCCCTTAACCCTTCCCTATTGGCTTACCATCAGAGCAATAGGTCCACCAGAGGTACCTATGAACAGACCTCAAAATTTCCACTCGCCTACTAGCATTTGGCAAATGGATTTAAGCTGGGGGCGAGTGATGACAGGGCTGCATGACCAATCTCCCTCCAATCTGTGCCTACACTTAGAGTCCTGATGAGATTGGCGGCCGAAGAGGAAAGGTGCATGCTCAGGAAAAGTAGTCTGGTGAGCGGTGCACAGGCAGAGCAGTAAACAGGTACTCTCCTTACAATTCTCATTAAGCCATGGGACCCAACAGTATGACCTCTCTGAGCCTGCCCCCCCCCCCCCTCTGATCAATGTAGCTAGAGAGCAGAAAGTAATGAGTGAGGTGGAGGATTGGGAAAATTACCAGCCTTCCAGTTTGTGCAGTTTTCTTCTCCTTGTGCTCTATGTAAGTGTCCAACAGTTCAGCCTGAGCACTGTGAATAGACTGGTCTCAATGTGTGCTGTGCAGTGTCAGTGTGCGCTGTGCTATGGTGTCAATGGCTGTGCAGTTGTGTGGATCTCAGCGCTGGATTGTACTCAGTGCCCCGTCCATCTGGTCTGCCCCCAGTGCCCCGTCCCATTTTGTTAAAGTTGTTGTTGGTAATATTTAATTTTGTAACTTGATTCTGCATAAAACATTGTCATTCGGTGAGATAAACTACGAGGGCGTGTTTACAGGTGCAATTAGGCGCAGGGCAGTGTATGAATTAGGTGGGGCAACCGGTGGCGAGTAACTCTTGAGGCCTGGCTAGTAGCTCAGGACTTGAAATTTTGAGCCCTACCTATGCAGTAACAAAGCTGGATTGGGCAAGTATATAAAAATGTCAGGCTTGCTTTATTTCTTAAGCATTACTTCTAAGTGTTGGGCTGTGTACGTCAATTTTTGGTGGACTATGTAGAAGTCAAAATACAGGTGTGTTATACTACAGTTACAACACACAGAAATGCAAAAAAAATCCAATACTGACCTTAGGGTGCCTCTCTGCACAGCAAGCTCTAGTAAAATGGCAAGTGCCAAGTGCTGGTCTTGTAGTGGAACATTTCCGGCACCTCTGGGACTCTGAGCACCATGTACATCACTGCAATAAAAATAGCAATTCAAAAGATATTTTGGCAAAAGATCACTTTTGTAATTTACAGGTTCATATTATCAAGACAAGGTTAGCAATAAAAACTGAAAATGCCCCTGTAAACAAAGGAATGCATCCTTAAAATTTGCATGAGAAAACACCTTCACCTTGATGTTGGGAATGTCATCACTGTGTGATAATATTTGCTCATTGTATACGGTTAGGATTACCTTTTACTGCTCTCTCTCACAATCCAAGTCTAAGTGTAGGCCATCTATCTGGCTGAAAACCATGCACTCACTATGTGGCCGATATCTTAAGCCATACATAGATCGAAAATTTGGCCCGTTCAGCCCATGTATGGGCAGGTGGATTATTGTACCCAAGTCAACTCAAGTACAATCAGACTGTAGGATTTTTCTACATACGATTACTGCCAGCAGCTTTAACCGCAACCATAGTATTCTGCCAGCCGGGAATGCCCCCCCCTGCTGGTAAAAATACAAAAGCACAGCAGGAGGACCCCCCCCCCCCCCATATCAACATTGACTGTGTTGATAGATTCTCATCTTACACCCCTGGTGCAAGGAAAGAAAATTGCATCATCTATGGCCTGGTTTAACTCGGTTGTGTCAGAGGAAAATTAAATCTGAGTCAATTACAGGGCTTCCTGATGCTTGCATTCTCCAGTTCACCTACAGCATGGGAACTCAAGAAAGAAAGAAAGAAAGAAAGAAAGAAAGAAAGAAAGAAAGAAAGAAAGAAAGAAAGAAAGAAAGAAAGAAAGAAAGAAAGAAAGAAAGAAAGAAAGAAAGAAAGAAAGAAAGAAAGAAAGAAAGAAAGAAAGAAAGAAAGAAAGAAAGAAAGAAAGATCAACAGAATTTTAGGGCTTGTTCACATATGCGTCAATATCCTGTTTGTGGCATTTATTCAGCATTTTTAAAGCCTCGTAACGGCAACTGCCATGAATATTACAATCAGCACCACGCAGTTCTGTTTACACGGGAGTGTTAGCGTTGTGTGGTCATGTTAAAAAATAAGCAGCATCTCACTTTCATGAGGTATCGATGCTCGTCAGCCACCTTCATTGATTTCAATGGTAATGCTCTGTAACTGCACCTAGAGCATTTATGGGGGTGTTAGTGAAGCATTTTTAAAGTGTTAACTGAGCATTGGAGGAGAGGCAGCGAAGGCTCCTGTATCCCCAAATGCACTGGGAAATAAATTGAGAATTAGGACTGAGCAGTTCCAGACACTTCCTGTTTGTACAAAGCAGCCATGTGGGGGGAACACTATATGCTTCTATGTGCAGGCATCAAGCATGAAACCAGCCAGCAGTACTGACAGTGCCAGGAAGAAGCAGAGACACTGAACATTGTCAATGGCAAAGATTTGTGTGTCTGCAAAGCAGAGACAGACCAAGCCAAGTGTCAGAAGAAGAGTATTAAATCAATTGTGATAAAGTTCTTATTTTCTGTAATGTACATAAACATTAGATTTCAATTTTTAGATTCTCCAAACTGATGTCAAGCCTTTTTTTTGTTTTAATATTGATGATTTTGGCATACATCACAAAATTCCACAAAAAATTAGCATTTTTCCAACATAAAAGAAAAGGGTTTTTAATTAAAAAAAAGTCCTCAAATAATTCTGTAGATGATCAATTTGGTCGGGAATCCTTTTGCAGAAATGACCTTCATGCGGCGTGGCATGGAGGCTCAGCCTGTGGCCCTGAGGTGTTATGGAGGCCCAGGATTTCGGTAGCGGCCTTAGCACCAGAGTTGGGTCTTGCGTCTCTCACTTTCTCTTCCCAATATCCCACAGATTCTCTAGGGGTTCAGGTCAAAGTTGGCAGGCCAATTGAGCACTTACCATGGTCGGTAAACCATTTACCAGGTTTTGCATTGAGCAGGTGCCATCGTGCTGAAAAATGAAATCTTCATTCTAAAGCTTTTTAGAAGGAAGCATATTCCAAAATTCCATGCTAGCTCTTACCCTGCCCTTGAAAAACACAGTGGACCAACACCAGAGCTGAATGGCACCCCAGACCATCATACTGTGGGTACTTGACACTGCCAGGCATTTTGGCATTTCCCTCTCCCCAGTCTTCCTCCAGACTCTGGCACCTGTTACCGATGACATGCAAAATTTACTTTGCCACTGAGCAACAGTCCAGTGTTGCTTTTGTAGCATAGGCGCTTCTGCCGCTGTTTCTGGTTCAACGTGGCTTGACCTGGGGAATGCGTGTGATTTCCTGCACGAGCCTGGATGTTTCTACTCCAGGATGCTTCCGCAGCAATATGGAATTGCCACTGTTGACTATCTGAAATGCCACCAGCTCCTGAGCCCTCATTCGTGTTTCAATATTTTATAAGAATTAGTTGATTCAATAAGGTTAAGAGCCTGAAACCTTTTCATGCAATTTTTTGGATAGGAATTTTGGGTTTTCACGAGCATAATAAAAACAAAAAAAAGGCTAACTACTTCAGGTGTGTAATGAATCAAAATATATGAAAGTCTAATGTTTATCCAACAGAAAATTCTTTATCACAATATGCTAATTTTTTGATAATATTAAATCAATCTTGCTTTCTCCAAAATGCTGAACACCACAACCCAACATTCCTCAAAGGTGATTTTCACTTACTTCCCCTTTAAGCCCAAGTAACACTTTCATGTTTATCAAGAAAGATTTTCCATGCTTCTTAAAACACAACGAAACACATCATAAATGCCATAGGAGTGTTAATAAACATTGCTTTGCTTTTCATAAACACCCGTGTGAACGAGCCCTAAGGATAGCATGAGCATACAACCCTTAGCCCTCATTCGTGTTTCAATATTTTATAAGACAATTAGAACTTAGACCCAATGGACTGCTGAAGGTTATATATGGATGAGAAAGATATCAAAAATGAGTTAGAACACTGCTGTTAGCAAAAATGACCACAGGCTTTGTTAAGTAAATGTTTTGTGATTTTAGCCCATGCATTTATATAGCAAGCAATTGTCAGGATTATATCCATAGCCTAGTAGAAAAAACAGCAATCCTGCTGGATCAAGATCTACAGATTAAAGATTCATAGCAAACTCACCCTGTAACAGACCTTAAAAATTTGGTTGCTCTTTCGACTACTTCGAGCCAAACAGAAGACACTGTCCCTTCATCAAATAGTGTTGCTTCAGGCAGCGCTCGCAGGGCATCCAAAGACTCTTGTAGCAGTTCACTGCAGAGGTCGGCATCCTCACCTGCACACAAACAACCACATCACTAAAAGCAATTATGCAAAAGGCTTTACACAATTATTTAACGCACCACCCAATGTGCCATTTCATTAAGGCATTTCTAGAGGACTCCGGGAGCGGGATTGCCTTCCCATAGTGCCTGGCTCTAATTTTTCTCACCTTGGAGTTTTGACAAACATATTGGGGGATATGGGTGCTTATTAATACAAAATGTATATGATCAGACTGAATTTAATAAAAAAAATAAAAAAAGGATTTTTAGTACAAAAAAGGACAACATTAAAAAAAAGCCACTTTCTTCATACAGTTTTCCACGCAATAATTCTACATGTTTCGCCTTATGGCTTCTTCAGGAAAATGCGTGGACTTTATTTATAGTAAATAGGCAAGACAAAATAATATATATCACACATACACACACACACACAAACACAAACACACCTGTAGATGGCAGGAATTTCCCCAACCAGAGGTTCTAGCCCCAATGTTCTGGGGACTTCCGAGCCGGATTTACAGTGGGTAACTGATATCAGAGCAAATTTCTGGACACAAAAAGGTCCTGCCTGCAAAAATCTCCCAACCAAGCCGGATCACCCACAGAGACACAATACAATAACTTGTATATGATTTCCTGTGGATCAATTAAGTGTTAGTATGACATGTCAACCTTGGTGCATGTCTACACTTATACTTAATTAGAATACTAAATCCTTCAACAGGAGAAAAGGGGTATATGCTTACACGAGAAACGTATTTTCAAGTGGATAACTGGGAGCTTATAATTTCATGAAGCGGACAGCAATGATCATCTAGGCTGTGTAGGGCCTCTGAATGTTTAGGTAACATTTGGAAACAAGAGAAACAATATAGTTGTAATAAGGTCATATATAATTATCTCCCCAAAACATTGGGGCTAGAACCTCTGGTTGGGGAAACTCCTGCTATGTACATGGATGCATCCATGTATGAATATGTACACTTTAAACATCTTTTTATGTAATTTTCTCTCTTTGTCTTGCAAATATTTACTTTTCGCCAAATTATCTTTGTATATATTTACTAGAAATAAAGTCCACACATTTCCTGAAGAAGCCGCAAGGCAAAACATGTAGAACGATTGCGTGGAAAACTGTATGAAGGAAGTAACTTTTTTAATGTTATCTTTGTAATAAAAATATATTTTTTGTTTATTAAATTCAGTGTGATATATCCATTTGTATTAATAAACACCCTTAAAGTTCCATATCACCCCAAGATGGTTTTTCTTCTTTGTTCATTTTAAGGGACGATGGTGCCTATCATTTGAATCTGTCTTGACCACTCCAATCCCCTACTTTCTTGCAGTTTTGACAGTTAAAGACAGTTAAGGTTTCCTTTACTAGTTAATCCTATTGGTTCCCTCGTTATAGCCACGCCACGTCACTTCCGGTAAGACCGACCTGTTTGCGTTCCATCGTGAGACGCACGCCGCCATACACGGCGCTTAACAAGCTCCTCCAGGCTTCCCACTCTGTCTTCCACAGCACCTCACCACCATTCGGACACCCCTACACAAACTACATCCACGGTCTCACATGCCTAATCCACTTTTAATGTGTGAAGCCATTTGGCCGTGTCTCCTTTTGTATCTCATTTTATTCATTAAATACGTTACTGACTTAGATTGGGCGCATTGTTCTTTCTTTGTCTACCTATGTAGGTATGCTTCTGCTCTTCAGGGATTGCTGCCGTTAAAGTGCCATGGATTTTCTGTGGACATGAACATCATATATTTTGTTTTCAATATCATTCTGTATCTAGCAGAAGGTAGTTCTATTATCCACCTCCCCTTGCGCCATCAGACAATATTTGAAGTTCCTTTACTCCTACAGCTTTCTACACAAAGGACATAAAGTAAAGATGGAGAATTGAAAGCCTTCATAAAACGGCCACAGAATATGTGCAGATCTGTTATTTGAAGTTCAGAGAGATCTATTGGAATCCCAATATGTGAATAGCTATATAAAAAAATAAAAAAACAGTTGCGTTGTTTATCCTTCTAGCACGGTGATGGCAAATCTTGGCACTACAGATGTTTTGGAACAACATTTCCCCATGATGCTCACCTATACTGCAGAGTGCATGAGCATCATGGAAATGTAGTTTCAAAACATCTGGGGTGCCAAAATTCACGATCACTGTTCTAGCACATACAAAAAAACATTATCTTTGGGCTAGCTGATCTTTCCGTCTCGCCTCTATAGCAATAATGAAATCCACCCCATTAGCAGTCATAAAATCTGGACTGCATCATACAAATGGCTGGGAGAAAGGGTCATGAGAGAGATTCTTGGGTTCTAATCATATAACAGGCAAAGCTGACCACAAGCATCCAAAAAGTAACACCGAAAAAAAAAAAAAACAAGACAAAAGTCGGAAATAAAACATAGGTAGATAAATCAAACATTATGTCGTAAGACATGTTACTCCAAAAAGCACTGGAAATAAAAACCACCGCTGTGCTCATAAAACATGTTATAACTAAGTAAATAAACTGTTCTAAAACATATATAAGGACTTGGGAGCAATCTACATGTGTAGCGGCCTGCTACTTTTTAGGCGGCGCTGCTTTAAATTTAGAGGGTAGTCTGAGAGTTAGTAGACTCAGACTGTATGATTCTTTCCAAATCTGGGCCTCTGTTCCAGCCATGGCTGTACTGGGAGTGACCACTATTGGTGTCTGGGGTGCTGTTACCACCCCAGGCCAAGGGTGGCAGCAGTCAGGTCAAGGTGTTAGGCATTTTGGGTGTTCCTCTTCGGCAGCCAATCAGTGGGAGTCGATCGCCCCGCTGTATATACTCCTTTTGCTCAACTCAGCTAGTAGAATAAAAAATAAAAAATAGTACCAAATAGAGGGAGCATGGAACTCACTCTTCCTCCCTCAGAAGTCCAGTGCAGTCAAGTGGGGGCAGAAAGTCCTTAGCCCTGTGACTTACAGCATCTCCTCTTGGCCGCCAATGGCCAAAAAAGCAGCAAATAAAAATAAAGTAAAAAGGGGCAAAGCTCCTCAACCTTTCACAGCATACCATGCACTCTACTACGGTTGCACCAATACAGACACTAAGCATTGGGACAAGTAGTCGTACTCGTCCAAATGCTCCCATACCTTACAATGCCGTCAGATTTTATCCCATGGGAAATTCCAATCGTGTGGACAGGGCATAAGGGATTATTTTCTAAAACCAGAGTGTAAAATCTGTAGCCGTGCAATAAACCCAATTAGGCCTACAAAAAAATAAAAAAATTGGAAGCTGATTGGCTTAGGCTACCAATCACAGTAAATTTTGCATCTCCGCAGTGTAGTAAATAAACATCTTTACTTTTACTTGCATAGGGGGATTCCCTGCTGACAGTGGTCTAAGTAGAAATGGGCTTGGGAGTGTTTGGGCTCCTAGTCCCAACCCACCAGGAAGCAGACACTGCACACTGCTAATCACAGGCAGCGAGACAGATCAAGATAGGTCTCACTGCCTGCGTGGTGTGCAGGGTCAGCTTCCTGGTGGGATCGGACATGTGGGTTAGGACTAGGAACCCGAACACGCCCAACGCTTTTAAACGTCCTTATTTCTTCTGAGAAATGCTCACTTCCTGTTCTTCTGTCTGTAACTACACACCGTAATGCGAGGCTTTCTCCCTGGTGTGGAGAAAGCCTCCTGAGGGAGGAGGGGGCGAGCAGGCAAATCAGGACACTCTCTACTTTGCAGATAGAGAAAGGTGTGTGTTAGTGGGCGTCCTGACACTCCTGCTCATCCCCTCCCCCCTCAAGAGGCTTTTTCCACACCAGGGAGAAAGCCTCGCATTACGGTGGTTACAGACAGAAGAACAGGATGTGAGGATTTCTCAGAAGAAAAAAAAAAAACATTTAAAAGCAAAATCGAAGGATGAGGCAAGTGAAGGAGGACTGCACTAAGGTAAACAAAGCTATTTAGGGGAAAAAAATAAATAAAAAAAAATTGTACCTTTACAACCCCTTTAATCTACACTTTCTGTCTCTCCCAGTTGCAAAGCAGCTCACAGCAGAGGTCCGATGCAACCAGTGGCGGCCCGCCCATATGGGCGCACGGGCGCCGCCCCCCCTCCCGCAGTCACAAAAAAAAAAAAGAATTAAAAAAAAAAAAAAAAAACGGGCCCTTTAAGAACTTTTATTCGGCTAAAATGTCATTTTGACATTTTAGCCGAAGTTCTGGCGGCCGTCTATAGAGGGCGCTGCAGCGCCACCCCCTCTCGCAAGTAACACACGTTCAATGCTATGCATTGGACGTGTGTTACTGTTGCCAGCTGCCTGGTCTATTTGTATAACCGGACATGGGACGCCGGTTACCCGAATAGCGACAGCTGGTTGGCTGAGGGGAACTGCCTATCAAAGCCAGTGGCTCTGATAGGCTTTTCCAGTCCCGCCCTCCGGCTCTCGGAAGTCTATGCTCGGAGCGCAGACAATCTGCGGTCCTTGCATTAGACTGACAGCCGTTTCAGCCAATCAGGTTCCCGGATTCTGGTTTTCAGGAACCTGATTGGCTGAAGCTTCTCCAGGGCGGCAGAAGACATCGAGGGAGGACATGGAAGCGTCAGGTAAGTGATTTTTTTACAGGGAAAGGGGCAGCATGGGGCACAGTGGCAGCATGGGGCACAGTGGCAGCATGGGGCACAGTAGAAGCATGGGGCACAGTGGCATCATGGGGCACAGAGGCAACAATGAGCACAGGCCGGGCACAGTGGTGACAATTGATGGCACAGTGACTGAATATGATGGCATGGCAGAGAGGTGACAATTGATGGCACAGTGACTGCATTTGATGGCATGGCAGAGAGGTGACAATTGATGGCACAGTGACTGCGTTTGATGGCATGGCACAGTGGTGACAATTGATGGCACAGTGGTGGCGTTTGATGGCATGGCACAGTGGTGACAATTGATTGCACAGTGACTGCATTTGATGGCATGGCACAGTGGTGACAATTGATGGGCACCGTAGCTGCTTTTGATGGCATGGCACATTGGTGACAATTGATGGCACAGTGGTGGCATTTGATGGCATGGCACAATTAGTGACACAAGTGGTGACAATTGATGGCACAGTGACTGCAAATGATGGCATAGCACATTGGTGACAATTGATGGCACAGTGACTGCAAATGATGGCATAGCACATTGGTGACAATTGATGGCACAGTGACTGCATATGATGGCATGGCACATTGGTGACAATTGATGGGCACAGTAGCTGCATTTGATGGCATGGCACAGTGGTGACAATTGATGGCACAGTGACTGCATATGATGGCATGGCACATTGGTGACAATTGATGGGCACAGTAGCTGCATTTGATGGCATGGCACAGTGGTGACAATTGATGGCACAGTGGCTGCATTTGGTGGCATGGCACAGTGGCTGCATTTGGTGGCATGGCACAGTGGCTACATTTGGTGGCATGGCACAGTGGCTGCATGTGATGGGCACAGTGAGGCTGCAATATTTTTTTTTTCGTTTGCGCCCCCCCAAAAATTTTGAGCACCAGCCGCCACTGGATGCAACCCTGTAGTTTCAGGTCTGAATTCAGTCCAATTTTTGGCTGAATTTGGACCTGAAATGGACCAGAAGACACAGATCCTCCTGAGATGCGTGAACAAGCGCCGAAAAGAACTGGTCACAATCTCCTGACATGCAAATTGAATGCATGAAAACCCAGCCTCAAAACAAAAAAAAAACAAAAAAAAAGGGCACAGTGGCATTAGTTTTTTTCCCCCCAGCATGCTGTAGTAAGCAACATATCCCTAAAAAGAAAATAGATTAATATTTATGTGTGAAAGGTTTTTATTTACTTATGTAAAAGAGAAATAACATCGTTGGCTACATTTTGTATTATGGGTAGGCAATTTTTGTTTTTTTTAAATGTACCCTACATTCCTTTCAACACAATGCATTTGGTTTTCGATGAAAGAAATAGCCTTCATTAAAAGATTTCCTTACCAGATCTCCAGGCTCTGCGAAGGAATGCAAATGCAAAAGAGAGCGCTGCTCGGGAGCCCACCCTGGCAAGTCCTTCCACCCCTTGACCAACTGGACGGGAGCTGTGTACATGAAAGTTATTCTCAGAATTGTCCTCACTGCAAGGGATGAAGCCACCGATTTCAGAAAACAGCCAGACTAACATGAAAAACAACTAAAAGCAAAATACCACCATACTATATAGAATGTACAAAAAAATACACACAAAATAAAAACATCTAGAATATAAGAATAATAATTTAGGGTATGCACAAACGTTCTCTAATGAGACAAAGCAAACTACAGAAGGGAAACTAAACAGGAGGTCAAGATTTTAAAGCGTAATGTACAAATTAGCAGCAAGAGGAGTTTCCAGTCCACTGACTCGACACGTGTGCACATAATTAGCCAATATATTTGGTTCATGTACAGTGGGTATATAAAATAATTAAAACAATGTGTTTTATCCAGCCATATTTACTCAGTGTAACTTATACCATGAAAGTGAAAAGAGAACACCAACATGTCAGAGAAAAGAAAAAAAAAATTAAAAGTCAGAATTAACGAGTTGGAAAAAGGATCACCCCCTCGAGTCAGTATTTTGTTGAACCACATTTTGCGTTAATTACAACCCTTATAGTGGGTTGTAATAGTCTCTACTAAATTTTACAATAATTTGCCCACTCTTCTTTGCAGAATTGCTTAAGTTCAGTTAAATTTGATGGTCACCATTTTTGGACTGCAGTCAAGTCATTTCACAGATTTTCAACAGGGTTCAAGTCTGGGCTCTGACTAGGCCCATTCACCCTTTTCTCCTGCAAACCACTGTGTGGTAATTTTTGCTGTGTGCTTTGCCAGAAAGTTGTCAGTGGGAAACAGCTTTACCTTTCAACCAGAGGGCAGCAGATTTTCTTCAAGAATTCAATGGCATTTTACCCCCTCATCCATTTTTCTTTCTATCCTGACAAGTGCTCCACTCCCTGCTGAAACACCCCCATAACAGGATAGTACCAACTCCATGATATACTGTAGGAATTGTTTTATTTGGATGGTGAGCTGTATTGGATTTCCACCAGACATACTGTTTAGTGTTGAGGCCAAAGAATTATAATATTATCCTCATCTGACTACAAGCCCTTTCCCCCCCCCCCCCCCCAACGTGGCCTCTTCAAAAGGTGCATTTTTGCAAAGCTCAGGTGACTGGATGCGGCCTTTGAGTGGCATTTTTATTGCAACCCTCCCATACAAGCCAGATTTGTGGAGAATATGTGATATATTGTGATATTGTTGTCACATACACACAATGACCACTGTCAAATTCCTGCAACTGCTTCAGAGGTGCTGTAGGCCTCTTTTGAGTTTCAAAACTTGCTTTCATCCAGTTTGGTGCAATGCCCTGATCCAGGGAGGGTCTGTGTTGTACCAACTACCTCCTACTTCATAATTATAGACTTCACTGTGCTTCTAGGCCAGTGATGGCGAACCTTGGCACCCCAGATGTTTTGGAACTACATTTCCCATGATGCTCCACTACACTGCAGAGAACATGAGCATCATGGGAAATTAAGTTCCAAAACATCTGGGATGCCAAGGTTCGCCATCACTGTTCTAGGCATTGATAAAGCCTTGGAAACGTTTTTGTATCCATCTGACTTATGTCTGTCCACAACTTTATCCTGGAGATCTTTTGACAGTGCCTTGTCACCCATAGTTGGATTGTTTGCTTCAGTTTCACTACCGGGGAGTGAAATGCTCCAGGTTAACACTTTCCATGCCGAGCCAATCAACATGACCACAGCTAATCACAGTTCCAAGTCAAATGGCTTGGTCTGCCATTGAGAAGATGATTAGCTACACCTGAGTGAGTTTACAAAGTTGTTAAGTCTTTTTTTTTTTTTTGGGGGGGGGGGGGGGGTGATCCTGTTTCCGACTCAGCAAATATGTTTTTGGAAATCTTTTTCTAACAGGTTGGTGTTATATCTTTCACCAGGATGTTATAAGTTGCACTGAGTAAATACAGACAGATAAAAAAACAACAGTGTGTCTTCATTTCAGACTACAACATATTCCACATGCAATACCATCAATCCTACTACAAACTTGTGGCGCTTCTCAGAAAAAAACTTGGAACAGAGGATGTAAATCTTGTGGAAAAAAAACACATTATATATATTTATCAGAAAATATCTATAAAACGGATGTTTATAGCAAAACATTTTCTTTCCATACCTTTATTTAGAAAAGCTTACCATTGTCCAATTATAAAGAGCAGTCTTAAAATGCAACGAGTAGTACCAGTGAAACAAGAGATTTGATCGGTTACTACATATCTCCCAATACCATTAGTCTTCACACTACCTCAAAAAATCCCAACTATTCCATCATATACAGCCTATATAAGCATATATTGCAGCCAAATTGATTTCATGGGGGTATATGAGCAAATACTATACGGGTTTTATAGTATGTATGTATGTATGTATGTATGTATGTATGTATGTATGTATGTATGATGGATGGATGGATGGATGTATTGATGGATGTATGTAATGACAGTGACACCATTCCTATTACTACAGTTGCAACGTGTTCTATTTTAGGTGAACAAACAAAATAGCTTTATGTGTACTGCCACAAGTTAAATAAAAAATCTTGCATCATCTCAGCCAGTATTTGAATTACTGTGAAATGTAGCCACTGGAGATCAAGGCAAAAGCATCCTCTACAGCAGGGATTTTCAAACTGCCAGCTTCAGCTGTTGCAAAACTACACATCCAGATTGGAGACCCCTGCTTTACAGCAAGCCCATTCAAATTGTTTTTCGGACACATAAAATCCCCTTACCACTTTCTTGTAGCTCTGTAATGTCACATATATGTGCAGCTAACAACTTAGAAAATGTTTTCTGGCCCGATTACGATGCGTTGCAGGAATTGTGTAAATACATATATTTACACAATTCATGCAATGTATCGTAATCCGGCCAGAAAAATGTATATATATATATATTATATATATATATATATATATATATATATATATATATATATATATATATATATATATATATATATATACACACATACACACACACACACACACACACACAGTGCCTTGGGAAAGTATTCGGCCCCCTTCAACTTTGCGACCTTTTGCCTTTCGTCAGGCTTCAAACATAAAGATATAAAAACTGTAATTTTTTGTGAAGAATCAACAAGTGGGACACAATCATGAAGTGGAATGAAATTTATTGGATATTTCAAACTTTAACAAATAAAAAAACTGAAAAATCTTTAAGAAATGGCTTTCTTCTTGCCACTCTTCCATAGGCCAGATTTGTGCAGTATACGACTGATTGTTGTCCTATGGACAGAGTCTCCCACCTCAGCTGTAGATCTCTGCAGTTAATCCAGAGTGATCATGGGCCTCTTGGGCTGCATCTCTGATCAGTCTTCTCCTTGTATGAGCTGAAAGTTTAGAGGGACGGCCAGGTCTTTGTAGATTTGCAGTGGTCTGATACTCCTTTCATTTCAATATTATCGCTTGCACAGTGCTCCTTGGGATGTTTAAAGCTTGGGAAATCTTTTTGTATCCAAGTCCGGCTTTAAACTTCTCCACAAAAGTATCTCGGACCTGCCTGGTGTGTTCCTTGTTCTTCATGATGCTCTCTGCACTTTAAACGGACCTCTGAGACTATCACAGTGCAGGTGCATTTATACGGAGACCTGATTACAAACAGGTGGATTCTATTTATCATCAGTCATTTAGGTCAACATTGGATCATTCAGAGATCCTCACTGAACTTCTGGAGAGTTTGCTGCACTGAAAGTAAAGGGGCTGAATAATTTTGCACGCCCAATTTTTCAGTTTTTTACATTTGTTAAAAAAGTTTGAAATATCCAATAAATTTCATTCCACTTCATGATTGTGTCCCACTTGTTGTTGATTCTTCACAAAAAATTACAGTTTTATATCTTTATGTTTGAAGCCTGAAATGTGGCAAAAGGTCGCAAAGTTCAAGGGGGCCAAATACTTTCGCAAGGCACTGTGTGTAATATATAGAAAAAAATGCAGCAAATATTATAATTGTAATCATTACTGCAATTGAGTGCCTTATTAAATTGGGTAAATGTAGCTACCGACCCTTAGGCTACTTAAAGTGGTTGTACACCCTGTACAACCACTTTTACCTACAGGCAAGCCTAGATTAAGGTTCACGCTGCGGCTAATGGTAAAGCCCCGGGCCCAGCTGGTCTGGCGGTAGCATACCATCGCACCTTTGCGAATGTGTTCATCCCTCGCCTGACTTCTTATGCCAATTCAATCTCTACAGGTGGTGTCCTCCGTCCAGAAACCCTTCACGCTCACATTACTGTCATACCTAAACCTAGTAAGGATCCTAGCAATTGTGGTAGCTATAGGCCCATTTCTTTATTAAACATAGACACCAAACTGTATGCTAAAGCCATCTCAAATAGGCTCACCCCTTTAGTCCCCCCCCAATGGGTCTCTGGCGAACAAATGGGATTCATTCCCAGAAGGGAAGCCAGAGACAAATCCCTAAGAACTTTGTCCTTGATGGCTCATGTGCAAAGGTTTTCCTAGCCCACCCTCTTGCTTTCAACAGATGCAGAAAAGGTGTTTGATAGGGTGGACTGGGAATATCTGATGGCTACTTTGACCCATCTGGGAATTGGCCCTTCTCTCTTGGTGCAAGTCTCAGCACTGTATAACCTCCCCATGGCACAATTGCGTATAAACGGCACCCTTAGTGACTCTTTCACACTTCATAATAGCACACATCAGGACTGCCCTCTCTCCTATTTTATTCTCCCTCTCTTTAGAAGAACCATTTCTATCCACCATCAGACACAATCCCAACATCCACGGTATTACCATAGGCATCACTGTGCACAAATATGCAGCCTATGCAGATGACGTTCTATGGCCAACAACCCCTAATGTCCCTACCAAACCTACTGTCGGCTTTTACAGCTTTCAGGGTAATTTCCAACTTCAAAATTAACATGTCCAAATCTGAAGTGCTGAACATCCCCACCCCCCATTCAGCCATAACTCATTTACAATCGTCCTTCCCCCTTCAGCTGGCAAATTCACTCAATGAAATAATTTAGGCATATTTCTTACACCTAAACCAGCCTCCTTGGTCCGAGTAAACTTTATTCCCCTTTTGAACACAATTAGGTCTGACCTGCAGAAATGGAAGCAGCTTGCTCATTTATGGTTGGGGGAATTAGCGTAGTGAAGATGAACATATTGCCCAGGCTGTTAAGCTGGATTCACAACTATGCATTTTTGGTGCTTTTTGCATTTTTGCAAATTTGCTCTACAGAACATGTAGGTAACCATATAAAATGGACTGCATTGCAAATCTGCAAAATGCAAAAAGCACTAAAACTGCATAGGTTGGAATGCAGCCTTATTCCTGTTTCAGATGATTCAATATAGGATTCTCCTGGGTTTCTTCAATTTACAATTTACTCACTAAAACTAAGCGGGAAGGGGGCCTAGCCCTACCAGACTTTAAGAGTTACCATTTAGCGATAATCCTGAATTTCAGATTAGAAACATCACAAAGATTCTAAACTGTGGGTAAACCTTGAAATAGAACTTAGTGGGTGGATCTCTTCCCTCTAATTTGGAGCCCCAGAAGATTCAGGAACCTCTCCGCAACCACCTTGCCTCTTACTTGATCCACCCTTATGATGTTGGACACACTGTGTAAAATGCACAAATGGCAGTATAACTCTCCCCTAATTCCACTCACTGGCCATGCATATTTCCCCCGGGAACTTGGACCCCAAGTCTCACACCTGGTTAAAAGAGCCCCGCTAGCGGCCGAAATGCACCTCAAATCCGCCCACACTGCCAAAAGCACCAAAACCTGGTTCAATGACGATGGGATTGCTGCGCTCGATTGTCCAGCAAACTCGCCTGACCGGAACCCCATAGAGAATCTATGGGACATTGCCAAGAGAAAGATGAGACCGAACAATGCAGAAGAGCTTAAGGCCGCTATTAAACCATCCTGGTCTTCCATAACACCTCAGCAGTGCCACAGGCTGATAGCTTCCAATTCCACGCCGCATGGGACCCTTTTGCTGCAAAAGGGTCCCAAACCATGTACAATACTCATTTTATTGATTGCATGTAATATTCTAATTTTCTGAGATTGTGGATTTGGGGTTCATGAGCTGTAAGCCATAATCATCACAATTATGACAAATTACGGCTTGAACTATCTTGCTTTGCATGTAATGAGTCCATCTCATATATTAGTTTCACCTTTTAAGTTGCATTAGCGAAATAAATGAACTTTTGCATCATATTTTAATTTTTCGAGTTTTACCTGTAACTCCTAAACCTCCATGGTTTAGGAGACATTTACGATGGAGCCGCGCGTCAATGTCTACGGCGCAGGTGCATTTGCACGATCATGCCGTTTTTGAAGGGGTCATGCCGTGAGTGAAGTCACGCGACTCTGGCCAGTCACAGAGCCGGAGTTTGCGGGCCCGGAAGAAAAAGGTGTGAAGATGGACGCTTGCTGCCAGTGGGGACATCACAGGCTTTGGTTTCAGGCAAGTCACATGTAATGGGCTACTATGCGATGCATTGGAGCCCATTATGCTTTACCTTTGCAGGGAAATAAAGAGGAAGTAAAACCCATCAGGATTTACTTCCTCTTTAATCCTGTGGCATTAGCAATATGAATATTTGGCTGTATAGGCCAAGAGCATATGCATATGGGCAGGGAGGTACAGTGTACAATGGAACCTTGGATTGCAAGTAACGCAGTAAAGCGTTTCGCAATACAAGCACTGTATTTTTTAAAACCCTAACTCGGTTTACGAGTGTTGTCTCGCAAAACTAGCAGGATTCAAGCCAAAGCAGTGTGCAGTACCGCATTTGGCCTAAGATGGGGGGACATAGGGAGCAGATCGGAAAGACTCAAATACGCCTTTCCCAATGTCAGCCGAGCTGTCCTCTGGCCTTTTCATGTGTTCCCAGGGCTCTCTGGCGCCACCCCCCCCCCCACCTCTGGCCGCATGCGATATTGCATGCCATTGAAGTCAATTCGGAACAAATTATTTTTCGTTTCCATTGACTTCAATGGGGAAACTCTCTTTGATATTCTCCTGGAACCGATTATGCTCGTAATCCGAGGTTCCACTGTACAGACTTCTGACAGCAGCCCTTTTAAAGCAATGACAGAAATGAATAAAAAGCACCACAGTAGGATGCAGCTCCTAGCGGTACCCATTTAGAGCTGCACAAGTTCAGGGACGCATGTCTTGAACACAGGAATTTGGCAGCCCTAAACTAAGGGCAAGTACTGCTCAGAACATGGTCCAGCCGCTGCATATTTCCGTCTGTCACTGAATTTGATAGGCTGCTGGCAGGAGGCTATACAATGGGGCTGTGCCGGCCTTCTGTTCTAAAAAAAAAAAAAAAGTCAAATTTTAAACTGTAGGGGTGCCATAAAGCAGGGGTAGGCGACATGGGGCCCGGTAGCTGTTGTGGAACTACATTTCCCATGAGGCATTGCAAGGCTGACAGTTACAATTACTCCCAGAGGCATGATGGGACTTGTATTTCTGCAACAGCTGGAGGGCCCCAGGTTGCCTACACCTGCCCTAAAGGATTCGACATGTGTTAAGGTTAACAAAACATTATATGTGTCTCATAATAAAAAAAACACACAACAAATCTCAAACCTTGCATTTTTGTATTCATTTAAAAAAATAACACAACACACACACACACAGCTTAATGCATATACTTAAAGACAGAGTACCTTTTCTTTTCAGCAGCAGGGGGAGGGATAATGCTACATTTCCACTTCACTTTGACATTTTCCTGAAACACAGTTCTGTTTAGTGCAATAAAGTAACGTTCTAGTATGACCAGCCTCTGCTTTAGTCTCATGGCAGAGAGTGTGGTGGTTGCAGTCTGTGTCGCAAGCACTTGCTGTTCCTTTACTAAAACATGGAGGCATTCCTTCAGTTCACTCACATCTAGGACAGAAAGGAAAAGACAGATTTAAGTCTTCATGAATACAGTATTATTATTTTTTTTTTAAACCAGCAAGGCAAAGTTATAATGTGCCAGTATACGTTGCATATGCTGTAACCGCTGACAGGGCTTCAATCTTCATCCAGCAATCCTTCCAGGAAGACGAGCCGCGATAACATCACTCCTGCGCATGCGCCGAGGAGCTGCTGTTCACGCCACAGGACTCGGAGGCTGGGTTCACACGATTGCGAATTGGACGTTCCTCAACATCCAATTTGCATGACAGAAGACTGTGACAAGCTATCAATGGAGTCAGTTCACACATCTCTGGGGGTGGCCGCGGAGCGCACTGCAGAAGGATCCTGTGCGTCTCTAGCTCAGTTTCAGGTCCAAATTCAGGCAAAAACTCGGACGTGAAACAGTGAATGGGGACACAATCGGCCCACTACTACGAGCCGCACAGTGTGAACCCAGCCTGACAGAATGGCACAGGTATGCCATTACTTCAGAGCGCATGCACGGTTGGCTCCACAACTAAATATCTCCTAAACAGTGCAGGTTCAGGAGATATTTACTGTACCTCTATGCAAGTCTCTTGGCTTTTTTTTCCTGTTTCTAAATGCCCCTCCATGTTACCTTTTAAGTAAATAAACTTTATAGGCTAACATTTACTGTGCTATGCAAACGCAGTTGCTAAATGTATATAGGATTTTCTATATACACAGGTTTTACAAAAAAATAAAAAATCCCTCCCATATTGTTTACTCCTAGTTCTAGATAGAAGCACCAAAGTGAAAGTTAGGATGTTAAATATTAATCTGAAGTCAAACAAAGCTGTAGATTCTTGGCCAAAAATCCTTAGCCTTGAACACCATTACATAAACCTCTTATGACTGTACCTTTATGTCTGCTAGAGATCTCATTAGTATTTTGTAGAATTGTTAACACTATACCAACAGCTGGCATTATACCCTGGATTGGTATTCAGTTCCTCCTCTTATTTTATTATTATTGTGAAAAAATCTACACAGGCAGCGGGTGTCTGTTACACCACACAAGACAAAACTATGAATAGTACAACTTTTACAAAAAAAATGAATACATGTGAAATCTTTGGATGCATTTGTCAAATAGTTAAACCACAACTGAAGACAATGAGAAGAGAAAACATGCGTAGAACGTCTGACTGATAAATGAATCTACAGGAAAAAAAAAAGGTCAACAATTGATCAGAGCAGAAAAAGAAAGGGGGGGGGGGGGGCATATAATAAAAGGAGGCCAATAAATGGACACAGGGGGTCAGGTGTTATTCCATATCAACTTGGCCTTCATAATCAAGCAGGACACATCTTTAAAGCGGTATTAACCACTTAAGACCCGAACCAAAATGCAGGTAAAGGACCTTGCCCCTTTTTGCAATTTGGCACTGCATCGTTTTAACTGACAATTGCGCGGTCGTGCGACGTGGCTCCCAAACAAAATTAGTGTTCTTTTTTTCCCCACAAATAGAGCTTTCTTTTGGTGGTATTTGATCACCTCTGCGGTTTTTATTTTTTGCGCTATAAACAAAAATAGAGCGACAATTTTGAAAAAAAATTCAATATTTTTTGCTACAATAAATATCCCCCCAAAATATATATAATTTTTTTTCCTCAGTTTAAGCCAATATGTATTCTTCTACCTTTTTTTGGTAAAAAAAAAAAAAAAAAAAAAAAATCGCAATAAGCGTTTATCGGTTGGTTTTCGCAAAATTTATAGCGTTTACAAAATAAGGGATAGTTTTATTGCATTTTTATTAATTTTTTTTTTTTTTACTACTAAAAGCGGCGATCAGCGATTTTTTTCGTGACTGCGACATTATAGCGGACACTTTTGACACATTTTTGGGACAATTGTCATTTTCACAGCAAAAAATGCATTTAAATTGCATTGATTACTGTGAAAATGACAGTTGCAGTTTGGGAGTTAACCACAAGGTGGCGATGTACGATTTGTGTGTTCCCTGTGTGTGTTTACAACTGTAGGGGGGTGTGGCTGTAGGTGTGACGTCATCGATCACGTTCCCCTATAACAGGGATGACGTGATCGATGCTGCGGCCACAGTGAAGCACGGGGAAGCCGTGTTTACACACGGCTCTCCCCGTTCTTCAGCTCCGGGGACCGATCGCCGCACTCCAGCGGCGATCGGGTCGCGAGTCCCGCGGTCCCAGGCCTTCGGACCGGGTCACGGGCGCGCGCCCGTGACCCACGGCTGGGTACTAGAACCAACGTATATATACGTTGATGTGCCCAGCCGTGCCATTCTGCTGACGTAAATGTACAGTAGGCGGTCCTTAAGAGGTTAAACACAAAACCAAAAATGTAATATGTTGCAGTTTTCCAATCAGATGTGGTAGCTGCAACTTTTTAGGCTTTTCCCTGGTAATCAGGCCAGTTACACGTCTTCTGTATTATACAGATACCACCCTGGATGAATGAGAAAAAAGGGCACCTTTGACATCAGCATTGTCAATCTGGGAGGAGGGGAGTGTTCGAAGTACTACTAACAAACTGAGGCTGAACTTCAGATAACGCTGTATCAGCAAACAGCATTTTCCTATTGGGATAAAGATTTTACATAAATAAAAACTGATTATTTTAAGCACCCCTGCTAGTATACCAAAGAGAAAAGTAGAATTTGACACTTTACGCTCAGAAATCCAGACGCCTGCCTTAAAGACCATCTGTAACCGAACCACTGAGCGATGCAGCCTGGAAGAGACAAGTGATGCAGCCCCCTCCTCAGGTCAGAAAAATCCAACGCTGCACAAAAACAAGAAAAAGGGTGCAGATTATCCTTAGCACCTTATTACAAGTTAACAGTAAACGGAACATACTCACAAACCAAGTAGACTGATGGCATATAAAACACAGAATCCAGAAGTCCACTCTCTGATTTCATGAACATGCGCATGACAATTCCAGCTTATGCGTTTCGGGGAGCTGCAAACAGTATAAAGCTGGAATTGTCATCCGCATGTTCATATTAGAGAGTGGATTTCTGGATTCTGCGTTTTATATCCCATCAGTCTACTTGGTTTGTGAGTATATTATGATTGATACCCTATAATAAAGTGCTAATAAATAACGCATCCTCTTTCTTTCGTTTTTGTGCAGCGTTGGATTAGAAAATAAAAAAAAGAAGGTACTGTATATACTAGAGTATAAGCCAACCCGAATATAAACCGAGGCACCAAATTTTACCACAAAAAAAAAAAAAAATGGGAAAACGTATTGACTTGCGTATTAGCCTAGGGTGTCCCATCTGCATGCCACACTGTGTCCATGCCTCACTGTGCCCATGCCTAGACTGACGTTTAACATGGGAGTCTATGGAAGGAGTGCTCGGCTTTGCGGAAAAATAAAAAAAAATCAGTGCTCCCCAGCCAACAAGCTTTGAACACACGTAGAGGAGAAATGGGGCTACATGTGTGCCAAGTCCTGGGTCTAGGGGACCTACAACCGGCCAGTACCGGGTCCCCAAAGTCACCGGATAAATGACCGTTTAAGAGTCTATAGAAGGGGTGCCTGGCTCAAAAAAAAAAAAAAAAAAGAAAGTCGGTGCTTCCCGGTCTTAGGTCCCCCGGACAACAAACTTTGCACACTTGTAGAGTGAGGCTACATGTGTGCCAAGTTTGGGGTCAAGGGGACCTATGGCCGGCCAATACCGGGTCCCCAAAGTCTGGAAGATCAGGTGCAAAAAAAGGCGAATTGAGTATAAGCTGAGGGTGGCATTTTCAGCACAAAAATGTGCTGAAAAAAACTTGGCTTATACTCGAGTATATACGGCAATAATTACTGTATTTATTGGTGTATAACACTCACTTTTTTACCCTGAAAATAGAGGGTAAACTGTGCCTGCATGTTATACATAGGGGCCTGTGGAAAGTTTTTTCCTGAAACTTCACTCAAAGTTAGGGTGCGTGTTATACGACACGCCGATAAATACGGTATATTACTAACCATTACTAACCACCAATTATTAGAATACCCCTGTATAGTTCTGATTACATTACTACCTAATAATGGTTACTCTTGTAAAGAGTATAATATTAGCACAGTGGCTAAGCAGTTAGCACTTCTGCCTAGCAGCATTGGGGTCATTGGTTCAAATCCCAACCACGGCACTACCTGCATGGAGTTTGCATTTTCTCCCTGTGCCTGCATACGTTTCCTCTGGGTACTCCGGTTTCCTCCTACACTCCAGGTTAATTGGCTAGTTGCCTAAATTATCCCTGGTATGTGAATGAATGCAAGTTATGGACCTTAGATTGTAAGCTCCTTGAGGGGCATGAACTGACATGAATATATAAGTAAAGTGCTGTGTAAATTGATGGCACTAATACTTTCGCTGTACACGATTGATACGACTGTATTGATGATCCTGACTTATGACTGTGTAACGTGAAATCTTTAATAAAATGTTTTGAGGAAAAAAAAAAAAAAAATTGATGGCACTATACAATTGCCTATAATAAATAATAGTATAGTTGTCATGTTACTAAGCCATGATTAGAATACTCTTGTATGGTTATGACCACATTACTAACCACTTATTTTAAAAAGACACTGGATTATGTTTTTCTTGATAGAAAAAAAAGGTATCAGAAATTAAATTAGAACACCTAAAAGACAAATCTTTAATTGTAAAGAGAGAGAATATAATATATATATATATATATATAATATATATATATATATATATATATATATATATATATATATAGATATATATATATATATATATATATATATATATATATATATATATATTACACACACACACACACACACACATATATATACATACATATATACGGGATGGGGGGGGCGGTGGAAGATAAAAAAATTGTACGATAAGACATACATGTCTACTTCTATGTCCTAGGTCGTGATCACGTCCCACTAAATGATTACTAACCCAGTTCTTGGAGATTACAGATTGGTTGTATGGCTTCTATTCTCCGTGAATATCATCTTTCTAAACGCCCTTCAGCTAAAGGAGGTGTGAATTCCTGTTGAGCTTATGCTGACCTATACCAGAATATTAAAAATACATCTTCAACAGAGGGGGCCAAAGAAATATATTGATTTCTCGGTTGTTTACATGATTTTAGATGCTAGAGCTGAACTACATCAGAAAAATATATAACATAGTATGTAGTCATTAAAGAAGTCATTTTTTTGTATTTTGTACTGAGTATGGGGAGATTTTTCTTTGCTTCCTGTCTCGATAAATAGAAGGCCATCTCTAATTGGCTTGGGATGGAGAATGTGACATCTGTCTGTGTCAGCACTGCGGCCAATCAGAGGAAGCCTTGTATTCACTGATAAAGATACTGTGTGAATAGTTGAGAAGCAAGCCAAAGCCCCCACTCAATTGTGTTCTGGCAGCACACAGGAGCTCCCCATACCACTGCCTGAACACAACGCTGTATATTGTACGCGACTGATGTTTGATACAATTCATACAGTGCTGGCAGCAGCCAAATGACTTTGTAAAAAAGAATAGAGTTCTCGGCCAAAACAAATTATTTAAGGTGAAGAGAACCTGGAGTTTGGCACTGTGGGAAACCCTGGTCATTCATTTAATGTTTGCTTTCACAACATATAATGTATATGTATAAGAAAACAGCTTTAGTGTCCATTCACACGTGTGCGACCTAAAAATAAAATAAAAATGTGCGATTTCATTGTGACTTTACCATGCGACGGTTACAACTGTGGCTTTGACCAAGGTAAATGGTTTTGCTTGTGCTCTACAAATTCGCTAGACATGTGCAGAACACGTCTATTTTTTTAATGAATTCCAAGTTTTCAGAATGATTCCAATTTTGTGTGAAGAATATCTAACTGTTAACCACTTAAGGACCGCCTACTGCACATTTACGTCAGCAGAATGGCACGGCTGGGCACATCAACGTGTATATATACGTTGATTTTAGTACCCAGCCGTGGGTCGCAGGCGGCGGCCCGCGACCCGGTCCAAAGCTCCGGGACCGCGGGATTCGCGGACCCGATCGCCGCTGCAGTGCGGCGATCCGTCCCCGGAGCGGAAGAACGGGGAGAGCCGTGTGTAAACATGGCTTCCCCGTGCTTCTCTGTGGCCGTAGCATCGATCGCGTCATCCCTGTAATAGGGGGACGCGATCGATGACGTCACAACCTACAGCCACACCCCCTACAGTTGTAAACACAACACATAGGGTCACACATCCCCTACAGCGCCACCTGTGGTTAACTCCCAAACTGCAACTGTCATTTCCACAGTAAACAGTGCAATTTAAATGCATTTTTTGCTGTGAAAATTACAATTGTCCCAAAAATGTGTCAAAATTGTCTGAAGTGTCCGCCATAATGTCGCAGTCACGAAAAAAAAAAAATCGCTGATCGCCGATATTAGTAGTAAAAAAAAAAAAATGATTAATAAAAATGCAATAAAACTATCTCTTATTTTGTAAACACTATAAATTTTGCGAAAACCAACCGATAAACGCTTATTGCGATATTTTTTACCAAAAATACGTAGAAGAATACGTATCGGCCTAAACTGAGGAAAAAAATTTTTTTTTTATATATTTTTGGGGGATATTTATTATAGCAAAAAGTAAAAAATATTGCATTTTTTTTTAAATTGTCGCTCTATTTTTGTTTATAGCGCAAAAAATAAAAACCGCAGAGGTGATCAAATACCACCAAAAGAAAGCTCTATTTGTGGGGAAAAAGGACGCCAATTTTGTTTGGGAGCCACGTCGCACGTCCCCGCAATTGTCAGTTAAAACGACGCAGTGCCGAATCGCAAAAAGGGGCAAGGTCCTTTACCTGCATTTTGGTCCGGGTCTTAAGTGGTTAAGGAGCGGGCAAGGAAGCCGGCCGCCACTTCCTTAACAACTGATGACTCGTTAGCGGGTTTCACCACTGACGCCTGAATGTAAACAAAGGAATGCCAACGATGGGGAAAAATAAAAAATACACCACACACACACAGCTTGTGGTTGCGCCCCCCCGCCCCCCTATATCTATACTAGGCGTTTTGGGTCTGGTATAGACTTGAAGGGGAACCCCACACCAAAATGTTAAAATAGATATACGAGATAGATAAATATAAATTATATAATTTTATCCCCTCCTGAATCATACCAGGCCACATGGTTCGCCCCCACCCAAAAGCGCTGTGTCCCCATGTTAATGGGGTGGGGGGTGCTTAGGGGACAAGGGCCTCTTCCCCACAGCCCTGGTCGGTGGTTGTAGGGGGTCTGCCGGTGGGAGGCTGATCAGAAT